>VDFB02047230.1:507898416-508329705 GCA_007258455.2 Sequoia sempervirens | reverse complement strand
GCTACAGGATATCCCCACAAAAGGTTTCAACAAAGTTTAAACAGCCGTGAAATAGCAAAAATAAACTCATTTAAAAGTTTATCATAACATCAAATTATGAGCATATTTTAGGCTCATCAATCATGAAAGGATCATTTTGTTTTCGCACATCCAAAGAGGGGAGTTCACTTTGGTGGAAAACAATGTCAGCATGTATTCCTTGAATCATGACTAATATATCAGTGGATGGCACATTAGAAGGGAAAAGAACTTATTGTAAGGCAATTTGGATCATGTTGTGATCGTGAGGGGAGGCTTGAATAAGGTCCCACAAGGATATCTTAGTAGGAGTATTCTTAAGTTGGTCGATAAGATCATACTCCTTGTGACCTGGGAGGAAAAGGTTAGGCGAGATAGGATTAGGAAATGGTAATGGTGGTGGGGTTGGTTGCGGGGGTTGCAGATTGTTTTGAGTGTTAGATGTATGTGCAACAGTATTATGACTCGGTTGTTGTGAAACATTATTTTGAGGAGGGTAAAGCATAAGTTCAAGTTTAGTTGGAGTTTTTTGTTTGTGTGAAGGTTCCCATAGAGAATTAGAGGGTTGTTAGGATGTCCCATGGGGTATGTATGAGGTCCATTGATCGAGGGGGATCTAATGGACACTTGTGCATTCATAAGGTCCTCAACAGTCTTGGTTTGATGTATCTCTAATAAAGGGCAATCGAGAATCACCATTTTATCTAGGGAAGACACATTATTATTGTTTCCTTTTTCTAGCACCATGGTATTCTCCATAGAAGGAGAGTGTTTAGGAGAACAATAAGCCACATGTTCTTGATAGATAAGTCTCGGTTCTTCCAAAATGGTTGCATCGCCACTAGGGGAATGATCAATGATGGGATTATCAAGAGGGGAATAATTAGGAGAAGGTGTTATTTGAGTGTCCATTGTACTTAAGGTCTCATTCTCTTGTGCCATGTTATCTACCCTAGTAGGAGAACTTGTAATATGTTCATCCAAATTTGAAGTTTGTAAAGTAGATTCATCACAAGTGGGGGAGGCTTTAAGGTAAGGACCACTCTAATGTTCAAGTAGATAATACCAAATGGGAGGAGCATGAGGGAAGGGAGGATCAAGGGTTTCATGACTCTTAATAGGGATGTCTTCTAGCTCCAACCTATCCTCTTTACATCATGGAGGAATATTAGGAGAAGGACAATGTTGATGGTAATGGTTATGGAGACTAGGTAAGGTGATATTTAGAAATGTGTTTATAATTTTGTGTTGTACAAAAATGGCACCTTGTCATTTTCATGGCCTTTTAGGTGTTATTTCATGGTATTTGATATATTTTACTTTGATTTTATGTTGCAACATGGCTTGAACATGCATATTTAGGTACTAAAATTCAAATAATGATGTCTTGTGAAGGTGTTGTGAAGTGTTGTAAGAAATTTCTACATTCTTCTAGACTCTATTCATTACAATTCACCTAAAAATCACCTTTTTACACATAATCAAGTCCTATTTTGAAGTGTTGTAAAGTCTTGAAACAAGATTTCATGCTTTCCTAGGCACAACTTCTCTATTTATCATTTTCTTATGATTTATTTGACCCCTTTATGCCCCCTTATGTCTTAATTACATATATTTTTTAATAAATTATCCTGACAAACAACATTAAATACAACATATTTCCCAACACTTGTTTTCAGGTCCTAGGTGGGACCCATTCTCCATGGGTGGCGAATGAGTCCCTCTTGGCTCCAAATTCAAAAATTTTAAATTTTCCTTTTGGGTTTTATTCAAAAACACTTGATATCAGCCTGTGATGAGTTATGAATGGTAAACTAAGGCACAAGTATGTATAAATAGGAAAATTTTACCTCATTTTACATCTCCTACAATCCTCCAACATTGACACATCATATTCAAGCAATCTAAGGATTCAAGCATCTTACAACATCAATTCAAGCATTATTCAAGCACTTGGGAGCATCCATTGACATCACTTCAGACTTGCATTATCAAGGGTTTGGTAAATTGATAGAATTTTGCATGTTATTAGTTTGTCATTCTCTTTTATTTTATTATTTTATCAAGGGTTTGATTACAAAAAGTGGGGTTTGACCAAGGAAAACCCCTATTTGCTAACCCTCAACCATTTTTCCCCATTGCATGTGTGTTTGTAGCCCTAGGTATGCAGATTTAACAATGTTTTTCATGTTTAAAAGTGAAGAACAAAGTCAATTAGGTGCTTCAAGTCAACTCAAGTTTATCTCAAGCTTGGAGAAGGTTTTATGTCTGTTTCCTGCAAAGTTCACTTCGGCAATCTGACAAGCAGATATTTCTAGATCTGGCATTATAGAGTTGTCTCCTAATTTTTTAGAAATTTGCAAGAGGATTGATTTTCCATGAGTGGCAAATGAGTCCCACCTTAGGACTAAGAATCTGAATTTTTTTCAGATTCTAGATCTCGATAGATAGAAACTTGTTTCTGACAATTTTTCACCAGGAGCAGGACTAATTCGCCACCCTAGGCGAATGAGTCCCACTGTGAAAAATCAATGATTTCAACCAGCATCCACTACATTCTAGATTCATTAGATATTGTCAACGTGCACTCTATTTCTGCCTATTTCTTTTTGTTCTGCATCATTTCTTCATTTTCTTCATTATTTGCATTACACAATGTGTTTTCAAACATATCTTATATTTCACTTTTTGCATTCATTTTAATTCATTTAAATTAGTCAATTTAATTTATTTTGCTTCACTTAGGTTAGACAACATAGCACATAACGTAATTTGAATGAACCCTTTGCATTTTTGGAACCTATCTCTCTCCTTTTAGGTGAAAACCCCTGCAGCTAGAGAGAGGTGGCTGAGGCCCCAACTCCTTTGCTCATTTTAAGTGGTCCCAAGCATTTTCAAGCAACATGACTTTTCTTGATTTCATCTCTCACATGTTGTATCCTAGTTTACATTTGCATCAACATTCAATTAGGACATTACACATTGTTTTGTTTTGCATCTTGTGTACATTTTATATTGCATTAGTGAAAAATTTCATTTAGATTTCACTTTTGTACTGCATCTCATTGAAAATTCGGCCTTTTGAATCCTTAGGTGCAAATTTCCCATAGAACATTAAAATCATCTTAATTTTTTTGAAAAATACAAAAAAATTGCATACTAGGACTCATTCATCACCCTGGGCGAATCAGTGCCTCTGCACTTTTTAGGTAGCATTTCTAGCATTTTTCTAGAATTTCTATTTTTTGTAGTTAGTTTTCTATTATAGTTAGTAGAATTTTTATTATTTTCATTTTGATATTTTATATTACCTTGCATTTGACTTCAATCCCTTCTTTGTGGTAATTGTATGAGTGTTTGGTGCCCCGGTGATAATACTTTAGTGAGAAAAAGTTCTAGAATCATGGCTTCCCACAATAGCACTTTCATTATGGACCTTGGGATCTCAAGAGCTCCTACTCCTAGTATGGAAAATGGTGCATTAGGCATTGATTGTACCACTTCCATGCCTTCACCTTTCCATCCAATGAATGTTGACACCGAAAACAACTCTCTTGCTCAAGAAAAGGTCATTAGTATTCATGAAGAATTTGCACATTTACAACAAGGCTTTTCACTTGAAAATATTTCCCAAACTGACATACCTGTCATTGATAATCTTCATCGTTTGATTGAAAGTGATGATGGCTTGTAAGTGATGAAGAAAATTGCTGAGATTTACAATAAACGTGCCTCTTCTAATTCGTAATCTGCAAACATTCCTATAAGCCAAGGAGCACCTCAAGTTCCTCCCCCTTCAACCATAGCATCTATACCAGCTTATACCAATCCACAAGTCACTACAACTATGCGATAGGTTCATTATGTGGCTCATTCCTTTGCAATTCCACCTAGAATTCCTACTTCTCTTGTGGAATCTTAAGTCCCTTCCACCACCTTCACACCCCTTAGTATTCCTTTCACTTCCCCTAACATCCCTTACACTCCATCACAATTTTCTCTTCCATCTCAACCTACATACCTTGACCCTGTTCTTACACAACTCTTTACCACTATTTCTTCCATGCAACATCAACTTTCCACCATTAGTTAGGGTCAAACCACTCCACTCACATATAATGTCCATAGCAACCCCTTATCCTTAGAAATCCTACATACCCCGATGCCACAAGGGATAGAAATGCCTTGATTCGAGAAATGTGGATGTAAAGGAGATCCTATCAACCATGTTAAAGCTTATACAACTTTATGTAGTGGTTGTTTCCTTGATGAGAAACATTTAGCCAAACATTTTCCAAGGACTCTGAAAGATACTACAATAGAGTGGTTTTCCAACTTGCCTAATCATTCCATCCGCTCCTTAAATGAACTTGTGGATGATTTCACAAGTAACTTTCAAGTTCAAATGACACCCAAGAAGACAATGGCTGACCTCATGCGATGTAGACAAAATAGTGATGAAAAAGCCATGGATTTTATCTCACAATTCCAATCCTTGTATGCTCAAATAGATGTCAAGATTCTCGATGCACATCTACAAAAGATGTTTATTAAAAACTTGCACAAAAATCTTTAGGATAAGCTAACTATGATGAAATTACCTTTGTTTATGCATTTATGCATAACCTTGTGTGAATACCATAACTCAGTTTCAAGTCATGATTCAAAATCCACTTCTCACCGAGCTAACAAACCTGAACACAACAATCAAAACCACAATAACAATCAAAACTTTTGTAAACCAAATAGAGGCTTTTTGCAGTTTAATTCACCTCCTCAATCTCAACTACAACCAACCCAACAAATTAAAAATCAAGTGGCAAATGTTAAGGTAGTAGTGCCTTATCATTATGGGGACCCCAAGAGACAATTTACTCCCCTATCTAACACCCTCCATAATAAAATGAACTAGTTAATTCAACAACTTATGCTGACTTTTCCACCTATTAGACCACTTGATCCAAAAAATCCATTACCACCCACCTTCAAACCTAATTCTTATTGTCATTTTCATGGCCAAAATGGACATGGCACTGAACACTATAAGCACCTAAAACATCTAGTTCAAGACCTCATTGATTCAGGACATTTAACCATTATTGGTGTTAATGATCAAGGCAATAATTCAATGGCACCCCCTAATCAAAGTTTACAAATATTCACCAACCCCACGCCTAAACACACTAATTCATTTGGCAAGGCTAGCAAACCTTCAAATACTGATGTAATGCATGTTGATACAAACTATGAACAACCTGATATAACTCCAATTGTTACCCAAGTTAGTCCTATGGATAAACTTGTAGGTGCGATAGACGTTATCCCTCATAAGGGCCAAAACAATAAATCTCTTGATATCACTATTCCTGCTAAAGACATACTACAAAAACTTCTTGATGGTCCTCTCTACATAGCTAGAAGAATCTATGATAAGCCCACTAATGGGATATCAATAGATCTTGTTTGTGGCGAGAACATGATCACAAAGGAGTTTCTAGTATTACATGAGCTTTATCAAGATGATTATAATAAACCAACTGCATGGATTAAAAATAATAATGGTTTTGCATGCCCTACAATTAGATCGATCGTACTCCCTTTACAAATAGGACCTAAAACTCTGGAGGTAATATTTTCAATTATTCCATAATTCAACCAATTTTGTTTGTGGCTAGGCCACCCTTGGCTTCACTCAATGAAATCAGTCCCATCAGTTGTTCACAAGTGTTTAAAGTTTCCACATGTCAATGCAATATTTATTGTACACCATAGTGGATTTAATCCCCTATCCTCTAAAGGAAATTTTTCCTTAGAAGCCTTTTGGCCTAAACCCATGGAACCTATCACCCCTCGAAAGGACTTATTTTTCATAGCCTACCAAAAATTCAAAGCCAAGAAAATAACTGAATCATCTCTTTGTGGCATGTCCCCGTCCACTTCTACACCTTCTATCATACATGAAACCATTCTTAAACCTATGTTAGACATTGAACAAACCATACAACCTCCTGAACAACCACCCTTAGACAATTCCTTGCCATCATTTAAACAACCAAGGGAAAATGAAAAAAATCCTGTCATACCTCCTTGAATTAAATACTTAAGTGTATAAAGTAAAGGAGAAAGTGGTTGATTTTTCTTCCTCAGTTTCTTCTATTCTTCCTTCTTTGAAAGTAGAAGAACCTATGTTGACTCAATCTGCTCTTACACCTCAATAAATCCAGAATACAATTAAACAAAATTGCGGTGCTAGGGAACGTCAGCGTCATCATCGTCTCCTTGCTCGTCAGGCTAACATAGAAGAAAATAAAGACAATACACCTCCACCTTTGATAGAAGAAATAGATGACCACCCTCCTTCTCCTAACCCACCACATGATAGTCTAGTACAACCTTCCCAACAACTTGAACAAATCCAATATAAAAACTTTTGATACATCCATCTTTGGAAATCACCCTTTGTCCTCCCATTGTCATCAATCTTCATGATGATGATGATACAAAGATTTGCAAAATAGATGAAGAAATATACAATAATTTAAACTCTTTATTTTCATCTACAATGAGCTTAAACGATAAATCTTCTTCATCAGCTGAAGAACCGGGTACCACTCCTAGTTCAGTGCTTACAATTCTTCCTTTGGACAATCAACCGCCATCGCATTACATTGAACATGATTGGGAGGTGGATGAATTGTTAGATGGTTAACTAGCATTCGGCTAACTAGCCTTTTTCTTTTAGCTTTTCTTCTTTTCTAAATTTTGTTTTCCTTTTCATGTGTGGATTATGTTCCCCCATATCGTGTGTTTGATGTTCCCTCTCTTTGTATGCTTATTCTATTTGTACCTCTATTCTTATAATCTTCATGCATTGTCTTTTTCTCTTTTTGTGTATTGTGTTTTCCATTTGGGGATGACGCAAATCATAGAGACGCCCTATGTCTCTTCTATGTTGACCCAAAAGGTCCTTGTCTTTTTCTCTTTTTGTGTTTTTTGTTTTCCATTTGGGGATGATGTAAAGTGTAGAGATGCCCTATGTCTCTTCCATGATAACCCAATAGGTCCTTGTCTTTTTCCATCTTTGTTTTGTGTTTTCCATTTGGTGATGATGCAAGGCATGAAGACCGAAGTGTCTCCTTCATGTTGACCCAAAAGCTTTTCCCTTTTCTTTTGTTTCATTTCCTTTTTGCTTGTGTTTCTCCTTTTGGGGGACGATGCAAAGCATTGAGACCGCAATGTCTATTCCATGTTGACCCAAAATGGACTTTCTTTTTCTTTTGTTTTCACTCTCTTTGTGTCATTCTTCTAGTTCTATGTGCTTTGGGGAATGATTATAGTTCTGAGCTCTTTCATAAAAACATTGTAGCAATAAACATACTGATCCCAAATCCACAGATCCCTTATGTGTTTGGTGTGATTTCTTTTCCAGGGGACAACTCGCTTTCTTTGTTTTTCATTTTCCTTGGCATAACACAACCTAACTTCAAAACATATGACTTGGCATTGGGCTTTCTAGTTGGCTCTCATGTCTTGTTTTCCTTTCACATGTTTCTTTCCTTCTCTACTTTAAAGTAATTTCTCACAGAACAATGTCTAGCAATTCCTTTAAAGTGGGGGGCATATATTACCATTAAATCATTTGCAGTCTTGATTCCTAGGGTAGCCTTTTCATTTATGTGATGTGTTCATCACTTTGTGGATTACATTGGGTGTAATGTCCTTCATAAGTGTGATCTATCTTAGCATATTACATTCCTCTTCGTGGCCTGATGCGACACATTGCATACCCTAAGTTGTGAATCTTTTATTCTTTGATTGGTCCTCTCTTGGAGAGAGATTAGGCACAATGTTCCCTAAATGACTAACCTTACATGAACTTAACAAGAATCCTTTGAACATCTTTTGCATTTTACATTTTGCTACCTTGCATAAAGCAACTTGCATGACTGTAGAACCCTTGCTTTTTTTTCATGGCATTCTTTTTCTTTGTGGCACCTTGTTAAAGTTATCACGAGGTATAGCTTTAACATGGTTGAGGGGAAGCCCACCTAGTAGGGAATGAATTTCTCCCCCATAGCCACCTTTTGTGTTTCAGAGTGCATAGCAACCAGCTTATGTATCTTTACCTTTTGGGCTTTCACCCTGGCGGATAATCAAAAGCTCTTCATGGCCCAGTGAGTACATTTCGGGCCTTGGCTCCAGCAAATCATCATGTGCTTCGGTCACTCAGAAGAAAGTACACATTCTCTTTCGCGCCTGTAAAACCTCAATTCACAACTAGCCGGATTCAATGCATCGGGTTTCATCTGCATTCCCTCTCAACACTTGTGTGCTCATTTGTTCTTATGCTTAGTTTTCCATGGGATCTTCATCGTGGGGGCTTGATCATCCCTCTTAAACATTTTCAATCCATATTGCTAACATGAGTACATTCAAACCCTCCTCTCGATGTTCACAACTACTTTAGTGTCAGTTTGAAGGAGGTTCATCCTCTCACTAAAGCGGGGGCTAAATGTGCCTTAGAAAAATGGCCTCTTTTCATTTTCATGGCCTTCTAGGTCTTGTTCCATGGTATTTGATATATTTTGTTTTATTTTATGTTGCAACATGGCTTGAACATGCATATTTAAGTACTAAAATTCAAATAATGACGTCTTGTGAAGGTGATGTGAAGTGTTGTAAGACATTTCTACTTTCTTCTAGACTCTATTCATTACAATTAACCTAAAAATAACCTTTTTACACATCATCAAGTCCTATTTTGAAGTGTTGTAAAGTATTGTAACAAGATTTCATGCTTTCCTAGGCACAACTTCTTTATTTATCCTTTTCTTATGAATTATTTGACCCCTTTATGCCCTCATATGTCTTAAATAAGTGTATTTTTGAATATTATCCCGAAAAACAACATTAAATACAACATATGTCTTCACACTTGTTTTTAGGTCCTAGGTGGGACCCATTCGCCATGGGTGGTGAATGAGTCCCCCTTGGCTCCAAATTCAATTTTTTTAAATTTTTCTTTCGGGTTTTATTCAAAAACACTTGATGTCAGCCTGTGATGAGGTATGCACGATAATCTAAGGCACAAGTGTGTATAAATAGGAAATTTTTACCTCATTTTACATCTCCTACAATCCTCCAAAATTCACACATCATATTCAAGCAATCTAAACATTCAAGCATCTTACATCATCAATTCAAGCATTATTCAAACACTTTGGAGCATCCATTGACATTACTTCAGATTTGCATTATCAAGGGTTTGGTAAGTTGATAGAATTTTGCATGTTATTAGTTTGTCATTCTCTTTTATTCCATTATGTTATCAAGGGTTTGATTAGCAAAAGTGGGGTTTGACCAAGGAAAACCCCTATTTGCTAACCCTCAACCATTTTTCCCCATTGCATGTGTTTCATGTATGTAGAGATTTTAAAAGCTTTTGCTGTTGAAAAGTGAAGAAAAAAATCCACTAGGTGCTTCAAGTCAACTCAAGTTTATTTCAAGCTTGGAGAAGGTTTTCTTTTTGTTTCCTACTGAATTGACTTCAACAACTCGAAAAGCAGATATTTTGAATTTTGGTGTTGTAGACTCCTGATTTTTCAGAAATTTGGGAGAGGACTTATTCACCACCAGTGGTGAATGAGTCCAACCTTAGGACTGAAAAATATGAATTTTGTTAGATTCTGGATCCCGACAGACAAAAACTTGTTTCTGATAGTTTTTCACTAGGAGTAGGAATAATTCACCACGCTGGGCGAATGAGTCCCACTGTGAAAAATTAGTGATTTAAACTAGCATCCAAAACATTATAGATTCATCATATATTGTCTAGGTGCACTTTTCTTCTACCTATTTCTTTTTGTTCTGCATCCTTTCTTCATTTTCTTTATTGTTTGCATTACACAATGTGTTTTTAAACATAGTTTAAATTTCACTTTTTGCATTCATTTTAATTCATTTAAATCAGTAAATTGCATTTATTTTACTTCATTTAGGTTAGAAAACATAGCACATAGCATAATTTGAATGAACCCTTTGCATTTTTTGGGACCTATCTCTCTCCTTTTAGGTGAAAAACCCTAGAAGAGTTAGAGAAGCACATAGCCCCGTGAACAATCAACAGTTCAGATTTCATGTTGTTGTTGTCTAACACCTTCTAAAGGGAAATGGGGAGATGGACAATCAAAACCCTCAATGCTTGTACCTTCCCTCACCAAGATACCTTCACCACTAATAGGAGCGGTATCGGGGGAAGAACAAGTATTATTGTTATAATTGTCTACACTACCATTCTCAACAATGGGCAGGGTTTCGCTCCCCTATTATCTTTTTTGTTCTCTTAGGAAAAGCTTGGATGATCATAAAAAAACCCTAGAAGATTCCCTATCCTGCATACTGGGCTGATTAGGTTGATTGTTGAGCATTTTCAAAACTTTCCCATCCCCGCTAATCTAGAAACCCTTCATGATTTTGAGGAAGACGACACTGAGCCGAGTTGTTTAGAGTATTTTCCCAATCTAAGTCCAGCTAGAACTGTCCTTAGCCCACATGTTGTCCTTTCTGGCAAAAAAAAACCAGATCCCTTATTCTGATAAGGTTCGTGTTGTGTTTGAGCCGGGAAGCCCCTCCTTCAAGACCTGTACTATTGATAAGAGCCCCTGGGAAAAAAATCTTGTTTCCTATTCTGAAGATTCCTCTGAATCTGAGGCTTTTGGTGCCAATAATACTGAGTCAAGTGTCAAGCCGTTGTTGGAAAGATCTGCTAGAGATGGTTCCCCTGTTTCTCCAAACCCTAAAAAAATATGTTTAAACACTAGAAGGGATCCTGCTTTGGATGTTCTGAATTTAGCCAATACTAATGCTAATTCCTATTTCAAATTTTTGGAATGGAATTTCAATGAAATTAATGAGCTAAAGATAAAAAATTGGGCCCTTCAAAGCAAATTGGATGAGCTGTGTGCCAAGATTGCAGCAATTGAAAAGAAAGATGTGGATCGAGGAGATCATGGTCTCGGCAAAGATAATCGGTACCACACTAACAATAACAAAAAGATTGAAATGGAGGTTGAGAATATTAGGAACACCATCAAAATTGTCGTAGAGCAAAACAACCAAATGGCCAGACACAATGCCATTATAATTAATGCTATGACCGAGAAGTTAGACAGAGTCCAACAGGGGTCTCTAGTGGTGGACCTAGAGGAGACCAATGATGAAAGCCAGGAAAAGGATGCTGGCATATCAAAGAGAACCAGAGCCAATCTGAAGAGAAAGGCCCCCCCCACTTTGAAGATGATTCAAATTTTAAAAAGGGAGTCTATGATATGTAGAATTTGGAGGCAGAGACAGAGTCTTTCCTCAAGACTCTGGATTAATTACAACCGGTTTTTTGTTATCTATTTTGCTAGCCTTTTTTGCTTGACCTTTATGGTCTATTATGGTTGGTTGTTGTTTGCTCTATCCTTTTCCTTTTTGGCAGCTGGTTTTTTTTGTTGGACTTTCATGTCCTTTCCTTATTTTTGTAAACTCTATGGTTTCGAGTCCCTATAAAACCCGTTTTACCCTTTATCAAAAACAATGGGCAATGTAATATTAAGGATTGTGTCAATGGTTTGATCATGTTTCCTAAATATCTCATTGTTGTAATTGAAATTGAGCTAATAAGAGGGAATGTTGTACTTATACAATTTACTATTAACAAAATCAAAGCCACATCTTTTGAAAGAAAACATGCTATGATGAAAAAGCAAAGAAAGTACAATGCAATGACTTAAAAGGAAATGCAATTTTTAGTTTTTAAGTAAGCTAATTTTCTGTTTACACAACGCAATAATTTGACAATGAAATGTTGTGAATGCAAAAGTGCAATTAAGCAATGCATGAAATTAGCTAATTTAAGCTAAATCTAATGAAATGCATGTTACAGAAACTCAACCAACTAATACAAATAGGTAAAGGCACCAAGAAAAAGCTTTAAAATAGGGTTTTTAGTTCTATAAAGGGCGGTTTTAAGGGTGAAAAGGGACTGATTCGCCCAAGGTGGCAAATGAGTCCCAGTATGGACATTTTTCAAAAATTTCAAAAAAAATTAAGTGATTTTTATGTTTTTTGAGTGCTATTACGTAGACCTAAGTTAAAAATACAAAATTTTAGAATATTTGAATGAATTTAGATGCCAACAATGCAACCTAAATGCACTTTTTATGAATGCAAAATTCTAAACCTAACATGCCAATTAACTAATGCAAACCCTAATGCAAAGTCAATGCAAGGCTAGATCTATGATGAAGGACTCCAAATTAGAAAAGAGAAATATTGAAAAATCTGGTTCACCAAAATGAACCATAGATTTTAAGGTGGTGGAATGCTATGTCTCTTTTGCTCAATTAGGGTCTTTCACCTCAAGGACGAAGATAGATCCCAAACCACAAATCTAGGTGGTTCATCAATATAATGTATGTATGATGAAATTATGCCTAAATGTAATTCAATCTAGATGCAATAAAATAATAAAATAGACTAATTTTTGAATGAAAAAGTAAAGAAAACAACTTGTTTGAAAACCCATTGTGTAATGCAAAAACACCTAGGAATGAATACAAAACTGAAATAGAAATGGATGAAACTAAAAGTGTGCACCTAGGATATGGAAGGAGGCTGGAAATGAAATTTGAAATGTTGTTGATGTTGGAAATTTGGCCTACTGGGACTCATTCACCATTCTAGGTGAATTAGTCCTAATTTTGTAAAACTGACTCGGAACCTATTTCGAACAAAAGGGTATCCAAAAATGCAGAAAACCTTGTTTAGTCCTAGAAATGAGACTCATTCACCACTGATGGTGAATGAATCAAATTTTGAATTTTTGAAGACCCAAAAGAGGACATAGGAGCTCTTAGTCTGTACTTTGGCTTTCTACAGGTGTCCACTTCTGAAACTCTGATTTCCAAACTTGAAAGTGAGTTTTTATAGATATTTTGACTTTTTTAATGAAGAGAAGACTTAAACAACTTTTCAATGCAATCTTCAATGATTTCTAATCCTCTAAGATGTCTAAATCTACAAACACACAAGGTAAGCGAAAGAAATATTGGATGTTAGGGCATGGGGCCTTTGCCTTTGTCAAACCCCTTTTAGGTAATTAAACCAAAATAAGAAAGAATGTAATGAAACATGTAATAAAGGAGTTGATTACCTTGCCATGAAGATTGATCTTGAATGTCTGCAACAAAACATGGAGAATATGCCCTTGAATGTCTAAAAATTGCTATCTTAATGACTTGAAGTGATGAAACCCTAACTTGCTTGACTTGAGATGGAAGAATGATGGATGAATAATGAAGAATGGTTTTTGAATGAGTTAAGAGATTAATGGGGGCTGAAATGGGTCGGAAAACACTTATTTATACACTCTTATGCCCTAATAACTCGATAATACCTCATCATAGGCCGACATAAGGTATTTTTAAATAAAAACTTGAAAGAAAATTTGAATTGTTTTGAATTTGGAGCCAAGAGGGACTCATTCGCCACCCATGGAAAATGGGTCCCACCTTAGGCTTGTATGTGGGTGTCGAGAATTAAGTTGCATTTAATGTCATTTGTCAGGTTTACATTAAAAAATACACTTAATTATGACTTATGAGTACATGAAGGGGTCTAATAAAGCATAAGAAAGGTGTAAATAGTGATAAAAAGCATAGAAAAACATGAAATCTTGTTACAATACTTTACAAAACTTTAAAATAGGACTTGACAAGGGATAAAAAGGTGATTTTTAGATGAATTATAATAAGAAGAGTCTAGAAAAGTGTAGAAATGTGTTACAACACTTCATAACTCCTTCATAGGACATCAATAAATGCATTTTAGAAGGTCCAAGACCTAGTGCGGATGTGAAAAACACTTCAAAACACCAAATAAAGGTCTTATTAAGTCCAATTTATCATGAATTGATCCCAAATCAAACAAGTTTCCTTTTTTCTATGGTACACACAGATCTAGGACCAATTCGCCCTAAATGGTGAGTGAGTCCCACCAAGCCAAAAAATCAAGATCAACAACATTCTAGAAGTAATTTCCATTCCTCATCAAGATCTTAGGTGCACACTTTCAATTTCATCCATTTTTGTTGTAGTTTAAATTCATTTCTAGGTGTTTTATGCATATCACAATGTGTTTTCAAACAATCTATATTTCATTGGTTTTGCATTAATAATCAATCCATTTTATCAATTTGCTGCATTTAGATCATTGTATGTAGGCATAATTACATCATACATTCCTTAATTTGAGTGAAAGACCTAGATTTGTGGTGTGATATCTCTCTTTCCTTTAGGTGAAAGACCCTAATTGAGGGGTATGTGCAGGATCATCATGGGCTAAAAAGTGGTGATATGATGGGTATGTGTAGGGTATGTGGCTAACAACTTTTTTTTACCCAAAATTGATGAAACAAAAAGCGTTTTTAAAGGAGATTCTCAACTTTCCACCAATATAAATTATGCTTTACTTTGAATTTAATAAATAATTATTATTCATTTTTATTTGAATTATGACTAAAGTCGTGATTGATAGGTTGATTGAAAAACATCTATAGCTTTCAAACAGTATCACAATTTTTGAATCTAAAACATGTGTCACATTCTATGCTTCACATACTATAAGATTAAAAAAATAAAAAAATCATGAAGTTTTGACCAAGTTAAAGTGGTCAGACATATGAGTTTTATATTTTTAAAAAGTTGTAATAAAAATTCATAATTAATTATTTACATGGAAAAAAATACAAGAAAATATACATTACATCGGGAAATGATTCATCTACTTATATCTAAAATCTTATTAAAAAAATATTATCATTTTATTGCGGTTAGGGTGGTCAGACAGACACCTACTTATTTTTTCTCTGAAATTTAAGTACTACTACATTGAAATTTCAATTTTTCTCTAAATAGAATTTTAAAAAACCTAGTAGCTTAGAAACTACATTCAATTTGCTACAGATTCTTATTCTTACATTTTCTTGAAATAATATAAATAACTTATTCAAAATTTTACGTCAAGTTGCCTAACTCTGATTTTCTAAATTTTTTGCCACTTAAGGGCCTATTTTTTCCATGATGATCCTGCACATGCCCTAAGAAAAAGAGACATAAAATTCCTAACCATTAAAAATATTTGGTTCATAGGCATATAGTGGAAAATAGACATGCACATACGAATGTATCAATACATGTATCCATACATATATATGTACATAGAGGCATTTATAATCAATATATTAATACAACAATGTGATTGCTATCTTGATTGTATTCATTTGTATATCGATTATATATACATGCTTTATTGACATATGATAAATATGGATATATATACTAACATATATATAAATACATATACTTATATATAAAAAAGTATATATGTATTTGTGTGTGTGTATATATATTTAAAATACTTTAGATAGCTTTGAAGTAGATTACCATATACAAATTAGAGGTCGATTTAATAAACTAAATCAAGGTTGAAGTATGATATAATTATGATTGTATTTTTCAGCCACATATTACTCATGTTGCATGTGTATGAAGAGTTTGTAATTTGCAAAACAATGAGCAACCATTAAATCAATGTATGGTGAAAGACCAAGTCGATGCCTCTTGTACAAACATCATGGAATCAGTAAACTCTTAATGCCATGTCATTACGCATCAACCAACATCTGTAAAATACATGTAGAATAATGAATAACAAGTCGATGACTTTGTCAAACTAATTAATTATGTGAATTGATTCACACCAAGACTTAGTCGATGCAAGCTTGGTGTTGCATATTTGTTATTGGTTGTTTCAACTATGAAGGAAACTGCGCCAACTCTTTAACTGAATATCAATGCTTTGGTGCCACCTTTGAATCCTATTATTTGTAGATGTTCATTATGAAATGTACAAAATCATTTGTTGATTTGAATGAGTGTCTTATTATTTTCAATCAGCAAGGTTGATCTGTAGCTTGTTTTAGCTAAGTATGTACTGATATATGTTCCACCTTTTAGTTGTGGTATATGTGTTGATGTGCATGCTAATTTTTTATCAAAACTCATGCCTAAATTGTAGGTTGGTTAGTCTCCAAATTGTTGTATAAATAGTGGAGCTAGTTCACTTGTTTGGGATGCATTCGTTGAGCAATTTTTTGCATTCTATTTAAAACATTCCTATTTGCATTAAATTTTTCTTAATATTGTGACTGAGAGCTTTGAGCATTAGAGAGAGTTTATTATTATTTAGAGAGAATTATTTGCCAACTTGTGAGTTAGTAGTTACTGTGACATTGTTGAAGGGATTGATACCAAGTTAGTTGTTGTTCTGGATGTGTTGTGTTTGCAACCAGTCGATTGGAAAGCTTATCATAGGCATGACACTGATACATTTTGGTATTTTTTTCGATGAAAGGTTGTCTGAATTTTGACGGCTGTGGATGTCGGGCCAAAATTTTGACGTTTCAAATGCTGTCAAAATTTTGACGCAATAACAACAACGAACAGCCATCGGAATTCTGACGACTCGTCATCGAAAAAAATACCAAAATGTATTAGTGTGAGGATATTCTTCTTTTTTTTGTATTAGTTTTGAAAGAGTTATTTCTTGTTTGTTTTGAAGTCTACTATGGTACTAGCCATTAGGGAAAAGTAATGTTTTCTTTGAAAGAAAAGTAGAAGATGTTAACTCCATTTATGCTTGTAGTTACTCCATAATAGGAGATTTTCTTTGTCATAGGTATTATTATTATACTAGATATGATTAAACATAGGTAGCTTAAGGGATACTCATAACTAGATAGTTGATTATGTTGGATGCCTAGTAGGTTACTCCTCAGATTGTTGTCAAATGAAGGGAGGGAACTAGTACTTTTCTTAATGAGTTGTGTTACCTTAGGTTTGTGTTAAAGAGATAGGTTATCCTGGGGACTAAGCTTACCTATGGAGAGGGATTATCTAAGCATAGATATAATGGCCTTAAGTCAAAACAAGCATGCTATAGTGTAATTGAATGGTAGACCTTCACTCGATTATACTGAGTGAGAACACTTTGGCCAAAATAGTGTGATTAACGAGAGCTCCACTATTAGTTCACCTTGTCCACTTAAATTCATGAGGGTTACCTAGAGTAGGGTTATAAATCCTAGTCATGTTACCTAGTGTTACCCAACCAATACCTTCTACACTGTGGAAAAATGACCACTTGTCATTTTCATGGTCTTTTAGGCATGTCCTCTTGATGTTTAGTCTATTTTTCTTTGATTCATTGATGTAATGTGGCTTGAACATTCACATTAGGGCCTTTAAAATGCAAATAATGATGTCTTGTGAAGGTGTTGTGAAGTGTTGTAAAATATTTTTGCACTTTTCTAGACTCTATTCATTACAATTCACCTAAAAAATCATCTTTTTATTCATCATCAAGTCCTATTTTTAAGTGTTGTAAAGTCTTGTAACAAGATTTCACACTTTTCTAATCATAATTTCACTATTTACACCTTTCTTATGCTTTATTTGACCTCTTTATGCCCTTCTAAGGCTTAATTAAGTGTATTTTTTAAAGTAAACCCAACAAACAAAATTAAATAAGACTTAATTCCTAACACCCATTTTCAGGTCCTAGGTGGGACCCATTCACCATGGGTGGCGAATGAGTCCCCTTTGGCTCCAAATTCAAAATATTTTAAATTTTATTTTAGGTTTTTATTCAAAATTACTTGATGTCAGAATGTGATGAGGTATCATCAGGTTACTAAGGCACAAGTGTGTATAAATAAGTGTTTTTCATCTCATTTTAAATCCCAATCATCATGTTCACTTATTCAAGCATTCAACTGTCATTTTGAACACTTTGCATAGTAAAATCAAACATTAGTCAAGCATTCAAAGGTAGCCATTAATATATCTTCAAATATTCATCAACAAGGGTTTGGTAAGTTGATAGCATTTGCATGTTATTAATTTATCTTTCTCTTTCATTTCATCATTTTATTAAGTGTTTGAGTACCAAAGTGGGATTTGACCAAGGCAAATCCCTTTGCCCTAACCCTTAATGATTTTTTCCCTTTGTGCATGTGTTGTGTATGCAAATTTATCAAGAATTTAGGTGTTGACGAGTGGTAAATAAGTTAACTAGGTGCTTCAAGTCAACTACATCATATTTCGAGCTTGGAGAAGACTTCTTGTCTGTTTCCTACATAATTGACTTTGACAACCCGACAAGTAGACATCCTCATATCTGGTGTTGCAGAGTTGTCTCCTAGTTTCTTAGAATTTTGGGAGAGCATTGATTTGAAATTAGTGGTGAATGAGTCCCACCTTAAGACTGGAAATCTAAGATATTTTAGATTTTGAATCCCAACACTTAGAAACATGTTTATAACAGTTTTTACCAAAAGTAGAACTGATTTTCCATTAGTGGTGAATGAGTCTCACTGGTGATTTTATGTGATTCCAAACAACATTCAAAACATTCCAGATTCTTCATCAGACTTCCAGGTGCACTCTGATTTAACCTTGTTCTCTGTTTTGCATTCATTCACTTATTCATACTTCATTGTTTCCATATCACATTGTGTTTTCAAACATTTCACTAATCTTAGGTTTTACATTCATAATCTCTCAATTTAATATTTTAGTTGCATTCACATCATTCCATTTAGTCCTAATTACATCACACATTTCCTAATTTGAGTGAACTAGCTAGATTCTTTGGCCCTTTCTTTCTCATTTTTGGTGAAAAGCCTTAGAAGTGTTAGAAAGTCCTAGAGAGCCAAAAATCTACAGTTCACCTTCGTTGAAGGGTATGGCCTTCTATCTTTGATAGATGTGTGGGGGACAACATATGAGTCTATGGTTGGGGGAAAAGTGCTTGAGTGATGCTTCTCCTCCTCAGTAGGTGACAAAAGACCAAGGTTTTGAACAGTGGATTCATGGACCATCTATATCTTATGCTATGAAGCTCGAAGGAGCTATGTATGTAATTGTTCATTCTTGGAATATTGTACTTTGTGAATTACTGTATTGAAATGGAAATCCTTATTGTATTTTGTTATAGCATCTTTGTTCATACATTCTCAATAAAGAAAGGAAATTTTTTTATTGCAATGGTTTATTACATAGTTTACTTACTCGCACTATGAAAAACTAAGAAAATTTGCTTCAATGTACGATAGAAATATTACATTGTCATCTTGACAATAGGTTGTGAGATTCCCTTTATAAATCATATGCCTTAATGGAATAATTACCTTCATGTTGTTTAGTGATATACATTAGCTTTTGCCAACCTACCTTAATTTAGCATAATGCAAATACACAGTGTTGTCCATGTGACTACCTACACCACTTCACTCTTTTCTAGTTTTTCCTGAACCATTTGGAGTGTATACCATACTAGAGATATTGACTACTAACAAAATACTTTTGTTCATATCTTCATTATATTTAAACCATGCAAAAGTAGATGGCATTCTAAGATTGAATTATAACATACACACCAAACCATATTTTTTTGTCATGGACATATTGAGACCATGCTAAATTTATTGACATTCTAAAACTATTATGTAGGATTTTTGAAGGCCAATTAATTATTCATTGATTGTAAAACAGTACACTATGTTTGATTGTCTTGCACCTGTCTTATCATGTTTCCTCTATTGGCTGCACAATCATACAATGTTGAAACATTATCTAATAGACCATGATTTTCACAATTACCGCATATTTGTGTAAGCCTATTTTAGACCAGCTCCTCATACGCTATTGATCCTCCATATCTTGTTGAGTTCGAACATGTGCACCATTCTACATGGCCTATGCCACACTCGCAAGTTAGATGTAGGCAAATTAATACATTGTGTCATCCTTAAAAAGACCATATGGCTTCGATAAATGTTGCATAGTAGTCCACATGCTAGCTACTCCCAAATAGAATGTGTTTATATTATGTCTCTCTATCATATCTCTTCAGTAGCAAAACAGGGGAAAGAACATAAGAGAGCTATTGTTTCCAACACCACAAACCCAAAACACTCCTTATTACGCTTGTAGGGGCGTTCCCCTGCGAAGCACGTTGGGCTCCCGTAAAGTGCCGGATGGAAATTGGTGGTCTAAAACGTTTGTTGGATACTGGGACGAGGACCATCCAAACGATCGTAGCCGTTAACATCAAATAGGGTTGGTATTAGGCTAGATGCGCCTAGAATATGTATCAACATAACATAATTGTGAACATCTACGACAAGCGCTGGAGATTGGTTGACACAATTTGTTTGATGAAATGCCTGATTGAAATGCTGTCCCATGGTCTCTTTTGATTATAGCTTTCCCAAAATTAAAATTCTGGGTGTTATAAGCAGGTATTGTCGTTGTTTCAGCAAATGGAATTATCTTTTAATGACCTGGATAATTTTGTATTTGGTTGGACTCATCCAGTAGTTGTAGGTTTAGGTGCAGTATGATATAATTAGAGGTGGGTTTCAATTGGATGCGTAGAGAATACATTATATATGTTTGACAAAATGCCTATATGAAATGTTATTTTGTTTAACACAATGATCAGGATATGCACTGAATGGGTGTGTTGTTAAAGTCGTAGAACTGTTTGAGAGCATTTTTCAAAGAGATGTGTTATGAAGTTCGATGATTGTAGGGTATACACAGAATGCACTTGTTGATAAAGTTTTGGAACTTTTTTGGAAAATACCTAAAAGAAATATTGTCTTGTGTAATACAATGATTTGGTTTGATTAGGACCTACATTTCCACTACTTCGTCTTCAATCTAATGATACGACACCGAAGCTAGATCACCATTGCAGTCAATGTCAAGAAGAGCTTAGATGGAAGCATTCTAGTTACTGTTGCTGAGCTTCAAAAATACCTGCAGATCACTTGATGTGCTTTAGCTCATTTTTGGGATGTGCATGCCCATTTTGGAGAAAGTCTCAAACAGAGCTTTCTAATTTGACCATACAGCCTAGCTAGAGAACTTGCATAGTGGCATGCCTAGCATTTCACCTTTTAATTTAAACAGTTCCCAACGATGGCAGGTCGAAAACATTCTTCACAATCCACTAGGTAGCATTGGCCTCAAAAGAAAAGATTTCGTTAACATTTTTATTTCCAATGAAGTTGAACCTACTACGTTTGAATGAAAATGTGATGATAAAATTAACAAATAATGGATGGAGACTATGAGAGATGAGATGAGATCTTTGATGCAACAAGAAAGTTTTGAATAATAGATGGGTATATAGGTAAAAGGCAGGAGGTGGAAAGAAGAGATATGAAGTTAGATTGGTGGTTAAATGTTATGATCAATGAAAGGGAATTGATTTCAATAAAAAATTCATCAGTTGTGAAAATAATTTCTATTAGAGCAGTGTTGGATTTGACAGTAGTGAATTGTAGCAGTTTGATGTTAATACAACCATTCTAGTAGTGAATTGTAGCAGTTTGATGTTAATACAACCATTCTAAATAGAACTTGGTTGTTCTTTATTTCATTTTTAAATTAAATTCAATCATTTGTTGTCAAAACATTGAAACTATTTTAATATGTAGGTTCATTATATTCTACAATTCTAATTCTACAAATTATAAAGATTTTGGGACAACAAGGTCTTCTTTTTGTTGATCAAATATTCATAATTTTCTCCTATAAATAGTGGAAGTTAGAATAATAAACTGCTAGTTCTAATAATGAATTGAAGAGAATTGCAAAATTTTACTTTTACCTATGCAATAAAACTTCTACAACATACTATGATATCAATTGAATGAAATAAAAAAAAAAAAGATAACAATTCTTAAATTCAATATATTAAAAAATATTTTACTTATTAAATTTTTCAACTCTATATTATTCATCTCATAATAGTTTTTCCAACACAATATATAATATTGTATAACAAATTATTATGAATTAGAAAATTATAATAAAACTAAAAATGTTTTGATACTTATAACATATATTTACAATATGTATTAAATCTGGATAGTTGAAGAAGAGTTCACCAGAATAAATAAATAAAAATAGATCATACAATGCTATGCATTGACATTGCATCGATCATGCACCTTCGGAATCTGCGCTCCACACCATTTGAGAAGTTTTCTTATCCAGCGGGTCACGTCGTAAAATATATCACCGAGAAAGAATATTCTGCATATCATCAAAAATACCATTGCAGTGCAAATCAATGGCATTAGTAATACAGTTGGTAATGACCGCCAATGCATGTACCGTTCTCCGTGAAGAGTATGGGCACCAGAGAGCACCATGGCTATGGCATAAGGAACAAGGTACAGCATACTCCATACGGTTCCTACTAACCATGGAGATGGTGCGATGACCAAGTGTACCGCTGCTCCAAATGCTACAAGCAGCGATATCAGTGCTGACCACAATAAGTGGACACTGGATTGAACCAGGAATTCGTCTTGCCGTTTAGCCGAAACAGTGTACTGTACAAGAATGGCTGATGCAATAGAAGTACAAAACGAGAAAGTGTCGCATATGAGAAACAATTTGAAGAGAAGGACATTAATGAATACAGCTTTTGGTTTCTCTCCTGATTGTGAATCAAGTCCTCCAGGTAAAGTGAAGGCTGCTGCAAACGACACTGTGGCGATCAACACCGCATTTATGGATACATTTGCAGCGTTGAACGATTTAGCAGGTGATAGCTCCATCCCTCTTGTATGTTCCAAAATCTCTGGAGTCAGCAACGCACCATTGGCTTGAAGCACTTCCATGATCTGCACAAATGAGGATATCTGTTAACACAAATTCATAAAATGAAAGCTGTTACATTTAAGTGGTGAAGTTTAGATTCTATTTATAAACATCAATTCAAGGGTATACATAATGTTTATACAGTCTATTTAAATGATTTAGAAAACCGTGTATGTATTTTTTCCATAATGGATTATAAAGTACGACTTGAAATATTAATATAAATACTATAAGCCTACTAAACTATTCATTCAATTACTTACACTCTCATAAAGGCCTGCGTCACTTTTAATATTCTCCATTGCTATTTGTACAGGAGTTTGTCCTCTGTTGTCCTGATGATTAACTGAGAACTTTGATATTAAAGATGACAACATAATTCTGAAACGGCGTAACTCAAAGAATATGAAAGTATTGGTAATCCGTCCTGCATTTATGACAGCTAAGTGAAGAGGAGTTCTGCCGTCGTTGTCAACCAGATCTATACAGTCTCCGCCATAGTTTATTAGAATGCCCACTAGCTCATATTTTCCCGCCTCAACTGCTATGTGAAGCGGTGTCTGTTTTTTAACGTCCTGCTTGTAACACAAAGAATTATCTTCTTCCAAAAGCAGTCTGGTGATCATCAGCAAAGGTGTCTCTGTACTTTCATAACCATGACGAGATTTCTTCAAAGACTTCTTCCGTAACTGTCTTCGAAATTCATCCATTCGTATTGCCCTTCCAAGTCTTTGTTGTAGACGCTCCTCACGATATTCGCGAGATAATGAAAGCATGTGTAACGCTGTTCTTCCACGTCCATCGGTTTGTTTTGCCAGGCCAGGACTGTGTAGTAGAAGCTTTTCAACTATCCCTAAACAATTTATAGCACTGTAAGCCAAGAAACAGTTTACAAGAAATGCACTACTAAACTGTTTAAGAAAGAAATACAATATCTGTTCAAGAAGCGTTGATCTACGTGGGTCCATCTTATCTAATGATTTCTAATAGTTTTGTAGTTAAGACCTTTTGTTGACCATGTTTGGAGGAAGATTAACCGGTGAGGAGGGGCCCTTATTTAATGGTTCAACATTAATTACTGGCTATGGTTAACGGCTATTTACGTGGGGTTCACCTTTAATACATAGAATTAGTACATTGATCATTACGGACGCGCGATATAAGCTTTAAAATATTTAAACCTGATTGTCGGGCCTTAATAAAGGACAATATGCCTTTCCGATAAAATTGTTATCTCGCATGTCTGTAGTTGACCATTATCTCGCATGTCTTTAGAATTCATTATTAGAATTTGTAAAAACTTCTCGCATACACAATAATAGAGTTAGAATAATATAGACATAATATAATATCATACTTCATACATAATCTTTGAAATTAGAAAGATGAATGATAAATGAAGACACACAATATATTGTAAAAACTTGTATCAAAATTTATACACACCACTAAAAATATAACTAGAACTTAACTAACAAGTGTGAAAGTATCAAATACTAAGAAATCATTTATTTCATGTATTAATGGTATTATCAAGTTTTAAAATCAGTTAGAAGCATGTATGTAAGTATAATCATATGGGAAGTGAATCAATTCAAATAAAAAAACTAGAAGTGTATTTCAAAATCATATTAATCTACATACACTTCATATTCTATCTAAAGTCTCACAAGGCCAAGCCTACTTTTAACAATATTTTGCTGAGCAAAGTAACATCATACGCTATTATAAAAAGAGTCTTCAAAGAATTGAAAGACTTTTATAATTGATGTGATAGTCAATTGAACAAAGATAATAACAAACTACCAAATGTAACCCAAAGATATATATTTTATCCACTAAAATTCTTAGCCAACTATGGAGACATTTGAATAATGGAGAGGATTTTCTACATGCAAGAATCTTTTCTAAATTTGATAGACATGAAAACCACTAAAAAAATATGATTAAAACTAAATATTGAAACCAAAGAAAATATTGCCGGTATTGGCATGGTATGATGGTTTATAGGTGGCATTGTTGTTCTTGCCACCAAGGTTCAAACCCCATTGGGGTGGTATTGTTGAATGGTTGTATCTAGTTCATAGCTCCAGTCAAAAGTGTTTACCCCTTGAATAAAAAAAAACCAAAGAAAATATTAAGTCCATTTTAGCTAAGAAATAATTAGGCCCTAATTAATCAAGAGAAGTTATATATATTTAGTATCCACTATATTTACCTTAAATTGATCAAATATATGTACTACATATCCCAAACTTTATGATAGGAATTATATATCCTTACCCAAGTAATAAATTTTGTATTATTTTTTTGAGACAACCTTTGATACACAAGATTCTTTCTACACTTGTTACAATTGAGCAATCAATTCATCACAAGCTTAAAAATTAAACCAATATAGCTATATAAGATAAATTTAATAGTTATGGGCCCAATTATAAAATGATAATGTCTTTGTGCATAGCAAGATGCTCTATAAGATACTTTTGATGTTGTAAACCTTGTTAAAGCATAAGGTTGTAGTTACATGATTGTAGTAGTTATTACTGCTTAGGATCTATTTTAGAGATTACATAAATACACTAAATGCATAAATATGTTGTTCGTGTTCTTTAATGCTTTGTAAATTTAATCTATAATCAAACTAATATTTAAGGGATATATTTGTCAAGGAAATCATCTTGAATCATGTGATGGTTAGAAATTTGAAAAGAGTTTGATGATGGAACTTGTTATTTCTATATAAGGCATTATTAAAAAGTGTTATCCATGTTAAGTTATATCAAGAAATTTAACTTTTATGATATTGAACCTGACTTAATTGTATAGATCATTGCTCCATAAAAATAATGCAATTGTATATGACCCAAGAATTAATAGTTCAAATAATATTATTAAATACTCTTCATATTAGAATATATGTGATGACTATTCTTAGGTATGCTACAATTGCCAAAATAATATCTAAGTTATAGAATACATAAATATAGATAGTAATTGTGGGTAGTTGAAAAATATGGCTTCTTTTCCTTAAAATAAATTACATGAAAACAACACAATGAGTTATGTCATATTTTGTAGCTCTCTTGTAGTGAGATTCAAAAGGTTACCATACAACAAAATGATACATCATGATATCATCGTAGTTATAATATACATTGACACAAGAGGGTCTCTACTACCCTCTATTCAAATGAACCACCAATTCACAAAACACAAAAAAAAATCTCACAACAACAAATATAATTACTTTTATTAATTAAATCAAACTTAATACATATGATCTTCAAATGACCTTTCTCAACTTACACTTAACCATATGCCCAAACCTCAATCTAAGTCTTCAAAACCATCTTGCTTCTTTTAAATTCATGATAAATTCCTACACACTTGCTATCAAGATGGTCTGGTCCCTCATTTCTTCATAACGCAACCTTTCCGTTTATCTCTACACTATTTTGTAAAAATGTTTACTCCTCCCACTGTCCACACCTTTTGTGAGCTTGGTCTACAAAATTTAAAAGCTTTGCTCACATCGCCCTCTCTACTCACAATCAATTTGTGTTTCACTTTTCATTTCTTTTCCCCAATGCGAGGATGCACGACCACTCGAGAATCTATTTCTCTTTTTTTATTTTCTGTTTCAGCATCCTTTATATTAGCAGAGTCTCTATATCTTATTTCGTATACACAACACTTTCAAACTCCTTCAAACGTGGCCTCACTTCTTCTTTTCTATGTGGCCTCCCAATTTATTTTCACTTTGCATTCAAATCTGTTGTTTATCAAGCAAATTAGCTTCTCTTATCCCCCTCACACACTATCTCTCCTCACGCGAACTCAGCCAACAGATCTTTCCATTACAAATGATCAACTTACAATAGGTGCAGGTTTTTCTTCTTGTTCCCTGCACAAAGCCCCCACCTTTCACTTCACATGACTGATTTTCCTTTGAATTATCGACCTCTCTCCCCCTCTGTTTGCTACCTCCATTCATTGATTTTAAATTAGCTATCAATGGTAAGAGAAGTTTTTTTTTTCGTAAGTCTCCAATCGAGCCTTCCTTCACATGGCGTCGCCCCCTCACATTCCCCTGCTGTGAATTTTCTTTCTTTTCCTTCTGTTTCCCCACCGTTCCTCCTCACATCCTCTCTAAACTGACTGTGTACCTTCTTGTGTCGACTTATCCTCTCCTTTCTATTCATTTTCCAAATAAATCATCTTGCATTTTAATTATCTATTGACATGGTGCAACCCCTTAGTCTTTCTTCAATCTTTCTTTTCATCAAAACAATATTTCAAGATTTAATTTTATGGCATTATTTTACAAAATTGATCGATCAACAAATCTTTTATTTGGCTTTACGTCTCTCAATATTTTGCTAAAACTTCTTCAACAAATGGGTATATGTAGGATCATGATGGGACAAAAGTGGCGATATGATGGGTATGTGTAGAGTGCGTGGCTAACGACTTGTTTTTTACCCAAAATTGATGAAACGAAAAAAACTTTTTAAAAGAGATTTTCAACTTTCCACCAATATAAATTATGCTTTACTTTGAATTTAATAAATAATTATTATTCATTTTTTATTTGAATTACGACTAAAATCTTGATTGATAGGTTGATTGAAAAACATCTATAGTTTTCAAATGGTATCATATTTTTTGAATCCAAAAAATGTGTCACATTTTATGCTTTGAATACTTATAGGATTAAAAAAAAAAATGAATTTCATTAAATTTTGACCAAGTTAAGATGGTTAGACATACGAGTTTTTAAATTTTTTAAAAGTTGTAATAAAAAGTTCATAATTAATTATTTACTTGGAAAAAAATAATAAAAAAATATTCATCAAATCGGAACATGAGTCTTCTACTTATACCTAAAATCTTATTAAAAAATATTATCATTTTATTGCGGTTAGGGTGGTCAGACATACACACCTACTTCTTATTTTTTCCCTCAAATTTAAGTACTACTACATTGAAATTTCAAATTTTCACCAAATAGATATTTTTTAATAAACCTAGTAGTTTAGAAATTACATTCAATTTATTATAGATTCTATTTTTACATTTTTCTGAAATAATATAGATAACTTATTCAAATTTCTGCGTCAAGTTGCCTAACTCTGATTTTTCTGAAATTTTCACCACTTAAGGGCCTATTTTTTCCATGATGATCCTGCACATACCCAAATCCATTTATTCAAATTAACGTCATATGTGGCATTTGGTTGAATGATTCATGTATGTGGGCTATTTTTTTATACTTCACATACATGTCAAACAAAGACATTTGTAAATACAATATTTGACAAAATTCCACCAAAGCTCCAAATCCATTAAATCATCAAATTTAAGAAGTTTAGCTACTAATCAAAGTGAGAGAAACCAAAACATGAACAAAACAAAAATTGAAAGTAAACTAAACAATGTTTTTGGTTGGTGTTGATCGCCTATCTTCCCGCGTGGTACTGCACTAGACATGTTGGGTAGAAAGATTGTGAGGATGGGCTCACAATGGTGGAGTAGACTAGTACTACTCTTCTAGGTTGCCATCAACTTGTAATGAACTTCTTCGCTATCCAAGTGCTAGAAAATTAATCTTTCTTTTGCCTTTTCTAGCATCATGTTGAAACACACACCACTTCTCTTCAACAACACCACATCTTCCTCCTTTTCCCCTCGTTGACTCATGTCCACCAAAGCCCAACCTCCTTCACCAAATGCTTGCCACACTCCTCTCTTCCTTTGTGGGTTCAAACCAACCTCTGACCATCCCCTCCCACTAATATCGTGTAACATCCTTAACCAACTCTGCATACAACCATAGAACCACCAATATTGTGTAACATCCTTAAACAAAAATAACTTTATAGAACTATTTTACCTCATCTTCACTCTCAATTGCAACATCAAACTTCACCAGGATATCTTCCACATTCTCATTAGTTGCAGTATTTCATCCATCTCCCTTCATTGCACCATCAAGCTTTGGCATCCACTCTTCTTCAATCACCAACAATTGTGCTAACAAATCATCATCTTCGCTATGCTCTACTACTGCAACCTCTTTGTATTCCATTGTTTCATCTTCATCTTCTTCATTCTCATTGCCAACCTCTTCATCTTCAACCATTGCTACACTAGAATCCTTTTGCTTATCTTCATCATGCTTGGCCAATTTATCATGCTGTCATGCTTCCAATCTGCTCACTCTTGCATTAATGTCAACCATCATTGCTAAAATCATCATCTTCTCATATTGTATCCAACCCTCCCATATCACAAGCCTCTTCCTCAATAGTATCCCCATCTCATTTGACTATTACATTCTTTTACACACACATCCTACACTTTGCAATCTGTAAAACACTTTGCTTTGTTGCTTCAAGCTCTCCCGTTGCTCAAGACTTCTCCTACCTACAACATCCCTCACATGAGCTTCTTCTCTATAACTGCTTCACTTTGCTATAGGTCTTGGTGGATTCTCTTGACTCTCAAGATCCCCTACTCTAATACCAATTGTCACAAGAGGGTCTCTACTACCCTCTATTCAAACAAACCACCAATTCAAAAAACAAAAGAAAAAATCTCACAACAACAAATATAATAGCTTTTATTAATTAAATCAAACTTAATACATATGGTCTTCAAATGACCTTTCTCAATTTACACTTAACCATATGCCCAAACCTTAATCTAAGTCTTCAACACCTTCTTCATTCTCTCGTCTTCATGATAAATTCCCACACACTTGCTATCAAGATGGTTTGGTCCTTCATTTCTTCATAACATAACCCTTTCCATTTATCTTTGTACTATTTTTTAAAAATGTTTACTTCTCCCACTGTCCACACCTTTTGTGAGCTTGGTCTACAAAATTTGAAGGCTTTACTCACATTGCCCTCTCTACTCACAATCAATCTGTGTTTCACTTTTCATTTCTTTGCCCCAATGCAAGGATGCATGACCACTCGGGAATCTATTTCTCTATGTTTATTTTCTGTTTCAACATCCTTTATATTAGCCCAACCTTTATATCTTATTTCTTGTACACAACACTTTCAAACTCCTTCAAACTTGGTGTCTCCTCTTGTCTATGTGGCCTCCCAATTTCTTTTCACTCTATATTCAAATCTATTGTTTATCAAGAAGATTAGCTTCTCTTATCCCCCTCACACACTATCTCTCCTCACGTAGACTTAGACAACAAATTTTTCAATTACAAATGATCAACTTACAATAGGCATAGGTTTTTCTTCTTATTCCCTACACACAACCCCCACCTTTCACTTCTCACAATCAATTTTCCTTTGAATTATTGACCTCTCCCCACCTCTATTTTTTGCCTCCATTCATTGATTTTAAATTAGCTATCAATGGTAAAAGAAATTATTCTTTCCATAAGTATTCGATTGAGCCCTCCTTTACATGACACCCTCCCGCTTCACATTCCCCTACTGTGATTTTTTTTCTTTTCCTTATGTCTCCCTACCACGCCTCCTCACATCCTCTCTAACCTAACTATGCACCTTCTTGCATGGACTTATCCTCTCCTCTCTTAGCCTTTTCAAATAAATCATCTTGCATTTTAATTGTCTATTGTCATGGTGCAACCCCTTAGTCTTCCTTTGATCTTCTTTTCATTGAATATTAAAAAAATATTTCAAGATTCAATTTTATGGCATCATTTTACAAGATGAATCGATCAAATATTTTATTTAACTTCATGTCTCTCAATATTTTTCTAAGACTTCTTTGACAAATCCATTTGTTCAAATCAATGTTCTATGTGGCATTAGGTTGAATGATTCATGTACCTGAGCAATGCTTTTACAATTCGCATAGATGTTGAACAATGGCATTTACAAATGTACAATATTTGAAAAAATTACATCAAAGCTCCAAATTCGTTAAAGCATCAAATTTAAGAGGTTTAGGTACTTACCAAATCAAGAGAAACAAAAACATGAACAAAACCAAAATTGAAAGAAAAGAAAACAATTTTTTTGGTTGGTGTCGATTGTTTGTCCACCTATGTGGTCTTGCACCAAAGACTATGTACCATGTACTTAATTACAAGGTGTGTATATGTCATGATATATTTATAAGATAAATGAAACAAAATTTTAAGAAAGATACTAATTATTATATTGTTGAGGGGATAGTATCAAATGATTATCTACAAGATATAGGGTCATTAGTTGTCATAATTATGACCCCTCCATTGATCATGCTTAAAGCAAGCCTATAGTCATGGATGTATGTCTTTTGAGGTTTAAGGGATTATTTATATAGCCTTGTTGATGCAGGTTGTGCTTCATCTAGGAGGATGCCATAAATCAATATGATACTTGATTTTAGAGAACCATTTTACAATGGGGAATGTCACTGGGATGGACATCAAGGATTTTGGCATGATTGATGCATGATAATTATATTTTGACTAGTACTTGGTAGTGACATAGACTCTTTACCAATATACTCTTTTGACATAGACTCGTGATTGGAAAAACCTATCTAATCATTATTATCTCAAATAATAGAATCCTAGTGTGTATAGAACCTTGGATTATTTGAAGGAAGAATTAATATTAGTTTTCTAAGGTTTAATTAACTCAATTGGGCCAAAATATTTATTACCCTTATTAACAAGACAAGGGGTTTTCTACATAGGAATTACTAACACATATGTTCCTTTAGAGAGACCTTGTTAGGATAACTACATGTGACTTTGATCTTGTTTGGAAGTGAATATATGTAGAAATCTATGGGTGAAGGATTCCCTTGTGAAATTGACTCCATAGGGTAAGGGTTTAGGGGATAACTCCAAGGTTAGGGTTGTTCCTAAACTTGTTTGGCATTCCCTCTCCAATAAGTTTCAACTCAAACCTATAATTTATATTAGATGACTATGAAAGAGATAAGCTAACTTGATAACTCATTTAATAATGATGTAAATTAAGTTAACAAAATCTAATGAGGTGAACAATGAGTTTTCTTATTTGCCAGGGATGGATTTTTTACTAGCTATCAAACATCTCTTATTTGTTGGCAGAAGGGATTCTTAGAAGTATTGAGTGCCTACATTTTCTCCCATTGAGAAGGTGGAAATATAATGTGTGTGTGTAGTGGAATTCTAGTTTATATTACAATCTCTATTGCAACACATTGTAGTTATATATATATATATATATATATGCTTTATAAACCAAAATATGAGAAAAATAAATAATTAAAATTGTTTTATTTAAAATTTTACATTCTTAAATATCAAAATACTAACAAAATGCTAAGTGGTGCCAACAGTTTACCAAGGATCAAGTTTTGCTAAGGGTCCAAGGCTTGCCATTATAAGGGATGAGGTCAAGATTGTGCTTTGAGAAAATTTGGTAGGGTGGATACTCCTCAATCCTTGGCTTTGAGTAGAAGGAAGTGAGATAATACGTTGGAGGTGGATTGGATGTCCCTTAGTCCTTGACTCTTGGTGAAATAAGGAAAGATTCATAACCCTTAATCCTATTCTCTTAGTTGTAGGGAGAAGGATAAATACCCTAAATCCTTTGCTCTTAGCTGTAGGGATAAGGATAAATACCCTCAATCCTTAGCTCTTAGCATAAGGAGACATGATAAATACCCCCAATGTTCATCCATTATTCCCTCATGTTATTTCAATTATGTTCAAATTTTAATTACTCAAATGGGGTTTGACTAAGGAAGACCCCCATCCACTAACAAAAATAACATTTTCTCTCGTTCTCTCTCTCCTGTGATGTGTTGTAGATTTATGTGAATGGAACTAAATTGCCACCTTCGGTGTATGAGTCCCTATATAGCCATTTTACCACTTTTTAGAGGGTTCTGATAAATCACCTAGAGATTGTAGATCCTGCCTAGAAACCCTAAAGTGGGACTAGATCACGCTGTTTTGTGTATGAGTCCCAATACACCTCAAAAGCAATAATTTTTAGGGTTTTCAGGCCTTGCTTAGTCGTCTTCATTTCTCTAGGTACTTTTTTGTTTAATTCTACTTATTAATATGATTACATGACTTTGAGTCTCTAGGGTTTAGTGTATGCATGTTTGCATTTCTCCTTAGAAGCTTCATTTAATGGTGAACCCCCTTTTTAATCACACCTAAAGAAACCTTGTAGAAATCCCTTACCTCAATTGAATCTAGGGTTTCCTTTAATGAACTAAGAGAAAAATAGGCCTTCCTAGTGGTTCCATCTCCCAAAAGGTGGAACACCCTATTTCTTTTGGTTCACTTCCTTCTAGAGTATGACCTCTTTTTCTTGAGAGAACTTATTGGATACTACTTTATTCTCCATGTGTTCCTGAAACACAGAAAAATTGGTTCACAAAAATGAATGAACAAGATGATGAACCACAATTTTTCTAAGGGGCGTTTCATTCAATTACGAGGGCCAAAATGCCTAAATAAAAATCAGAAATGACTCCTAACTATTATAACAACAATAAGGGAAGTTTTGAGAGGTTAGAACAATGTGTACCTTGTTGAAAACTTGTTATTTTTAGGTCACAAAGAATGCATTCGCCTTTATTGGAAAATGGATCCCTATTAGGGTTTCTGAAAATTGAAATATGGGTTGTGTTTCTTGATGTCTGTATTTCCAGCTCCTCGATGCTCAACTCCCGAAAATATGAAACAAAATTTGTAGCCTTGTTTTTGTGTTCTTGTAATATGAATGACAACTTTGCAACTTGACAACTTTGATAGTTTTTCTTCAATCTTGTTCTCCATTTGATCTTCAACCTAAAAGCCTATAAAAACACATTGAAGAGGAGAAAAATTTGTTGATTGTTAGAGGATAGGGGTTTTCCTTGGTCAAACCCTAATTAGGTAATTAAACCTTGTGATGAAATGATGAAATAGAAGCATGAAACATTAAACATGAAATGGAGATACCTTGGAAGATTTCTTGAAATGTAAATCTACAAACCAACATGAAGTGGCCATGTAGATTGTAGATCTTGATCTTGAATTGGATGTGAAACAATGCTTGCAAATTGATCTTCAATGCTACATCAGCAACATTAGCTCAACCACATATTTGATGCACTATACCTTTAACATGATGATATGACCTTGAATTGTTGCAATAAAACTTTGATAATCTACCCTTGAATGCCTCTGAAATGCTCTATAATACTCTTGTGAATGTACTCTTGATTGCTTGAAATCTTATAGGATGAAACTATGTGAATTAACCTTATATTTATACTAAATCTAAGGGTTAACCCTAAAATTCAAATAATCCAAGCCAACATCAAATCTAGGATTGAAATACGTTAAAATACTGCGACAAATAAGTTCAAAAAAGGGGGTCCTAAGTAAGGAGGACCCATTCGCCACCATGGGTGAATGGGTCCTAGCACAATTTTCTAGGATCAAGCTTTGGGGAGGTGAAATTACATAATGAAACGCACCTCAAATATGCCAAAAAATGGGTGTCCTAGGTTACGAGGACCCATTCACCCAAAGTGATGAATGGGTCCTAGCACAATTTTCTAAGACTCCAACTTTTCCAATGCAAATGTCATGCAATATCATTAATGGGTTTCAAGACAGATCCTTGAAAAATGCAATTAATAAGGCTTGGATTTGAATTAAAGGGCCAATTAAGCTCTAATTAACCATAATTAATTAATTAAGACTTACAATAGTGTGAAAGTGTGAGAAAACACTTTACAATACCCTAAATAAGGCACAATTATGTACATTTAGATAAAAGGGGCCCTTAAACTTAATGTGAATGTGTAAAAGACATTACAACACTAAATTAAGGCAACATTAAGTTCATTTGTTGTTAATTATTTCCAAATGCAAGAAAAATGGATACTTTTTCTGTTAATAAATTTTCAAATACAAGATCTACCTCTAGTATTAGGAAATATCAAGGAACCTTGCTCTAAGACTAATTTTTGAACATATCGAAATACTAAGAGGGGGGGTTGAATCAATATACTTCAAAATTCAATCCCAATTAACTATTGTTGAAATTAAGTTATAATGATTAAGCATTCATTCACATAATAAAAAAAGTGGGAAGACAAACAACCACACAAGATAACAAATAACACCAGATTTACATGGAAAACCACACAATGGAAAAAGCACTATGAGAAATCTTTCTAGGAGCTACTATCCTAATCCAGCCTCACAAGTAAATAATAGTTAACAATTTAATTTTGGGATGCAACCCAAGTAACTACTCCATGACTTTGTTTTAGGGGTTGAAACCCAAGGAAGCTACTACTCCCTAATTGAAGGAATGAACAACTGAAATATGACTAGTTTATGGCTTCAACCATAGACAGTCATCAATTCTTGTCATTAGGTTTGTAGTGGATCTTGTCATGCTCTACTCATGCACTGATACATTTTAGTACACTTTCATCATCATCTTCACATCTTTTTTCTTCTACATATATTATACGCGTGCTTGAAAATACATATTCGATCAACCATAAATAAGAAGTAATAAAAATTGTAACATGTTTTCCTACATCTTCATTGGCAGTATATAAAAATGATAAAACATTATTTAAAATTATTGCATATGAGTCAACATGAATCATACAACATCAAAAAATACTTCTTGAACACCTCTCAATATTGAATTAATGGCACACATCACCAACATACCCTAGTCAACCTCAACAACATCATAACTTCACAAACTGACTTGAAGACTTTGTACAATACTAGAAACAAGAAAGAACTGTATGCCCTTAAAATGTGAGATACTATGAAATATGTAGAGTGTCTACACAAAATCATACCATTGATCTGTTCAATCTTTTTTTGGAACAAGCAAACAAACATATGTTTTGTAGAAGAATTGGCATCCAGAACCAATTGTGACACTTTGTCACTTGAAAAGTGAACTTGCAAAGCACCAAACCACTTTAATCTTCAATATAGCATGCATTGGATATCACTGAACATGTCCTCAAAATCACATGGCTAAATCAGCACATCTAAAGGAATACAAAGCATTCCAACAAGCCTTCATCACCACTTTACTCTGCCAGAGCACAAATTAGAACTCTCACTTCTAGCTTTCACTAGAGAAGGTTTAATGAATTGAAACCTTGGATATAACACCTTCACATCTCCATCAACTTATCTTCAGAATCACAAGACTAAGTCTTGTCTTGTGGAAGGGTGCTATCCAAAATAATGTGTCTCTACAGGTTAGGATATATACTATGAAATCCTTAGACACAACTTCTACAACTTTTCACTAAGTTCAAGCACCAAATTGACAAGATATCAATATATGCATACATGAAACAAATTAGGGTATGTGTACCCACCTTCACATCATGCTTAGGCAACATACTAGTCCACACATTGCAATGCAAACTTGCACCAACTCATATCTTTGCATATTGGCTATCACTAGAGCATATATAATATGTAGGGCACTTTTGATGTCAATGACAACCAATCTTCTCAAGATAAAACAAAAAGAACTTCTAGATTCCTAGAGTAGGCCTCCTTGCATAATTGAATCTTATTTACCATTTTGTTAAACTTAGCCACAAATTCTCTCATGGGATCATTAACCTCTATCTTGAGGTGACTTAACTGTACTAGTAAAGTGATCTCATCCTCTCTGCTCTTAAATATATTTTCAAATTGTGTTCTTATGGCATCCTAATTATTAATGGAGGTATTAGAAAAATGGTAAGACCATTCTATAGCAGCTCCAATGATTGATTCCACAAATAATATAATTGTCATGTCCTCATGTTGAATAGCAAGTACCCCACAAGCAAAATAGAAGACATTTATATGCTCCTCGATAGAAACTTTCCCAACCCCTTTATACTTGGTTATATTCTTTTGGGAACCTTTAGGTAATTCATGTAACTAAATACCTAAGGATAAAGGACCAATATCCTCTCCCCATAGAACTGGTGGTGGTGGATTGGCCATGTTTAAGGTAAAATTGATAACTAGGGGAACTATAGTCCCGTATAAAACTAGAGCTTGACAAGTAGAGGAACAAGGAGTTGGCTTAGTTGGCAAAGGTCTACTTCTAGATATAATGCTTCTATTAGCAAGGGTAGAGACAAAAAATTGACCTTCTTGTAAGGCTTCAAAGAATGGGTCAATAATCCATCTTCTTCTATCACCTCTTTTATATCTTTTGGAATCCAAGAAGACTTTCAAACCATTCAAAAAACAATGGATATAGTTGCTTTAAAACTATCTTCCTTCAATCCCTAGAAGAGTCACAAAAAATATGTTGGCTAATAGATTGGCACCTTAGAATTTATCTTATAAATTTGACTCTTTACCCAATATAGATGCAATTGGTTTCTAATAGTTGAGATAATCATTTTTATGGAAAATGATTACTCTCTGAATTTTAAAGAGGTACAACTCTCTCTCATATTTTTAAAAAAATCTTAGAAACTTTAAATCTAAATAATAGTATCATTTTAACTTGAAAGTAGAATAGGTATGTAAATCCAACACTAGAAAGCTTTCTAATATTGAATGTGACAAAATAAAAACAATCACAACCACTAGAAAAAAGGCCAAAAATCATAGCATAACATGTAAATAAAGAGTGCCCAACCTAATATAACTTCAGGAAAGAAGCCAACCTATAAGATGAAATAATGATACATTTGCATAGAATTGATATAACTAAGAGAATAATTTAAACACAGATTTAAAAAGATTCCTTTCATACAAATGATAAACTAGATGCACATAGACATATAGATGCTTTCAATCATGTAATAATATTTTGAAATTGAAGTATAAAAGTTCAAAACTGCTTAGAGAGTTTTTTTTCATCTTAATATATATATATATATATATCAAGTGGATACATAACTTCTTTATAAAATAACTAACCAATAATTTAAAAGAAAGTATTTTCAACTAACATAAAATTCATAAAAAGCAACTAAAAGGTCACTAGGGCAACACTTTAGTTGCTATCCTCTTAGTTGTCTAGGTTAATGACTTGGAAACTTTCACCCAGAAAGCATAGAAAGCCTTCACGACAGGTGGAATCTCCTCATGTTGGGGAATGATGATATTCTTGGCTTTGAGCTTCTAAAGATCTTTTCTCACCTTTCCTATCTCAAGATTTCCTTCATAGGAAAATACAAGTGCAACAAATTAAAATATGCTCAAGTCAATGCCACTAAATCTTCTTAGACTTTATGCATCAAATGGTTGTTTATCACATATGTCATCAATCATATTTTTGAGGTTTCCTTTCAAGGATTCTTCATCTTGATTGTTACCTTTCTTTGTATGTTGTAAGACAAGTTTTTAGAAGTTTTGTTTAATTTCATCCCTAATCGCGTTGCAATCTATCAACACTTTACCAATTTCTTGTATACTCTATCTGAAAATGAAGAGTTTCATTTGATACTCTTCTTCCACCTAAGGCATCAATTATCTATAATATTTGGGATGATATTTTCATTAACTAACTTCTCAAGTCCTAATTCCAGCATCCCCTTAAGATCGCCAAGGATATTTTCCCACACCGCCTCCTCATGCTTGGATGAGGCGATGTCTTTTTCTACGTCAACCTTAAAGGCATCCATATCTCTACACACTTTCTTCATATTGGTAATGAGCTGGTTCCCTTTGTTCAAGATTTCAATAGTCCATTCTTTTGAAGCTTTACCAAAGGATTTATAATTTATAATTTTATTTATCACGTCCTTCCCAACTAATGATGTTATATCAAAAACACCTCTTGTTTAAGCAATTGGTTGTGGGGAAATGTCAAATATAGATTTCAAGCATTTAGTTAGAACTTTGAATTGACCTATTAGCTCATATTTTCTTTTCTTATCCTTAGCTATCCATTCCACCAATATAGCTAAAATTATCTGCAAGTTATGCACATCCCCATCCCTTGTGGAAGGCCCCAAGTTCAATCTAGTGACATTGAAATCACTAGCAGTGGTTTGTCCTACTTCTTTTTGTATAGAAGGGTGGGCTACCTCTACACATATGTTACTAGTGATATCATCTTCCAATAGTCTAGATGTAGTATTCAACATCTTGGGTTTAGGAGTCCTTTGGATTAGCTGGCCTAAAAGGTATTTCTCTGGGAGGTCAAATTGAACAATTTTATTTTTCATAAGACAGTTTCTCTTTAAGCCAAGAAGAGGTGGTAGGTACAGTAGCGAACCTGGAACTAGGGGATCCAAATAGCATTCTTCTCAAAGGGTGGGTATTAGATGGACTATATTCAAGAGAAGAGGGAGGAGTAGGACCTACCCTAGGAGAGTTGTGTGCATCTCTATTAGGAGAAGATTAGGGAAATGAATAAGAACTTTCGTGAGAGGGAGAGGTAGAGATGTTGAGTGCCTTTTCCTCCTTTTTAGCTATTTCCTTATCTTTTTCTTGTTGAGAAAGCTTAGGAATGCATTCTTCACATGTTTTCTTTGGAAAGTTTTTCTCTAGAGACTCACCATCTCCACCACCATGTCCTTCTGATGGTACTTGTTGTGAAGTAGAAGTTTGTCTTCTTGAGGTTACATGTGGTTGGCTACCTTCTCTTTACAGTTGAGTATTTTGTGATTTGGTGGGGGGAGCATGCTTTTATGCACTCTTTCTAGCAACCCATTTTTTTATTCTTCTTAATAGAACTGTAGTCTTAGCCTCAATAGTCTCATTTTCTTTGATGCTCTAGCCCATAGACAAAATAAGATGAGTTTAGATGTTCTTAATATAGATGGGATCACTAGAACAAACTTATCATCTTCAATGCCTTAGATATCCCAATTTATATTGAATGTAGCTATCTGCCTTAAACTTAAGCTCATCAAACTTCTCCTTCTTACATCATATTCATCAGTGTAGTCAGTCCAATAATCTTCCAAGTTAGGAAAATGATGGAATCTGGGACCTAGTTGCCGATTGTTCTTCACAAAATCTTTACTATCAAAAGGAAACCTCCTATCATAGAATTGCAATGTATATTTGACAAGGTCTATTCAATATTAAGTGCATCTAACATAGAATTTCAAGATGAATGGCCAAATAGGGAACCGTATACCAACCTTTTATTTACTTTTTCCACCTATCTACAAACTTTTGTCAGAACAAACTTATCTTCTACATAGGGAGATTTAGGGGAAGACCATCAAAGCCTCCAATTCTAATATATGAAAACCTTTAGATCTGTATGAAGTGACTTCCATAGGTGTTGTTTAATTGTATGGCCTCAAGAATAATCCTTAAACCAATGTGCCCTTGCATTTCTTGGACCATTGTCATGGTAAATGTGTCATTGATCCTCCTATGATGATGATAACTTTTCCCCAATTTTAGCTTATCATAATAAAAAAAAATTAGAACTTCTTGATGCTGATTTGCACTTGGCCTCAACCCAAGCCACTGTTTGGTACAAGCAGTGGCATAAATCAAGTATGAGGACATATAAAATAATTTGTCAATTGGGAAGTGGACGATCATATGATGTATCTAGTCATTGATAAGTTGTGCCCAATCCAAGAATTAAACACTTTTAATAATAATTGTCACAAAAAGTACATCCACTCCTCAAATTCATGAGCCCTCTTGTTACCCCTTAATCTATGCAAAAGCATAATTATGTCAGAAGTTTCATCCATAAAGTGATTTATGTGTAGATATTTAGACATTTGAGATTTTCCCTTCTTTAGTGTGGTAAACCACTCTGTGGTAATCATATTTTAGTACTGACCTTTCTTCTCCAAAAAAAGTATAGTATGAAGAAGTAAAGTCAAAGTTTGTGTATACTTCTCTATCTAGGAGCTTTAGGCAAGAGGAGAATGTATCCCTTTGTATATTCACTACCAACCAGTTAACAATATCTCTTACCTCCTATGTTTGTGGATTATAATTCTTGATGCATTCTAGTATTAAGTGGGGGCATTGAATAACTACTGGGAATGTGACAAATTGCAACAATCCACCCGCAATTAATTTTTGGGTAATGGGTGGCCGGTTATCTCTCCCAATTCTATCCCAAAATTCATCCAAAATTAGATGCCCTAGCTTTGTATCCTCTATATCTATCATTGTGCAGGTTAAACCAACAACATACTCATAGCCCTGGTATTTGTATTTCAAAGTGGCTAAAACCCTAAAATTTATTCTCAATTTGCAAAGAAGAGTAGAAAATTTTATGCAAGTAAAATTATCCTCCTTAAGATATAATCATATTATCTTTGAGAAAATTATAGCTCAAACAGAGAAAATAGTACCTTTTAATTGTGCCAAAAACTCCAAGAACTATCAGTTACACAACTTTTCCTTTTTGCAGTCCACTTTGATTCTAGCTCTAGTCACTACTAAATTATACCTCCCAAATAACTCAACTCACTTTAAAATGCCCATAATTAATGCTAGGGATTGTGGGTAGTTCATGACCCTTGAGGTTGGTGCATGTAAGCTTTCTCATATTTCCCTTTGCTCTAACTGCGTTTTGAATATTTGAAAATGAATGGATAGTAAAACATTTTCAATGAAATGAGTGGTTTCAACAACCTCATAGGAAGTTGATAGAGGTTTCAATATAGTCACAAGGCTCTGAAATGCCATATCTTTGACATAGTCTTTTTCATATTGCTTATTGGGACAAAGAAGTCATCAAATTTAACTCGATGTTTGGAGAAAGCATGGTTTTGACATCCTTTTCAAAGGCTAATAGAGGTTTTGAAACCTTCATGAAACTATGAAATCATTTTAACTTACTTTGTTAGCTTTCACAAGGGTTATGACAAGTTCATTGGGCCCCAACATAGTTTTCAAAACTTATGAAAGACTCGCTTTGAAGGTGGGTTTAGACTTAAATTTTAAAGTATCAATTGGAGACAAGGTTGTGACAACCTAAGCGGGGCCTGGGTAGCTTTTGAAAACCAAAGGAAACGCAGACAAATTTTGACTTAGAAAAAACTTGCATAGGAGGACACAATTTTTCAAGGGAGGGAAAAAAGTTGAGGTAAAACTTATCAAAGTATATTGAAATATGCATGTATAAAAATATTCCCTTAAAATAAACACAAAACTAAATAAAAATAACATAAACATAAAAATTTTACCCTTATATATATCTACTTTTTGATTTTTTCTTGACCTACACTAATTTGGTACCCCTAACTTTTTAATCACTAATTAAAATAAACAAACCATAAACATATATTATTTTTCTCCTTGAAAAATAATACTTACAAATAAATTAAATTACTTTAAAAAATATGAAAACCACAATTAAATGGTGTATTTAGATGGATTAACCACTACAAACTATATAGTATTTATAATTTAAAATTTAATGCATCCATAAAATTCAATTGTTTGTCTTTGAATAAAAATTAGAGGTTCTAATAGCTAGATAATGTCCCAACTAATTTTAAATTGATGGAAAATTTAAAAATAGCATATATGCTTCTATTGTCAATTGCCAAGGTCTTCAAAAGAGCATATAGAAAAGTGAGATGTTTCTTAATGGGGCCTAAGCTAAAGAAACTAAATAAAATAACTCATATTTTTAAGAATGGTGAAATTTCTTGTTGTTGGACATGTCATTTAAATCTAGGATAGTAGAAGAAAATGAAGTGAATGCCCCATATTTTTACAAATATTGAAATTTATGTGGCTATTAATGTTTATATTGAAAAGAGAAGAAAATTGGTTCAAACTATAGATAATTCATGACTATTTCAGAACTAATATCATTTTACAAGATAAAATATAATTAGCTTTATCAATGATTCAATATGTTTCATCTCATTTTCCTTTTCCATTTTAAAAAACTAAGAACTCAACCCAATTTGCTCTTGGGTAGCCAAAGTTTCCAATTGAAAAAATCACTCTAAATTGAATCATCCCACTTGGTTTCTATGAAGTTCATCTACTTTAGTTATGAATACACTATCATAAATTTGTATCTACATCTTGAATCTTTGTTGAACTAAAATCTATACTGAAAGTTTCTAAATGTTGCAAGAAGAAACATAAGCATATCAAAAAAAAGTAGAGCTCACTAATATACTATAACTAAATATCCTTCAATAATGCCATTGAAATTATCTTAAGTTTGGAAAGTGGTGGAAGCAACAACAAATCTAAAATATTTAGTAACACTTAAAACCACTTCAAATCAAAATTAACAACTTGAATCATTTTCTAAATTTCAAGAGTGATCTATTATTGTTCCTTTTTTTCTTTCTAAAAGATAAACCTTATATAAGAACACATTATTTTTCTTACCTATGACAGTAATTACAAAATTTAAAATATAGGGTGAACATCTAAATTGTGTCAAAAAATTATCAATCACTCAATACTACACATTTTATTTTATTTTAAATTATTAAATATTTTTTAGTTTTAAATGCAACAAGTTGAATACAAATATATTTAATGTATCTACACCAGTTATATATTATTTAACTTCTTTCCATAAAATGAGCTCATTATCCATACCAAAACTTTTCTATGCAAGCAATTTATTTTTGCGAAGTGAGGAAATTAAAAGGACTAGTGAGAGGCAACTATAGCCTTTTTTTAATAAATTATGCACATCATTTTAAATTATTTGTATTAAGTTGTAAATATTTATAGCTATAAATAAGAAAATTTTATTTAAATCACTATTATTAAGTGGGTATTTTTTCATCAAGAGCATACATCTAGTTTTGCAACATGGGAGACACCATGTTGAATTCAAATCTTTGTCATTTACGAGTAGTTTGTAACCCCCACCACATTTTTTCTAAGTTTTTAATATTTAGGGCTATTGTGGTAGTATTAGGGTGCAAGCCCAAGTGCTTCAATATTTTACCTATATAATGTTCATTTTAAAGCATCTATTTTCTATAGTAAAGTAATATCACAAAAGGTTTTTGTAGAGAGTAATCATAGTAGGTTTTGAGTCTTGCATTAAGGTAGGTGTTATTACTATATGATTGGTGACCATGGACTTTGTGGAACAATCTAAGATTTTTTAAGAGAGCAAAAAGATCTAGTAGAGCTATAATGTTTGACATTTCTTGGACTAGAGGGTTATGAATTTTTGTTATATATACAAGCAGAATTGAAAAAAATATTCTATTATTAAAAACCCCTTAATTGATCATTATATTGTAATTTATCATAATTTTAAAAATGTAATTTTGTGATCTATCTCTCAATGAATGCCCTCTAGCTTACACTTTGTGATGGCTACGAGAGGTTGACAAATAGAACAACCTCTTTGCCACCACTAGGGCCTTATGATTTGCAATATATGACAATTACCAATGGTACTTCACAACCATTGAAACCATTTTTTTCTCAAGGTATCATAAATACTTAGGATTTAGAACTAGATTTCAATTAATATAAACTAGGAGTTGGACAACATACCCAAAATGGAGAACTCACACAAAGGCCAAGAGTTCAACAATAAGGATTAATTTGAATCAATCTTCAAAAAATTAAATGACCATATTAGTAAATAGAGACTAAGAATATGAAGCAAGGAATAAAATTTTGATAGTTAAATGACAAAAGGATATAAAGAATGACATATAGAGCCAAAAAGTATATTTCTTAAATTGGGTGCTAATAGGAGGTTAGGGGTTGTTCAGAGTTTCTTCTATTGCATCAAAAGGTGGACTAAAAGTAAAAGTAGATCTCACTATATTAGATGGTTCATATGAAGAATGAGTGTCCAAATAGGTAGAGGATGAAAGCCATGCAATCTATGTTGCTAAAAATTACTAGATTTAATTGAACGTCACAAGTTTTTTCTAGGATTCATCACTAGTTATGAAGCATCCATTTTTTCTTACCACAAATGGTTATTGGAAGTATCAATTTCTTTCACTTTGTACTATCTAAAAGGTAAAAATATAGTGCATGTGATGAACAAGGGAAAGGTAATCATGGGAGTGTAGTTTTAAGGCCTTGAAGCACCTACAAGTGAGTATGAGGTTAAGGTTGTAAGGTAGTGGTTGTGTATGGTAGTGGCTTTGGTATATGTCTCTTTGGGGGATTTCACACGTCCCTTAGCTATATTTTTCTCCTATTCTTTAGTGTGTTTGGATTTATTTTTTGGTTCACTATCAAATTTACTTTCTTTCTTCCTAATTCACCCTTTCAAGAGCTTTTCACATAAGTGCTTAATTATATGTTTTGTATGTTTTTAGTTTCTGTACTGCAGCCCCATAATAGATCTCTATAAGAAAGGGGATATGTATGAATGAAGAAGAGAAAAGAGGAAGAAGTATTATTTAAATCTACAAATAGATCATATGGAAAGGAAAAAATATTTGACTACTCATAATGATAATTGTAGGTACAATATATTTTTTTTGTATTATAACTTCTAATGTTCCTCACTGTAGTTATATATTTTTAACAGTGACATTTAAGAAAAACATAGGAAGAATTAGAAGATTACATTCATAAATTGTTTCATTTTAGAAATTTGGCATTCTTAAATATGAAAATGTTGACAAAATGTTACATGGTGCTTAGTTTGTTGTTAAAATTGAATGGTTTACATAGATTTATTAGGGATAAAGCTTTGCTAAGTGGAAGATTGAAAATTATAAGGAGTAGGTTGGGACCATGCTTTGAGAGAATTAGGTAGGATGTATACCCCTTAATCCTTGGATCTTAGTAGGAGGAAGAAATGTGGATATCTTAAAGGTGGAATGAATATCCCTTGGTACGCAGCCCTTAACAAAAGAAGGTTTGATGGATACCCCATAATTCTTACCTCTTTGAAGAAGGAAGTAAGACAAATTTCCCCCAGTCCTTAGCTCTTAGATTAAGGAGGCAAGATAAATGACCACAATCCTTAGTTCATAGTGGAAAGAAGTGAGATAGATACCATTGAATTCTTAGATCATAGTAGAACAAGGTAGAATGGATAAACCTTAGCCTTGACTTTGACTCTTTCAATAATGGAAAGGACTAAATGCCTTCCAATCTTTGAATTTCAGTAGAAGGTGGGATGGATACCCTTTAACCCTTACTTCTTTGAAGAAGGAAGTACGATAATACCCCTTAGTCCTTAGCTCTTGGCATAAAGAACCGAGATAAATGCCTCTTGATTTTTAGTTCATAGTAGAAGGAATAGAGGTAGATGCCATTGAATTCTTACATCATAGTAGAAGAAGGCATAATGGATAGACCACAATCCTTGATTGTGACTCCCTACAATGATGAAGAAGAATAAATGCCCACTCAATCTTTGACTTTTAGCATAAAGAGTTGGAGTGATACTCCTTAATCTTTGACTTTTAATAAAAGAAAAAATAAATACCCCTCAATATTTAATTCTTAACAAAATAAATTATCTTTATTATTTAATTATTAAAAAATAAATAAATACCTGTAAACTATTAAATTTCTTTTTATTATATTAAAATAAGAGTAAAATATTTATGAAGATTTAAGTTAGTCCAACATATGGGATACTCTCACCCTAAGATAAAAGTAAAATATATACGATACTCTCGCCCCTAAAAAAGATAACAGCCGAAAGCTGAATTACACGCCTAAAACAAAATAAATACCCCTCAATATTTAATTCTTAACAGAATAAATTATCTTTGTTATTTAATTATTAAAAAATAAATAAATACCTGTAAATCATTAAATTTCTTTTTATTATATGAAAATAAAAGTAAAATATTTATGAAGATTTAAGTTAGTGCAACAGATGGGATACTCTCACCCTAAGATAAAAGTAAAATATATACCGAGATTTAAGTTAGTGCAACAGATGTGATACTCTCGCCCCTAAAAAAGATTACAGCCGAAAGCTGAATTACATGCCTGACAAGTAGTAGAAGCATACTTCATAATATTATTTCAACTGATAAAACCATTCAACAAAAAGCTAGAACAGCCAAGCGAAAACTTAGTTTTTAGTCGTAAAAGTTTATAAAATTGTTTATCCTTGATATATTAAAAACTAAAAAATAAATAAATATTGACAGAAGTAAGAGAACTTTTATTTCCTTACTTGTTTTTATAAGATTTGCAATAATTACCTGCGTGTCCGTAAAACACCGCACAATGAAGCGGTGTTTGGCCGTCGTGTCTCTTCATATTGCTGTTGCGAGCCATGGAATCCAGCAATCTCTCAACGATGTCTGTGTGACCACCCTTTGAAGCTATAAACAGAGCCGTTTCACCCGCAGCATTTGATACGCTTGTCAGGTCATCATGACGGTCATGCTCCAGAGTTCTTTCACCCGCAGCATTTAATACGCTGATTAGGTTATCACCACGACCATGCTGCAGTAGTATATCCACGACCTTATAATTGCCCCCCTTTGCGGCTTCGTGAAGAGCAGTGTTTCCTTCACTGTTTTGAATCCTCAAAAAGCTACCGGCCTCTACATCTCTTTCCATTAGTCCAACAAACTCTTGCACCAATTCGTGATGGCCATAAAAGGCTGCAAGGTGAAGTGCAGTATTTCCATCTGAATTTTTCGCCCTAAGAAATTCAGGCCTCGCATCTAAATCTTGCTTGACCTCTTCAAGCAGCTTTTCAATAAATTGTAGATTACCGCCAGAAACTGCAATATGTAGTACACTATTCCGTAGCCTGGTAAACTCCTGGAAAATATTGAGTTTACCATTAATGAGGTCGTTAAGTGCACTCACATTTCCGTCTTTAGCAGCTTTGTATAGCTTGCCGTTCATTCCTTTGAAAAGATGGGCAGATTCATCCATGGGGCTGCTTGTTTCTTCTATGGGGCTGCTTATTTCTGGGAAGAGATGAGCATCTTCCCTGGAGCTGGTCATGACAGGAAAGGAATGGGTAGATTCAGACATAGTGCTCAGGAATTAGGATAGGAAATGAGAGGACCCGGAATTCACTAGAACGTTTATTCGGAAAACCATTTAATTTCTGGCATGGAAAGACATCGAGAACATGACAATCGTTGAAATTATTTTCCACTAACACCCATGTGCACTAGAAAACGTTCTAACTAACAGTCAATAAGAACATTCAATACGGCACATTACAACACACCACAATCAGTCACCCACAAAGGCTACAATCCAAAGGCGGTAAACCAAAAATAAAAACCCAAACGCTTAATCACCATTTTAAGCTCGCATTACTCTCCCAAATTAGACCATTGAAGATTTCAATTATGCGGTTGGCTTGTTAACGTGTATTTTACGGGGTGGAACTATGACAACGGAGTTAAAAGAGCGTAGACTGAACAAACGACGAGATAGACGACCACGATCCATTCACCTTCATATAATTAATTATTGAGTTCCCAAGAGCCAAGATTTAAGATTTATATGCATGAGAATATCGGTAAAGTTATATTTGATGGTCACATATATTCCTGTATTAAATTTATATTACACGAGGATTCAAGATAATTTGAATTTAAATTCTCTCTTATGGGCAGATACCGGGTAGTTGCTCTGTTTAATGTTTATGAGATTAGCGCTATCAAACAAAGGTCAAAGCGTAATCTGACGTACAACGCGTAAGGCCTTGGCCAGCTTTGCCGGTGAATAGATGTAGGGAATTATTTATGAACTGGGGACTTCTGTCTACTTCGAAATGACCACACAATTCCTCGTGTCTTTAAGTAGCCTAATAGGGAACGTCGTAATTAAAAGTAGTTAAAAATCAAAAATAAAATTTAATTATTTTTAAATATATATTATAATTATTTAGTAGATTTAAATGATTAAATTTCATAGTTTACATTTGAAATTTTTTAGTGTATATGGTCGGTGATATATATATATTTTTTAAAATAAATTTTTAAATCAAAGTTATTAAAAAATAGTTTATTTTAAGAATTATGATATTGGATATTTGAAAATTTATAAATAAATGAAAAATGGTGTAAAAGAATTATATTTTTTCATCTATTGTATTAGGATCATATTGTACATTCTTAATGAAAAATCAAAAATAAAATTTAATTATTTTTATCTATATATTATAATTATTTAGTAGATTTAAATGTCAAATTTTAAATTCCTTTTGCATAGTTTAAATGTCAAATTTTAAATTACTTTTGTATAGTTTACATTTGAGAATTTTTAATGTATATGATTGATCATATATAATTTTTTTAAAATATAGTTTATTTTAAGAATTATGATATTGGATATTTGAAAATTTATAAATAAATAAAAAAAGTGTAAAAAATGATATTTTTCATTTGTAATATCATTATCATATTGTACATTCTTAAAAATATTCTTTTGATTAATATGTGTCTTTCTACTCTAAAATAAAGTAGGTGGTGTGCTTACAAATTTAATTTAACAAAGAAAATAAAAAAGTATATATATATATATATATATTTATATTTAGTAGATTTAAGGGGTAAATTTTAAACTTATGTATAGTTTACATTTGAATTTTTTAGTGTATATGATTGGTCATATATGATTTTTTTTAAATAAATTTGTAAATCAAAAGTTATTAAAAAAAATTATTTTAAGATTTTGATAATAAATATTTATAAATTTATAAATAAATTAAAAAATAGTTTAAAAAATTATATTTATTCATTTGTAATATTGTTATCATATTGTACATTCTTAAAAAATATTTTTTATTAATGTTTGTCTTTCTACTCTTAAAAAAAGTAGGTGGTGTGGGTCTGCAACAAAGTCGAGGCACTTGAAAAGCATGTCAGGGCTTTTCACGATGAGCAACCAAGTGGGGAGGCCAACCCACCCCCTCCCCCAATTCGGTGGTTTATATCCCTATAGGTATCTTTGTATCATCCACATTTATTTTCATTTATTGCTTTCAATAAGGACCTCTAAATGTTTGTGGTGTTCTTCGGTGTGATATTCCCTACATGTGTTTCCCTTTTGGATTAATTTCAAAGTAATTTATTTCAGTACTTTGGGGGCTCTCGACCCTTTGAGCTGTTAAATGGACGAGCATACAAAACCCCTGACCCCAATACAAACAAGGGGAAAAATCTTGACATTCTAACTTAGTCAAGGATGAGCGTGCTCACATTACCAATGGGGGAGATGAAGGTAAGCAACCCTCCTAGAACCTTGGTAATATGAAACTCATGCCTAATGCTGAAATGAAGAAGGTTATTAGTAATGAAGGAGACAGATTAAAAGACACCAGCATCTTTTTGGCAACAATAGATGTTAATAAAGTTCCTAGGAGAAAATTTCTAGATAACTTGTTTTCTAGATAAACCCCTTTATTCCTCATCCCCTCCTTGAGACACATAAAAAAAACTTGAATTTTGGCACTTCGGAGGTTGGATAGAGGATGAAAATGGAGGAATCTTCACAAACCCAACTTGAATCAAGTAGTCCTCAAAACGAGCTATCCAACGAATATAATTTTAATATGTTTTGGTTTTATTATTTATTTCATTTTTTAGTTTTACTAAACATAGGTTTTTCATCCAAAATGAAGGTCTTTGTTCTGTACATGTGGAAAAATAGTAGATTATAAAAAAAATTTGAAAAATATGAGTGCACCAAATATTGAAGTCCTTGATCCAACAAAAAAATAAAATTGATTTTTGATATATACAAAAAAAGTTATGCGTTATATGGTCGCGCTATGTCTAAATTGTAATTGGTTTGAGTTTGAAACTTGATTAAAGAAAAATAATTCAATAAAAACCGTGTAACCAATTGTAAGCACTAGATATTAGAGTTATGACTCTAAATTTGAAAGAATTAGAATTTTATCCTTCATGGAAAAAAAAGTTATGCATTATATGGTGTGCGCCACTTTTTAAAAATGTTGTTTTTTTGAAAAAAAATAGTTTTCGTGGGAGATGGAAAAAGAAGTGCAATCTTATTCCAAAAATTTTTAAATTTTTTTTTAGAATCTATAGACGAAATGTTTCAAGACTCTAATTTTCATGATCTTCAAATTCTTCACAGTTTAGCAACTATAGGTGCTCGAATGTGAAGATTTAGTTTAACAAAATAATTTTAGTGTCCAGTTTGGCAAAAAATTGTAAACCACTATTGTGGGATCACCCTCTAAAAATTTTTCCATGAGGGTTGTTGATATTTTTCTAAAAAATCATATAATCCAAGAAAAAACCCTAGAGCCAAACCCTATTGGAATATAGGGGGATTTACATTTTATGCCCTAGCTTGGTCGCTTGTGACCATTGCTAAAGAGGTACTCACCCTATCATGCCCCAAATAGATTGTGTAGAAAAACCTACAACTCAAATTTTGAAAATTATTCCCCAACTTCTTCCACCAATTGGTGGGGTAGTGCAGGTTGATGAGGCCAAGGCATCTCTCCCTCATTTGGATGTGTGATCCTAAATGTTTATCCTATTCTAAATATGCAAAATAACTAAAATGCAATGAGGAAAAAACACAAAGGGACACTTCAAGATTAGCCTAAGGAATGATAAAGCAAAGAAATAAGCTAAAATGAAGATTGCCAAATGATTATACCTTCTTTGCTGTTGAAACTCCTTGTTTGGCCCTCAATTTTGATTGATTTATGTGCTCCTTAGATGGCTATTGATGCAGCTAAATGCAAGATTTACTATATGGTGGGATTCAAATGCAAATGGCTAAAATGGATGGTTAGATGAGAGAAAATGCTTGTAAAAATGAGTGCACAAAATGACAAGATAAGGTTGCTCAAATGACTAAGTCTTTTCCAATTCCTTAGAGGAGGGGGTATTTATAGAAGAATTGGAATTCTCTAGAGAATTCAATGGTTGAGATTGAGCCACCAAGATCAAGATGTAGGGCTAAGGTGAGTTGAGGACTCACAAGCCCCCACATCTTGACATGCGGAATGTGAAGTGGCTAAGGGTGAGATGATGTGGAAGTGAGGTGGAAGGGAGGTACATGATGTGTAAGGACATGTACCTTGGAAGTACATTGGGGGATGAGAATAATTTTGAGTGAATAAATATGAATTAAAAATTCACATGCTTGGAAGAATCTCATGGACAAGACAAGGTTCTAAAAAGGGAAGCACTTGTCCACATGTGACTTGATGTGACAAGTCAAATGTTCTAGTAGTTGCATGGGGAAAAGGGAATTCTAGGAGGAATAAAAGTGAATTAAAAATTCACATGGGGAAGAGAGGAGCCTAGGATAAATAAATATGAATTAAAAATTCACATGGGAAAGAGGGTCAATGCTAAAAAAGGAAAATGGAAAGGTTGACTAAAAAGGAATGCTAAATATGGCTAATGACTTTGATTAAGGTTGTGCAAATACATGATTAGGATAATTAATGAAAGATTAGAGGCAAGTGGAAAATGTAGGAGGATGTGATCTTAATCCATGATTAAGAGGATGCACATCTTAATCATGAATTAATTAAATTAATCCAGATTAAAAAGGGTTTATGGAGGATGTGACAAGGAGAGAGAAAAATGAAGAATTTTAAATTGATTTTATTCAAAAATATTAAGATGACTAAATTAAATAAATTGATGTATTTATTTAATTTAGAGAGGAAAAAATGTGTAAGGTAAAGCATTTAAATTAAATACTTTAAGCACTTTAGGCGGGAAGTGTAATATTAATTAAATAAATTAATATTGATAGAATGAATGAATAGAGAGGTAAATTTGATCGTATGCGAGCGATCAAATTTGGATGTATACAAGATGTTTATGCCCTAGTGTCGCTGGAACTTGGGGTTGAAATCCTTGTCAACATTGAAATAATTATGGAAGATATGCACTTTATCTTCCCACTAGAAGTTTTGGGGACATAAACATGTGTTACCTATGTAGGAAAGAGGGGCATATCTAGAAAAAATACCTTATAAGTTCCAAAGAAAAACAAATAGTAGGAACCTGAAGGCCAACTTGATTAATATTCAGAATTCAAACCCTAATGGAGAAAATCCTACCTCATCGTCAAGCTAAAACTCATTACATGCCCTAAAAAAATTGGCATTTCCCTTTATAAAAATTGATGCTAATTTGGCACCTCTATTCTACCTATAAGTTTGGACAACACTGCACCTATGGTGGAAAAATTTGGTGACAGAGACAATACATTAGAGGAGGAGAACACTCCATGGTCCCCTCACACAAAGTCCACAAAATGAGAATTACAAACTCTTTTCACATTCTAGTAGAAGAAAATGAAAGGAATAATGAAATTTTTATTGGCTGCTCTATCATCCCTACATTTTATAAGAATTGGGAGAATCTAGGAGTAAATGACAAGCACAAATGAACAATGCACAATATTATATTTAGATGGCCCAAATGTAATGAGTACAAAGCCTTGCATATATAGGAAAGGATGAGGCAATCCACCTATGAGGTGGATTGATAAGTGCCCGATGAAGTGGCACAAATGAGTTGACAAGTGTCTTTTAGATATTAACCTTTGGAACACTTGGAGCACGTACAAACCAACAACCTCTATGACCAAGTCATCAACCTTGTGTGCCAAGTGTTGAGTGACCTTTGAGGTGAGATGAAAAGACTTCCAACCTCAAAAAATGTATGTGCATGAAGTTAACCAAATAACTTGTTAACTTCTAGAGGTCTACAAAGGTTGCATATTCGGTTAGACAAGAAGTTTTCTAACCTCATAAACCTAATTGCACTTAAGTATAGTGAATAAATGCAAATCACTCTCATGAAATCTTGGCATGTTCTAAATGTAATGACCTATGAAGAGATTGTTGTCACCTAGAAATGCACCCTATGCAAAGTTGTAAAACTGAGCTTTCTAGTGAAACATTGGATCACTCCAAGGCTATGGGTAACCTTAGATTGGAGTGAACCTCCTGAGAAGGCTGGCTTCCTTTGGTGTCACCTAAACTATTGATCACTATGAGTTAAAAGGAGAAGGAATGCATACAAATGAAACTGAACTAGCTTATTCCTAAGGTGATACACCGAGCTTGATAATATCAAAGGAATACTTGGAATGCACTTGAAATTTGTTAATGATCAGCAGGACACACATCAAATTCTATGAGCTACACATCAATATATCACAAAAAGGCTTGATACACACATGTTTTGAATAAAGGAAAATACTTTCTCAGAATAGAATCTGTGTGTGATTATAAAACACTAGCTTGTGATTCATACAATGGTGCTCTTTTACAAAGGAAGGCATGAATATTAGATGAAGTCATAAAGGAATAACATAATTCACAAAATAACTTGATTATTGACCTGAAATGCACAACACTATGCAAGAATAGTGATAGAAAACTGAAGCATCAACAGAGGCCAAGGCAACTCTGTATTTTATATTCCAAGATCTAGTTGGGTTACAAAGTATATAGCAGCCGAGGAAGGATAGATAATAATAACTAACTCTTCTAGATGCATGACTCAAACTATTTACAAAACAGAAAAAAATGCCTTATATACACCAATGTGTCGGCCCCTTAGGGATTACAAAAATATCAGGCTTAGAAAGATCTATTCTCAGATCTTTTGGATGAATTGAATGTTGCACCCTGTGTGTCCCTACTATGTGCATCACTGAAGGGTTACTAACTGGAGAAACCCCTTAGATATTTTGAAGCTACCAGATGCATTTACTTCTGGTCCTTATGTCCACCTACTGAATCCCCCTGTCGAGCACCTTGAATGCTCCTGAGTCCATAATAGATACACATTGATTCACATTATGTTGATTCTCTTGGCACTGGTCAAGGCTAGCGATTCACCCGTAGTTCTCCTTGATTGGCTAGGCACACTACACGCAGACTCCCCTTGGGTCAAAAGCTTGCTCAGGTTAAAATCACATCTCGGTGAGACACTACCAGTGTCTCACCGATGTGATTATGTCCCTCTACAGCTATCGACATGACTCACATCGTCGACAAGAGTCATAGCGGCTTCATTAGTCACACCGATAAGCTATCTATATCCATCGCTGAGACCACCTTCATTATGGAAGACATCCTACTGAAAGTAAGACCTCCTTTCTGCATGATTGGTGTTTATCGCTGAGACCCATGCCAAACTCCCTCATTCTGTCTGAGCTCTTTCATCCTTCGGCAAGACACAAGCCATCTGCGAGACTCATGCCGAAGTCGACAGGTTATGCCGAAGACAAACCTTTGGCGTGACCTTCTTGTCGGTGAGACCACTTGACGAGCTTCCCGTGTTACACCAAAAATCTTTCCCCATTCACCAAGACCCACTCTGTCGGTTAGACCTTGCATCGATATGACTTCATTAGCGGGACCACTAACTTTCAGTGAGACTTTAAATGTCGTCGGGACTTCATGGCGAAGGAATCTCCTCTCGCTGAGGAGTCAGCCTTTCGGCAAGAGGCTATACAAATGGTCCCTCCTCCTGGCGATGACATTATTTTTCGGTGAGACCACAAAGTCGGGGAGACATCTTATCGATAGCACCTCCCTTCGCCAAAGATAAACCTTCTTCATCTGAGAGACATGCCCCTATCGGCCAGACCTCCTGGCAAAACTCTTTTCTTTCTGTTGAGGAGACCTCTTATATCAGCAAGACCTTATGTCAATGTCGAGCTCTCTTAGTGAGGTCTGTTTGTTGTCAACAAGACTCTGACTATTCGCTAGGACCCTTCACCGAGCGCCAAAAGTTACCCCAAAGCCCTTGGTCACCATGAGTCTCCCTGAGCTAACGATTGAATGGCCTATCAGCTAGAGAAATCCATGCAATAAGAGGTCATACTGAACCCTCAATGTTATAGCGATAGGCTCTGTAGCTTCGTTTAGCAAGACAGAAACTAGGTCACAACGACCTATTCAAAATGGAATGCATCAAGCAACCAATCGGCCAGATAGTGAAGATGTCATGCTGGCCTGGCTCTAATGGAGGCTGAGCGTAGAATATTGAGGCATGTTTCTAACAGAGTAGGCCTCCCAACCAAATCCCCTATGAAATGTCATCATATATATTGAGTAACCCTCAATGAAGACATCCCATCTGGCCCTTATGAACATCTGCAATGGAGATGCCTTGCCTGATTGAGCCTGAGGTTGAAAATTAGGTAACAAAGATCACAAAAAATTTCACAGTGCAAATGATAGGCCACAAGGCTATGTCGTGCCAACCCCACGGGCCTGCTATGAAAAGGTTGTGAGAATATGAACCACCTACATGCCTATCGACTCACCACTCACAGTCTGGAAAAAAATATGTGTGCCTTCCTAAGGAAAACAACCACAAAGATAGGAGATGAATTGTAGCTTTCCAGAAATGATTTTCAGCCTATAGAGTAATAAGAGCATTGGCCCATGTCATCCAAAGTGTCTCTCAACTCAGAAATCATGACCCTGAAATCACCTATTGCGGGTCTTGGTGGTTGGGCACCTATGTGAAAAATTTGGAGACTTATTCATTAAATGCTTTATGACTCAACATATGAAATACATAATGTGAATATGATATGTATGTGAGGTATATGATGCATTGATTCGACTAACTACTCTTATGGTGAACTAAGTTGAATGTAGGAACATGTTCAAGCCTCTGGAAGAGAGGGGAAATATCACCCAAGAGAATCAATTGGTTTGTTAACCTTTAAATTTTGTCTTACTAAGCATTCACACACTCACACCGGGTAAGTGCACCAAGATGGTTCCCAAAAAGGGGGCTTAAGTGGCCACTTTTTTTTTCTGAAATTAGGAAATGTTAACCTTGGACATAAAATTGAGGATAGTTACACTCAAAATTTTGAGATGGAACAAAAACAAGGATCAAAGTGCTTCGAGTCTACTTTCTAAACTACTAATTTATTATGAAAATGGTTGAGATTAAGGGGTTCAAAAGAGGGATGTACACAAATTGGTGTTGTTTTTGTCAAAAAAACATAACATAGCAACTCTTGTACGACCTGAGCATGGTGAATTTTTTTTTAGTATTTTTAAAATCGCTACTATCAGAAGTTAGCTAACAACATCTAGTTGATACACAATTTTTCTGATAATTTTTTAATGAACATTTGATTTTTTACTAATTTTCTAAGTGGGAACTTCCTAAAAAGCATAATCTTGGCCGTGCTCCCCCTACAAATTTTGGAAAGTTATAGATTTTTTTTAAAAATTATTTTTTAAAATTTGTATAATGGAGTCTAGTTTCTAAAAATGTAATTTATTTGAAATTTTGATGAATGGTTAACTTATAACAAAAAAAAAACCAAACACTACTTTTTGAAATAAAAAAGACATACAAACAAAATAAATTATGGATGAAAGGCCAAACATTGTCATAAAGTGAAAAAAATTATATCGTTGAAAAGCTAAGAGAGAACTTAACATTATCCATGTGTTCATTTTTGTCAATATTGAACCAAATGCAATCCTGATGGTGAGCATGAACCCAATTATGTAAAAAATTGTAGAATTTGTAAAATACACGTCTTTGGTCATTGGGAATGCCCTCCAAGCCTTTGGGTTGGTATTCCAAGGAAAATACCAGAGCTAAGGCTTGGGGATTCCCCAAGAAAAATATAACGCGCTCACGTTATTTATTAGTTTTGAATTACAACACAACTAGATTGAGGTACAACTTTCACTCTCCCCCTTTATATACCCTGTCAGTACACTTGGTTGGAATCGTCCCTTGGGGTGATGAAATACCTAAGCAAGTCCCACTAGAAAGAGGGCACTAATCCTTTCCAACTACTCTCCAGGATCACATGAAGTGTAAGGGAAAAGTGAAAACAAACTAATGCCCCCTTTGGGTAACACAAAAAGGAAGACACAACAAACAACAGATATTACTTCCCCTAATTAAACTATATTACTAGATTAACGAAAAACAACAAGGATAACTTTGGAAATTTGTGCAAATAGAAGGCCCTGCAAGTAAACGTTGATTGTTTTATCCTTCTTTCTTCACCAATTACACAAGAATATGCTACAAAATGTTAGAAAAAACACCAATATCCTTATAACAAACAATGTTAGGGGGTTAGAATAAAAAAATAGCAAATAATTGGAGCAAAAATTTAGCTAAAATGATATTTTTACCTCCCAAAATGTGTTATTTTGAGGCGTATCTTCCCCACTGCAGTAACCAAGAGGGAAAATATGCCCCACTGTAGTAACTAGGTGGGAAAATCCACCCCACTACAGTAACTAGGAGGGGAAATTCACCCCACTGCAACAAAATGTTAGAAATAGTTTTCAGATTAGGGCATATCTGCCCCTCTGCACCAAACTAGTTAGAAACAAAATATAGATAAGGACATATCCTGTCCTCTGTAGAAAACTTGTTAGAAACAAAATATGGATTAGGGCATATCTACCCCTCTACAAAAAAGTAGTTAGAAACATAATATGGAGTAGGGTGTATCCACCCCTCTGCAACAAACTACTTAGAAACAAAATATGGATTAGGGCCTATCCACCCCTCTGTAGCAAACTTATTAAAAATAGAATATGGATTAGGGTGTATCTACCCCTCTGTAACAAAATTTTTAGAAACAAAATATGGGTTAGGGTGTATCTACCCCTTTGCAGCAAACTTGTTAGAAACAAAAAATGGATTAGGGCATATCCACCCCTTTGCAACAGACTTGTTAGAAACAAAATATGGATTAGGGCATATCCAACCCTCTACAAAAAACTTGTTAGAAAAAAAATATGGGTTAGGGTGTATATGCCCCTCTACAGTAAACTTATTAAAAACATAATATAGATAAGGGTGTATCTGCCCCTTTGCAGCAAACTAGTTAGAAACATAATATGGATTAAGGCATATCCACCCCTCTGTAGCAATCAGGAGAGCGTATTCGCACTTCTGCAATAACCAAGAGGGCATATTCACACTTCTGTAGTAACCAGGAGGGTGTATTCACCCCGCTGCAATAACCAAGAGGGTGTATTTGCTCCTCTGCAACTTGTTCCTATAACCAACTTAACAACAAGCATAAAATAAAGGGACCCATTTGTGGGTCCCACTAGGCATGCCAGAAATGTGATCCTAAATGTTTTATCAATCCTAGAGATGCAAAAACAATTGTTATACAATGAGAGAAAAACACAAAGGGACACCTCAAGATTAGCCTGAGGAATTGATAATACAAAGAAATAAGATAAAATAGACATTGTAAATGGTTATACCTTCTTTGTTGCTAAAATTCCCTCGCTGGTCCTTGTGATTGTAAGCTTGTATGCTCCTTAGATGGCTATGGATATGACTAAATGCAAGATTTTAAATATGATTAGAATGCAATGCTAATGGCTAAAACAACCTAACTAAATCAAAGAAAATGCTTGCAAATTAAGTGCTCAAAGTGACGACATGTGGGTGTAAAAATGACTAAGTGTTGATAATTCCTTAGAATAGGGGGGATTTATATAGAAATGAGTCCAATGGTTGAGATTGAGCCACCAAGGTCAAGATGTAGGGCTATGGTGAGTTGAGAATTCACAAGCCCTCACATCTTGACATGTAGAATGTGAGATGGTCTAGGATAAGATGATGTAGAAGTGAGGTGGAAGGGAGGCACATGATGTGGAGGAAGGACAAGTACCTTGCAAGTACCTTGGGGGATGAGAAGATTTCCTCAAAAAGGAAATTTTTGTCCCTAAGTGAGAATGAAAGTGACATTTAAGGAATTTTGGAATTCCTCAAAAATCTCCATGGGAAATGAGAAAGTGGTTGGAGAAATAAATGTGAATTAAAATTCACATGCTTGGGAGAATCTAGTGGATAAGAGGGGGTCTCCAAAAAGGTAGGATTTTGTCACATGTGGATGAGGTGACAAGTCAAGTGTTCTAGAAGTTGCATGGGGATAAGGTAAGCATTGGGAAGGATAAAATGTGAATTAAAAATTCACATAGGGAAGAGAGGGACCTATGTTAAATAAATGTGAATTAAAAATTCACATGGGAAAGAGGGTCAATTCTAAGAAAGGAAAATGGAAAGGTTGACTAAAAATGGATGCTAAATGTGGCTAATGACTCTGATTAAGGTTGTGCAAATACCTAATTAGGATAATTAATGAGAGATTAGAAGCAAGTGGAAAATTTAGGAGGATGTGACATTAATCCTTGATTAAGAGGATGCACATCCTAATCATGAATTAATTGAATTAATCCATATTAGGAAAGGTTATGGAGGATGTGACAAGGAGAGAGAAAAAGGAAGAATTTAAAATTTATTTTATTCAAAAGGGTTAAATGACTAAATTAAGTAAATTGATATATTTATTTAATTTAGAGACAAATAGGTGGTAAAAGTATTTAATTATTGAATTAAATACTTTAGGGACCTTAGGTGGACCATGAAATATTAATTAAATGAATGATTTAATTAATTAATACTAACCAAGAAGATGAGGTGTATGAGTTAAAGGGATGAATAAGGAGATGAATTTGACTATATGAAAGTGGTGAAATTTGGATGTCTACAATCATCAACACCATAACAGTAATGAGCACTTCCACATTGGATAATTCTTGGAGCAGCACAATGCGGTAAACCAAAAACAACTCCTACTATATATATCTTATATTTGCAATAGCCCTGATGCTCTCCAAGCACTGTGTCCTCTCTTTTACCAATGCAACACCTACAACTTCATATCTATGCAAAGCATGTCGAGCCCCCATGTGGACCTGACTAAATTATTTTTCATTTTCAAACAATTTTTATGCTCAATTGAATTGCCACTATCTTTTGAATGCATCTAGCATGAAGATTTGAAATGGGTCATCATTACAATTTTCTTTCTAGCATATTTGAACATTTAGCTAAATTGGCTAGGTAGGCTCTGGAATCGCCCTGGGAATCAATCAAAAGACCTCCCAAGGCCATGAAAACTTATAGGCATGTAAAAATTTGTCCTGAGAATGGCATGCAACAAACGGCTCAACAAAAAATGTCATGAGGTAAAAAATATTCACTGTCAAAGTTGCTCAATCAAAGCTATCAACAATTGCACTTGTTCAAAACCAATTAAAACTCACCAAATCACCATTTTAAAAAAAAATACCAAATCAACTTCTCAGAGGCTGCCACTGGAAACATAAGCTCATTTAGGTACACTGAGCACATGTGCAAGAGGTCTTTGCTTCAATCGTCATTTTGTACAATTAGTTTGAAGGTCAAAGTTGACCTCTTTGAAAACTTTTAGAAAATGTAGGTGCAAAACTTAACAAACTGCATTTGCTTTTGATCTCAAAAAAATAGCAAATCATATCATGAGGCTCTGAAACTGGACACGGGAGTATATGAATGTTGGGAGAATGGAGAGAAACAATCCATTTGATATGAAAATCATCCAATTTCAAAATATTAACTTGAACAAAAGGTCACTTTACAAAACTGAGAGTTCACAATCAACAAAAAGGTGCCAAAACCCTGCAACTTTTCTTTTCAAAACCCAATAAAAAATGATCATGGGAAGCTAAAAAATTGACATGCCTACTCACATATGTCACATGAGTGTGTCCACAAAGGGGTTTTTCATGAAAATCAATAGGCTCTAAAATATGACCCTCCAAAGTAGGTCACTTGATCAAATTCTTTAGGTGCACTTTTGAGTGTGCAAAGACAATTTTCAATATGGGCACTTCAAATTTTAAAAAAATTGAAAGTCTCAATAGAGGTCAGATGTGGTCGCCTCATAGGCCCTTTTGTAAAAGATGGTCAACTGACAACCATAAATGTAGAGAATCCTTGTCGTGCAAGTGATGGCATGATTCCAACAAGCAATCTAGCCTACATTGTGAGGTGCCCTGCACTCCAAATTCTAGGCATTATGGAAATGGGCTAGCGTGGGTTAATGATTAAGCAAGGATGTGTTCAAAAATAATTGAATCAAGATGGCATGAGGCTACCTTAACTTTCATTCAATGCAAAATGAAATGAGAAAGTGGTATGACATCACATCCACTAATGACCTAACCAAAAGTGATAAAGAGATGAAAAAATAGAAAAAAAATTGATCTAAGATCATGGCACGATCAAGGCATTTAAATATCTTTTCAAACCCATCCTGGTAGTTGCACCAAGTGTTCTAGAGAGAATGAGAATGGTGGTGGCCAATATTGGGATCAAAAGCCCCAATTTATTACACATGTACCATGCCTCTCTTTCACCAGCTACCCAAAATGACAAAGTACCATTCCTATAGCATGCCATCTAAACCATATTGAAATCCCCATACAATAGCCAAGTAGCAAGTGGTAGTAAATCAACAATCCAACGCTAGAGAAGAGATATTTCAACATCATTTGAGGCATAAATATTAATAATCCTAAAGGAATGATTATCGATGTTAAGAAGAATCTAAACGAACCAATGTATGGGGTCAGATCCATGATCAACCACACAAGCATTTCATCATGGGGAAAAAAGGGTGACTAATCTGCCACGTCCGACCTCATTTTCAATACAAAACATTTTACTGGATAGCTAGATAGAACGACAGTTTGAAGCAAGCAAAAAACCAAAAACTTTCACTTCTTGAAGAAACAAAACATAAATAACAACATACTTGTAAAGAGTATCCCTAATAGAATTCTTTCTAGAGAGTTTTTTTAGACCTCGAACATTCTATGAGAGGAAATTCATGAATGAAACTCCTCCATATTATCAGAGTTTTCCTTCTCATCTAAAGTGGAGAAGCAATTCTATAAGAATTCTAGTTGAACTAATATAATTTGAATGGTTTGTGATGAAAGTATTTGTTTCTCCTAAACATATTCTCCTTCTTCCAGAGGTCGAGAAGGGCTATGAGACCTCTTATGAACTGCCGACATGGGAGGAGATTCAGTTTGTTGTGTTATCATTGCTGTAATAGGTTAGAGCATAGCCTTATTCCTTGGCCACATTGATGCATTGGTGGAACTAACTTGAGCTTCTTTCCCCTTAACATAAGGGTTTGAAATATCTTTTTTTTGGTTTAGAGGCTTTGGAAACCGTCCCAGAGCCACAAGACTATTTTTTTTGGTTGGTAATCATTTTCCACCTTTCCTTTGTTTTGGCAGCAACACTTTCTTCCTAACAAAATTTTTCAACATCATGTGGTAGCGAAGGAGTGCAGGAATTTCCAAAGGGAAATCCTTAATCTTGTGGTTTGTTAACTGACAACTATAACAAGTATTTGATAGATAAATCTTGTGGTTTGTTGTTCATATTTTTTGAGAAAGAAGTAGGGTATGTGTAGGATCATCATGGAAAAAATAGGCCCTTAAGTGGTGATAAAATTAGAAAAATCAAAGTTAGGGAACTTGACGTAAAAATTTAAATAAGTTATCTATATTATTTCAAAAATATTTAAGAATAGAATTTATAGAAAATTGAATGTAGTTTCTAAAATACTAGGTTTATTTAAAAATAAATAAAATCTATTTGGTGAAATTTTGATATTTCAATGCAGTAGTACTTAAATTTCAGGGAAAAAATAAGAAGTAGGTGTCTTTCTGACCACCCTAACCATAATAAAATGATAATATTTTTTTGTAAGATTTTATATATAAGTAGAGGACTCATGTCTAGATGTGATGCATATTTTTTGTAATTTTTTCCAAGTAAATAATTAATTATGAATTTTTATTACAACTTTTAGAAAATATAAAACTTCGTCTGTCGACCACCTTAACTTGGTCAAAACTTCATGAAATTTAATTTTTCTTTTTTAATCCTATAGTATGTGAAGCATAGCATGTGACGCATGTTTTGGATTCAAAAATATGATACCGTTTGAAAGTTATAGATGTTTTTCAATCACCTATCGATCAGGACTTTAGTCATAATTCTAATAGAAAATGAATAATAATTACTTATTAAATTCAAATTAAATCATAATTTATATTTTTGGAAAGCTGAGAATCTCCTCTAAAAACCCTTTTTGTTTCTTTAATTTTGGGTGAAAAAAAGGTCGTCAGCCACATACCCTACAAATATTGCCACTTTTTGGCGCACCATGATCCTGCACATACCCGTAAGGGTAAAACCACATAAGCTATGGAGTTAAAAGAATTACCTCATGGAATACTTTCAAAAAAAATTGGGGATTATTATTCGGAGGGGGAGCCATTGAGAAGAACTACAGAGTTCTACCAACACCAACAAGAACTGCTAGGTTAGAGTCAGTCAAAGGCATTGTTTTCAATCGAATATGCACCCTTTGTCAGATTTGTAAAAAATTAGACTATCTGTTGACACATGGAAACTCTTTTCAGATGTGGGTGATCTATGTGAAAAGAGAATCTCTAGAGTGATCTGGTTCTCCAAAAGATGAATCCTACTCTAAGAATTTTTTGGGAAAAGGGGAAAGGATAACTGAAATGAAAACTTAAATCTAACTGATATTTGACTAGAAGTTATGAGATTCAAGTACTGACACCCACAACAACTTATCACAATAAATCTCACAATCTCATTGGAACATACTTCCATCAATAATTTGTATGAAGATACAACATACAACTTGAAACTATGCAATTCTAAAACACAAATTTTAACAAGACATAAAATGATTCTGATCTGAATCACAAGGACATCCAATTTCTATTATAAAATGAGACAAAAATGGGAAGGAGAATTTTGCTTCTTTTTTAAAATTGAAAGAGTTTTTTGCCAAAATATGAGTACAAAATGCTTACAAAAATCTATGTATGCACTAGAGAGAAAGAAGCAATGATCTAAACTAAGAGGAAGAAGAAATCTAAGTCTTCTTCAAGATAAATCCCTCCAAAAACCCTAATCAAAGCTCACACAGAAAGTTCAAGGAAAATGTATCAAAACTATCTCAAAAATCTGCACAAAAGCATAAAAAAATCACTTTTTCCATGTTCACACTATCCAACCTCTAAAAATGGACTAAATCTTCTTTTAAAGCAAATAAAACAACTTATCCATCCAACAGGCAACTCAAATCTAACCAAGGTAGTCCCTCTTAATTTTTTTCTAAAAATAGCAAAGAATAAAATGGTTTATAAGATATCGCTTTAATTTTACTTTACATAATATGTATATTTTATATTCTCTCAATCTGACCTAATTTTGTAATTAAAGATTCTTTTGAAATCTTTTGCAAAATATTACAGCTTATATCTCCATTTACAATGCTTGATTTTTCTTAAAAATCATAAAGATATGGGCAATATTTGTCTTACAAAATAAAGCCAAGGAAAATCCTTTATCTTTCCCTTTTAATTGATTTCTATAAAATCAATAAAAAAAGCTAAGCAAAAAAATGAATACAAGGCACAAAATCAAAGCATAATGAAATGCCTTATGTATCAATCTAAACGGGAAACCTAATCATATATGTAATCTGCCGCCATGGTATGAACTTATCATTGGTATTTTTTTTTTAAATGTAAGAAAAAATACCCCTAAGTCAACTTAGGGTTTGAGAAACCTTAATAAACAAAACACAAAGAAGGCCTACTATTTCACATCATTTTGCAAGTGAAGACCTTTTGGAAAGAATGCTCTGTAGCCACTGCCACCATGTATGCTAGGGTTTTGATTTGGAGCCTTCATTCTGATCATACTCGGCCTCCAGCTAGAGTAAGTATTGACTTGTGCATTCCATTATTTCTCTTTTGGCTCCCTTCAATGAGAAGATGGCCCTACTGGTTGTGGCCATGAGATAACTATCTGATGCTTTTATTTCATTTATGTGCTTTTTTTGTATCTTCTTTGGAATGTCGTTATGGGAACTTCAAGCATGCTTTGGAAGCTATGTCTTTGAGAGCTCATTGAGAGCTGGCCGCGACCATCTTGGTCCTTTTCAGCTACACATGGTAAGCGTTATTTCTCCTTTTGTCTTTCTGCAAAACATAACCTTAAAAGCTTCATATACTCCTGCAAAGATGTCATTTTCATTTATAAATTTAAAGGCCATCCACAAGCTGCGCCATGTATGAGCTCGAATATAGAGTTTTGCAAAGATTCCCCTTGCATTTTGACTGTTGCTCTGCTCCAAGTATCTTAAATTTGATGGAAAACTATAATGGGTTTCTCCTCTTCTGTGAAATTAGGAAAATTAAGAGACAAAATATCTCTCTAGGTCACAACCATTATATACTTGAAAGGACATCTCAAGCCTCTTTGGCTTGACCCACGAAACCCATTTATTTCTTCTTTAATTTTGTGCCAAAACCTTAAATGGGTAATTGTAAAATAAAGAAATTCTGTATTTTATGAAAACCTAAAATGGGTATCTCTGAAAATGAAAGAAAATTATGTTCATCTATCTGAAGCTTGATCCATGACACTATTTATTTCTCCTTTATAGCTTCAGTCAAAACCCCTACATGGGTGTCTATATTTTCAAGAATACGCATTCCTTTTGACTTTTCTGTTGAAAACCCCCTACGGGTAAGCTGGAAACAATATAATTTTGTACATTGATAAATAGCTTGAATGTAGGTATTTGATATTCTAGAAAAAAAATGTTCCTTCTAATGCATTTGAAAATTGAAATTGACACACCCTAACCTCATATACATTTTGAACGCTATAAAATCCTTGTATAGGCACGAATAGTAATTTGAAGAAGACAACATTTCTAAGATAAAAGAAAATCATATGGGTATTTGCACCTCCTGTACAATTTGCATTTCTACACTCTAGCTATTTACCCTTAATTTTTTGAAAACAAATATATGTAATCTTTGCCCCACCTTATTTCCAATTTTATGCTTTAATCTTGCATTCACTTTACAAGCTCATTTCCTCAGCTCTGCTTCAAATGAGGAAGAAACCTCGATGGGTTTTGAACCTCCTATAAAAAAAAATGTACTATGGATAAACCCCTACACCCAAAAACTTCCATTGACTGATAGCCTTAGATGTTTACCATGCTCAGTCCATTATGCCTTCACTCAAATATTTTAACATCTTTGTTTATCTTGCAACTGCCTTTTACATATTGTAATTCTTGTTCAATCTGTTCATATTTGTCTTCCTAAACACATCCAAATTATTCTTTGAAAATACACCTTGAATAATAGAACAATTGAATGATAGAACAATCTCCAACATAGTGCATTTTGGTTGCTCTTTTTCAAATATAGTAATGCATAAGCTTCTCTTAATGCAACATTTATCTTCACGCCTTCTGGCTACAATGGATCTTTCATTCAAATGAGAAACTGGAGTTCTTCACATGTCTCCATGCTTGACTGCTACTTCATTTTAGGCTCTTCTAATTGGCACTCTTCATGCATTTTTTTGTTCCATTATTTAAGGCTACTCTATGCCCCACTCTCTTCTGAAATGAAATTCTGTAACATTTCTCCTCATTGAGGCATTATGTATGCATGTTCACTATCACTGTCATTAGCATGAACACTGTTGAAATTTGCATAATATTATGAACATGATGAACAAATAATACTATGGTAGAAAAATACAACCATAAATCAGTGTTTGAGATGAATGTACTCAGTTGAATCAATTGTGCTGATTAAACCCACTATTCACTTGTAGCTTTCAAAAACATGTTTGACTGTTATGAGTGAACACTCGCCTTAATAACTTGATGGATGAACTCTGTTTCACTCTTTCAGTTGTATATTTCCTTTCTTGATGAGTATGATGATTGTAATCTCCTTCTCAACCCACTTGTAATGTATAAGTGGCAGCATGTCGAGCTCTACCCTTGTGGGAGCCCCTTTTTCTCCACATGCTTGATCCTCAAATGATAATCAACTTCATGATTTTCCCTATACCTGCACAAAGAAACAAACGATGTTAGCATAAAACAATAAATGATGATATTGATGTCTCTCTTTCAACTCATGTTTCTACACTTTTCTTGATTGTTTTAGTGCATGATTAGTAGCATACTACATTATCATTGATGGTTCATGTAGGTATATTCATAATCAGAGCTCTAACATCCCTCTTTTCCTTCCTACAGGTCAATGGAGCTCGAAGAAGAAAAATGGTGCACTACTTTTGCATTGGTTATCAACCAACAAGAAATGATGATTATGTCTATACTTATGTGAATTTTCCTTTTATGCATCTTTCATATTGTAGTGTGATGCTTATGATGCATTGCAACAATTACATCCACGACTTGTGTGGATATTTAATCCCATTCCTTTGCTTTTCATTTTGAAAAGAAAATGCATTTGTGATGCAATGTCGTACCATCATTTGAATTCTTGTAATCAAATGAAATGTTGTAAATATGAAAATTTTCATGAAATAAATGAAAGCAGTTGAGATGCTTTATTGTTTTTACTTTCAATTTTGTACTCCATTTGATTGCAAAACATTGAATAACAATTCTTGAAACTCAATTTTCTCATTTCAATGCATAATTATCTCTTATAAAATGATGAATAAGATGCAAACAACACTTAGCATATGTAGAAATAACTGTATTTTCACTTTTAAATATAACAGTCTTTAGTCAGCTCCACCAATTGAGCTATAGTGAAATATTGGTAACAGTCATAATAAAGCTAAGAAAATTGCAGTAAATGTAATCATACACAAAGTAAATTAGAAAATCTTGTGCCTATGGCATGATATGACACAAGAGGGACCAAGGATGACCACATACATAAGAAACCCTAGTAGAGCTCCTCAATACCTTTTGATTACCTACCATTCAAGTTCTAATTGACGTTATGTAATTAATCAGGAGGAATAAAGTTAGATTAGGACTTTATTAAATAAATGAAATTTATTTAATTAGTCAAAATGATGAAAAAATAAATTAATTAAATAATGTAATATTATTCAATTAATAGAGGAAATTAGGGTTTTTGATGTAAATGATGTTTTGAGGATGAATTAATTAAATAATGTTGAATCACTTAATTAATAGATGAATATAACATTTAATAATAATTAAATAATAATATATTGTTTAGGGAAGAATGGTGAAAGTTAGTGTTGTTCACCTGTTAGGACAATTTTAGGTATCTATAATAAGGGACTAGATTTTGGTGAGAAAGTCTTGGATGCTATCAAAATTTATAATATTCAAGATAATAAGCTCATTCTCCAACTAGAAACCTCTCAATGTACCCTACTTCCCAAACAAAGATTTTGATTGAGTTTAGATTTGATTAGGTGTAGTGCATGACTTAATGTGAAAGATGATATTAGGAGACAAAACACAATGTACCAAAAGCTTCATTACATATGTTAAACCTCTTTCTCTTCATTTCATCTCATGTTAGTTTATGTTTTCTACCTTGTTCACTTTATAAACCTTATTTTTTTAGATGAATACCCATTTTTCCCACTCATAGTAATAGTATGGAGCAAGTGGAGATATGTGAGCTAGATTGATCACTTTTTTTAAAACAAAAAATTGAAAAAAGAAACAACAATATAGACCCTCATGATGCAAGAAAATAACCTCTTGGTCAAAATTTTTTTTGACCTTGTTTACATGTTTTTGAGGAAAATATCAAAATGTGAAAACCTAAGATCTAATGTAAATAATAGGTGCCTAGTAAAATTCTAGAAAATATAGGTATACTATTTGTTTAAAGGACTAAAATAGCTTTCCAACAACACAAAATTACAAAAATGAAGCTCAAAGTCAAAACTTATGAGCATTTGAATGAAAAAAAGTAGATATGACTTCAAACAATAATAAAATTCATAAACAAAAAAATATAGAAAATCAATAACACCACTAGATAGGGTTTAGAACCAATTTTTTTATGGTATATGGTTTGGAAAAAAAATGAGTTTGTATGCCCAAGATATAGATGATTTACCAAATTGCTCCAATGTGTCTTGTAGGGAAAACATGGGCTAGAAACAGCCCCTAGTCACATGCACTCAAAAAAATTATCCCTTAGCAATTGGATTGCAACCCCTAGGCATGAATACAACAAAAAGTGGTGCTAAGGGTTCCCATGGTATTGTAAAAATACCTTTTCTATGTCCCTATTAATATTCACACATGTATGAGGGGTTAAAGTAGTGAGGACTGAGTTTTATAGAAATCTCATAGGAACATAGGGGATGCTAAAATTCAATTAGATTGAAGGGAGAAAGTATTTTGCATGTGTACTCTAGCATTTGAAGATTAATACATACTTGTGCTTTTCATTGATGATGTAGTTTTTCTCATACAAACATTTATACATGTCTATCTAGTTTCATGTGTTTATTTATGATGACTTATTGAGTTTCTATTTGTTTTCGAATAATCTCTTAGTTGGTAACCTAGGGTTGCATTAAGAAACTTCAGATTTTCAAACATTTTTTAAGGAATAATATTTGTTGAATTAAAGGTGTATAACATAGAGTGAATAACTTGGAGTAATATTTTTTAACTTTGTTTAGTTTCTAAGTGAAAATTAATGATAAGTATTAAAATATTTAGCTTTAATCTTCAACTCCATGAACTACATTATTCTCTTCGCATCAATATTTTCTTCTTAGACCTTAAATATTTAAGGGTTCTAGGGATCCTTTCATTTTGTTCCTTATTCCAGGTTTCCTTAAAACCTTGACAATTTTAAGCTTCTTGAGAATGGTAACTTTGTATTGCTAATTCTTGGTTAGAATAGGAATCCTTATTTTTTCAAAATAAATAAAATTTATTTCTTTCAATAATGTAAATTAGCTAAGTTGTTAAGTTTCTTACAAAATCACTTGACCCCAAAATAAGAAGCTCAAAGAGACTAAATGCTCAATCCAAATAAAAGGTACTCAATCAAATATTTTCTTTTCAAATAAAAAATTAAAAATAATAGGTCCTAATGGTCTCACTAATAATTGAAAACTTTTAAAGATTCCATTTAGAACATTTAGTCTCTTAGATTAATTTTATTTTAGGGAAAACTCAAAAATGATAGAATATATTTGTTTTGTACATGCATTTAGATTGATTAGAAATATTATCATCAAAAAATAAAAATTAAAGCATAAAAATGGATACATAAGGCCTCATTTTCATCATGATTCATGCATCATATGAACCCAAATGAGAATGAAACCTTTTAATGAGTTGAATAAAATGAATCAAACAAAGGAAAAAAATACCTTGATGAAAAGAAAAGCATAGAAAAATGATGCAAGAGCATCTAGTGGTGTGAGGACAATCTTGCATCACCCAAAAATATGATTTTATTTTATGTTCCTTTTGTTTTCTTTTTTAGATATTTTTGCATTTTTGGATACCTTTTTCGTCAAATAGGAATTCTCAACTTTCAGAACTGCTTTTTTGTTTCTTTGGTTCAACTGTTATTTTTAGCAAGTGTGAATTTGAAGGCGTGGGAAGACAAAAATTTATAGGAAGGTTCAAGACAAAAAAATAAGCACTTTGGTGAAATAATCAGGTCAAGATCATTTACGGTTTGAAAGTTATTTAAGTTTCAGTTTATGCTTTTTGCCCTGAAAAACCTTCTAAGTCTAGTTTGAGGCATTTAACGGTCCGGTACCAGCCCAAAAATCATCAAAACTAGTACAACTAGCTATTAGTATGTTCTTCACTCTGAGGCCTTTCCAACGGTTCAAACGGTTTGAAAAATGAAGTCCCAGATCAAAAGTTATGGCTTTCGAAAGTTGGCCGATTTTTGGAAAATTGCTAATTTTCAAATTAGAACTCAATTTTTGAATTTCAAATTGTAATTTTTGGCTCCAAACCAAACAGGGCTTATTTATGGGCTAGTTTCTAATTTTTGGGGAGCTTTTTGGGGAAAAGAGTTCACATGCTGCGAAAGGGGAACTTCTGTAATTTTTGTAATTTCTATAATTTGAAAGTATTACAGAGCTCGAGGATTTGATATCCTCTGCATGTAAGAATTCCATATTTCTAAATAAAATATTATTCTCTATTTGGTGTGTGTTATTTTGTGTCTCGGGTTAGTGCCCTCATTAAAAAATCAATAAAATCTCAATGGTTAAACATTAAATGAACTCAACATCTCAACATTCAAACAACAAAATGAGTGAGAACTATTAATGCTTACAATCCATGAATCCCATTTATGACTCTTTAAGAGGAATTTTATGTTAATGTGTTTTCAAGTTTGGGAGGATTCAGTTGCATCTATCTTGAGAGAAAGAAGGGCCAATTAACAGTTGATGAGGACATATTTTGAGCCCAAGTCAAAGAGTAATCTTAGATCTCACAAGAAATTAAAAAAATAATAAAACAAGAGTTCAAATTGAAAGAATCTTTCAAATCCATTGTCAACTCTTAATTTAATACCTTCTTATAGACACTAGATAGGGCATAAATATTACCCAAGAAATAGAAAACAAAAGCAACTATTTGCCATAAGAAATGATAGTACAATTACATCAAATCAACAACAATAATCAAATCATCCATAATTACAATCAAACCATCTATGAGAAACATACCATACCCGTATCACTTAACACATTTATGTTCAATATGTAATAGAGAATGGAAAGATGATGTTGAAAAAAATTGATGTAAGAATAATATTACAATTTTCTGCATAGAATTAAAAAGCATAATAACATTTTCTTGATATAAAAAGACATAACCCTAAAATTCATTAATGTCATTATAATACATAATTCTAAGTGGAAGACTTTCATGATATTTAATTATAATACCAAGTCGTCTCTTTTAACTTTGTCTAATTTCAATTGAGAAAAACGAATGATAAAGACTAAAATATATCTAGTTTACATTTTCAAGTGCACGAAGTGCATTTGTCTCTTCTCGCGTGGAAAAGTGTGGGTTGGTCATTGACGCGAAAGAAAAATGAGGCGCACAGCAGATTTCATAAATTTGAACGAGTGCGAATAGAATTGTACATTTGCTAATGGACTCCGCACTACTACTTCACAAATGCTGGCCTCCTTTGCTTTATTATTCACTTTTCTTCATCTTCAAAGTCTTTGGCGTGTCGTATGGAGAGCGGTGTATGGAATGTGAGTCCAAATCTTTCTTCAAAATATTTGTTGGATTTCTTTAGTGGAAGTTATATGTTAGGGGAGACTGTCACGAGTTGTGTGGGTTAACTTTGTCAGTTTATAGCGTGATTTTCTAAGTCAAAATATTTTGAGGTTTTTTAGTATTCAATGATTTTTGTTTTGTAAGTTATTTTTTGTATTTTTTAAGACTAATTAAATATTTGAATTTTATTTTTTTAATATTTTTAGAAAAATGAATGTTGAGAATTTGTGAGAAGTGAAGGGATATCATTTGGAATATAATTATTGTTAGGTTGATGTATGTTTACTCATATTTAATTTTATTGGCATTTCTTCATTTCAGATAAATTTAGATTAAATAAATAATTGTAATCATTAAACACAAATTAATTTAAACTTGCATAAGAATAGTAACTTTGTGTTGCTAATTCTTGATTACTATACGAATCTTTTTTTTCTTAAAATAAACAAAATTTATTTTTCTTAGATAAAGTAAATTAACTTTGTTAAGTTTTTTACAAAAGCACTTGATCCCAAAATAAGACATGGTGAAATTCTTAAAATCAAATTAATGCATATGGAAAACAAATCTATTCTGTCCTTTCTGAGATTTTCTTGAAATCAAATTAATCTACTTGTAAAATTTGTAGGAAACTAGATGCTCTAAATGCAATCTTTAAGAGCTTTCAATTTTTTGGTGAGATTATTGGAACATCTTATTTTTATCTTTTACTTGAAAATTAAATATTTCAATTAAGTAATTTGTATTCAAATTGATGATTTAGTCCTTTTCAGTACCTTATTTTGGGACCAAGCATTTTTGTAAGAAACTTAACAAAGTTAATTTACTTTATCCAATTTTTATTCCAACTCTTGAAATGTTGCACCCATATATGGAAACCCTACAATATCCTCTTGGTGACACTTTCCTTAGTAATGGCAACAATGTTGGCTTCTTGTGTGGGGCTCTGTGTTTGCATAAAGCCTATTGTCAAAATTTTAAAGAGGCTCTATGTCATGAGTTTGGGCAGGCAAAGTCTCATGTGACACAACACATTCCCTATGGGTATGTCGCTTTTAGATGTATGCTTGTTGGGTGTGACTTGACCGATTTAGGGCTATGAAGAAGGATGTTGTCTCCCTATGTTGGTGGTGATTGTGCTTGTGCCAGTGGTGCTTGTGCCTTGCTCGCTTGACCTATTGTGGGGATTCACAGACAGGTTGCATATGTTCTTAGAACTCCCTATGTTGATCCCCACCTCCACTACTTTGACACCACCCATGCTATGGCTTTTGGAGAGGAAATAATGAGTGAGGTGGTAGATGAGGCATTATTTTTTGAGAAGGGTTTGATTGGGAGGCTTAGAGTTTTTTGGCAAAGCCCGTCCAAACTTCACATCTAGGTCTTTGAGACATGAAAACCAATTTTGGAGGGTAAACTCTAGATTTAACCTTGTGCACGAGGGTTCTTCATGGTGGTATTTGAAGATGTTTGGGATCATCACAAAGTTCTATGTGACTACCTATGAAGTTGTGAAGAACATATTCTTATGTTGAAACTATGATATCCTTCATTCAACCATGCATTTATATCATTTTCTACCATCTCGATCTAGGTAAGATTATTGAACCTTCCACTATAATTTTGTTTCATTCTTGTTTGTTAGAATTAGGTAATTTACTAGGGCAGTTCTTAGATGTTGATGAGGGTTATACAAATTACCTACTATGATTGTAATCATAGTAATAGCTAAATACACTAGATCCATATGGATTTAAGCCATATTTAACTACCTAAGCTAGAATCCCATTGATATGTTTAAAAGATTCAAAAACCTAAAAACCATTAAATGAAGCATGAAATAAACATGAAAGTGTAAAATAAACCTAATCTAGAACTCCAATCCTTATCCCATTGGGGGATTAGTGCTATATTGATATGGAATGACGACCCTTTCCCAATTCCTTGGATAAAACAAGCAACTAATTGAACTCCATTGTTGAAAACTAAGCTAAAATTGATAAAACTATGCTATGGGTGGATGAAAAGATGAAAAATCTTGATAATGGATGAAAGGATGAATAAAGATAGTATTCAAATGAGTGGCATAAATTTTATTTGATGGAAGTGGATCCATTCCTCTCCAAAATGTGAGGTATTTATAGGAGAAAATGGTGAATCAAGGGCTAAGATTGAGTTGGTCAATCAATAGTCAAGATGGAAGCAAGGGGGAAGACATGAATCAAAGAATCAATCAAGGGCTCACAATGATTTAAATAAACACACTTTCAGAGCTTTTAGAAAAAATTTTAGAGAGTTTGTTAGGAAATAATATTCCATTTTTGGAGCCAAAAAAAGAATATTCTTTTGAAATATTTCGTATGCAAGTGGATGGGTGAGAAAAAATAGTAATTAGTTAATTAAAACAAAGTTTTAATTGTCCAAGTTGAAGACTATGAGGATGCTCATTAAATAATTAATTTATTTAATAAAAAGGGGAAATTGACATTTAATTAAATGAGAAAAGATAAGGGGGTTTAATTTAAATAATTTACATTATTCGATTAAACTAGATGAAATGTTAGTATGAAAGAGAAGGAATTAACCTAATTAAATTAATTAGATTAATAGATGAAAATGATATATTTAATTAAATAACTAGGCTTATTTAATTAAATGAGTGAAAAGAGGATGACTTTAGGATGAAACAATGTTAGTAATTGGATTTAAGTGTGTAATACCATTCAAGACAAATTTAAGTGTCTACATTTTCCCCTCTTTGAAGTGAGGTACTTGGTACATTGGTTCAAAGACTGGCACTTTTTAGATTAATGTTGCTGCTCATATCAAAAAAATAAAAATTCTTGATTTTTTAGATCTCACTATTGCCCCAGTAGATAGAATTAAGCTAGTACCATGCCACCTGGAGAGATTGAGATTTTTTTTTTGTTTTCAAGTCAAGATCACAATAAATATTCAACATAGGTTTAGCCCATAGAGGATGAAAGATACTTCTTTAGAAAGATCAGATCTTTTATGTAGATGGATTTTATGATGTATAGATAGTCATTAGCCATGGGTAACCTTATGCATATTTTAATATATCACACAGATTTGATACCTGGATAGAATTTTTAGTAAAGATAGAAAAATAAGAAGAGTAATATGGATAGAAGTAGAAGAATGAGATGGTCATTGATTAACCATTGATTTTGAGATTTATTCAAAAGTCCAACAAGTCTATGATAATTTGAGACTTTATTAGATATGGTGATGAGAGAGATGATATGCTCATTTTAGGGATTGGGATACTTCATTCCTTATTTGGGTCAGTACAGGATCATGGGGGTCCAAACTAGGGCTCTAAGTGGCAATGAAAATTTAGCAAATCAGAGTTAGGAAACTTGACATAAAAATTTTAATAGGTTATTAACATAATTTGAAAAATATGTAAGAAAAAAAGTTGTAACAAATTGAATGTAGTTTTTAGGATACTAGTTCTTTTTTTGGAAAAAATTAAATCTATTTTGCAAAAAATTAAAATTTCAATGTAGTGGCACTAAATTTTTAGGAAAAAGATAAGAAGCACGTGTATGTCTGACCACCCTAAGTACAAGATTTTTTTTTTTTTGAATCTTTCAATATAAGTAGAGGACACATGCTTGGATGTGATGGATTTTTTTTTGTAATTTTTTTCCATTTAAATAATTAGTTAGATTTTTTTATTAGAACTTTTCTACACTATTAAAACGTTTGTGTTTGACCACCATAACTTGGTCAAAAATTTATGAAATTCAATATAGTTTTAATCTTATAGTATGTGAAGCATATAATGTGACACATCTTGTAGTTTCAAAAAATGATAAGTAGTTTGAAAGTTATAGAAGTTTTTCAATTAGCCTATCAATCAAGACTTTAGTCGTAATGTATGGAGAAAATCAATAATAATTATTTATTATATTCAAAATAAAGAATAACTTATATTGGTGGAAAGCTAACAATTTTTTCTATAAACCCTTTTCATTTCATGAAATTCGGATAAAAAAAGTCATCAGCCACGAGGGTGAACTTAAAAAAAATAAGCAAATTTTTTAAACACGTTTTTTGGGTTTACTTTCCAAGTTAGGCAATCCCAAACCAAATCCCAAGCCAAATGTCAAGCCTATTGATTTTTTCAAAATAACGATATCCATTCATAATGGATACCCATTTACAAACGGATATTCACATTTACTTGTATTATTTATAATACATAATAAAAATTTAATTCAATATAGTTTTAATCTTATAGTATGTGAAGCATAGAATGTGACACATCTTGTAGTTTCAAAAAATGATAAGTAGTTTGAAAGTTATAGAAGTTTTTCAATTAGCCTATCAATCAAGACTTTAGTCATAATGTATGGAGAAAATCAATAATAATTATTTATTATATTCAAAATAAAGAATAACTTATATTGGTGGAAAGCTAACAATTTTTTCTATAAACCCTTTTCATTTCATGAAATTCGGATAAAAAAAAGTCATCAGCCACGAGGGTGAACTTAAAAAAACTAAGCAAATTTTTTAAACACGTTTTTTGGGTTTACTTTCCAAGTTAGGCAATCCCAAACCAAATCCCAAGCCAAATGTCAAGCCTATTGATTTTTTTCAAAATAACGATATCCATTCATAATGGATACCCATTTACAAACGGATATTCTTTACTTGTATTATTTATAATACATAATATTTAATATTATGTATTATGTAATATGTATTATATATAATATATTATATATTATGTATTATATTATATATTATGTATTATTATATTATTATATTATTTTATTATATATTATATATTATATATTATACATTATTATATTATATATTATACATTATTATATTATATATTATACATTATTATATTATATATTAAATTATATTATATATTATATATTTTATTAATATTATGTAATAAATTATATATATTATATAATATATTTAATACATAGTATATATTATAAATTTATTGAGGTGTGAACAATTCACAAGAGAGAGAGAGATTCTTGAGTGAGAGAGAGAGAGGGGGAGGGAGAGATGGAGAGAGAGACTTGAGATGGAGAGAGGGAAAATTGAGAGGGAGAGAGGGAGGGAGAGAGGAAGAGAGAGAGAGATGGGGGCCTAAGAGTGAGAGGGAGAGAGAGAAAGATAGAAAGACCTGAGAGGGAGAGAGAGAATGAGTTGAGAGGGAGAGAAAGAGGTAGCGAGAGGGAGATAGAGACATAGATAGAGACTTGAGAGGGAGAGAGTGAGAGAGAGACTTGAGAGGGAGAGAGATTCAAGTGAGAGATACCTAAGAGGGAGTGAGAGAGAGACTTGAGAGGGAGAGAGGGAAGAAGTTTTGAGAAACTTGAGAGAGAGAGAATTCCTTGAGAGAGAGAGGGGGAGAGAGAGAGTTGACAGGAAGAGTGTTTTCCCTTGTTGGGACCCTCTAGAATAAGAAGTGATGCAACCATCAAACAAAACCATTACAACTCAATTTGACATTCATGCAATTAAAACCTTGAAGCTTAATAACATGTCATTAGATCCTCATGTAGAAGGTATAAAATCATAATGAAAAATAATAATTAGCTTTCAACCATGATACACAAACAAGAGCATTATCTACACCATAGGGGTTTGATGCAACCTTCAAAAAAATCCTTACAAGACAAAAAAATACATGTCCATTAGATTGTTCATGTGAAATCTATACAATAATCGTGATCAACAAATAAGACATCACTCAACCATGATGCATGAATAAACACTATATATGCACACTATATATGAACAAACACTAAATTAATAGATTTTATTTTTTTAAATAGGAGACATAGAGCCTATATATTTATATTAATATATAATGAAATAGCAAAACATGTCTGGTTGCTAGGTGAAACTTGGCAATGCACTTTCAGAGTTTTGTGACAAACATTCATTTGTGATTAGCTTATCTCCCTTAGCCTCATTCCCTTGAACCATGGCTCTAACCTTCCCTAAATTAGGTCTTTCATGGAAAAGAAGGCATGCATGATATTTTAAGACAGAAATTGCAAAGTATTTGTTTTTTATATCCATTTCCATCTGAGCATAGAAGCAATGCGAGTACTTCCTTAATGCTTTCAGAAAAATTCAATCATTGTTACATTGCATGCCCACTTTCATCACTTCATAAATTTCATGAATAACCTGACATTGTCTAAGGAGATTATGTGGAAAGAGACTTCCTACTAACCCTTTTCCTTTACAAAAATAATAACCTTGGATTGTTTTTGATAAAGGGTAAAATAGGTTTGACAGGGACCCTGGATTGTTGTTAACAACATTTTTCCTTGAAGGAATTGAAACTTTACATATCTCTAATCAAAAATTTCTAATTCCTTAAAAGATGAAGTGGTATCTAGGAAATTTGAGAAGAAAATTGAAAGCACCTAGGATGAAAGTATCACACGACGCGATGCAGGGTTAATAATCTCCATAACTATTACTGTACAAATATTTTTTGAAACCCTAGGTAAATCCATGCAAAAAATTGATGCAAGATCTTCATCAGACAGAACACATTCAAATGGCCTCTCCCAACTTTGCACTTGTAGGATGAAATGAAGATTCCAAGGATAAATCACCATCTATTCCAAATAAAATAGTCCCACCACCTCCCAGAATAGCCACAAGTCCCTCTTGTAGAAGCCAACACCTATCTTCCACTAGTTGCTCTGTTTCACCACATATAGCAATTATTCCCAGCACACACTTGAAACAAGATAGGGCAATTCTTCCCAACACACATTCAAAACAAGCTATCATAATTAAAAAGATACCCACCAGCTATTAACATGCAAAGCAATTATGTGGATGGAAATGATGAAAAATGAAGGAAACCATTTCTGACAATAGCTGTAGTCTTACTTCCCAAAGCATGTCCCTTCATTTAACCAGCCCCATTGTATTTAATAATTGCTTACATACCTACACAATCAAAACAAAGTGAGAAAAACTTGATGATCAGAGTAAGAAAAAGTCCATCGTGGAGATCCCAATCACGTTTCAACATGTGCCTCATAACATGTTGATTCATCATTCTATTGACATACAACTCACAACTTGGTACATAACAAATCTGGCCTAAGAAAACCCTTTACATATATGATTTGAAAAAAATTTACTGTCTTTATTCAAAGATCAGTAGTTCTTGTAAAAATGAATCTTCCTTTATCACTGCATTCACATCTTTATGCTTAAACTCTTTCCCTTCAGACCCCAAATTTGTTAGCCTATCTGCTATTTTATTTCCTTCTCAATATACATGTGATATATGCACATATTGAAAAGAATCCATCAATAACCATGCTCTCCTTAATATATAAAAAAGTCTCTAATTAAAAATACTTTTTAATTTGCAGGCATTTATAATAATCAGAGAATCTCCTTTGATATGCACCTTATTTAAACCCAGCTCCTTTTCCAAATGAAAACCCTGTAATAAAGCTTTCGCCTCTGCTATGTTATTTGTATCTTCTTCCAGTTTAAGTGCTTGAGCCACTAACAAAGATCCACTAGAGTCACGAATACATACAACTGCACCTGACAATCCTAGATTACTTTTAGATGCCCCAAAAAAGTTTAGTTTAGCAAATCCTGGGGTAGGGGGTGACCACTTCACCATAGACTTATTCTCTTTATTTGACCATTAGTCTTGTTTGAATCCAAAGACTAGCTTGGATATGTGTTCCCAATTGCTCAGAATCCAATTATCCCAGGTAGTAAATGTAGAGGAAAGGCTTTTATTATTTCTAACATAAGAATTAACTACCTCTGAGATCTATTTTTCCATTTTAAATTGAAGTTGCTACATAGATTGAACTATCTTTCAAAAAATCCTTCAATTTCGCTCCCACCAGATGCACCATATAACTATTGAAGTTATTACTTTCCAAATGCATAGAGCTTGCTACATAGTTTGCTCTTATTCTATATTGTTATCTATGTTGAAAGGAATTGTTATCTATTTGTTTCATATATTTGCAATGTTCTTAATGTTGTTATGCATCTTGAAAACACAAACATATCAACAACAAACAATCAACAACAATGAGTTTAAAAACAAAATAGGGGTGTATATTACAGTGGTATCATAGCCACTCTTTCTTACCAACCTGTGTTGCATGCAATCAACACTTTTATCAAAGAACAAAGGTATATACAAAGGGAGTTAAAGAAAGGACATTGGAATCCCCCACCTATTCTAGAAGGTCAAAATATCTTAGGAGTTCTTAAGGCTCATTGGGACTCTTCACAGGGTACAAAGATGCAACTAGATCCATTTCACATAGAGCTTGCCTTAAGGCAGACATTGAGGTTTCCTTGGCTCGAAAAAGGGAAGAAGAGAAGCACGCCAAGGTCCCTTCTTCTTCTTCTTCTTCTATTATTCCAGCTATCCCTTCCTCCATGCCCTCTACTCCATCTATGGGGATTTCGCATCCCCCAATGAAGTGGAAGATGGAGGATGACCCTGCTAGCAATGTGGGTCAAAAGAAGGGTTCATCTTCTTTGGAGGGTGGTTCTGCATTGGCTTGTGTTGTCTTAGTGACTGAAGAAGCCCTAGTATCCCCAAATTTTTTGACTACTCTAGAGTCATTCAGTGATTCTAGCAGTGGATCTCAGGCATTGCCTCACTTGCTCGTTGATTTAACACATGGCACTCCTATGAAGTGCATGTTTAATTCTATGGACAAGGTCCCAACTCTATCGACGATTTTTGTGAAATCACTAACATTCACCCTACAAGAATTCAATGGAGAGGACCTCGAGGGGGCATGCGTTCTTCTTTGGTTCTTATTGCAGGAGGATTAGAGGGTTTTGACCTTGATATTTCACCCTTGCAGGATCGTCTGCCCTCCCTGTATACTGATCTAGATTGGGATAACGACAACCTCTTGGTTGATGAGGACTAGGCGGTGCCACTTATTTATCTGTAGATTATATTGTGTGTGTTGTGTTGTGTTCCCCCATATACTTGTGTTCTGTGTTCCTGAATGACCCTTGTCACCCTCATAGGTGCTTGGATACAAGAGTGTTTTTATGTCATAAAACTTCCTCTATTTGTCACGTCATTCTTCCTCTGTTGTGTATTGATTTTTGGAAATTGGGGATGATACAAAGTTTTGGGGGCATTTAGGCCTCCCTTCCATGTTGACCCAACTTTTTATTTTTTATTTTTTCTTCACGTGCCTACTTCATATGGTCTAATATAGTTGGGAGTTGATGACAGTTCATTTATATATTATTATATCTATTTATCTATATTTGTGAGTAGCTCTGACCTCAAAATATTAGATCACCCCTATCCCTTGTTTGTGATGCTATTTTATCTTCTTTCATTTTTTCTCTCTTCTTTTGCTTGTTTTGTGATGTCATGATGCTCATGTGTTGTCCCTCACATGTGCGACAACATTACCACAGTTACATCTCATTATGTTCCATAGGCCACATCACTTTTTCATTCTTTATTTTCTCTCCTTAGGATGTCACATGCCTTTTGTGTTGGGTACCTACCATCCTAAGGGGGGGCTATCATGTAACTTCAATTTTTAGGAAATTCATTCAATGGCCAATGAATCTTTTCTTGAAAATCTTTTCAAAATACTTTTCAAAAATCACATTTCTCAACAAGGACCCCTAGCGGAATACTTTTCCTTCATCGTGGGTTCGTAAAAAAAGAATTTGAAAAAATTTCCTCCAAGGAGGGAGCACCTTCTCTTGCAAGTGAAGTTCTGACCTTCCACTTATGAGGAGACCTTCTTCCTTTCAAATTCCTTGATGAAGTGAAAATACTTCAAAAGGATTCCTTGATGTTGAACTAATTTGTGAAAAATACTCTTGTACTTTCAAACTAAGCATCCCTTGAGTGGACCACTTTTCTTTTAAAGGGTTCCTGAAGGACCCCTTTGAGAGATTCTCTTTCAATTTTTGACTACCTGCTTGTCTACCTGCGTGCCTACTTTTTGATTTCTAACATGTTTTTTCTACAAATTAACATGTTGCTTTGCAAATGCACCTATGAAGCTTCTTTCCAATTTGACTCTACGGAGTTACTCACATCGGGCTTCCTTAAGGAGAGAGTACCTCTGTGCACCTTCTTTGTAGGTTCGAGGACCTCTAAATCACTTGCATCCTGTGGGATTTGTCCATCATTGGTTTGTAGGCCTTCAGTGCACCTTGTTCAAACCTCATCAGGAAAGAGTACCTATGGAGCCATTTTCTTGCCCCGCACTTTCAATTTCTCCCTATTGTAGTTTGCTTCCTTAATGGTTCAAGTAAATATTTCTAAACTCTTTCGATCTACTTTACTGAACACTCATTAACACTCATGTTCACTAAAGTGGGGGAAAAATGTATAGGAGTCAATTTGCACACCCCTTTCAAATTCCCCTTTTACACCCTTCACTTTAGAAAAATCAAATCCGACCAAGTAATTCCACGTCTTCATTGTGAACTCCATCCATTTGGAACTTGTTTTTAGTGTCGGTGGAGGAATCTCTATCCGGGAACTGCACACAATGCACAAACGTCTACACTGTGTGCCACCATCCTGACAAGATTCCTACCTTTGGAATCTGTAGAGATGTTATGTTTTCCATTAGGGTCAAAGTGTAATGCTTCTATGCCTTCCTGTCATCCTTTGAATGGATCTTTCCCTCCCAATTCATCTTCAAATGTCTATGCTTCCTCTTCAATCCTTCTTCTAAGTAATTCTTGAGCTTCTTCACATTCTCTACACTTTCATTCACTCTAGTTTCACATTTTTCTCCATACTCTTACAACTTCAAGCTACTTGATGTGCTATTGGCTTCATGATTCCAACATCACAACATTCTTCACATCTACCACAAAAGCTGCAACTTGCTGTCTTGTGAGACTACTTTCGACATTGTTGCGGCTACATTGACTTTGCCATAGTTGTAGACTTACATTCCTCTCTCATTGGCCTGGAGTACCTTTGTTCAAGGGTGTTAATTCTTTCTCAATACTATTTTATTGTTGTATTTGAGTAGTATATTGCCTCTCATAGTGCTTGGTTTCATTTTCGTTCCAACATTTTTTCTTTATCGTATTTCTACGTATCTATGTATCTAATTGTTTGTGGAGGTGGAAACACCAAAAAAAGGGTTTGACTGTGGAAAACCCCTATACAACCCCAACATTTTCCCCCTCTTTGTTGTGTGTAGGTACATGTTTGTGTGGAGCTTTTGGAAAACTGGACCCTTTGTGAGTTCATTTCCACCACCGTTGTTCTTGTCATTTCATATCATATTTCTTGTTGTTTCCATCATTATATCATTTAGCATTTTTGTTACTACTTGACATCATGAAACCTAAGCCATTCGTAGGCATTCTATTATTTTCACTATCCTTTTCCACTTTATGTCCATACAAATGCCAATGCACTTGTGAGACACCAGTGCATTGTGTTGTCATCCTTGACTTGCACTACTATCCTCTTGCAGAGAGTTGTACGAGGTACAGTTTGGATTGCAGAAACTTTCTTGTTTAGCCCCATTAAAACTCTTGGATTAGCAGAGTGGTAGAAGCACTGATAGTTCTCTTAATTCTCTATCCTTGATATAAAACACTTGTCCAACCTAAGGTAGATCAAGGTAGCCTTAAGCTCTCAGCTCTCTATGACCTGGAGCCTTGTTGTGGTTGATCCCCCTCCTCTACACATACATTATTGGAAGCTTTATGAGACATTATTAAAGACAATAGGCATGAATACAAACTTAAAGTATCCATAGTGGCATTTGAAAGAAGTCTTCTAAACATCTTCTTCTCGCATTATGATTTGATGGTATTCTAAGTGCAAATCAATCTTCAAGAAGTATACAATTCCATGTAGCTCAATTATCAATTTTTTGATACTAGGGATAGTATATTTGTTCCTTATATTTTCCTATTAAATGTTAGTTAGTCTGCACACATGATCCTCATGGTACCCTCATTTTCATCCACTAGTAATACTATAGACAAAATAAACTAGAACTCAATCTAATATTTCCCATATTTAGTAACTCTTGTATTTCCATCTCTATCTCTTCCTTGTGGATCATGGGATGATGGTATAGAGTGGTTGTCTTTGGATTTGCACCTATTTTAAGATTAATAATGTGATAGAATTCTTTCCTAGATGGAAAACTTGGTGAAATGTCATGAAAATTCTTACTATGCTTGTCGAAAATAGCTTGTACATCAATATGATAAGAACCCTTCTTTTCGATGGTTGTTTAGGTGTGATCAAGTAGCTATCCATCCAATCAAATTTTCCTCTTTTGAATGCTCTTTCCATCCTTTTAGTAGTAATAACTCAAGGTTCTCAATTCTATATTCCCTTAATGACTACTCCCTTTCCTTCATTTTTTAATTTCAATTCCATAGATTGGTAGTTCTATGAAAATTCTCCAAGATATTATAGTAATTGTACCGCAAGTACCATGTTGGTATCTCCTAATCCAACCACATAGAAATATTCACAAATTTGTTGATCTCCAATAGTCATTTTCAGTTATACATTGAATTATTTGTTCAAATGGTATGGTGAATCCATCAGTCACACACACATTAAATTCCTAAAAATATTCAATGAAGATCTTTTCACCACCAAGCCTTCATCAATAAAATTCTGATTTTCCCCACTATTGATAAAAACGATGATCCTCTGGCCTACTAATTATTCATGAATTCCAAATGGAATGTACCTTTGAGTTCTAGATATCTATGTGATTATTCTTCCACCTCCATCTTCTTCTTCTTCATCGTATTCTTCCTTTAGCTTATTAGAATTGATTTATTAGATACTTATTCACTTGAAAGGAATTCAATATAATGCACCTAGCCTTTGTCAATGTATTTGTGTCCAATATCCCAAGATTCCTTGTAATTGAAATAGAGTTGTTTCCCACTTAGCTCAATTTGGTCATCTTTGTTACACAATATTTTGGTTTCTTTGCTCTCCCTTTTGGAACTTCTTCTAGTTTATAGGAGGATCATTAACATAACATTTATTATGAGGTAGTGAAGACTCCAAGATGAGGTTTATTTTGATTGTCTCTTGGAGAGTTGAAGAATCTAATGCCTTGACCAAACCCATCAATGTATTAGCTAGTTCTTGTGAAAATAGAACTAATGTTTTGTCTAAATATCACTTATGTAGTTATCCATCATCCCATACTATTTCATCTTTATAGCTAATTCTTGAAAGTGGATCTCTAGATCAATCCTATAAAACCTTTTAATCACTCTTTCAGTAAATTATTCAAAGGTGGTAATTATATTATTCCCTTGTGTCACAAATCCATGATACCAGCATTCATGGGCTACCCCTTCCAAGTGTAGAGAAAAAAACTTGATAGCTTCTTCTTTGTGCATTGGATTTAGAGACAAGTAGGTATTGATTTTTTGTATCCAAACATAGGAAGGAAATATTTGTTTCACATTAAACATATTTATAGGAACCTTTCCCAAGTGATACTATAATTCCTTTATATCTTGATTCTAATTTAGATTCTTTTGGGTTTGAGGACTATTTTAGAGTTTGATTTTGTAGAAAATAGTGAATGATATTAAATAATCCAAAATTTATTGATCAAGAGCTCTATACTCAGTGCATAGGGCTAAATAAATATTTGATTGATTTTGTTGTCTCTTTTTCCAATTGATATTCTCTTCTTTGCAATAATTTTGGTTGGAATGGATTTGGTGAAGAATCAATTGTTTGGTTAACACATGATGCACTTCCCTTATGATATGTGATTATGGATTTCTAAGAGCCTTTTGACCTTACACAAATTAGACCAATATTGATATTATGTATTTGAGTACTGTCTCTATTTCTCTCTATTGTACATTGAAATTGATCATTGCAACAGACATGGCTTAATAATTTTCTTCCTCTATGAAAGGAAACTTCCTTCTATTTTCCATATTATTTCCCTTAAATCACATAAATCCTTGATCTATAGTTTGGTAAGAAAAATGCTCAAATACCACTATAATATCTCCAATTATGGATGTTCAATATTTTAATTTGATTTCACTCCATGAGATACCAATGTTTAGATTTTATTTCAAATCAAATCTATCTTAATAGACAATAAGCTTAATATAATATACAAAAATGGGTTGTTAACCCTTACAAATGAACAATTTTGTAATAGCTATTTATTTATCTTATTATAGTGCAATATCACACTTACAATCAATTAATTTTCTAGAATAATAGTAGAAATATTATTATTATTATTATAAAAAAATCATAGAAAAGGGGTCCTAAGAAGCCACTTAGAATTACAATAGATCAAGGTGCAAATATAGAGAAACCTAACTTAGATAAATAGGAGTTAGCTGAACAACTAATCAATGAAGCTTAGATGCAATTCTTGGGTAGAATTTCTTAAATTGGATAGGGGTTTTTATCCACTAGCTAGATGTTGGGATTAGAGGGTTTACGTCCTCCAATATCCAATGGAAAATAAATAGGATGTACAATTTATTTGAGGAATAATTTAATAAAAACTAGATGATTTCATTGATATTTGACTTTGGTTTAAATAGGTAGTTGAGCACTCACTTTCACCCCAAAATAAAAATAAATTTTTTATTTTTTCCCTTTAGAAGCCCCACACGCATAACCTTGACCAACATTATTTAACTGAATAAAGGTTGATTACATAATATCTAATGGGCCCTATAAATTTGGTGCACATAAAATAGGACACGCAAAATTATTACAATGATTTCCCCAATTTATTTTCCTAAGCCTATGAGAAAACTATTTAAATAATCTTATGGAACATCCAAGAAATCCTATATGGAGAAAGGAGATATGAGAAACTCTTTTTTTTTTTTTTGAATATTGCCATATATAAATTATTTTTTCTTACATAAAGTCTTTCAAGATTTGGAATTTGAATGAGTGGAGATAGAATAGTGTTGATGAAATAATTGCTAGATATGTATAAATATGATAGTTTTATGAGGTTCATAATACTACTTGCTATATTTCCCTTAGTTTTATTGGGCAACAAATCTAAAAATCAATGTTAGCTTGATAGGTGACTAATAGAAGAGGGGAAATACCAGTGAAATAATTCAAAGAAATTTATAGAACTTCTAAAATGTGCAATCAGTCAAGACTATTAGAATAGACAAACCTTTTCCTTCACTAGCAAAATAATTACTCCCTAAAGAAAGCATTAGAAGTTGGTGTAAATTACCAAAATCTAAAGAAACCTTGCCACTTAGTTGTTTCCCACATAATAAAAAATGTTGAAGCTGAGGATGATTGTAGAAAGAGCTTTGAATTTCTCTAGTGAGCTAGTTTTCTCCTACAACTTTGAAAATTTTCCAAATTGCTATGGTATGTGGCTAGCTAACTAGTTGCTTACTAATAACAAAGATTGAAGAATATTATAGTTGGAAAGGATAGTGGGAATAGGTCCTATCAAGTTGATGATATTGACATTAATAATTTTGAGTTGAGCATGCATGCCCAATTCCATAAGAATGTTATACTTAAAAATCTATTTGAATCCAGTTTTGATATACTTAAGAAGGACATGTATGCTATAAAAGTTGAGACTATACCTAGTGGTTGGTTCTCTAATAATTTCATGGTCTATAATTGTGAAAGAAGGCCAATATTAGAAAAAAAAAATCAGTCAAATGATTGAAACATAATATGAGGACTTACAATAAATGACAATCTTCTAAAGTGGGTGGAATGGGACCATCCAATTCATATAAGGTTATTAAAGTATTCTTAAGTGGAAAAGGCTTCTTGATTTAGAAGAAATTTGGCCTTCAAAACTAATATTATAGAAAGCAAGTACTCCAAGAAAAGAGATTGACAAGGGAAGGAAAGATGGGGCCTTGTAAAGACATACTAGTGAGATTCAAGGAAATCACATATCAATAACAAGAAGAGTAGACAATACCAATCTAGTTGCAAGGGTGAATGGAGACCATTCAAACAAGGAATTGTATGGGTCAAAAGAGAGGGAATGTTTAAAAAAATAAAAGCTTCATCAAAATGTGAAGACAAAGAAAAATAGTGGAAGTCAAAAGTAGGTAGGGGAGAGGATCCACTAGTTGAACACCCCTAACTTTGCACCTCTCAAAATCATACGCGACAATTTTGAATCACTCTCAATTTTTTTCAATAGCTTACTTGTCAAGACCCTTGATTATGATTAAGGTTTCAAGTCCACATAAGAATGGTTTTTGTTGTGGTGTCAAAAAAAACCCTAGCAAGGGTAGACAAATAATTGTATATTAAGTCATGTTTTGTTTGTACGTTAATATAGCGGCACATGATTTGCTACATTTCAGATTCACATGATACATTTATTTAAATTAAAAATACTCATAATTAATACAAACAACTTTATAATCACAACCACTAATATTATACTATTAGAAATATTGAACATAAAATCAACAATGCTATCATAACTATTAAAATATGTTCACCTGAGAAATAAATAGATAAACTCATCTTCATTTTCATTTGTATTGAATTGACAAATAATTAAGAGAAACATAAAGCTTTCCAAGCTAATGTGTTGTTGGCAGGCTCACTGAACTCTTCCAAAGTCCAGCGGTAGTTGTTAAGCCATGTGTAATGGTTAGAAGTCATAGTAGAGTCTAGTTCCATGTCTTTTCTCAATGTGTCTGATTTAGTTGGCAAGCTAATTAGTCTTCTCACATGCAAAAGAAAATTCGAGTAACGACAAATGTTATGACTCCACATTCATTTTTCTCTTGCTTGACTTGACTTGTTATTAATTTTCTCTTTCCAATTAAGTATAGAATTTTTTCATTGGCAAGTGTTTAGGCTATGCTGGTCAAGCTTGTAATCACAAATGCAAGAATAGACAGAATGATGTGCACCTCATCTTCAACTTTAACTTTTGGAGAATGATGGTCAAAAGTCATAGTAAAGTCTAGTATCATCTCTTTCTCAATGTGTCAGATTGAGTTGGCAAGCTAATACTCTTCTCGCATGTGAAAGAAAATTCCACTAATGACAAATGTTACGACTCCAAGAAAAAGCATTCATTTTTCTCTTGCTTGACTTGGTATTAATCCTCTCTTTTGAGAAAGTATAGTGCGTTTTACTTGGAAAGCGTTTGGGCTATGCTGGTCAAGCCTGTAATCACAAAGGCAAGAATAGACAGAAGGATGTGCACCTCATCTTCATCTTTATTGAATATTACTCGAAGAGCCTTATAATTTGGGTGCACATAAAATATGGCACACCAAATTTTTTTTTGTGAAAAAAGGGGGTAAAAACTTTATTGAATATCAGAAAGCAACATTAAAAAGGAAGAAAAGGACCAAGGTCCCAAGGAAAAACAAGAGCAATGAGCCAAACAGAGAAAAAACAACCCACGCCATTATCTGTCGCCATTCCCAACCCTATCCTCACTCAGAATATTCATTAAATCAAGACGAAGCTCCTGAGAAACCAACTGCCACTCCTCAATTCTCCATCCCTCATCATGCTCAGAAGTCCATTTCACCAAACAATCTGCTGCCCTATTCCACTCCCTTGGAATATGGACAAAAGTCACCATTTCCATCAAAGAACTAACCCGTAGAATTTGTTGCACAACCCCAGCCAACTGCCAGCTGACATTAGCCACTTTCTGCTCAATAAGCAAATTGATCAAAATCTGGGAATCAGATTCACAAACAATCCTTCTCCACCCCAAAGCATGAGCCCTCTCAAGAGCGTCAAGAATAGCCAGCCCTTCCACTAGGTTGATGGTCTGTATCCCTTCATAAATCGAAAAGAGGAAAATCACTGAGCCCAAAGAGTCTCTACCAATCCCCCCAATACCAGCCGGACCCAGATTGCCCCTTGAAGATCCATCAGTATTGATCTTCAAAACACCGTCAGGGGGAGGTTGCCATTTACCATCCCTATCAATTTTTTGCTTCTCATGACGTCCTCTATTAGCCCTATTCAAAGCCAGGGATGACCCTTGAATCCCCAATCTCTCCACCAACTCTGTATCCCTTTTCACCAATGGGAAGTCCAATTCACACTTAGCTTCCACTGTTTCCTGAACCATGCCCAGTAATCTCTGCCAAATTTGTTGCACCAGCCTCTATTCCCCACGAAATATCCTTCGATTGCGTTCCAGCCAGAACTACCATAATAAGAAGATAGGCCCATCAAACCACACCTCTTGCAAAAAGAGGCCACAAAAGGGGGCCGACCCATCCCCTGCCAAAACTCAATCAAGGAGGAAGCATGAACACAACGAATTGTCCAAACACCCCACCAAAAATGCCAAAGTTGGAGGGCGAAAGAGCAACGAAAAAACAAATGGGTAGAGTCCTCCTCACTAGCCCCACACATAACACAAACAGAAGGCCCATGGAAACCTCTCTTCTGAATGTTATCCCAAGTCAAACACTTATTCCAGGCCAACATCCAAACAAAACAGTTACATTTTGGCCAAGAAAGCTTATTCCAGACCTTCTTCCACCACTGAATTTTAGGCCCAACCAACCTATGAGACAATAACCTACTATAACCAGAGGCTACAGTGTAGGTCCCCATAGGATTGGGGGACCAGGCAAGCACGTCATCATCATGGAGAGAGCTACATCTTTGGCTGGAGAGGATACTTTGCAGCATAGCACATTCCTCCTACAAACCAACATCTGGCCACTCATCTGGGTTCTTCCATTTGGCCATCTCCAATTGACCACAGGGGAAAAAGGACTTAAAGTCACTCACCCGTGACCATCCGACCTCAAGAAATCTCAGATAGAGGTTTAACAGGTTGGGAAACTGGGAAGTGATGGGAGGAAAACCATCCCAAGAATCATACCAAAAATGGACCTCTGTCCCCTTCTTGCAGATCCAAAATAATCCTTCCTTAATAAGCATAGCCCCTTTCTTGAGGGTGCCCCATATCACAGAGCCCTTCCCCATAAGGGGGTACCTCAAAATATCAGATTGAGGGATCCCTGGGAGATACTTCTAAGAGAGAACCTTGGCCCAACTCTTCTCCTGCTCATTACACCACTGCCAATACAATTTAACAGCCAACGCCTCCCCAGTCAAAGCCAACTGCCTCAAGCCTAGGCCACCATATTGTTTTGGACTACAAACCACCTCCCATCTAACCAAACTCCATTTGGAGGACTCCAAGCAACCAGCCCATAAAAATTATCGCATCACAGAGTCTAGGTCCTTAAGAAAGCCCATAGGGGCAACCTGGAGCATGCATCTATAAATGGGCAAAGCCTGCACCACCGACTTAATCAGCTGGACATGACTAGCAAAGGATAGCCATTGATGAGTCCAATGGTTAACTTTCACCTGAAATTTATCCAAAATATTCTGCCAAGACTCCCTAGGAAGTCTACTTACCGAGATGGGAATACCAAGGTAAGTTAAAGGGAGAGTCCTGATCTGAAATCTCAAAGTGTGGGCAATCCTTTGCTGAATGGGGCCTGGAGTGTTGAAGAAGAAAATGGAAGATTTTCCCTCATTAATCTGCTGACCAGAGGAAACCAGGTAAGCATCCAAGACTCTTCGTAAATGCGAGGCCTCTCTCATTGTAGCCACCCCCATCAAAGCAGTATCATCCACAAATTGTAAGTGAGTCTGTGCAGGTAAGGTGCCACCCCACCTCCACCCTTGAATGAGACCAAACTCCACACTCCGTTTAATCCATCTTCCCAAACCTTCAGCCAAAAGAATAAACAAGTAAGGGGAAAGAGGATCGCCTTGACGAAGCCCCCTAGAGGCACCAAAAAGCTCAAAATGGCTCCCATTGATAAGCACTGAGAAAGAGACTGAAGTAACACAACTCAAAACCCATTGAATCCATTCTTCAGCAGAACCAAAAGCACCAAGAACCCATTGAAGGAAGGACCACCTAACTCTGTCATAAGCCTTCGCCATGTCTAATTTGATAAACATCGCTTTTTCTTTAGAAGTGGCCATAGAATGGATGACCTCAGTTGCAATAACAATCCCATCTAGAATTTTCCTACCAACAACAAAACCACTTTGTTCTTCGGAGATTAGATCTACAAGCCCCTTCTTCAACCTGTCAGCAATAAGTTTAGAAATAATTTTATAGATTACATTGCATAAGGAAATGGGCCGAAATTGGCTTAACCTATCAGCCCCTCCCCCTTGGGAATAAGAGCAAGAAAAGTCGCATTGAGAGCCCTTAACATCTGCTTATTGTGTTGAGATTCATGAACCACAGCAAGGAGGTCAAGTTTGATGATATCCCAGAATTCTTGAAAAAACTCAATAGGGAAGCCATCAGGACCAGGTGCCTTCCCTTTCTTCATATTAAAGACAATCCCTTCAAGCTCTTCAAGAGAGATATCACTCAAGAGTTGTCTATTCAACTCTCCAGACACGAGAGAGGGGATACAAGAAAGAATTTGCGCTTCCTCAGGAGACCCCCCTTGCGCATCCTCCCTAAAAAGAGATTCAAAGTACTGCACTGCCTCCCTTGAGATTTCCGGGAAGGAGAAGAGATGTTCTCCCCTGTCATTCACCAGACTAGAAATAGAATTACCATGGCGCCTGGCTTTCACAGAATTGAAGAAGAAAGCAGTATTTTTATCCCCTTCCTAAAGCCACTCAATACGAGCCTTCTGCTTCCAATATATTTCCTCTTGCAGATCCCATTCTTCCAATGTTTTCACAGCCCGAGCCTCATCCTGAAGCAACTCAACCGTGACCCCATCCTCCCTTAACCTCCTTGTGATACCATCCAAATCCGCCTGAGCTGACGCCTTTGTGTGGAAGACATTCCCAAAATACTGGCGATTCCACCGTTTGAGCTCGAATTTAACATATTGTAGTTGTTTAGCAAAAACATACATTGCAATACCATATGCTGGTCTACCTTTTTTCCACCAATCAGACACCAAGTCATTCAAAGAGGGATCCTGCAACCACATGAGCTGGAACTTAAAAGAGGGCCTATGAGGCACACGAGTTGACTCAGTAGCCAGCTTAATAGGCCAATGGTCTGATCCTCTCCAATCCAAGATCTCAGAACAAGATGAACACATCCCTCCAACCCAATAACAAGAGACCAAAAATCGATCTAATCTTTCTGCAATGCAAAACTCACCAACCCGACGGTTATTCCAAGTGAATTGACTGTTGTTGGGTTTTATATCAACAAGATTTAGGGTATTGATATTGTCACGAAGCAGCAGTGCAGAGGGTTCCAACCTTCCAGTGCCCCCCCGCTTCTCAGCCAACTCACAAATAGCATTGAAGTCTCCAACCAAAATCCAAGGATGGAAAGGCAATATGCTACGAATTAGCTTGATATGGGACCACAAACCTTGTTTACCCTGAAAATCTATAGGAGCATAAATATTAGAAAATAAAATGACTTCCCCTGACTCAAAACTAGAAGCAACCATAGACATAGAGGATTTAGAAGAAATCCACCAAAGAGGCCGGATTCTTCGAGGATTCCAAAAACAAGCCAGAACCCCCGAAGCTCCATGAGCTCCAATGCACTGGCATTCCCCGCTCCTCCACAACTTAGGTGCCAAACTTTGCATATTCTCAATAGATAACTTAGTTTCCTGCAAAAAGATGACATCAGGACCATGCCTTCTAACTAACCCATGAACCGCTTTTTGTCCAGGGCCGCTGTTCAAGCCCCGTACATTCCATGACAGAACAATCATTTCAAGGGGTTTGAAAAAATAGAATCCAGAGTCTTTACTGCCCCTGACTCCACCAAATTCTCACCTGCTAGTTTAATCTTTTCCACATCCTTTTTTCTACTAGGTTTAACAAATTTCTCTGCCCCACCCTTCTTAATATCTTTCTGCAAAATACCCAATTTGGGGGGAGGCTTGGACTTTGTAGCTGAGTCTAAACCAATGTTCCGCCCAGGAAAAGGAGAATCCACACCTACTGTTGTAACAATAGTCAAGGGTTCCTGCACCTCCGAAACCCCCCTCTGCTGATCAACTTCCAAGTGCCGACAATCATCCCCTTGCGGATCCATAGAAGAATCAAGAACAAGATCCTCCTGAGCTAATCCCGCAAGCCCTTCGTCCAAGTTAATCAATCCTGGATTCACCTCCTGTTGGCTGACCTCATCCAAAACCTCAAATCTATTGAAGGTACCTTCATCTTGCCTTTTTTTAAACGACCTCTTTTGACCCCTGTTCTGATTTCGAGCTTTGATCGGAGAAACACCATCAGAAGCACCTACCTCATCAGGGGAAATGCTCTTCCCTTTATCTGTTTCAGGAAGATTGCTTGCTGGTTGTGAAGGTTGGGCCTCCCTAGGCTTATACCTTGGGCATCTCCGCTGCAAATGGCCATATTCTCGACAAAGTCGACAGCGAAAAGGAAGAGTTTCGTAGTCCAAATGTTGCACCCAAGAGTAAGAGCCCGCACACATATCTATTGCATTTGGCAAAGGCCTACTTAGATCAATTTCAACACAAATGCGTGCAAAAGTCATTACCTTTTTTACCCAAAGTCTGCGATGAAGTCCCAACAGGATTTCCAAGCACCGAGGCCAAAAGGTGTAGCACATCCTCTCGATAGCATTCCACGGGAAACCTTGGTAAACGAACCCACACCGGGACACGGTTTGGAAGCTCCTCAGCGGGGTTAAAACATGCACGCCATGGCTTGATAAACAATCCTACCTTATTATGAAAATAAGGGCCTCCCTCAAAAACCCTATTGCGATCAGCAATGCAATTAAATGTAACCATGAAATAATTGTTTGCCAGCAACATTATCTCCATTTCCCCCTCTAGCTCCCATGTCCTCCTGGCCCACACCTCCAAAAATTGCAAGGAAACCCTCATCCCCAAAAACTTACAATATAAGGAGTGATTTGAATAATACTCGACATCTTCAGCAATCATCTCAGCCGGAACAACTAGTTTTGGCCTCTCCTTGCACTTCTCGAGACAACCGTTAATCTTCGTAATCCGTGATCCATTAGATAACCCCAGATCAGCAATTCCTGTATTCGGAGCAAACAAGTTGTTGTCAAAGGTCTTCATCCCTTGACTTGAAAACTTAGGGCCTATTGCTGCCCGAAAGTCCAAGTGAGGGCTCCTCACTGACGTCTCACCCTTAGAGCATTCCATCATGCCAAGGGAAAACTACGAGCCCCAAGAATGGGTGAGGGAGTCCTCCCCACACCCTTCCTCTTATCACCACCCCACACAAAACCCCACACCTTCAATCCTCCCGACCAGCGCAGTAGAGAGAAGAAACGAATGCAATGGGCATGCAAAGCCCCAAACTAAAACAGCCAAAACGTAGGATCCAAAAGTCCCACACAACACCCACCTTAGATCACAAGAAAAATCGACAGAAAACACCAATGAGGCAAGCTTCCCACACCAGTCAAAATGGAGGAATTCGCAGAAAGGGGGGCATAAACCCTTGCGCGAACCAGAAAGCCACTAAGGAGCCGCAGCCAAGCCAAAACCACTGCGGAAAGAGCCAACCCCAGTCACTCCACTTCGCAAGCACATAGAAAAATCAGAAAGAGCTAGGGCGCGGATGCCCTAGCTCGAGTTGCAGGATGCGCGCCCGCGAGCCATCAAGTCTCCATTTGCTCTCTAAGAACACATTTCAAGTTCCAAATCATATAAAATTTTATATACTCAAAATATGGCACACCAAATTATTACAAAGTCATTTCCATAATTTATTTTTGCAAGCCTCCAAGAAAAGAAAAATAGACTTAAAGAACATCCATGAATCTTATCGAAAAAAGGGAACATGAGAAATTCAAACTTTTTGGAATATTGGTATATAAATTATCTTTGCCTAGATAAAATATTTTCAAATGTGGAAGTGTAATAGTTCTATTGAACTGATTGTTATATTTGTATGATAACTTTGTGTGCTTGCTAATAATACTTGATGTTTTTCCCACAATTTTATAGGATGAAAAATCTAAAAAGTAGAGTTCGCTTAATAAGTGGCTATTAGAAAAGGGGAAAATGTGAGTGAAATAATTCAAAGACATTGTACCTTTACCTTCACTAACAAGATGATTACTTCCTAGAGAGTGAATTTAAAGCTGACGTAAATGAGTAAAATCTAAGGACACCTTACTACCCTGTTGGTTCCCACTTAATACAAAATTACAATTGTAAAGGGAGCTTGGGATTTCTCTAGTGAGTTGGTTTTCCTTTAAAAGTTTGCTAAATTACAAGACTTCAAATGAAAAGTGTACAGGGAATAGGTCGTGTCAAAGTTGTTGAGGTCGAGATTAATAATTTTGAGTCGAATGAACATTACCCAATTCCATAGGAATGTCACCTTGAAATCTATTTAAACCCAATTCCGATAAGACTTTCCTGGATGGGCCCAATTGATTTGACAAGCATCTGCGCTGTGCTAGTGAACTAATTAATCTTCTCGCACGAAAAAGAAAATTCCAGTAACGACAAATGCTACGGCACATCAACGTTTGTCAATGACTTGACTTGTTATTAACCTTGTCTTTCCAACTAAGAAAAGTCCAGTAATGACAAATGCAAGAATAGACAGAAGGATGTGCAGCTCGTCTTCACTCATCCCCAGTTGTGGAAAATGGGCGGAACGTGTTCTCTCAGATACCTCAGTTTCGTCTTATCTTCTCCACTCGTGTTTTCCCTTTAAAGCATCTGGGCTAACGCTGTTCAAGCAATGTCAAATGCTTCTGGGCTCCACGAATAGACAGAATGATGTGTTAGCACCCCATCTTCATCCTTCACTTCATTCATTACTTCTGGAGTAAATTGTATTCCAAACAAAAACATTTCAATTTGCATCGCAAGTTGTGGAAAATTGGAGGAAAATATTCTTTCTCTCAGATAGCTCAGTTTCATGTTTTCTTAGGGACTGTCTTTTCTACATTGGCGTTCATCTTCAATATTTTTATTATCATTAATTATTGTAGATCTGATGCTAATTTCACTCTAAATCATGAATATAATTTTTTAATAATATATTTAAAAAAAAAAAAAAAATATTGAATTAATGTTACATTATTATGCCATAAACTTCTTAATTGAATTTTATTAATTCTTATATCTAATGTGTCATTATCTCTAACTTGTATTTTAATTGGTTCACCGCCAGCTGGGAAAATTCACGGCCATGACAAATTCACCACCAACAATTTTATTAAAAATATTAATGCAGTGGTGAATTTTACTTAGGGGTGAATTTTCCCACGGTGAATTAAGCCATGTGCAATGGTAAGTCTTTTATTCTTGTTGGCCAAAAGTTAATATCAAACTTTAATTACATGTGCATGGATCCCAATTTGTTGAGTGTAGGATACTCAATGAATTTCATTACCAATGTTTACCTCTTTCATGAACTACATAATGGAAAAATTAATTAGTTAAAAGATTGCAAATTTTTATTTATTTACTATTTAATATGTAAATGATTGTTAAATTTAAGAGACTTTTATAGATCATAATATCAGTCTCCTTAAAGTCTATAAAATTCTCTTGGCATTAATAATGGTGGACATTATGTATAATGATGTATGTGTGTGTTTTTAATAGTGAATATATATTTTTCTATAAAAATAAGTGGAGCATGAAAATGAGTGTTGTAGTGAAGTAGATATATTATTGTGTAACTTAAATATTAAACTAGAAGTTTACATCAAGAAATATTTTGATTAGTTTCAAACCATTTATAATTATTTAAATATTGTAACTCTTATCATAGCTTTAGATGACAGTATATATAAAAAAAAATACCAAACAATCATTTTGAAAAATGAAAGTTCTTGAATTTTGTAGCTATAAATAATTGAAGTTGATCACATAAAAAAGTGTAAAATTTTTACTTGTAGAAAAAATATTTAATAATTATCTACCAAGCATAGTGGTGTTTAATATCTACATAAAATGAATGTTGGAATTAAATAAAATATAATTTCAATTCAATCATAAGTTCTACATTATATAAAATGTCTTGATGCACTTGTATATTCACAAATGATACAATCTTTTTAGAAATTGGGCTTATTCTCCTAGCATTAATCTATTACCATACATTCACTTTCACGTACATTTTTCTGCATCTTATCCATATCTACATACTTTTTCATAAAGCCTACATTTACTACACCATCTATAATCATATATTCATTATATGCATGGAATTTATTGTTTCATCATCCCAACCCATTTTTGTAGGTGTGAGATCAATCTCGCATCTACAAATTTGGCTCCTAAATCTCAAAAATTTAAATTTAAATTTTATTAACTCCTACCAATTATAGTATTCATTGTAAACTAACTAAACACACATTTGTAAAAACTTTTGTGATGTCTTGATATTTAAAGATATTTATTTGCACTCATTTTAAATCCTCAAATTGTAATATTCTCTCTCATTTGAAGGAGTAATTCATAGAATAACATTTAGAATTGGTGCATTAAAATGAACCTAGATCTACACATTCATCTTAGGAGCATTTTTATAACTAAATATTGTTTTTAATCATTGAAACAAACATAGAGTTTATCATTTTCTTAGAGATAGCCTAGGAGGATGTGAATCCTAGCAATCATGGAAGCCTTGTACGGGTAATTTCTAAATATTATTAGTCTAGATAGTAGATCAAACATAAGTTAATTTGATAAATCATAAAATTAGGGATACATACTAACATAGATCATTTTTGCATGGAGGAATGACATATCTATAATTGTGGAACTGGCCTAAGATACGAACTTTACCCTAGATAGATCATATCAATTCTTGTGAAAAATCTATAAGGCATAAACATAAATAATGAAAAATAAATCCTTTAAATCTCCTACCAATTATAGTATTCATTGTAAACTAACTAAACACACATTTGTAAAAACTTTTGTGATGTCTTGATATTTAAAGATATTTATTTGCACTCATTTTAAATCCTCAAATTGTAATATTCTCTCTCATTTGAAGGAGTAATTCATAGAATAACATTTAGAATTGGTGCATTAAAATGAACCTAGATCTACACATTCATCTTAGGAGCATTTTTATAACTAAATATTGTTTTTAATCATTGAAACAAACATAGAGTTTATCATTTTCTTAGAGATAGCCTAGGAGGATGTGAATCCTAGCAATCATGGAAGCCTTGTACGGGTAATTTCTAAATATTATTAGTCTAGATAGTAGATCAAACATAAGTTAATTTGATAAATCAAAAATTAGGGATACATACTAACATAGATCATTTTTGCATGGAGGAATGACATATCTATAATTGTGGAACTGGCCTAAGATACGAACTTTACCCTAGATAGATCATATCAATTCTTGTGAAAAATCAAGGCATAACATAAATAATGAAATACCTTTTCCATACCAAACATAGTTTAGATTCAAAAATCTTTATAAAAGTCACATAATATTAGTTTAGATTCAAAAATATTTATAAAATTCATGTACTATTGGTCTTAATTTTTCCTAAAGGGTTTTCTCCTTCATATTAGGCATTTTTAGATACATAATTTTCTAAGTTTTATATCTCAACTAATATGTAATTTATCCTCTCATTCTTGTGTTTTATTACCTTTGCATTTCCATGCCTATTATTTTAGGGGTTTTGAGACTTATTCTTGAGATATCTTTCACTTGCACTACCTACACTTGGTTACAACATTAGGGTTTTATTTTCACATCTCATATATTACTATTTTTTTCTCATTTTAAAACTAGAAATATAGTTTTGAGCTTCATCTTCCCATATTTTGTTTAATCTTTGAGCTACTTATGATCCTAGCCTTCAACTAAGAAAGAGTTCTTGTTCAAAACCTAGCATGGTTTCCCTATCTTCTGAAGTTGAGTATTATTTTTATTCTCATGTTGACAATAATAATGAAGATTATGACCATGATCACATGAACAACCAAACTTTGAAAATGAGCTTACTACCTTGACCAACAAGAAAATATTACACAACTAGATAGAATTTGATTCTTAGTGTGTCTATTAATAAATCATTTTTTGTGACTTGCTAAGTTTTCTTCATCTAACATGACTAGTGTATTGAATTCTTGTCCTACCTTTAACATTACTCCTTACACTACCAACAATCAAACCTGTAGCTATAGTCAAGCTTAAAGAGCACTATCTTTGCTAGATATTCAATACAATTCACACACACACACACACACACACACACACACACACACACACACACACACACTTCTTTGTACTTGTATACTTCTCCGTCTTGTTGCATATAAAATGATCTTGCACTTATATCCACCACAACATTTCAAAACTTCAATTACGTCATCTAGGAAAAAGAAAAAATGAATTCAGCAAGTCGGCCACCCAAAACATAATGTAGTCATATCCCAAAGATAGAGAGGGCCAAAAAAATCATAGAGCTTGTTTCAATGTGATTTAAAATGATTTATATCAAACTACACATCAACCTAAGTTGGCATCAAGAAAATGTGTGGATGAAACATTGAAGCACATAACTAGTCAGCTCAAAAACATACTTCCAATTGAATTAACATGATGCAATCCCAAATAGGATGGTTCAGGACCCAAATCAATCATATCACATCTTCCATTACTAGCATAGACCCCTAGGCACATGGCATAAGAAAAGGAACAAGCCCTGTTAGCCAGATATCCACAAATAACCCAGAAAACCAACTCAAGAACAATCCAACACCAAAGAGGCCAATTAGCATTGTGTGGATCACATGGAGATGTTCCCTAAACATCCAAAAACACTTTCATACACTTCTTTATTATTTTCATGCCATTAAAGGCCATTGAAGATCAAATAGGTACAAAATACTTCATCTAGGAAGAGCATAATGCTTAATCATGAGATATAACCTTAACATATTAGCTTGCAAACCAATTCAACACTTGAAATTGGAATTGAAACACAACACATACATTGGGATAATTTTCACCAAGTTCTAGGAGGAAAGACATCAATGTGAAGAAATGTTGAGAATTTCCTGGACCAGTCGAGACAACCAACAACACTATCAACCTTCTTCAATTCAAAAAAATATTCTTAGAAACATAGGTGACTTGAAAAGATATCAAACCACAAGAATAAAACTACAACAACAGAGGAATGTAGACATTCTCCCAGACAGACATATACACAACTTAAATTCATGAATAAAGAAGATAATAGTACTTCCTTTCTCAAGTTGAAAAGTATTTCCTTATGAAATACCAATTAAGTGATGTCTACATGTCATAAAAAAGAAGACAATAAAAAAATAACTAAATATTTACCTTGAAAAATAAATAAAGAAAATGTAAATATATCAACAAAATTAAAAAATATATATATTTAGAAAATAAATTACACTAGAAATATCCCTCGTTAAATTGAATTTTTTTCCTTCTTTTTTGAAACATGTATGTTTGAAGAGTGATTTTACCTAGAATATATGCCATGTTGGTCATATAATTCCATCCAAACATATAGTTCATTAGATTATATATTTATTTTATGGCTACACTCCAAACTTTTATCCAAATAAGTATGGGAGAGGGACCAATAGTTTTTAGGGGTAACTTTGTGAGCATGTAGTGGTTGCATGGAGTACTCTAGGACCTCCAATTTTTAACAAATGTAAACATGCCTCTTATCTATCTACAACTAAGGTTTGGAGTTGTGGCTCATCACACAACTTGTCACATTATGACTTCTAGTGAGAAGTGTGAATTTTTTTTTTTTTTAAAGGTTCAACCAAAACTTAATCATGGTATCCCTAGTAGTTGAACAAAAAAGAATTTTAAAATATAATTTATATGCAACCTAAGTAATATCTATACCTTTTGGGTACCATAAATATTTCTTATCTCTATCTTTTATATCCAACAAAAATGGACCAATAGTTGAACACCGAAAAAAACTACCTATTTAAAGATACCAAGTTTCCACAATCCATCTTGTTGTTTGAGTATAATTTCTAGATTTAATTGTGCCAATGTTTTTTCATCAACATTTTTAATCACACTACATGATCCATTATTATTCTCCTTTAGCTCTCTTTCATTGTGATGGTGGATTAGGTAGTGCGATTCAAAACATTGATGAAAAAATATTGACACAATCAAATCCAAAAATTATACTCAAACTATGTGTTGTTATAAAACCAACAAATTATTATTTAAAATGCAACTTATATTTAATGATAGAAATTTTTCTACTATCCTTCACATTTCATGGGAAAATATAAAGTATTAATTGTAGTTGCATTTTATATTTGCAATAGGAAAAGCTATTAATATGAAAGACTCAAATGCATACACATTGTTACCCCAATAGTTGTACACATAAGAATAGCATTTTTTCACTATGACAACCATACCTTATTTAAATGAGCACCTTATTTTATAAATGACACACTTGTAGTAGATAATTATGATATTTATATAAAATAGAAAAGTATTTATTTTACTTGTTTATGAATGCATTTTTTTCTTAAATAACGTTCATAAGTTCTTATGTGTTCAAGTATGGTTCAATCTTGACCAACATTTGATTATTTATTTTTTATTTATGAAATAATTATTGACAATATATAATATAAATATGTTGCAAGACCAGATATTATAACCACAAGTACTATACCAACAATTGAGACCATTCAACTACTAACACCTCTCCCCTATGTGTGCTGATGTATTTTCCAAAGAATACACTCTCTAAATTTTTGTCCAAAAAAATACGTCATCTTGATGTATTTCTCGAAGACTATAGACTCTCCAAACTTTTGTCAGAACAAGTATGTCGTGTTGATGTATTTCTAGAACAATACAAGTGGGTAATGAAAGAGCTACGTAAATTAGATTTTTATTAGTAGGAGAGCCAACTATATTTTAGCATATATCTTTACTAACAAGTTTTGTTACTATTTTCATGTTGTGATTTTTCTATCAGGATTTAATTGTGTAATTTAACATGTCAAACTCATTGACCCATGTTTCATGAGTAGTGGTTCACAAGAACCCATCTCTCATGATAATGAATGGTCCACTTAGCATTCATTGCATCTAGGTGATGCTCACAAAGGTGAATCATTGGGCCTTCTCGAGGTCACCCATTCCAATACTACTCCAACTCAAGTGTGTTTGACCACATAGTTTTCTCCAAGGTTAAACCCACTTAACTTGCAACCCCATTTGCGAAACCTTCAATAAATGTAGTGCCTTATGAACCATTCATTATAAAACCACTTTATCAATAGGAAAGCCTTCTATATTCTCATACACCTTCATGTAAAAGAGTATGTCAATCTCAATTAACACAAGAGGCATGAGTTACTAGTCTCCAAGAAATACATCTATACTATGCCAGATGTGATAGTCATAGGGTCTTCACACTATCAAGATTTTTTTGTTTGATCGATGTACTTCCTACTATGTTCTAATTCAGATTCCACAAGTAGTAGGTATGCAAAATATATTACAGTTGTAATTTTTTGTGTTCTACACAACTTTTCCATGCCTGGTCCCATCTTTCTTGTTTGTTTGATGGAGTTTTAACATCTTTAAATAAATACACCTATCAAATTTTCCATGCATAGTCATGCCATCTTTTTTGTTTGTTTGATGGAGTTTCAACATCCTTGAATAAATACGCCTATCAACTTTTCCACTCGTGATCCCATCATTTTTGTTTGTTTGATGAATTTTCAACATCTTTAAATAAATACAGCTATAAGCTTTTCCACATTTGATCCCATATTTCTTGTTTGTTTGATGGAGTTTCAACATCTTTAAATAAATACACCTATTAGCTTCTCCATGCCTAGTCCCATCTTTTTTGTTTGTTAGATGGATTTTCAACATCATTGAATAGATACACTTATCATCTTTTCCACGCCTAATCCCATCTTTTTTGTTTATTTGATGGAGTTTCAACATCTTTAAATAAATACATCCATCAGCTTTTCCATGCTTGATCCCATCTTTTTTGTTTGTTTGATGGAGTTTCAACATCTTTAAATAAATACAGCTATCATCTTTTCGACGCCTAGTCCCATCTTTTTTGTTTGTTTGATGGAGTTTCAACTCCCTTGAATAAATACACCTATTAGCTTTTCCATGCTTGATCCCATATTTTTGTTTGTTTGATTGAGTTTCAACATCTTTAAATAAATACACCTTTCAGCTTTTCCACGCCTGATCCAATTATTTTGGTTTGTTTGATGGAGTATCAACATGTTTAAATAAATACATCTATTAGCTTTTCCACACCTGGTCCCATCTTTTTTGTTTGCTTGATGGAGTTTCAACATATTTAAATAAATACACCTATCATCTTTTCCACACCTTATCCCATTTTTTTTGTTTTTTTGATGGAGTTTCAACATCTTTAAATAAATACACCTATCAGCTTTTCAATGCTTGATCCCATCTTTTTCGTTTGTTTAATGGAGTTTCAACATCTTTCAATAAATACACCTATCAGCTTTTCCACGCCTAGTCCCATCTTTTTTGTTTGTTTGATGGAGTTTCAACTCCCTTGAATAAATACACCTATTAGCTTTTCCACGCCTGATCCCATCTTTTTGTTTGTTTGATGGAGTTTCAACATCTTTAAATAAATACACCTTTCAGCTTTTCCACACCTAATCCAATTATTTTGCTTTGTTTGATGGAGTATCAACATGTTTAAATAAATACATCTATCAGCTTTCCCACACCTGGTCCCATCTTTTTTGTTTGTTTGATGGAGTTTCAACATATTTAAATAAATACACCTATCAATAATTATCATCTTTTCCACACCTTATCCCATTTTTTTGTTTGTTTGATGGAGTTTCAACATCTTTAAATAAATACACCTATCATTTTTTCCATGTCTAATCCCTTTTTTGGTTTGTTTGATGGAGTTTCAACCTTTTTAAATAAATACACCTATCAGCGTTTCCATGCATAGTCCCATATTTTTGTTTGTTTGATGCAGTTTCAACATCTTTAAATAAATATGCCTATGAGCTTTTCCATGTTTGGTCTCTTTTTTTTTGTTTATTTGATAGAATTTCAATATCTTTAAATAAATACACCTGTCAGCTGATCCACGTCTGATCCACGGCTGATCCATTTTTTTTTTTTGGTTTTATAGAGTTTCAACATCTTCAAATAAATACACCTATCATTTCCTCGGTCTGCACGAAAATGGAAAGAATACCCAACAAATTACAACAGTAATTGTGGAATATGAACTAGAACACGGTAGGAAGTATCCTCAATGAAATCAAGATAAGGTTTGACAGCGTGCAGATATTCTATGACTATCACTTTTGCGTAGTATTCGGCCACCTGCTAACTCTGTCTACCCTGCCAAAAATTTCAGACGCGTCATAATCAGGCTACCAAGTTATGTGCACTATTTTAAATTACCCATTGATGTTAATTATTACAGGATTATTTTAAAACGTAAGTTTGATGGTGTTTCGTTGAAAAAGCTCACTCTTTATTATGTGCAAAGTTTTCCATATCTTAATTAATATTTTAATAATAAAGTTTTTGATAGATGGGGAAAAAGGGTTTTGAATGGACCTGAAATCATATACAACAGGTTTAGAATGGACCCGAAACCATCAGGACTTATAGGGGTCCCGGACCCACACCAAGATGAACAAGCTGCACAAAGGATAAACTAAAATACAACCAGCAGCAAACCAGGGACACAACAAGACAGCAACCAGCCACAAGCCAGCAGGTTGCCAAGAAGAGCATCAAGAAATCACTTGAATCTTGACTTCATTGGTTTTGACGGGCCCAACAATCCACTACACTCCATTGTTATAGACAAGACCATCAGCGCATAACACAAGGTTTTGACAGGGACCTTAAACCCAATACAACTTTTCACAATACAAATCATAATCAGAGCTCCACCAGCAGAAGTAGCAGAGTCCAGCAAAGCACCCCTTCCCAAAATATAGGAAAGGTAAACATAAAAGCATAAAGCTCCAACAGTATCCTTCAAAAGACATTTGTTCTTTCCACCTCTATAGAAAAGAAAACCCGGTTTCTTGTAGCTGCAACTGTCAATGATCGTGGGGTTGAAAGTCTCAAAGATCTGCTTCCAAATCAATATCTCCACCTCCATAGAAGATAAAGAAAACAGCTCAGTATGAAGGTTCCCATCAAAACCCAAACCACCATAAAACAGGGCTTCAATAGCCCCCCAACAGCTTTTCCAAGCACAAAAAGCCACATACCACTCCACCTCTATAGGAGAACAGTCACTTCTAGCCACATCCATCTCCCCCTCAATAGAAGATAGGACCACCTCCATAGGAAAGACCAAAATAACCCAAGGATGCACCGAAAGAAGCTTGAAAAGCAAAGCCATGGAACCAAGAAGGTGAGGAACAGATAAACCCCCACTGCAACAAAACCCAGGGGTCAAAAGAAATAAGCAAAGACACACAAACCCCATCCTAAAAAGGAAAGCACCCCAAAGAGGCCCCGAAGGACTCCATGGCAGAAGCACCTCTCCCAATAAAACAAACAATGCTTTAAGGAACAAGGAGAGACAAGAAACAATGAAACCAACATTTTCCTGCCAAAGGGACAGAGCTCAAGCTGAAGCAAACAAAGCAATCCTTAGATAAACAAACAAAGAGCTCTCCCAGTCAGGGTTGAAATAGCCACCAGATATCCCAACAGAAAAAACACAAGCAACGAAACCCCCAAGTAGTAAAAGGAAACCAGATGAGAACAGGGGCCAAGAGGGAGCAGAGAAACTACCAAAAATCTGTGAAACAGACTGAGAACAAGCAAAGGCAATAGAAGCCCTAAAATACATAGTTATGAAGTTCATCCTATCAGAGCAATGCCATTTGCCACACAGTCCCATAGAAAAACAGGAAGCCTCCAAACACCTAGGCAAAAAAAGAAAAACATAAGAAGGCAGGGGCCCAAGATAAGAGAAGAAGCTGACCCATCCTAAAACTGCCTTCACCAACAAAGGAGGAAGGTCCACCCACCAAAGGGGAGAAAGAGGCCACCCCTCGGAAGAAGGAACACGACCCTCCACAAGAATATTGTCTCCAGGCACAAATTTGGCCTCAACCAAAGATCAGACCCCCCATGGACGCATAGCCAACCCTAGGAAGAAAGAAGGGCATCCGCAAACAGCCAAATCCTCCCGCCAACCACCAACAAACCCTGAAACTAGTCCACCACAAACAGGGTAGACCCCAAAACCGTGAGTCCACCCGCCACCATCATCTTCTTCATCCGATTCTTCATCTCCTGCCTGCGCAGAATTTGAAGTGCCTCCCCTGTGTACTGTCCTGCCCGAGCGCTCCATCATGCCAAATCCAATTATAATACTTATTTTAATAATAAAGTTATTCTTTACTAATCACTAATTTAACTGTGAAATATTGTTCTAAAAATAATTAAAAATTGAAATTATTTTCTTTAATTTAAAAAATTTCTATATATATATAAATGTATAGTGCACAATCAGGCATTTATTAAAAGGAGTTCATTAAAAATTTACATATTTTCAAACATGAAAGCAATAGATTCAATCTAGATCTTGGAGTTCGAGTGTATTCCATATAGCTAGACAACATGTATAATATTTTTAACAAGAAATTTGAGCAATTTTAAATAAATTTTGGATAAAATCATAAGAGCATGATATAAATGACAATCTATAATAGAAACTTCTATTTGAAAGATAGGATCAGACCTTGTTAACGGATCCCATATATAATCCATGTACCAAATTTATTTTTTAATTTTTCTAGCTTACAACTAGATAAACTTTCAAAAACTAAATATAAAATCAAACTACACAAAAATATAAGCTCTTAAATTATTAATGATTAGAAAAAAAGATTATGTAATGTTTTATTGGAATTCAATTATCTATTTATTTATTTATTTTTAAGTAAAAAACATTAAGTTGATTTTATATATTATATAGTAGAAAATATTACACCATAAAATAGCATAGCTTTATATAAGTTTTGGAAAAAGGTTTCACTTGTATTTCCATTCTATCTAGATAACACTATAGTGATATCATGATGCATTATGTGTCATAGATATAGTTTAACAAACTATCAACTTCCTATGTAGCATTTCAATTAACATTGCTATTGGAATTCAATTATGTAGTTTTGAGTTAATCTTTATTTATTTATATTTTAGGAATATCAATTCATAAGAATATATTCTTCATAAGAATGAATTGTCTAGTTTGAACTCAATATATCTAAGTGATCTTTCTCATGGAGGTAAAGCATTTGAACTTGGGCTAGGGGGTCTTATGAGAAAATCGAGATCTTTCCTTATATGTTCACTTCTTTGGCACAGGTGTCTCTCACAAATGATACTTGAAACCCCACTCCCTATAATGTACACAAATAATTGGTTGATGGTTTAGGATTTTTCCAAGAAAGAAATTAATCATAAAATTTTTATGTATAAAAGTGTCATGAAAGGGAGAGACTTGGTAGGAAGGCAACTTGTTAGGACATATGTTCCATCTACCACACAAAATCAGCACACAAACTTTTATCCTTTTCTAAGAGCCACCACCTACACCATATGATATTTAAAGTAGGAAAGATAATAGATGATGCTATCATAGTAGTAAATATAGGCAATTTTCGATATCAGTTCTTAACAAGATTAAATGTAAAAAGAATTAGATAGTAAACCTTAACACAAAGGAAGAAAAAATAAAAACGGGGTTTTAAAATGTCATAGGAAAATGAGTATTTCAATTATATGATTAAATAAGGGGTATTTTAGAATTCAAAAAGTGTAATTGGAGTGCACATTAATAATAAAATATTATGAAGTAGAAATGGAAATAGAGGTATTATCTATTACCCTATGAAAGAACACGATATGCCATATGCTTGCATAGTGAATCCCAAGGAAAAATGCACAACAAAGATCACACATAATGAAGTTTTTATCTTAAACTTAGGTAACACATTTGTGAAAATTTTAGCTCTCCTTTCAAACTCACATGCCCTCTAATGATTTTTAATTTCTTCCTCCATTGTATATTCCTCTTAACCAACAGGAGTGTCAACTCATAAAAAATTATAATATATTCTACCACATAAATTGTTTGTATTCTTGTGATTCCCTTTCTAATTATGTAAATAACTTTTCCCACACACATTATTTTGATGTAAAAATTCTTGAAACTTATCTATTATTATATCCAATTTTTCTCATACATGTTTGTTAAAACTATCCTCACTAGCTTGATGTTTTATGTTGCAATGTACAAGTCTTATTTCTTGTTCATTGTCACTTAAATGAAACTTTTTGTTAAAGAGTCTATGTAAGAAAAATATGTCAAATGATAGTTAGGTTCTCTATCATTTGACAAAACATGCTCCATTTTGATGGGATCTCTTTAAGACTTTGCATAACTATTGATTCTCCCTAAAATGTATATCGAATTTAATTAATCTCCCAACCCCTTTAATAAATTATTCAACTATGAAATTTGTGTGATGCCTTGTACCAATTCTACCTCATATCTATCAATTCCTTTACACAATATTCTCATTTATATTGTTTAAGTTTAATCTAACAATTATAGATTTGTGTCTCTTATTCTATTTCTCTCTACATTTTTCTTTGGAATTGTTGGCCTCCATTATTATGTGTTATCTAATTTGCATGCTAAAATTTCTACTTATTTCATGATAAATACACATATTTAGGAGATTCCTACTCCATACTTAATGTATTAAGATGGTTTTCACTTAGAATCATGTTAACCCAAAAGGATAGTAATTTAAAATTTTGTTCCAAATAAGGGTGAGGAAATAATGTATTACTATATCTATGGAGATATAGGTAGAAACCAAGAACAATAGGATAAATATCTCAATATCATCCTTCACAAAAGTGAAAACATATGTCCAAACTATATCAAACCAATAAAGATACATAAATAATTTTAGTTTCTACTCTATCTCCCTTTGATATTATCTTTCATTTTTTGACTCAAATTAATATTCAACAAAAAAAATTGCCTAGGTAACTCTATCCAAAATTCTCTATGCATGGGATTGAAAAATGGTTCACATTAACATTTAAGTTTTTTTTCTATAGGTGCGTCCTTTCTCATAAATTTTATTCATATTATATGCAAACCACTTGGATGGATGTACTTCCATATAACCTAGCAAGGTATAACTAAACATTACACAAAGCATTTAAGAGGGTCTTGGAACTTAAATCAAAATGTTATCTATTCACCTATGTGTATAATATTCTTATTGCGAAAAATGTATTAAATCTTGTGCACTAGGATATGAATCAAACAATACTTACATGAGGCATACAAGAGTCTTAACTTACCCTTATCTAGATCTATGCATATTAATTATAATTTAATAAACCATGTAAAATTATTGGTAAATACATATACTTGTTATACATAAATGCAATCCATGATACCCATTTTTTCTAAGCTTCATAATAGTCATTGAATGATAATAAAATATTTCATAAATGTAGTTTATTTAGGGAAATATACCTAGTGTTGAATCAATCTATATCATTAGATTAATTCAAGATAACTTTTAATCTATCTACATTTAATCCATATTTGGTGCATGCAACTAAAACTTGGAGTGCTTGTAGAAGCATACAGGCTAATAATTTTAATTATTACTCCTAAATTTTTCCTAGCAATACATTTGATTAAGGTAAAGGGGTTTTCTAAAGGGCCTGAACCCTTTTACAAAGTTACCAATACACAATGGTTGGTCTAAAACACAAGTACAACAAAGTTACAAAGAAAAAACCTTAAAAAAGAAAAAATCTATAACCATTCCTACCAAGTCACACACCCTTAACATGGGCATGGTACAAAGTGTAATGTACCTTTTTTAATTAATCTATGCTTGTTAACCATTTTTTGTACTTCCAATATTTCCCTTAGTCATAGTTTGTATATATATTCTCTCTCTTCATTAGAAAATTTACGAGGTTGATCAAATCATTTCCTACATAACCCCATGAGAGAAAAAACATGCATACACATTTACAAAATATTCATAATAAAAAGATAAAATATATATCAAAAGATAACACAAGATATACCTTCAAAAAATCTTGAAGAAGGAAAAGTAGCCACACTCCATTTATTATTCAAGAATGAAAAAATAAAATATACTTGCCATGTATCCATGGATAATTTTGGAACATATAGCTCCTCCAATGCATCCTCAATGTTTAAAAGCATGTAGCTACACATGCCATGCCATGCTTCACATATGCACTCAACAAGAGAGATCAATACAAATGATAGACAACCCAAACAACCAACCAGCTAGAAAGCTAACATCAACCACTACATGTGTTTGTATTTATAGAATCAATCTCACATAATAAAAGAAAGTGGTAAGGTAAAACCATGTGCCTAAAAACCATGAGTTCACAAAAACCACTAACCTGACATTTACTTTTTGGTACTAATTTTTATCAATATTAAATAGTTTTCCCATTCGCAACCAACACATAAAATGTCTATCCAATATCACATTAAAAGTTATAAATAGGCCTAAATATAATTTAAATGTGGTTAAACAACCTCTAAAGGTCCACCATTGAAAATATTTATTTTACATAATTAAAATACTTATTCTTGTGCAATGTGTGCAACACCCTTTTCTTAACATTCTCCCACTTGGGTTTCTTTTAGCAAAAGGCCAAGGCTTGAATATTTATATTAATATTATAATAAACTTTACAAACATAATCAGAATTATAGTATTGATTATAAGCAAAACAATTCAAAATAGAGTGAAACTTCTCTTTCACCATTTCATTACAAATTTAGTTATGCCCAGTAACTAGCTTCATCAAAATGAGCCACATATAAATGACAGAAAAAGAGATATTAATATATACAAAACCATCTCATACATATTAATATGCATCATCTAATAAAAGGAATTAGTCAGATAGCCCAAGTTTTGTATATGTATTAACAAAACAGTACAAAATTTAAACAACAAAATTTGATTCCCCGTATTAGCATTTTATATATATTCTTCCATATCAGTTGCGTCTTCCCCTAAGCTTGAACATCATTGTGTCTTCCCCTAAGCTTGAACATCATTCTCTGCATCTAGCCTTGCACCATGTATACCTTGCTCTACATTCTATTCTGCACTTTGATCATACATAGAAAAATTTTCATCCTCTCCTTCATTCAAATTTTCTTTCTCACCCTGTCCATCATCAACTACCCCAAATTGTTGCTGATTGTTTAAAATACAAATCCTCTATATATATAAGGATCAATTGATGAAGTAAATGACCATAAAAATTCTTAAAACCACATGGATCTCTAGCATTATCTCATGCTTCATAAAGATAATTGTAATAGCAACAAAGATATCCACCATTCAAAAAAAAAAAGTCCTCTCATTGTACAACATACCATTTATGGAAGAAAAGGAACAAACTAAGGTGAAGAAGCACTAATCTAAATATAACACAAGCATCAAATCCAAGTGATAACAAAGGATCAAAGTTATTCCCAAACAAAAACCCCATGTGACTAGAAATAAAAACCATATAAAATTATAACACATCAAATCATCCATACCTCTAAAGTATCCAAACATAAATAAAAATTGTTCCAACATCATATTAGTATCCTTGGATTATCCAAAATAATAATGCCAAAATGGTTCTTGTCCTAACAAATTTTTTATATGGGTCATAATTAGGCTAGAAAATTTTGGGAACTATTTTAAATTACTAATGAATGTTAATTGTTAAATGATTAATTCAAAATGTAATTTTCACAATATTTTTAGAAAATAGTGATTCTTTATTATGTAAAAACTTTTTCGTATATTGATTAATATTATAAGTTTATTTGTTACTAACTGATAATTTAATTGTCAAATGTAGTAAAAATAATAAAAAAATGTAGAATTACTAGCTCTAATTAAAACATATCACATCTATGTATAAATGTATAATGTACAATATCTTAACATCTTAGGCACTTACTAAAAAGTGTTCACTAAAAGTATACATTTTCAAATGTGAAAGTGATAGATTAGTCTGGAGATTTTGGAATTTGATTATATTACATAAAGCTTAGAGTGTACATGTACAATGCTTCTAACAAAGAAATTTGTGCAACTTTACACATTTTTGAATAAAATCACTAAGAACATACTATGAATGACAACCAATAATAAAAAATTATATTTGAAAGGAAAGATTAGCCCTTGTTAAAGGATCACCTTCACTATACATATACCAAATTTATTTTATTTTAATTCACAACTTGGTATGATGAACCTCTAGAAAATAAATATACTATAAAAATATTATGGGATAAAATTAGAAGGACCAAAAATAAACTTTTAAATTACCAATGATTAGGAAATAGATTATACGATGATTCATAAGGATTCAATTGTGTAGTTTTGATTTAATATTTATTAATCTATATTTTATGTATAGTAATTCACAAGAATCTATTTTTGATGAGAATGAACCATGGACCACTCTGGACTCATTGCATCTAAGTGTTTTTCCATATAGATTTGATGCATTAGAGCTCCCTACAAGGTCCTATGAGTAGAATGACCTCTTGCCTTATACATTTTTGCTTCTTTGTCACATATGTCTCTCATAGACGATATTTGAAATCCCACTCCCTATAATGCACATAAATAAGTTGTTGATGGTTTAGGGTTTATTAATCATAATTTTTTTATGTTAAATAGTGGTGTGAAAATGAAAGGCTTGGTAGGAAGGAAATTTGTTAAGACATATGTTCTATCTACAAGATAACATTAGCACACAAAATTGGATCCTTTTGAAAGAGTGGCCACATACACCATATTGTATTTGGATTAGGAAAGAGAATGATTGGTGCTATTATATTAGTAATTTATATAGGTGCTTTTAGATACCAAATATTAATAATATTATACTTAAAAGGACATAGATACTAAACCCTAAGATAAATGAGGTAAAAATAGAAAGGTATTTTTAAAATGTCATAAGAAAATGCATGCTTCAAGTATATGGTTAAATAAGGGGAATTTTAGAATTTAGAAGTGTATTTGGAGGAAACATCAATAATAAAATATTAGGAGGTAGAAATGGAAATAAAGGTATTATTTTGTCCCACATTAAAGCATGTGATATGCCAAATGCTAGCATGGCAAATCCTTAGGAAAAATACAAGAAAAAGACTATATAATATATAATTTCTTAGCCAAAATTACATAAAATATTTGTAAAGTTCTTAGCTTTGCATGTAATATCACATCCAATCTATTGGTGTATCATGTCTTTCTCCCTTGTATATATCTTAACAAACATGGGTGTCAACTCATAAATAATTACCATTTTCTAATACATAATTATTTGTATTCTTGTAGCTTCCTTTCTAATTATGTAAGTAGTTTATTAGGCACACATTATTTTGATGTAAAAAGTCTTGAAACTTATGATTTATTATACCAAAATCTATTCATACATGTTTTTCAAAATTATCTAGCTTGATGTTTTATATAATTACAATATACCAACCTTATTTCCCCTTCACTATTGTTGAGTTGTCTCTAATGCTTAATTAATTGGTGTTAATGATTATGCACATGACTTAGTGAACCTCAAGATTCCTATACTAATAATTTCATCACTCAAGAGAGGGCTTCCACTAAATCATCAACTAATAAATTGTAAACATTAGATAGTGTTGAAAAAATATGTTCATTCATAGATTTGAACATCCTACATTGACTATGTATAGGTGAATGAAACACATAAAAATATAGTAAAATATTTTAATCAAAATGAACTTATATTTCTCAAAATAGGGTAAAGTAATAAAAAAAACTACCTTTTTCTATGGGTACCTAATGCTTAAGGCTATAACTAGTTGAAACCTACAAAATAGTAGTTCTATGTTTTGGGAGATGGAACCACCAATTTTCTTCAAATTTCATTCAAGGAAACCTTAGAGATATCAATATATGGATAGAATGAGGGAAAAGGATCTGCAATAAGGTGTCCTAGAGTGTGATTAAATAATAAAAGGGGATTCACTAGCAAGCAAAGGCTTATAAAGACAAGAAATGTAAATAAAATGCAAAACCTAATGATATGACCTAAAAAATGAACTCAAATCAGAATAATAAACTAGAGATAAACAAAGATGCACCTAGAAAGCTAAAGAGGCTCAGAACACGGTCTGAAATACTAAAAATATTTCTTTTAAAGCACACTGGCACTTATATTCTAGTAGGGTAAATTTAGTCCCAGTTTAGGATATTAGGCTAGAACCAAAATCTGGAATTGCTAAACTAGGATCTACAGAAAATACTTGAAACCTAGTATACTAAGACTCATACACAACAAGTGGTGATTTAGTCTCAGTATCAAGGTTGATATGAAAATATAATATCCTTTGATCTTCTCTTTTAGATTCTATACTAGGTATGTGCAAGATCATCATGGAAAAAATAGGCCTTTAAGTGGCGAAAAATTCAAAAAAATCAAAGTTAGGCAATTTGACGTAAAAAATTGAATAATTTATATATATTTTTTCAAAAATATGTAATAATAGAATATGTAGCAAATTGAATGTAGTTTCTAAACTACTAGATTTATTTAGAAAAAATGAAAAAGCTATTTGGTGAAATTTTGAAATTTTAATGCAGTAGTACTTAAATTTCAGGGAAAAAATAAGAAGTAGGTGTCTATCTAACCTCCCTAACCACAATAAAATGAAAATATTTTTTTATAATATTTTAGATATAATTAGAGGACTCATGTCCAGATGCTATGAATATTTTTTGTAATTTTTTTCCAAGTAAATAATTAATTATGATTTTTTTATTACAACTTTTAAAAAATATAAAAAACTCATATGTTTGACCACCTTAACTTGGTCAAAAATTCATGAAATTATTATTATTATTATTTAATATTATAGTATGAGAAGCATATAATGTGACGCATGTTTCAGATTCAAAAAATGTAATACTATTTGAAGGCTATAGATGTTTTTCAATCAGCCTATCAGTTAGGACTTTAGTTGTAATTCAAATAGAAAATGAATAATAATTACTTATTAAATTAAAATTAACGAATAATTTATATTGGTGGAAAGCTGAGAATCTCCTTTAAAAACCCTTTTCGTTTCATAAAATTTGGGTAAAAAAAAATTGCTAGCCACATACCCTACACATTCCCATCATATCGCCACTTTTTGGCCCATTATGATCCTACACATACCCTACTATCAAATCTCCAAGTTTGAAACACTAAATTCTGCTTTGTAGATTACTTTCTATGATCTTGCAATGTATATGACAACTTTGACAACTTGACAACTTCTCTCAAATATTTCTCTTCAATGGATCTTCAACCTAGATCTACAAATCACACATCAAAGCGAGGGAAAAAATTATTTTGTTAGTGGATAGGGGTTTGCCTTGGTCAAACCAAGTATATGTAGGATCATCATGGAAAAAACATGCCCTTAAGTGGTAAAAAAATTTGAAAGAATCAGAGTTAAGAAACTTGACGTAAAAAAATGAATAAGTTCTCTATATTATTTCAAAAATATGTAACAATTGAATCTATAGCAAATTGAATGTAGTTTCTAAACTACTAGGTTTGTTTAAAAAAAAAATCTATTTGGTGAAAATTTGAAATTTCAATGCAGTGGTACTTAAATTTCAAGGAAAAAATAAGTAGGTGTATGTCTAACCACCCTAACCACAATAAAATGAAAATATTTTTTTATAAGATTTTCGATATAAGTAGAGGACACATGCCCCGATGTGATGCATATTTTTTTATAATTTTTTTCCAAGTAAATAATTAATTATGATTTTTTATTACAACTTTATAAAAAATATAAAAATTGTATTTCTAACCACCTTAACTGGGTCAAAACTTCATGAAATTCAAAATTTATTTTTTTAATCCTATAGTATGTGAAGCATAGAGTGTGAGGCATGTTTTGGATTCAAAAAATGTGATACTATTTGAAATCTGTAAATGTTTTTCAATCAGCCAATCAATTAGGACTTTAACTTAGTACACAAGTGTACAAAGGGAGGAAACTTCATCATGCCAAGCTTATCATATATCTTGGTTTGGAAATTTTCAATGAACATTAGTTGGAGGTGAGGATTGGGAATCTTTACTTCAATTTGGGAATAAAGAATTTGGTAACATGAAATAAATTTGTTAACCTTTTCATCATCCTTTTGCTTACATCTTGTCAAATTGGATAAGGTCATCTTAGGAGTCATGTGCACTTGGAAATGGTTCATAAAGGCCTCAAAAAGTTCATTTAATGAACAAATTGAGTTGTTCAATAACAAGGAAAACCATTCTAAGGTGGTATCCTTCAAGGACCTAGGGAAAAGGTTAGCCAAGAGCTTATCCTCAAGGAAAAAATCACTACATAAGGTGGTATACATAGAAAAATGGTTAGAAGGATTTCCTTTCCCCCACATTTCTCAAATCTAGGAATCTCTAGACCTTGTGATATCGACATTCTCAATATCTCCAAAGATAAGGGATTTCTCTTGACATAGTATGTTAGTTGGCCCTTATGATGTTGGTTTATGGTGGAAATTTTCTTTTGAACCCTAGATGAAACATTTTACAAAAGTTGTTTAAGGATGGAGTAATTGGTTGTGTTTTGATATGGAGATGAATGTGGTGGAAATGTATGTGTTTGAGGGGGAAGTGAATGGAATGCTTATGGGAGATAAAGTGGTAGAAGATATTGTGTACACAAAAAAAGTATCCCTTTGTCCTTGATTGACTTCAAAATAATTAACAATAAATTGGACTTAATGAGGCCTTGATTTAGTGTTGTGAGGTGTTTTACACATCCATATTATGTCTTGGACCCTTGCAAAATGAATAAAATGCACCTGACAATGTCTTGTAAAGGTGTTGTAAAGTGTTGTAAGAGAATTTCACACTTCTCTAGAGTAAATGGACCTATTATTGCCCTAATTCAATGTTATAAAATGTATTTAATTTCATTCTCACATTAATCTAGAAAGCTTTTGAATTAAACTTGATTCTAATATAGTGTTCTAATGTGTCTTACACATTCACATTGGATGTTGTAACTTTCTAGGCTATGTGTAACTCATTTTAATGATTTAAAGTGTATTTAATCACACTTTCCCATTGGAATTTGTGTACCTAGCCTTAATTACTCTTTACATCATCATTATTAGGCCCCTATGGTCCCATATTGTCCATCTTGAGGCATAATTTGATCAAAGCCCTGATAAAATCATCATATAAACTTTATTTCTTCACTCCCAAACAATCCAGCTGAAAAAAGAGCCCCTATGGGACCAAGTCACCAATCTGGGTGAATTAGTCCCATTTAGGTGGGACTAAGTCACCTAGCTTGGTGCCTTAGTCCCATTGGGCTATTTTCAAGGTTTGGGTGAGAAAAATTGGATTTTCAGTATCTTTTTCCTTCATGTTGGCCTTGGGGATAAAATTAATTGGAAAATTAGGTGGATTGCCTATAAACACAAGATTCTAAACCATAATTCCTAATTAATTAATTATTCACCCATCATTCATCATGTTTCTAAGTCAAGCAGACTAGAGTTTTAACATTTCAAGTCATCAAGATAGCTTTCTAAGGAATTCAAGGGAATAATCTTCATCTATTATTGCAAAAATTCAAGATCTCTTATCATGGAAAGTTTCTAACTCCATTATTTAATGCTTCATTACATTATTCCTTCATTTTGGTTTAATTACCTAAAAAGGGGTTTGAGCAAGGCAAAACCTTGTGCCCTAACATTCAACATTTCTCTCTCTTTCATTGTGTGTCTATAGATTTAGGAACTTTGAAGACTTTGAAATCATTGAAGAATAGTTTAAAAACTTTTTGAAGACATCTCCTTGTTGGCTAGGTCAAAATATCCATAAAAGTCACTTACATTGTTGAAAATTAGAGTTTCAAAACCAGACACTTGGAGGAACAGAAAGTGTAGATCGAGGGCTTCTATTTCCACTTTCAAACTTTTAGAAATGTGAACGTGGAATAAGTAACCATTAGTGGTGACTTATTCCCACTACACATTTATTTTAGAGTTTTCTATAGATTTGGATACCCATTTGGCTAAAACGAGTTTTGTTTGAATTTTCCAGATCTAGGACTAGGTCACTTAAAATGGCATAAGTATCTGAGTAGGACAGATTTTTAGGATCAACAACACTTCCGGTTTCCATTCTAGTCTGTAGCACATCTCTAGGTGCACCTCTTTAGTTTCATTCATTTCTTTCATTGTTTGTTTACATCCCTAGGTATTTTGCATACAATATTGTGTTTTCAAACAACTTGCATTTGTTTAGTTTTCATTTAATAATCAATATATTTTACCAATTTTCTACATTTAGATCATTTCATTTAGACATATTTCCATCATAATTGCATTATTTTTGAGTGGGTACATTTTCCATTTTACCCTCACTCTCTCCTTTAGGTAAAAAAAACCTATAAGTGTTAGAGAATCTAGTGGTGCCAAAATATTTTTCCAGATTTTGGTGAACCTGCCTTTATAATACTTTCCTTTCTAATTTGGAGTCCATCATTATCCTAGAATTATCTTGCACTAACATTTCATTGAATTTTGCATTAGTTAATTTGCATTCTAGGGTTCCAAATTTTTGCATTAGTGAAAGTGCATATTTTTGGGTTCTTTAACTCTTATTCCTTATATTTTCTGTAAACTTTGTTGTTTTGAATCCCTATAAAATATTTATTTTTTCCTTTATCAAAAACATTGGTGTGGACTATTTCAATTAGTTATAACATGTGGGTATGTGCAGGATCATCATGGAAAAAACAAGCCCTTAAGTGGCAAAAAAATTAGAAAAATTAGAGTGAGGCAATTTGACTTAAAATTTTGAATAATTTAATCTATATTATTTCAAAAATATGTAAGAATAGAATCTATAGCAAATTGAATGTAGTTTCTAAACTACTAGGTTTGTTTTAAAAAAAAATCTATTTGGTGAAAATTTGAAATTTCAATGCAGTAGTACTTAAATTTTAGGGGAAAAATAAGAAGTAGGTGTATGTCTGACCACCCTAACCATAATAAAATGATAATATTTTTTTATAATATTTTAGATATATAAGTAGAAGACTCATGTCCTAATGTGATGCATATTTTTTTGTAATTTTTTTCCAAGTAAATAATTAATTATGAATTTTTTATTACAACTTTTAAAAAATATAAAAAAACTCATATGTATTACCACCTTGGTGAAAACTTTATGAAATTCATTTTTTCTTTTTTTAATCCTATAGAATGTGAAGCACAGAATGTGACACATGTTTTGGATTCAAAAACTGTGATACCATTTGAAAGCTATAGATGTTTTTCAATCAATCTATTGATTAGGACTTTAGTCATAATTTGAATAGAAAATGAATAATAATTACTTATTAAATTCAAAGTAAAGCATAATTTATATTGGTGGAAAGTTAAGAATCTCCTTTTAAAACCCTTTTCATTTCATCAGTATTGGGTTAAAAAAAGTCATCAGCCACATACCCATCATATTGCCACTTTTTGGCCCATCATGATCCTACACATACCCATGTGAGGCGCTGAGGAAGTTATCTATATGAGAATATTGTGTCAAAAATGTTCAATACAATGAAAATTTGACTAAGTGTCAAAACTACCTGTTTGGGGTTACGGTGTGCCAATTTTTGGGTCTGCACCACTTTACAAAGGAATATTACATTTCTAACCTAATTTTTGTGGTTGTTTAAAGAATCTAAATCTAATATTTCATATTGCTTGGCGAAGTATTTTGGGAGATATGAATGAAAAAATTTGTTCTAGCATTTGGCAACCATTTCCTGGATTGTGTGATGGTGTGAGAGATTCTATAGTTCTCTATGGATGAGCCCTTGATGTTGTGTTGTTTAATTTAACTATCTAGATGCCATATCACCAATAATTCTAGGTGGGATCAACATTTGAGGTTCATGTGTAGCGAATTGGATGAATAGTTGAAGGATATTTTATTTAGGTTCTATGGTGTGCCGACCTAACATGTTTTATATATATGCAAAGGGTTAATATGTGTCATGCTTCTATATGAGATATATATTATCTCCATCTTGACCTATCTTAAGGAGTTTTGAATTTTTAATTATGGCACGAAGTTTGGGTGATAAGGCTTGAAGCTAACAAGTTGAGTTTTGTGTGTTACATTTAATAAGGCCAACCTAATTGATGTTGCACTTAATGCCAATATATATGATAAAAAAATTTCAATGTTTGATATATAGAGAAGTATTAAATGTAAGATATATGATAATAATTTGATCATATAAAGGATAAGTTGTGAATGTTGAGGTTAGAATTATGTGAATGCAAGGCATTGATCCAAATCAATGTAAAGTTTGTATTTGTGCTTCATTGGAACTATATTCTTGCATATTGTATATGCTTTGTGTGGACACCAATTTTGGTACCCACAATTCTCTAGCACTTCAAGGGTTTTTCACCTAAAAGGAGAGAGGTAGGCCAAAATGCATAATGTACCCACTCAAAACTAATGAAATATGGATGAAATATGCCTGAATGTAATTTCCTAAATACAATAAATTGATAAAAGATATTGATTATTAATGCAAAATTAAAGAAATGCAATATGTTTGAAAACAGAGTGTTGTATGCAAAAGACCTAGAAAGATGAATACAAGTGCAAACAAAACAAATCAAGAAAGAAAAATTAAAAGCATGCACTTGGAAATGTGTTGTAGACTAGAATGGATATTGGAAATGCTATTGATCCTAAAATTTTGACCTACTAGGACACTTCCACCATTCTGGGAAGCCTATTCCTAGGTGTGGAAAACTACATTGGAGCCCATTTCAGCCAAATGGGTATCCAAATCTACAAAAAATTCCAAAAAAATGTAGAGTAGGACTAACTCGCCAATGTTGGTGACTTAGTCCATAATGGCTTTTCTCAAAATCCGAAAGTGGAAATGGAATCCCTCAGTTTGCAATTCAATTCTTGAGAGATGTTCGCTTGTGAAACTCTAATTTCTGGCATTGTAACTAACCTTTTTTTGGATATCTTGACCTAGCTAACAAGGATATGTCTTAAAAAATTTGCAACTTAATCTTTAATGATCTCCATGCCTTCAAGATACCCAAATCTACAAACATGCAAGGGAAGAGAGAGAAATTTTGAATGTTAGGGCATTAGGGTTTTCCTTGGTCAAACCCCGTTTTAGGTAATTAAACCAAAATAGAGAAATAATGTAATGAAGCATGAAATAATGGAGTTAGAAACTTTCCATGAGGATAGATCTTGAATTTTTGTAGTAATGAATGAAGAACATGCCCTTAAATTTCCTTGAAAGTTGTCTTGATGACTTAGAATGGTAAAACCCTAGCTTGCTTGACTCAAAGAAATGTGGTCTCATGGTGATGTCCATCACCATGAGATACAATTTCTTTGAGACATTTTTTAAAATAGCTCACCTCCTTTTCTATGCTACCACATTTTCCATACATGTCTATCAAAGCATTTTATAAAATAGTTCATTTCCTTACTACTATGGCTAAAAGGCTAAACTAATGTGCTTTCCAAAAAACTATGGGTTCCTGGAAAAAAATATATCAAAGAATAATAGTAAGCAATAGCATGGACAAGGTAGTGAATAGTTTGAAAAAATTCCTCGAAGAAATGTGGTCTCATGGTGATGGAATGCCATTCTATCAGCATGAGACCACATTGCTTAGAGGCATTTTTTCAAACAACTCACCGCCTTTTATATGCTACCACATTTTCCATACATGTCTACCAAAGAATTTTATCAAACTGCTTGAACTTCCTTGTTGTTATGGTTAAAAGCCTAAAAAAGGTGATTTCCAAAAAACTATGGATGATTGGAAAAAATATATTAAATCATAATAGTAAACAATAGCATAGAGAATACAATGAGTATTATGAAAAAAATTCCTCAAAGAAATGTCATCTCATGGTTATGGAATGCCATTCCATCACCATGAGACCACATTTCCTTGAAGCATTTTTTAAAACAGCTCATTGCCTTTTCTATGATCCCACATTTTCTACACATGTATGCCAAAGCATTTAATCAATCTACTCACTTCCTTGCTACTATGGCTAAAATTTTAAATTAGTTGCTTTCCAAAAAACTATAGATGCTTGGAAAAATATCTATCAAAGCATAATAGTAAGCAATAACATAAACAATGAAGTGAGTAGATTGAAAAAAAAATTCAAAGAAGTGTGGTCTCATGGTGATGGAATGCCATTCCATCACCATGAGACTACATTTCTTTGAGGTATTTTTTCAAATAGCTCACCACCTTTTCTATGCTACCACATTTTCCATACATGTCTACCAAATCATTTTATAAAACTACATGAACTTCCTTGCTACTATGGCTAAAACCCTAAAAAGGGTGATTTCCAACAAACTGTAGATGCATGGAAAAAATCTACAAAGCATAATAGTAAGCAATAGCATAGAAAAGGAAGTGAGTAGTTTGAAAAAAATACCTCGAATAAATGTGGTCTCATGGTGATGGAATGTCATTCCACCACCATGAAACCATAATTATTTGAAACATTTTTTCAAACAACTCACTTCCTTTTCTATGCTACCACATTTTGCATACATGTCTACCAAAGCATTTTATCAAACTACTCACTTCCTTGGTGCTATGGCTAAAATCCTAAAATAGGTACTTTCCAACAAACTATGGATGCTTGGAAAAAATCTATCAAAGTGTAATAGTAAGAAATATCATAGTCGAGGTAGTGAGTAGTTTGAAAAAATTCCTTGAAGAAAATGTGAATCAACCAAGGTCAGCCACAACTTAGTGAACACCCAAATTAACATCTCCAACATGAAAAAACTTCAATTAATTACTCCTCAAAGATCCACAATACGCTACAAACACCATGTCAGTCAAGAACAAGAAAAAAATGAATACACAAGAGAAAATCACCAACCATGAGCACAATGATTAATGCAGATGTGCAAAAAAGATAGAGCACAATCTAGAAACATCCACAAGCATTTCAAATCATAAGAGAAGCATCCACAACAACTAAACTAATTGAAATAGCATCATCTTCTATCTAAAACACACTGAAGAAATAGAAAAAACTGTCAAAATGAAAATCTTCATAAATCAATCAAATCTTCATGAGGATCTTTGAAACTTGACGTGAATAAACTAGATACACTAAAAAAAACCCTTTAATCCACAATCTTGGATCATCAATGTATAAAACTTATTTACATACTAAACTTTACTTCACCACTGCTAGCTTGCAACTTATCCTATTACAATTTTCTCAATATCTTCGACATATACTTGTACTTCAAGTGAATTAAAGCTAATAGTGTTGTCATCAATGACAACCACATATTAGCAACACAACCACAATATCCAACAATATCCCCCTTTGGAATTGATGGAAACACATGATGTGAAAAACACTATCAATGCAACTAACTCTTGACACTTACTCCCCCTTAGGATCTAACTCATTTTCTCCTCAACTCTTTCTCATGATGTTTTGTACACAAGAATATTTTCCTTAGATTTTTCACATGAATCTTCTCCCCCTTTGACATTAATGAAAAATATCGACACAAAATATGAACCACATATCTAAATATCTGAACATCTTGTTGGTGTAATTAAAATTCTTGTACCTTGTCCTAGGTCATGATTACAACTTAGTTAAGTATACTTAGGGACCACATAGGAGGTTGTTGGAGATTTTCCACATTTGGTGGACTTGACATGTCATTATCTCATCACTTCCACCTTTTGTGGACACATCATGTGATTACCTCTCCACCTTAAGTGGAGTGATAGGTTTTCCTAGTTGTCTCATGTCATAAGATTATGACACTTGTCCTAATATTATTCCATTTTATGTTCTCACCTTGGCTATATAACCAAGGCATCTCTCATTTGTAATCAATAATAATCATATCATATCAATGACATTGAATACAGATTATTCTTGTCATATTTTCTCTCTCTCTTTACTTGTGCTTTCCATTTGGTCCATAGATCTTGGGTGGCAGCCATAGCCAATTCTAACATGGTATTAGAGAAGTTTGGTTGCCATTGGAGAGTATTTTTCTGAAGAGAGATCCCAGATCTGAGGAGGTTTTGTTCATGGATTTTTGTTGCAGGTTCATATCTGAGCTTGCTAGTGCAAATCTGAGCTCACCATTGCATTCAGAAGGTTCGAAAAAGTTGATTTTTCCTTTTGTTTCATCCAATTCAGACATACAAGGCCAAATCTATGAGGGTTTGAAGCTGAAGTGTGGTTGCCAGATCCAAAAGGTAGCTGCAATTTTGGAGCATTTTGGGTCAAATTCGATCCTGCCATTGCATCCAGAAGGGCCAAAAACCCTAAGATTGACAACCAATTCATCCATTTTGGAGCAAGTCATCTGGTGAGGAAAAAAAATTTGCTCGGAGAGTTGTACGACCCTAGGGCATCATAATTGCGATGTACCATAGAGTGCAGGTACGACAATACCCGCGGGTACCATGGCCCTAGTAGGTGCCACGCAACACCCTCACATTCACCAATGTGGGCCCCATCTTCCACTCACTGGCAGCATCCAACGAACTCCGATGGTCTACAAATATCCACTAGCAGATTTCTTCTCTAGGAAAAAGAAGATTCTGAGATCCAGAGCATATTCCGACGAGATTCCCTCTAACATCTGATGTGAATATTCTGAGCATCCTTGTAGATTCCGTCGGCGGTTGGGTGAATATTCTAGAGGAAAGCATTTTTTTTTTTGACAGGCTAGGGGACACCAAATTTAATCACTTGAATTGCTGACATCATCCTATGTCAGCAGTGACATGAGCACAGTTTTGAATTTTCTGACCCCTTCTCCATTTGAGTTTTCATTTTTCCAGTTCAACTTTGGAGCCTCATAACTTGCTCATTTTGACTCCTTTTTTCGAGCAATTTTTTTTTATTTGGGCTATAATTTCGTGCTCTATGCATTGGTTCAATCAGTTTTTAGTTTTAGCTCCTGGTGTTTCTAAAATTTTCAGATTCTCATAGGTGTTGCTGCTTCATCCTCATTTTGGGAACTTCTAGAATTCATATCTTGCTCCAACGGTAACATTTTTGGGTGCAATTTTTTTTGAAAGTGCATGATTTTTGTGTACTTCTCATGGTAGGATTAGATTGATCTCATTTTGTGCCAAAAATTGTACTTTATTTTGTGGCCTATTTTGGCATTTGTAAGCACTAAGATTAAGTCTAGTTTGTTGTTTTTGACATCTAGAAACTGTAAACACACTAAATATAAAGTGCCAAATCTTATATTGCTTGGGGGTTTTATTGATTGAGTGATTTTGGGGGGGTAATCTTGCAGTGATTGCTTGCATTCTTTTGCTTGGTTTGTGTTCTTGCAATGGGGAGATCTCAAATTGAACCCCTAAATCCACATAATTATGCTACATGGAGAAAATCAGTATCAAACTATCTCATGATCAAAGGTCTAATAGGTCATCTAAAGGACACAATCCAAAAAACTACTGATGCTAAAGAATTGGCAATGTGGGAGATTGATCGCGAGAAAACACTTGGATGCATATGTTCATTAGTCTCATTTGATTTGCAATTTCATATTGAATCATGTAATACACCTAAAGAGGCATGGGAGACTTTTGAGAAATTGTATGGTAAAATAGATAAGATTAGAGGCTATCAGATTGATAATGATTTGATGAATCTTGATCCTAAAAGTTTTGACCACATCTAAGACTACATCTCCAAAATCAAGCAACTAAGAACACAATTGAAAGAATGCACTATTGAAAAAGAGGATTTTCAATTGATTCTAAATGTGTTATCCAAGCTTGGTCCTGAGTATTCAGTAATTTTTTCTAGCTTTCATACCCATTGACTTTCTATGGAAGCATCATATGTTGATCCTAAGTTTGATGAATTTGCAAATATCCTAATTCAAGAGGAAGCTAAGTTAATGAACATGGGTCTAATCAAGTCTTCCAAACCACAAGCATTGGTGGCTAATGAGTCTAAGGTACAGAAAGAATCAAACAATCCTAATAAGAAGCAAAAGAAGAAAAAGAACAAGCCACATAAAGAATCAGAATCCTCATCATCAAAAGAATCACCTAAGAAGGAGAGGCCTTTTTGTGCATATTGCAAGAAGGATGGACATGAAGAACATTATTGTTATAAGAAGGATGTTGATGAGTTGAAACATCTTCTCAAAAAGAATCACATTGATTTTCCTTCTAGAATGTCTAAATCTTCTTCTCCTTCTACTTCAAAACAGTCTAAAAAGGATAAAGGTCAAACATCAGTATATAAAGGACAAGCTCTTTGTGCTCATTCAGGTCCAAGATTAGGGAGATGGCTTCTAGATTCAGGAGCATCTCATCATATGGCATCTTCACAGACTAACTTCTCTTCATTTTAGCCTTGTTCTATGTCTACTATCTTGATGGGAAACAATACATATATGAGTGTAACACGGAAGGGATCTATTAGCATTGGGGAAAACACTTTTCAGGATGTCTTGTGTGTTCCTCATTTGAAGAACAATCTACTTTCCATTTATTAGATTACACATAGTGGAGATGGGAGAACTGTGGAGTTCACTCCTGATGTCGTTATCATTCGGGACTTGGAGACTAGAGAGATTATTGCTACTGGGGTGGTTGATCATTCATCTCAGTTGTATTTCTTTGCACAGTTTGCTTCTAATGATGACCTTGTTCCTACAACTGTTGATCACAACTATGATTCAAAGGAGAAATTTGGATTTTTGAACTTGGGAATACTCACATCAAATCTAGTTCTTGATCCATGCATTTCATCTCCTCCATCTACTATTGTACCTGATGATGCTTTTGTTGCTACAGTTTTGGCTCCTAGTGATTCAGTGCAGGAGGACATACATAGTCTTCCAGATATGGCTACTTTGGATGATTTCCTCACAAGTATTTTAGACTTGTTTGTGGAGTCTCATCTTGTAGATTTGGAGGACACCATTGATAGCATTCATCTTCTCTTTGATGAAGATGCACCTTCTTCAGTTGTTGTGAGGGATCACCTTGAACCTCTTGTTCATTCTCTACATGATAATTCTTCACAGATTGGCGTGAGTGTGGCTTCTTTTGGAGAACATTTGGAGGAGGCTTCTTTTTCTTCATAGGGGATATCTTTGTTTTTGGATTGTGCTCTATATTGTTCTCTACTAGATGTTGGATTATCCTCTTCAGCAGTGTGGCCTAGAACACCTATTTGGAGTGTGTTAACTTTCAACATTGACATAGAGACACGTGACCATGCTTCAGAGACATCATCATCCATCATCCATCTTTTTGACATCCTGCATACATCCTTGGTTTTGTTTCTTCCTAAGGGTAGGAATGTTGTTTGGCGAGATTAGATCATCTTCAACATTCAATGTCGAGCTTCTACCATCATTGCAGGAGACTTAACATTGAGGGGTCCTACCTTGTTTCTCTTCTACTTCTCTCTTATGGGGGGTCTTTTTCCTCACATGGGGTTTTTACCTTCTCATTGTTCATTGAGATAATTTCTATTTTGTATTTCATCTCTCTTTTGAGGGGGAGTTTTTCCCATGAGGTTTTCTCCGTTTCCTTGTTTGTGAGAGATTTCATTGCATTTGTTTGTATATGGGTACCTAACATGGCCTAGTAGCCGGGACCCATCTTGCATTGTTTGCATTTGTGTACATTCTCCCCAAGTTGCACTTAAGGGTGGGTGTTGGTGTAATAAAAAGTCTTGTACCTTGTCCTAGGTCATGATTACACCTTAGTTAAGTTTACTTAGGGAACACATAGGAGGTTGTTGGAGATTTTTCACTTTTTGTGGACTTGACATGTCATTACCTCATCACTTCCACCTTTTGTGGACACATCATGTCATTATCTCTCCACCTTAAGTGGAGTGATAGGTTTTCCTAGTTGTCTCATGTCATAAGATTACAACACTTGTCATAATCTTATGCCCTTCTATATTCTTACTTTAGCTATATAACCAAGACATCTCTCATTTGTAATCAATAATAATCATATCATATCAATGACATTGAATACAGTTTATTCTTGTCATATTTTCTCTCTCTTTTCTTGTGCTTTCCATTTGGTCCATAGATCTTGGGTGGAATCCATAGCCAATTCTAACACCTCTGATTACTCGACCTGAGTAGCATCCACCACAACATCAATTTGAAACAAGATATGACTATGAAATAAATAGACTGATGTAATGCAATGCATCCTTAGTTCCGATTAGGAGGGGTAATCACCCCAAACTTCTCTCTAAGATACTCAAAAGTATCTTTAGGCAACACCTTGTTAAAGATGTTTTCAATCTGGGTATGTGCAGGATCATCATGGAAAAAATAAGCCCTTAAGTGGCCAAAAATTTAGAAAACTTAGTGTTAGGCAACTTGACGTAAAAATTTGAATAAGTTATCTATATTATTTCAAAAATATGTAACAATATAATCTGTAGAAAATTGAATTTAGTTTCTAAACTACCAGGTTTATTTAAAAATAAATAAAATATATTTGGTGAAAATTTGAAATTTCAATGTAGTAGTACTTAAAATTTAGGGAAAAAATAATACATAGGTGTTTGTCTGACCACCCTAACTATAATAAAATGATAATATTTTTTTATAAGATTTTATATATAAGTAGAGGACTGATTTTTCAATGTGATGCATATTTTTTTATAATTTTTTTCCAAATAAATAATTAATTATGAATTTTTTATTACAACTTTTAAAAAATATAAAAAATCGTATGTCTCACCACCTTAAATTGGTCAAAACTTCATGAAATTTAATTTTTCTTTTTTTAATCCTATAGTATGTGAAGCATAGAATGTGACACATTTTTGAATTCAAAAAATGTGATACTGTTTGAAAGTTATAGATGTTTTTCAATCAGCCTATCGATCAGGACTTTAGTCATAATTCTAATAGAAATTAAATAATAATTATTTATTAAATTCAAATTACAGCATAGTTTATATTGGTTGAAAGCTGAAATTCTTCTCTAAAAACCTTTTTCATTTCATCAATTTTGGGTAAAAAAAATTCGTTAGCCACATACCCTACAAATACCCATAATATTGCCACTTTTTGGCCCATCATGATCCTGCACATACCCATCTACTCCTTAATAGGCACATACTCTAGTATAACTTCTTTTTCACATACCTTCTCCCTCAAAAAGGTAAACTTGATAGATATATGATTTGTTTCTTAATGCAACATTGGATTCTTAGAAATGTTAATAGTGCTTGAATTATCATAGAATATAGCAATAGGCTCATTATACACAAATATGATATCCTTCAATAGTTGCTTCATCCATAGGATTTGAGTACAATTTTTAGCGGCAACAATGTATTCAACCTCTATAGTTGATAAGAAAATGGCATTTTGTTTCTTACTTAACTATGAAATTAGCTTCTTACCCAAGAAAAATGCTCCACCACTAGTACTTTTATTGTCATTCGCATCTCCTTCCCAATCAACATTAGTAAAGGCACTCAAGGTAAGATCATCATCTTTAGGATACCATAGGCCAAACTCAACTGTTCCCTTCAAGTATCTAAAAATTCTCTTCATATCAATCACATGAGATTACTTTGGATCAGCATGAAATCTTGCAACAATACATACAACATTCATGATAAGTACAACAATCAACCAATCATTGGTGTATATCTTATCTGATTTTCCTTTGGAGAGTCATCTTATGTTGTCAACTTACATCTGGTCACCATGGATGTACCAACTAGCTTTGAATCTTCCATACCAAACTTCCTTATAAATTCCTTCACATACTTGGATTGAGATATAAAAATACCTTTATCTAACTGAGTAATTTTTAATCCCAAAAATAATTTTATCTCACCAATCATTAACATCTCAAATTCATTTGCATCTCATTAGCAAACTTCATGCACAAATCATCATCTCCTCAAAAAATGATATAATCAACAAAGAATTCAACAATCAAATATTTATTATGATCAATCTTGAAATACAAATTACTATTAGCAGTAACTTTTTTAAATCTAACCTTTAGGAAATACTTGTCCAATCTGGCATACCATGCTCGAGGGGCTTGCTTGAGTCCATTTAGTGATTTCTTCAACTCACACACCATATCTTCCTTATCAGTCAACTGAAATCCTTTAGGTTGCTCAACATGCATTTCTTCCAATTATCCATTTATAAAAGTTGATTTGACATCCATCTGATAAAATTTGTAGTTCTTGTGAGCAACATAGAAAAGAAATAATCTTACAACTTCAATTCTAGTAATAGGGGAAAAAATATCTTCAAAATAAATTCCTTCCATTTGAGAATATCCTTTACATACCACTCTTGCTTTGATTCTAACCACTTTGCCTTGTCCATTTAGTTTGTTTCTAAAGATCCATTTGGTTCCAATGACATTCTTATCCTTAGGTTTGGGAACACGAATCCATGTATCATTATTCTCAATCTATTTTAACTCCTCTTTCATTGCTTCAACCCAATGTTCATCCTTACATGCTTCATTCACACTAGTAGGCTCATTCTTTAAAATCAAGCAATACTCTTCTGCAACCTTTCTCGTAGACTAGAATCCATTGTTCTTATCACCTATAATATGATCTTCTGAATGATTCAATCTTACATACCTCTGATTCTTCTCAGGGTGTTCTTTAACTTTAGGCTCTTGTGTTCTCTCTTCTACACTTCTACTAGTTTCTCCTTCATTTTCTTGATTTGTAGTCTGAACTTTCTTTCCTTGGTTTGTACTATCATCCTGATCATTAGAATCATATCCACGAGTTCTAGATGGTGTATCTAAGTCTTCATCAACCCTAACATTTTCACTTTCAACCATTTTCCTCTATCTTTATTTGTAACACCAGTAGGCCTTTGTCTTATTAGAATAACCCAAAAAGATACCTTCATCACTCCTAGCATCAAAATTTTCCATGTCTTCATCTCTCTTGATATAACATTTGCTTCCAAATATCTTGAAATATTTAACAATAGGCTTTTGACTAGTCCATAGCTCAAAAGGGGTCATACCGACATCACCTTTGATTTGTAATTGATTGAGTATGTACATAGTAGTAATCATAGCTTCTCTCTAGTAGATATAAGGGAAATTTCCTTCCAGCATCATTGTTCTAGCAACATCTTCAATTATTTTGTTCTTCCTTTCCACGACTCCATTTTGTTGAGGGGTCTGTGGTGCAGATAATTTTCTCTTTAATCCATGTTCTTCACAAAAATAATTAAATTCACCCGAAGTGAATTCACCTCCTCTATCAGATCTTAGACACTTAATCTTCAAACCTATCTTTGTCTCAACCATAGCTTTAAAGATCTTGAACCTTTCTAGTGCTTCAAATTTCTCCCTTAAGAAATTAAGCCATACCATTCTAGAATAATCATTAATGAGTAACATGAAATACCTATAACCTTGTAAACTTCTTACCTTAGAGGGACCACACAGATCAGTATGCACAAGTTCCAACAATTCATTTGAACAATGCTTTTTGGTCTTAACATGAAATTCTAGTTTTCTTTCCTAATTGGCATTCCTTGCATATGGCATTAGTAGGTTTTACCAACCTAGGTGTATCTCTCACAACCTTAGTAGAACTTATCTTGACAATATTATCAGAGTAAACATGACACATTCTCCTATGCCATAACTAACTTTTATCAACTTGAGCAATCAAACAATTTTTACTAGCAACACTCAGGTGAAAGATATTACCTTTTGTTTTTGACCTGATGCAGTTACATTTTTGGAACTCAATATTCTGCACTTTCCATCCATGAACTAAAGATTGTATCCCTTATCAACCATCTGACCAGCACTTAAAATATTATGCTTCAAGCCTTCCACATATAGGACATCATCAGTATTATGCTTTCCATCAAGAGAAATGCATCCTCTTCCATAGATCACACCAACTGTATTATCTCCAAATCTCACAACACCACCATCATATTTTTACAAGCTTACAAACTTACTTTTGTATCCTATCATATGATGTGAACATCCACTATCAATTACCCATTCATCTTTCTCTTCAACTCGAGTAGCTAGGGCTTTCTCTACATTTGTACAACCAACAAATTCAGTAGATATAGGATTATTTTCTTTGATAGCAATAAATACCCATTCATCATCACTTATATTTCCTTAATTAGATTCATCATTTGTTACACCTTCATCAGCAGCATAGTAACACTTCTTTTGAAATCTAGGCTTGTTATGTCTTGGTTTAGGAGCTCTTTCTAGGTTACTTCATGCAAAATGACCTATCTTATTGCAAGAAAAACATTTAAGAGTAAATTTTCCTTCATACTTACCTTTTCCTCTCAGTACTCTTTTGATAATAAGTGCTTCCATCTCTTCCATCTATCTTTCTTATTCTTCAATCTTTCTAATTTCATCCTCATGCTTGAATGTCTTTCTAGATGAACTCTTACCCGGATCACATCTTTGTCTATCTCTTTCAAAAGTAGTGGCCTTAAATGTAGATTCAACCTTAGGAAGGGCATCACCAAATTCACTCAACTCAAAAGAAATAAGCTTAGCAACCAATGTATCTTTGGTTATATTCATTACAGTCTGGAGCTCTTCAATAGTACTAGGTTTGAATTTGTAAGAATCAGACGAGGATCTAAGCACTTTAGAAACAATCTTAGATTCATCTAATTGTCTACCTACACATCTAATACCACACACAAATTCATTCACTCTTTGCATGAAAGTATTAATGTTCTCATCATCACCCATTCTCAACCTTTCATATTTCCCTTTCATACTTTGCAACTTAGCAATCTTCACATTAGTATCACCTTCATACAACGTTTCAAACTTTTTCCAAATCTCATGAGCAATCTTCAAGATTCATAACATTTTTCATCTTAGAATCAGTCAAAGCACTCAACAAGGCTTCCTTAGCCCAAATATTATACTCAACATCTCTAATGTCAACAATAGTAGTAGGACCATTTAGAGTAATAACATACCTATTATATGTAATGCTCTAGTAGGGTTCACCAATGCATCTCAATTGAAACTCGATTAGAGTCTTCCATAGAGAATAATTTGCTCCATCAAATCTCATACTATCCTTTTTGTAACTCGCCATCTTGGATCACATTAAGTTGTTAAACTTCTTCCAAGGAACCTTCTTTGATACAAATTGTTGGAAACACAAGGGTAGACAACTGAGAGGAGGGGGTGAATCAGTTATCTCAAAAATTTAAAACTTATTCAACTTATTAACCTTATTCTCAAATCTGATGTTAACAATGAAAAATAAATCATCAACACATCAAAAACACACATAATACCATGATTTTTATGTGGAAACCCTATTAGGGGAAAAACCACAATGGAGGTCAGTCCACAAGATTATACCCTCTTAAAATTATAATGAAAGAAATATGGGGAATGCACATGCATTCAGGCACACTTCCTAGAGCCCACTACTCAATTACAACAAGGATAACCACCCAAGGGAAGACAAACTATCTTATATAAATAATCATATTACATCTACAAGGATTTGAACTGATAAAATATCATCTTCTAATGTCTGATCATAGATCTGGTTAAGCACATGAACACTTCTTCACTCGTCTTCACACTTTGCTCTACCTTTGAATTATATTTTCACATACACAAACACAAGGACACTCTAGAATTCACTTGCACACTTCAATTTAAATAATAAATCACTCTTATATTTCCACAACAAGAAATTTCATCCCTTCATGTCGACTTCAACAAAAAGAATAAAATGAATATAAACTGTTGGCCCAAAAACATTAAAAATTATTAATGCGAATCAACCAAGTTCATCCACAACTTAGTGAAGACCGAAATTAACATCTCCAACATGAAAACATTTCAATCAATTACTTCTCAAATATCCACAACACACTACAAAGACCAATTCAGCCAAGAATAATAAAAACATGAACACGTAAGAGAAAATCGCCAACCATGAGCGCAATGATTAATGTGGACGTGAAACAAAGATAGAGGACTATCTAGAAACATCCACAAGCATCATGAATAATAAGAGAAGCATCTGTAAAAATTGAACTAACTAAAATAGCATCATCTTCAATCAAAAACACTAATTGAAGAAACATAAAAACTATTAGAATGAAAATCTTCATAACTCGATCAAATCGTCACACGAATCTCTGAAACTCGACATGGTTAAACTAGATATACTCAAGAAAAAACTCATTAGTCTAAAACCTTTGATAATCAACATACAAAACTTTACTTCACCACTGTCAGCCTACAACTTATCCTATTACAATTTTCTCAATATCTTCGACATATACAACTTCAAGTGAATTAATGCTAATAGTGTTGACATCAATGACAACCACATATCAAAAACACAACCACAATATCCAAAAAATACATTATCATCTACATGGATGATCTCACAGTGATTTCAAAGAAGTGAGGTGATAACATTTGTGATCTATGCAAGGTTTTTTAGAAGTGTAGGGAATTTAGAATTTCCTTGAATCTAAAGAAATGCATATTGGGAGTTACAAAATAAAATTTGCTTGGCCACATTATCATAGAGAAAGGAATTTGAATAGACCCTGAGTGTATTCAAGAAATACTAAAATTCAGCTGCTAGGCATCAAGAAAGAGCTGAAATATTTATTTGGAAAGATAAATTTTGTCTAAAAATTTATTACTATCTTTGCTGAAATAGTCAAGCCACTTAACGCCATGTTAAAACAAGATTCCAAAGTTGAATGGACTCTAGAGGTGAAGCAATACTTTGATGAAATTAAGAAATAAATTGCTTATGCACCCATACTAGTCAGTCTTGATTACCTGAAGTCATTCTACATTTACTAATTCACTTCAGACCATTCATGGGCTAGCATATTGATTCAAAAGGATGATGAAGGAAGTGAGCACCCTATTGCCTTCATGAGTGCTCCATTAAAAGATGTAGAACTAAGATATCACAATGTGGAGAAAAAAGCATACACTTTAGTTAGGGGAGTCAAGATATTCAAACATTACATCTTGCGGAACAAGGTGTTTTCCATAGTGCCTAACCCAGTAGTAAAGACATTGTTGGTGCAGAATGAGTTAGGAGAAAGAATAGAAAAATGGGTCACCCTACTGCAAGAATATGACATGGAGATTTAGTTAATGAAATTAGTAAGGGGGTAGGCCCTCACCTATATGATATCTGAAACATTGGCTAAAACAACAACCAAGCTCATGGTCTAGCAATACCAACTTGAAGATGTCTCCCCTGGAGAGTGGTATGATGATATTGTCTACTACCTGTTGAACAATAAGTGCCCGTCCCACCTACAAGGAGTTCAAAAACATGATCTTCGACTGAAAAGTGATGTCTAATATTGGTCTTTGATTGCTTCTATGGGGTGGCTCCCTTATCTAAACTCTGACTTGACCTAGAACATGACCCTTGCTTGAATCCTTTGACACTCATCTCAAATCATGTACAAATTCACACTAAATTACTTCTAAAGAACTGTACAATGGTTGTTATGATGGCCTAGAAAGTGAAAAATCTTGTGTCTACTCCAATGACCACTATGATTCCAAACCCATAGTAAGCTTTGATTCTTACACAGTTGAGAAAAAGAAAGAGTATTAAAAGGAAATATCTGAAAAGAAAAGAAAGAAAGAAAGTAATGAAAATGAGAAAACTATGTGGGTGTCCAAACAACTCTATAGGGCTAAGGATACCTATTTGGTAGTAGAGTAATGTTCATGGGATCATAGTGACAACTTCGTCGAGGCTATGGATGCCTAACTAGCAGTGGGGCAATGTCCAAGTTACTTTTGGGGTTAGACGGTTCTCATAACTTGCTTGGCCTGATTAATGGTCATTTTCTATAGTTTCTAAAAGAAAGGGAATAAACTCACCATACACACACTTCTGAGATTTTTTTGTGATCTGATTCAATTAAGGATCTTTGTTCTCCTTCAAGTTCCTTAGTTCACTTATTGAAATCAACCCCTTGTCTGTGAAACTAGAGACTCTAGGTTTTGAATGAGTTTTAATCCTTATAATTCTTAGGAGTTTTCTCCCAATAGAGTCTCCATTTGTTGTGCCTATAGCTAGATGCCCCATTTGGAATGGGGACCCTCTCTTTTTCACTTTTACTGGGTTACTTTTTCCTTCACCTCATTTTGTGTGCCCCCTATTTTGAGTCCTAAGTGGTCAATAAGTCCTAAGGCTACCATTTTGAGTTGACCAAGTTTCACTACCCTTGATATTTTCAAGTCTTCCGCCTTTGTGAAATTCCTTTGCAAATTTTCCTTAAGTCCTTGAAATTGTCATCTTTTCCTTGGTATAGTTCTACCATTGCAGGTTTCCCCTTGCATAATTATGTTTTCCTTTTCACTGTCTTTGTGGTGGCTAAGTCATTTTGTCCACCCACACTGTGAGATCTGTGTCCTTCATCACCATTCATTTCACTAATACATTAAATGACAAACACTTGGGTGTCATCTGCCTTGTAGGCTCTGTTGTTCCCTCCATTGGAAAATTCAAAATTTGTGCCCACTGATCACACCTACTACTGTACTGGTGTTAAATGAGGGAATTTAATGGATGGAATTCTATAAATAGTGAAGTTGGCAAGTCATTTTCACTGGCATTCCTTCTGAATGTGTCAAAGCTCCTCCTGCCTCTACTGCTTGCATGCCTATGTTTTCTTAGGGATGAATGCAAAGCTTTCTCCATTGGTTTCTATTCGGTTTTCCAGGTAGTTTTTTTGCCACCATCTTAGTCATGTGTTTTTTGTTGAATCTTGATAAGGAAAACCTTAAAATCGGCTAGAAACTTAATTCTAGATAAAACCCATGTCTTAAAATTTGAAAATCCTTCAAAAACTAGTTATTTGTATCCATGTAGAATTTCCCACTATGGTCATCATTCTTGACCAAGGCCATCAAGCCCTTATGTCCCACATGTATCCCACTGCCATTACCTTAATTCTTCAAACTCCAAGCTGCGGTCATCACCTTCGGTGAGCTTGCTCATGTGACTGGACACCACCTCCTTTCCATCACCATTGAACTAAATCAAAATCCTAAGCCAAATGGGGTATCCTCATAACCCCCATGGGACCATGAATGTGGGTTTCCACATGTTTTTGGATTTCTTCCTCTCACCATTTCTTAATGGCTATCTGAACCCTGCCTCCTGCCTTGCAGGTTTTGTATGACCCTTGTCCACCATCCAACAAGTCACTAGGCCTCCCTTTGCAGGCCATTTGATGCAAGTTTCCATCACCGCTTCACCGCTATTTCCTCGACCATCCCAAATGATGAAACCCTTGCTTCATCCCGATTCATGGACCCCACATCTTTTTTCACCATCTTGTATGCCCAAACTAATATAATCAAGGTTGCTGACACTTCCAAATCAACATAAAAGTGATAAATCTCAATCAAGGGAAACAACTCTACAACTGTATTCCCACAACTTATATCAAACACCCACTCTAAGGCTTGTATTCTTCAAATACCAACACTTGGACTTATCTTTTGGATAAGGCTGTACAAAGGGTAGTAAAACATCAATTTATACTTTCCACAAAACCAACACAACTTTACCAAAATATTATAAGTGACTTATTTGGCACAACCTTGAGAATCAACAAACTACCCCTGCTTTAGGTTGTTAATTTAGCCCTCTATTACAAAGGAGGTCCCTCCTAAACAGTTGCTTCTAACCCAAACTCAGTTGAAAGAGTTGAACTATGTTACAAAACACCAAAATCTATAATCAATAGTCCATGCCATGACCGCTATGATGTTGTATTGCAAAACCCTTAATTTACAAGCAAAACTATAGGTTTTATTGGAAATCATATCACCTGGGCTTACCAAACTCAAAAAATTCTTTCAACACTTCAAATTGACCCTACACAAAGTTAGAAAATCATTATATACACTATTCTTTCAACATTTTATGAAAACCACATCTCAATACCTCCTTTTCACATGAAAAAACACCATATTTGGCTCTAGGATATTAGTACAATTCATATAATTTCAACTCCTCTACCTAAAAACCCATGGAAACATCTAAATCATGATTATTAAGACCCATTCCATGAGAAACAATATGTACAGAAATTGGAATGGGTCAATGTGCCATTTTAGATGACCCTCAACCCTTAAAACTGTGTAAACAGGGTTGCTTTAGGAATTCAAAGAAATCTCCCACAATATTGGGTATTAGACTCTAAAAATTGATAGAAAAGAAAGGTAATTCATATATCTACACAACACAACAATTTTAGAGCATCTATTTCCTATACGACTCCATATAGAATAAGAGAAAACTTTAGGAAACAAAGAATTTTAACATAACAACATTGCATTTCTTATTGGAAATCTCCAATACAATGTTCAAAAACCTTGTAAGAGCCTCAAAGAGGCTTTTTGTATATATTAAAATCAAAACCAACTCACATAACATCTATAAATTCCCTTTAAACTTCCTAGACCCTTCAACTACCCAAAAGTTGCATTTTTTTGACAATTTTGCATGACGACATTTTCAGTTTTTGCAACGTTTGCACTTTTAACACAATTAACCCTAAAATCCCCCAGTTACATCATAAATGGTATTTTATACCTTATTTGGAATAAATATACTCAAACCACCCCATACTAAACCCTCAAATGTTCAAATTTTCAAATAAGGGACCAGGTGCTCTTGCACCATACACCCTCACAGAAAAATAACTCTTCTCACAAGAGTTGTAACTTGCACTAGCTCTTATAAGCTTCTCACATGCCTTCTAATCTGCAAATTATTTCAAATGGTTTGCATACAATGATCTTGTAATATTCCTTGCACTCTTGACATTGTCTGCACTTGAATGTGTCTCCAACTTTGCATTAAGACCTGGGAATGGTCTCTTATCTATTCCTTGACCATAATCTTCTTGTCCTCCATCTATACTTTCAAACAAACAAATGCTAGTAATCCCTTCTACTAAATTCATCTTTGTTTCAACTTCATCCTTGCATCTAACCTTAATTATTTGAACACCCTATCCTTTCACCCCTATCATCAATCCTTTCTTCATTGCCATCAAACTTTTCTTCTTATCATCAAACTTCACTATACCAATAGATTCACATCCTTATGTACCTAAAAATTCTCCATACTTTACAACCTTACCTTTAACCAAAGGGCATAACATTTTCCCTATCAACACATTCTCAGACCAATTCACTATCATCTTACCTTGCAAACTTGATTCAATCTTCTTAACTATTGTCCCAACATTCTCATGCCTTAAACTAATTGAGGCATCCAACTTTTTGTTTTCCTTCACAATATTTTCAAGTTCCTTATTTCCACACATAATTACTTTGGCCTTATCTTTCCCATATTCCACCAAAGGAGTCAAAATAAACTTGCTTCCATCTTTTACTATGGTAAATGTGTTTTATCTTCCATTATACAATGCATACCTGTCATACTGCTAGGGGCTACCTAGGAGTAAATGACAACAATCCATAGGAAGAATATCACAAACTACTTGATCTCTATAGCCTCCAATTTGAAACTCTACCATAGATTGTTCATTGACCAAAAAAGACTATCCATCACTGAACCAAGACACTTTATAGGGTAACTCATGAGGAACTTTTTGCAAATTCAATTTATTAACCATCTCACTTGACACCATGTTCTCTGTAGAGCCAGAATCAATGAGAAATTTGCATACCTTATTGTTGCACTTACATGTGGTCTTGAAGAGGTTTTTCCTTTGCAATGGATCCATCTCCTTAGCTTCCTTCAATATAGTCTTCCTCATCATCGACATTTCCTCTATTTAAGGAGCAGCTCTTAAACTTGCAAGATGGTTACTCTCACACTTGTCTCCTTGAATAATTTTTGCTCTCCTATCAATCCTCTTTTCTCCACTTGATGAACTACAAAACTTGTTAGGATATTTCCATGAAGGATGACCATATTGATTACAATTATAACATCTCCCTAAAAAATCATAATAATTTCTACCACCACTAAACCTTCCTCTACATGTAAAACCTCCTCTAGTATCAACACCTTGCTCGTTACCTCTATTTTCTTCTTCTTTTTCCCCACTTGGCTACTTTGGTGTAGGGATTGTTCCTCTACCTCTTGTGCTAGTACCTCTTCCTCTAACATATTTATCTTTCCTTATTTTTATCTTTTCTTCCAACCTGATTGCTAATTGAAAACACTCTTTAATAGTCTTTGGGTTAGCAACAAGAACTTCATCTTGTATGTTAAATATGAGACCACCTAGATATCTAGCCACCTTTTCAGCTTCATCGTCATCCCTTCTGGACCTTATACTTAATTTTTAAAATTGCTCTATATAAGTCTTGACATCTACATATTTTTGTTTCAAACCTTGCATTCTTATGTACAATTTAACTTCATAATCCTTTGGAAGAATCTTAACTTTTAGTTTTTGCACCATCTTGTTTGCAGATATTATCCTTTACTTGCCTTGTTTTCTTCTTTCTTCCTACTCGTAGTCCCACCATAGAAGAGCATGACATTTGAGTTTTATTTTTTCCACCTTGAACTTCTATTCATTTGAAATATCTTCACTTTAAAAGTGATTGTCCATAGTTGCAATCTAATCAAGCAATTCTTCATCATTTAAGTTTCCGCCATACATAATAAGATCAACTTTTACCTTCATTGAATCACCTTTAACTACCTTGAGCAACTTTTCCATCCTCTAATCTTTAGGTTCTAATTCCTCATCAACATCTTCATATTCATCATCGTCCTCCTCTATTTCACTCTCTTCATTCTCATCTCTTCTTTTTTTTGTCTCCAAGGTAGCAAGCCTTTCCAATACTACATTATGTGACTCTATAAGCTTAGCATGCTTCTCCTTCAGTTCCAGAAACTCTCTAGTAGCACCAAAACCCTTCAGATGAATCTTCACAAACTTTTCTATTCATCTTCTATCTTCAAACCTACAAAATTCAATCACAAGAGACCTTGTTCCTGAGCTCTGATACCACCTAATGTAATAAATGTGGTTGAAACTTCCAAATCAACACAAAAATGATCAATCTCAATCAAAGGAAACAACTCCCCAACTCTATTCCCTCAACTTATATCAAACACCCACTCTAAGGCTTGTATCCTTCAAAGAACAACACTTGGAATTATGTTTTGGACAAGGTTGTACAAAGGCTAGAAAAAAATCAATTTATACTTTCCACATAACCAACACAACTTTCCCAAAAGATTACAAGTGACTTCTTTGAAAAAACCTTGAGAAACAACAAACTACCCTTGGTTTAGGCTACTAATTTAGCCCTCTTTTACAAAGGAGGTCCCTACAAAAAACTTGGTTCTAAGCAAAACTGAATTAATAGAGTTAATTTGTGTTACAAAACACCAAAATTGACATCAATAGTCCATTCCATGACCACTATGATGCTATATTGCAAAACCCTCAATTTACAAGAAAAACTCTAGGGTTTATTGGAAATCATATCACCTGAGCTTACTAGACTCAAAAAATGGTTGAACCACTTCAAATCCACCTTGAAAAAACTCAAAAATTCATTACATACATTGTTCTTTCAACATTTTATCAAAACCACATCTTAATACCTCATTTTCACATGAAAAACACCATGTTTTTCCTTAGGTCGTCACTCCAATTCATACAATCTCAACTCCTCTACCTAAAACCCCATGGAAATAGCTAAATCAAAGTTATTAGGACCCATTCCATGAGAAATAGTAAGTACAAAAAGTGGAATGGGTCAATGTGCCATTTTAGATGACACTCAACCCTTAAAACTATGTAAACAGGGTTGCTTCAGGAATTGAAATAAATCTACCACAATATTGGGTATTAGAATCTCAAACTTCATGGAAAAGAAGGGTAACTCATATATATACATAACAAAAAATTCTAGGGCATCTACTACATGTACAGGTATGTATAGAATAATAGAAAAGTTTAGGAAATAGAGAATTTTAGCAGAACAATGTTGTATTTCTTATTGGAAATTTCCAATACAATGTTCAACAACATTGTACAACCTTTGGACAGGTTTCTTATATATTTTCAAATAAAAACAAACTCACAAAATGTCTATAACTTCCCTTTAAACTTCCTAGACCCTTCAACTACCCAAAATTTTTGATAATTTTGCATGACAACATTTACATTTTTTGCAAATTTTGAACTTTCAACACAATTGACCCTAAAATTTCCCAATTACATCATAAATGGTCTTTTAGACCTTATTTGGCATAAATATACTCAAACCACCCCATACTAACCAACCCTCAAATGTTCAAATTTTCAAATAAGGGATTGGGTGATCCTGCACCACAAACACCTAAGTATGAATCCCTTGTGGGCTGGATTTTGCAGACTTCCACTAGCAAGACACATATTCCCTTTCACTATTATGAGTCTCTATGGTGTCCCATCTATCCACCTTGTAGAATCTACATTATCCAGATCCATTTGGGCCACAAGAACAAAAATGACCAAGTATGATGTTTGTAGACTCTCCATTGTGGGTCATCACTACCATGCATTTGCCATTCCAAATGGACGATGATCTTCATTCGTCCACTTCGTGGGCCCTGACATTGAATTTTCCCCAAGTATCTATTGAAAATTGGTAAGTTGTAGGTAGGTAGTTTATTGCAGGTGGCCACCTATGGGCCATCATCCCATCTTCACTATTTGCAAACAACCAAGTCTAGCTTGTCATCTACCATGTGAAACCTGACCCCTCTATCATTGTCCAACCAACTACGAATGAACAACTCATGTCAATGCCTATTTTGAGCTTGATGATGCAAATCGTTGTCTCATCTTGGTCATTCACCATGTGGACTACTGCCTGCGATCTGTCATCTCATCCCTGCCATCTCGAGTGACCACCCAATAACTACCTCCCACAGGTTCCTACCCACACCATTCTGAAGGACTTAAGAAACCAGAGTATTCTAAGCTTCAACACCCTCTTGACCTGCATGAACAAAAAAATAAATTAAGCACTTCTAAAATCTCATAAACGATGGACCCATACACCCAACCTCCCTAACATCTTGGTGGGCCCCATTATGGTGTAGAAATCTTGATGTGGATGGCTACTTGCTACCTGTTGTGCCCTCTTCATTATCTGTATGTTGTTGTCTCCAAAATAGCTGCTAGCCCTGGGAAACCCACATCCCTTAGCCCGCATTGGTGTATCTTCCCAAAATAAAAGGAAAATGATGATTTATGATGAATGTTATGATCCTTAAAAGATGAGCTACTTGATTTCAAATCAATTTTGTAGGATTTTTCTAATTCTCCCCTTATTTTATACATGAATGTGCTTACTGTGCATTTTCTTGTAGGATTTATGGAATCAACAGTAGGACCATCAAGGGTGTCCATAGAGAAGGAAAAGGTGAAGAAATCTACCAAAGTCTCAAGAGGAAAGGAAGACAAGGACTAGATAAAATTTTAGTTCCATAGGGTGGAAATCACCTGCAAAGTCACATCTATGTGGGACTTGATATTAGATACCAATCTTAGCTAGGTTCACATAGGTGAATTAAAACTAAGGGTCATCATTAACCCCACTACGAAGAATGAAAAGAGGATCAAAAGGAGTGGTTTGGCCAAGGCACCCAGTTTCCCGCCCACTCTTGTGGCTCCAAAGCTAGTGATGGCTTGCAAAGAAGCCTATCAAAAAAGTACCAAAAGGATTTTTGATCATGATGGAAAAGTGTTGGCTAACCTATCTTCCAAGTCCATATTGAGAACATTCCACATCCCCACCTTTGACCCTATGGAGGAAATACCAAGGAATATGTAGAAAATATGTGGAAGGTCAACCCCTTGAAATGCAAGAAGTTAATCAATCAATACTGGTTAAAAGAGAAGAGGGGAAACATGCACAAGATGCCCCAAGAATTGTTCAACAGTGATTTTTATGAGGACTACCATGACTTGGTGACTTTGTTAAGTAGATTCATGGGAATCCCTACTATGAATTACTTTCAATACTAAATATTCTATTTCATAGAGGAAATTATCATAAGACAGGCGAAGTTCCACTTGGCAGGAATGATGAGTAATAAATTACATGAGTAGTTTTTAGCAGTCAAGAAGACCTCCCAATTCTACATGACCTCTTATTTGGTCTATCATATGGCTAACCCCTTTCCATGCAAAGGTTTATTTTTGGCACAAATCCTAACTTTGAGGAGATAATTGAAGGTATATAATAGGCATCTGCAACTCCAATATCAAAACTTCAAGGACTACTGCTGGGTGAATGATTGCTTTATTGGGCACATTATCAAACTTCTCATAGGAGACTTCAAGAGGAGAGTTACACATAGTTCTTGTGCATTCATCCACCAGTTTGGATTCTTCTTTATCTAGTTCCCCACGTTCACTTACATCTAAATAGAAGGCTTCTCTGAGAGGCCATACAAGTTTCCCTAGTATCTGAATGACTGACTGATCTTGTTAGAAGTCTCCAGACACTTGCAACATGCACATAAACTTCTAAGTGAAAAAAATGGGCTAGGAAATCCTTATCCTCTCACCTTCAGTGAAGGAATGTATGCTATTCTCACATCCTAATGTGTGGAGTATTCCAAAAAGGAGATCATTAAGTATAACTTGGGGCTCCACAATGCTCACCCAAGGATGGATCCATATGGATAATTAAAGAAGATGGTTAGAAGATAATATGCCCACTTGTACAACATTGAAGACTTTTGGACCAACTATTAGAATGACAAGGAGGTATGCATGAGACACTATATATGTATGGCTGCATACTTCATCAAGATGCTCAAATTATTCCCAGTACCAGATCATATCATAGAAGATGAGACCATGTTGATAGATTCAAGGTTTGATGTCATTGCGAACTTGCCACTCCCCTTAATTGATTAGAATGAGGAAGAGGTCAACAACCTTGATATTCTAACAAAACTAGTGGAGCATAGAAAAAAGTAGTGGATTGATGCACAAATTTCTTAATTGAAGCTCTAGGGAGTAACTCTAACATATGGCAAGTTCAAAGATGATCTTGAGAGTGAAATAGAAAATGGGATTGCTACTATCCAAACTGAAGAGGCTCCAAAATATCCTCCAACCACTAGGTTAAGGAAAAGAAAGGAGGTATTTGAGTGCCAACATCAAAAAAAGGTATACTCAAGGAAGGCCTCAAAGGGAAAGACCTCCAAGAAAGAAAATAAGTTAGGTCAATTCTTTGAGATGCCCACAATCCAGAAGGATCCCTTTCATGAAGGAGATGAAGAAGAGGTAGAGCAACCAAAGTCTCCACCTGCCACCTCTACTCTAGTTGCCACAACCACTGCCACTACTATTACCCCTCCACCAACATCTCAAGTATTACTTTCTTCCTCTCCACCTACGGTGGAAATCTCGGTTCACCTTGCCTCCACCTCACCAACTATACCCATTATGATGAGAGACTGCTCATCCACCACTACTTCCCCAGTCTCATCCTCCTCAATGTCTCCATCTACTGTAGTTCCTTTAGCACCTAGAATCATAATTCCCACTGTCACTCTTCTAGAAGCTTTCACTCGACAAATGTAAAATATACCTATGGATCTCTTTGGAGTTTTGATGAACCCTGTAGTGAAAGCTACTCTAGCTCAAGTTGTTAGTCTCCCTATCCCTCGTCCAATGAAACCAACAAAAGTGGAGGCAACAATGCAAATCTCAAAAGACTTGGAGAGACAAGACAAAGTGCCATCCAAAGAGGGAGATGAGGAACCCAAGGATCCATTCAAGGATGACTACCATGAGCATCTAGAATACTACAACTTGATCATTAATGAGGTAGTACATGAAGAATAAATCTCATTGTCCTTAGAAGAGGATGTCGAAGACTCAGGCACCAAATATTTGGTGGAATCTTCTTATCCAAAGCTTGAGGAGGAGTTGGACCAACAACTCAAAGGTGTTAGAGAGGAGGTTGAGAGGAAGTCCTTGAAGAAAAGAACAAAACATATGAAGACATGGAGGTATCTATAGAAACTTTGACTAAGGAACAAGACATAAGCCCCAATCAAGAAGAAGGAATGCCTCCCACAAGGGAAGAAGAAAAGAAATAAGATGGAGCTCAAGAAGAAAATAAGCCTAAAGAAGAAGCTAAAAATAAAATTAGGTGTTGAATCAGAATGTCATATAGAGCTTGGGTGAGAAGAAGAAAATGCATTTGAAGGGGAAGACAACCCAAAAGAAAACACAGCTACTACTGAGTCGCAAGAAGAAACAACCATATTCATCCATGAATCAAATGAAGAAGAAGAAGAGAAAAAATATTAGGAGGCCTTGGACCATAAAGAAAGGGATATCTAGCATACTCAAGGAGAGGAAGGTGATCATGAATCACCAAAGGAGGGGTCTGAGATGCTTGAGTGGATAGAGAAGTAGCTACAAAAGAAGACCCCAACCCTCATGGATCCCAAGGAGAGGCTAGAGGTTATACTTGCATGATCTCAAATAGGAGTGGAGAGAGAAGAAGTTGAGGATCCAATCCCATATCATAATGGATGCATTAGGATCAAGGATAGTATAAATTGATACGTTATTAATGGATAAAGGAGGATTTAGCTACAATATCTCCACCATAAACCTGGATATAACCACTAGAGAATAAAAGATTGATCACTGCCAGGGGTTGGTCACCACTCTCATGCACCAGATGAACAAGGACCAATCCTCCAAACATGAATTGAAGGCACAAGTGGCAAACCTCACTACCTACATACAATAGTGGTCTTTCGCTAAAGAATTACCCATGACTTCATCAGCCCCACTATTGCTACTATCTAAGGAGCACATCAAAAAAATTGAGAGAAGAAAGAACTAGACCAAAGCCACTGAATAATGGTTCCATTGGGTTCTCTATAATGGTGACACAAGCATAGGAAACACCTTTAGAATGATTAACAAATTCTAGAGTGTGTAACAACAACTAGAGGGTATGGAGGAAATATTCCAACACTTCACTTCACTATACATGATTACCTATCCTAAGCTCGATGCTATTCTCAAGATACCCAAACAAACATGGGAAAAGGAGCTATCCATTGCAAAGAATGACCAATAGCTAGTTGAAATGTGGAAAACAGGCTTGGACCATTGAAAGGAGGTGTTGGAAAGAGTTTGTATGAGGTTGAACTAGACCTTGAATGGGCGAAGCAGTATAGAGTGGATGGAGAATATTATCTTAAGCTTATGACTGATCAAGATGCACCCTCTAAGGAATTGGATGCAGAAAAGGTTAGGGTGCATTTCAACAAGAAGATGGAAGAAAGTGCAGCAGATGATCTAATGTATGGCTTCATAGATTTCACTACAATGTATTTTTTTAATCAAAGAAAGTGGTCCAACACATGCTCAAATGCACAAATAATTGGGAGATGATCACCAACCAATCTAAGAAGTTTAACTTCTAGATCCTCCAGTCTGACATCCAAGAGTGGGATAAATTCTAGGTGTTAATTAGAAAATTTGTTGAGTATGCCACTGCTAAGAAAAATGAAGGAAAGTATGTTATAGATGATGAGTTCCTCATAACATAGATGTAGCAAAAGGAAATTAACTAGAAGACAAAATGATATAGTGCTAGGCACTAGACAACAAAATAGGGATAATACAAGAGATATATTTTAAAATTGTAAAATATTAGGGGTAGGTGAAACCATAATTTGTAGTGAACCTTGGCCACACAATGAGATTAAATCTTGGCCATTCATTTTTCTTTTTGAAAACTATTAATAGGGTGTCTCCTCTCATTTTTAAGAGAGAGTTGAGTTGTAAAAACATGTTGCTGAAATTCTAATACAAATTCATTGATTTTGGCATATTCTTGAGTTTCCTTCATGTTTCATGTTTCTTCTCTTCATAGTTAATAGATTTGAATATATTTATTTTTTCGTTCTATATGTTTTAGCATGATTTATTAGATTAGTAAATGTTGTTCATTGATGATAAATAATTTTGTAGTGTTAATGCCCTTCCTTGTTCATAATTTTTACTATTTATTAATGATAAATAGTGGTGTAAAGCTAGTCTGAACATAAACTAATTGCTAAACTTAAATTTCATCTTTTATTCATGCTCCATGGTGAATGAACATTTGAAAATCTGTAGACCTTAGAAGATAGCACTAGTTTCATGAGACTATTAGCTGATTTGGTTAAGTGGAATGTAGCTTCAGGAATTTTGTCCACTGTAGCATCCTGCATTATCACTGTTCGTCAATAGTTTCAGGTCCAATAACTTCTTCCTTTCCCTACCCTTTTGATCTTTCTTTAAAATAGTAATTGAGGAAAAGTTCGGGCATCATTGTAAAGCCAAATCTAATGATAAAAGTGTAGTTTTAGACTGCTATTTTGAACTTGCAGCAATTGTACCTCAATTCCAATACCTTAAAAAATCCATTTAAAGAACCAATCTTCCTCCAACTTAACATACCTAACGCTTCCATGTGATTACCAACAAACTACATGAACCAACTAAAGCATTCCAAGCAAGTCATGACCTGACACCCGAGAGACCTTGGGGTAGTTTTTTGCAATTTGATTGTAGGATATTTCCTTTCAAGAGAGGTGATGCACCTATGCATTACCTATGTTGAGAACTACAAAACACCGATCATTAATATATACCCTTCTATTTTACACCATTGATCTTCATTTACATTTATTGTTCTATAAAGGTTAATATGATTTATTATGATATTATTATTTTTGGATGTTGTGGTTATGTTGTTGATAGGTGTTTTTCATTGATGTCAACACTATTAGCATTGTTGTATTATAAGTTGTATATGTTGAGGATATTTAGAAAATTGTTAAAGAAAGAGTTTTAGGTTTCTAGTGGAATAGTGAAGGTCATGAAGGTTTTTTGCTCAGTATGTTGTAGATCAGTCAATGTTGACTAAAGGGTTTATTGTTGAGTGTATCTAGTCTATCTACCAAAAGTTTTAGAGGTCCACGTGAACATTTTCTCATGTTATGAAAAATTGTGTTATGATAGTTTTTATGTGGCTCTAGTTAGTGTTTATGATTGAATTTCATGTGATTCTAGTAATTCCAGTTGTTGTGGATGCTTCTCTATTGTTTCTTGATGTGCGTGGATGTTTATATATTGTGTTCTATCTTGTTGCATGTCTACATTGATCGGTGTGCTGGTGGTCAGTGATTTTTCTCTTGTGTGTTTGAGTTTTTGTGTTCTTGGCTAAAATGGTGGTTGTAGCATGTTGTGGATCCTTGAATATTCAAAATTTGAATGTTTGGAACACTCAAGGATGTTGTTTTGGGCCATAACATAATATTGGCCAATGGTGTTTGATTCGCATTGAAAATTTATTTATAAATTTTGGCCGACATTGCATGTATGTTTTATATTTTTATATTTCTTCTGGCTCACATAGTTGTTGATGTAAATCCATGTTGTAGATATATAAGAGTGATTGATTTGAGCAAAGTGAAGTGTGCATGAGAGTGAAGGTATTCCAGAGAAAGTGCAAATGTGAAAATAGTGTTCTAATCATTTAATTTCTGAGCACAGTGTGAAGGAGTGTGAGCAAAGTGTGAAGTAGTGTTTATGTGCTTAATTAGAATTATAATCAAGCTTTTGTAGAAGATACTTTCTCAGTTCATACCCTGTGGATCTAATCTGAATTTTTGTAAGACAACATGTCTTCTTTGGGTAGTGAGCCCTCTTGTATTTGAGTAGTGAGCTCTAGGCAATGCACCTGAATGCATGTGCATTCCCATTATTATCCTTTATACTTTTAACAAGGTATAATATTGTGGATTGACATCCACCATGGTTTTTCCCCTAACAGGGTTTCCACGTAAAAATCTTGGTGTTCTCTATGTTTCTAATATGTTGATTATTTATTGTTTATTGTTCATTCATTAGATCTAAGATTAAGTTGAGATAAATCGAAAAATGGTTAAATATTTTGTGAAAACTAATTCACCCCTGCCTCTCAATCATATTTCCTTGGTTTTCCAACAATTGGTATTAGAGAAAGTTCCTCTAAATAATTTTAAAAGCTTGAGGTGATCTGAGATGGCATCATACAAAAAGCATAGTCCTTGATTCAATGGAATAAACTACTCCCTATGGAAAGCTAGAATGGAGTGTCATTTGAAGTGTATTGGTGAACCCTTCTGGAAGATTGTAAAGAACAAATATGTTATTCCTCAAAATGGTCTTTCTACTCCTGATGAGATTAAAGAGACTGAGATTAACATTAGGGATATTGAAGCTTTTCTAAGTTCTTTGATAGATTCAAAAATTACAAATGTGATGGATCTAAAGACAACTCATGAGATTTGGAAGAAGCTAGAGAATTTTTAAGAAGGAGATGGACTTGTGAAGGTCACTAAACTAACAAGTTTGAAAGGAAAGTATGAAACTTTGGAGATGGGTGAAGATAAAAATATTTCTTCTTTTATGCAAAGAATAAATGAACTTGTGATGTGAATTGGATGTGTCGGTGGTACCCTAGATGAACAAGAAATTGTAGCTAACGTGCTTAGATCATTTCCTCCCTCCTACAAATCTAAGGATCATGCTATTCAAGAGCTCAAATCAGTAACAATTGTGACAAGAGACATGCTGATTGGTAAACTTGTTTCCTTTGAGTTGATTGAAATTGGTGATTCTTCCCCTAAGATTGAATATGCATTTAAGGCCACTATATCCAGAAGAAACAAGAAAAGATATGATCTACAAGAAATTTCTAGAAATACATTCAAGTATGAGGAAGAGATAAAATAGCTTGAAGATGAAGAAAGAGAGGTAGAAGAGCTAGAAGCACTGATTGTGAAGAAAGAAGGTAGAGGAAAAGGTAAGTATAAAGGAAAGTTTCCTATTAATTTTTTTTTCCTTCAATAAAATAGGTCATTTTTCCTCAAGGTTTCGTAAAATAGTTCCCAGGTCTAAGAACTACAAAATTAGATTTCAAAAGAAATGTTATTTTATTGAAGGTGTGACTAATGAAGAATCCGATGAAGAAAATGGAAATGAAGATGAATGGGTTTTCATTGCTATCAAGGAAAATGGTCTAGTGGCTACTAAATCTGCTAAATTTGAGAAAGCTCTTGTAGCTTGAATTGAAGAAAAGGATGAGTGGGTTATTGATAGTGGATGCTCACATCATATGAATGGTAATAAAAGTAGATTTGTAAGTCTAGAGAAATATGACGGTGGGGTTGTAAGATTTGGAGATAACATTTCTGGTGTGATTCATAGTAGAGGATCTATTTATCTTGGTTGTAAACATAACACTAATGACATTCTTTATGTTGAAGGCTTGAAGCATAATTTGTTGAGTGTTGGACATATGGTGGATAAGGGTTATGATCTTTAGTTCAAAAATGGAAGATGCAGGATACTTGGAAGTTCTAGAAATGTAATTGCATCAAGTACACAAACAAAAGGTAATATCTTTCACCTGAATGCTACTAGTGAAAGTTTTTTTAATTTCTCAAGTAGATGAAATATGGTTATGTCATAGAAGGTTGTGTCATTTGAATTTTGATAACATTGTGAAGGTAAGTTCCACTCAAGCAGTAAGAGATCTACCTAAGCTAGTGAGGCCTACTAACACAATATGCAAGGAATGCTAGATGGGAAAATAGACTAGAGTCTCTTTTCAAAGCAAACAACATCATTCTAATGGAGCACTAGAGCTGGTGCATATCAATTTGTTTGGTCCCTTTAGAGTCAGAAGTCTACAAGGAGAAAGGTACTTTATGTTGATTATTGATGCTTACTCTAGGATGATATGGGTTCCTTTCTTAAGAGAAAAATGTGAAGCATTATAGAAGTTCAAAATTTTTAAAGTTATGGAAAAGAATGAGATGGTTCTAAAGATAAAGTTCCTAAGGTTAGACAGAGGTGGTGATTTCACTTCCCAGGAGTTCAATTCTTTTTGTGAAGAGCATGGAATCAAAAGATAGTTATCTACTCCCTGAACTCCTCAATAGAATGGAGTTGTAGAGAGAAAGAAAAGAAAAATTCTAGATGCTACTAGAGTAATGATGATAGAAGGAAATGTGCCTCATATCTATTGGAGAGAAGTTGTAAACACTATTGTGTACACTCTAAACTAGGTAAATTTCAATGGTATTTCTAGTAAGAATTTGTTGAGCTATGGTTTGGTTATAAGCCTACAGTTAAATATTTCAAGATCTTTGGAAGCAATTGTTATATTAGGAGAGATAAGGAAATAGACAAGTTTGATGCAAGAAGCAGTGAAGGAATCTTTCTAGGCTACTCTACTAAAAGCAAGGCCTATAGGTTCTATAATAGAAGATTGAGAAAAATGGTTGAAAGGGAAAATGTTAGAGTTAATGAGGAATCTACTAGATCATCCAAATACTATGGATATGATTTAGATGACTAGAAAGATAGTATAAACAAGGGGAAGAATTATTAGACACAAAATCATATTCAAATTATTTTGGTAAATCAAGAAAGTTAGGAAGAGGAGACAAGTGGTAGTGCAGAAGAAAGAATACAGGAACTAGAAGTGTGAGAGAATCCTAAAATTTTGAGGTATGTAAGGAAAAATCATTCTGAAAATCAAATTATAGGAGACAAGAATAAAGGTGTGTAGAATAGAAGAAGAATTGTAGAAGAGTATTATCTTATTTCCAAGACTGAGCCTAACACTATCAATGAAGCTTGTAATGATGAACACTGTATGAAAGCTATGAAGGAAGAACTGTTACACATAAAAAAAAAATAGATGGATTCTTGTTCCCAAATGTAAAGATAAAAATGTGATTGGTACTAAATGGGTCTTTCAGAATAAGCTGAATGAACAAGGTGAAGTGGTCCAAAATAAAGCAAGACTAGTATTCAAAGGGTATTCACAAATGGAAGGTATTGATTTTGAGGAAACCTTTGCACCTATTGCTAGAATTGAAGCTATAAGATTATTTCTCACTTATGCTGCATATAAGAACTATAAATTCTATCAAATGGATGTGAAGTCATATTTTCTAAATGGTGAGTTATAAGAAGAGGTATATGTTGAATAGCCATATGGATTTCAACTGACTGACAAGGAAGACATGGTTTTTCGGTTGAAGAAAGCTCTATATGGACTCAAGCAAGCCCCTAGAGCCTAGTATGCTAGACTAGATAAATACTTACTGAAGCTTGGATTCAATAAAGGTACTACTAACAACAACTTGTATTTTAAGTTGGATCATGATAAATAATTGATTATTGAAGTATTTGTTGATGACATTATTTTTGGAGGAGATGATGATCTATGTATGAAGTTTGTTGATGAAATTAAGAGTGAATTTGAAATGAGTATTATTGGAGAGATGAAGTTATTTTTGGGATTGCAAGTCACCTAGTTAGACTATGGGATTTTCATATCTCAGTCCAAATATGTGAGAGAATTTTTGAAGAAGTTTGGTAGGGAATACTTGAAGCCTGTTGGTACACCATGGTGACTAGATGAAAGTTAACACAAAATGATGATTCTACTAAGAAAAATCAAACAAGATATAGGTCAATGATTAGTGGATTAGTCTATTTAACTCATACCAAACTAGACATCATGAATGCTATGTGTATGGTTGCTAGATGTCAAGTTGATCTAAAAGAATCTCATGTGACTACTGTAAAAACATTTTTTAGGTATCTGAAAGGAATAGTTGATTTTGGGCTTTGGTATCCTAAAGATGATGATCTCACTTTGAGTTCCTATATTGATGCAGATTGGGAAGTAGATGTAGATGACAAGAAACAAACTAGTGGTGGTTCCTTCTTCCTAGGGAAGAAGTTGGTGTCTTGGTTGAGTAAAAAGAAAAAATCCATTTCCCTATCTATTGCTAAGGAAGAGTATATTGCTGCTACAAATAATTGTACTCAAGTGTTGTGGATGAGACAGATGCTGAAAGATATTAGAGTAGTCTATGATGAGCCTATTTCCATATACCGTGACAACTCAAGTGCAATAATCATATCAAAAATTAGTGCTACATTCTAAGATGAGGCATATTTCAATCAAGTTTCACTTCCTAAGGGAGAAAGTGAGTGAGAAAGAAGTCAAACTAGATTATGTACCTACCAAAGAATAGATTGCAAACATTTTCACCAAGTTGTTTCCAAAGAATACTTTTGAGTATCTTAGAGGGATGATGGGGGTGATTACCCTCCTAATATGAACTAGAGATGCATTTTATTGTATCAATCTGTACATTTCATGATCATATTATGATCTAGATTGATGTTCTTGTGGTTGATACTTAGGGGGACTAGTTAGATGTGCATATATGTGGTTCAAAGTTTGTATGTGGAAAGATAATGCTTATGTTTTCCATTGATGTCAAAGGGGAAGAAGTGCAATATGAAAAACAACATGAGGAGAAGAGTTAGAATCTAAGGAGTAAGTGTTGATTAAGAGTTGTGTTGATGGTGTTTTTCACATCATGTGTTGCCATCAATGCCAAAGGGGGAGATTGTTGGATGTTGTGGTTGTCATTGATGTCAACACTATTAGCATTGATGTATTATAATTTGTATATGTCAAGGATATTGAGAAAATTGTTATTAAAAGAGTTACAGGTTGCTAGTGGAATAGTGAAGGTCATGAAGTTGTTTTTCTTAGTACATTGTATATCAATCACTGTGGACTAAAGGGTTTATTTATGATTGTATCTAGTTTATCCACCAAATTTTTTAGATGTCCGTGTGAATATTTGCTCGTGTTATGAACAATTGTGTTCAAAATTTATTTTTGTGGCTTTAGTTAGTGTTTTTGATTGAATTTAATGTGATTCTAGTAATTCTAGTTATTGTGGATGCTTCTCTATTGTTTCTTGATGCTTGTGGATGTTTCTAGATCATTCTTTATCTTTGTTGCATGTCTATGTTGATTGGTGTGCTTGTGCTTGGTGATTTTTCTCTTGTGTTTTCAAGTTTTTATGTTCTTGGGCGACATGGTGGTTGTAACCTGTTGTGGATCCTTGAAGATTAAAATTTGAATTTTTGGCACACTTGAGAATGTATTTTTGGTCCATAACATAATTTTGGCTGACAGTGTTTGATTAGCATTGATAATTTATTTGTAAATTTGGGCCAACATAGCATGTATGTTTTATATTTTCATATTTCTTTTGGTGAATGGAGCTTCTTAATTTAAATCCATGTTGCGGATATATAAGAGTGATTTTTTTGAGTGAAGTGAAGTGTGCATAAGAGTGAATGTATGCCAGAGAAAGTGCAGATGTGTGAATAGCGTTTTAATCATTACATTGCCAAGGAGAGTGTGAAGAAGTTTGAGCGAAGTGTGAAGGACTATTTTTGCATTTAACCAGAACTATAATTAGGATTTTGTAGAAGCTATTTTCTTAGTTCATACCCTATGGATCTAATCCAATTTTTTGTAAGACAGTGTGTCTTCTTTGGGCAGTGATCCCTCTTGTATTTGAGCAATGCACTCTAGGTAGTGTGCCTGAATTCATGTGAATTTCCATTATTATTCTTTATACTTTTAACAAGGTATAATATTGTGGACTAACATCCATCATGGTTTTTACCCTAGGGTATGTGCAAGATCACCATGGAAAAAATAGGCCCTTAAGTGGCAAAAAATTTAGAAAAAATAGTGTTAGGGAACTCGACATAAAAATTTGAATAAGTTATCTATATTATTTGAAAAATATGTAAGAATAGAATCTGTAGAAAATTGAATGTAGTTTCTAAATGAATAGGTTTATTTAAAAATAAATAAAATCTATTTGATGAAAATTTTAAATTTCAATGCAGCAGTACTTAAATTTCAGGGAAAAAATAAGATGTGTCTTTTTGACCACCCTAACCATAATAAAATGATAATATTTTTTTATAAGATTTTATATATAAGTAGAGGACTCATGTCTAGATGTGATGCATATTTTTTTGTAATTTTTTTCCAAGTAAATAATAAATTATGAATTTTTTATTACAAATTTTAAAAATATAAAAAATCGTATGTCTAACCACCTTAACTTGGTCAAAACTTTATGAAATTTATTTTTTCTTTTTTTAATCCTATATTATGTAAAACATAGAATGTGGCACATTTTCAAATTCAAAAAATGTGATACCGTTTGAAAGTTATAGATGTTTTTCAATCATCCTACGGATAAGGACTTTAGTCGTAATTCTAATAGAAAATAAATAATAATTATTTATTAAATTCAAATTAAAGCATAATTTATATTGGTGGAAAGCTAAGAATATCCTCTAAAAATCCTTTTAGTTTCATGAATTTTGGGTTAAAAAAAAGTCGTCAGCCACCTACCCTACAAATACCCATTATATTGCCACTTTTTGGCCCATCATGATCCTGCACATACCCCCTAATAGGGTTTCCATGTAAATTTTTTTGTGTTCTCTTTGTTTCTAATGTGCTGATTGTTTATGGTTTATTGTTCATTCATTAGATATGAGATTAAGTTAAGATAAATCTGAAAATTTTAAATATGTGTGATAACTGATTCACCCCCCCTCTCAATTTTCTATCCTTTTTTTTCCAACAATTTTAACCTTCCATTACCTACCACATTAGTGATTCATTTTTCTTAAAAGTTATACTATTTCTATGGTTGATTTTCACTATAAATTACACATTTGCACTTTCTTTTATTATCTTTTTCTTCTGCCACCTAGGAGTGTTTATCTACACAAAAATATGGCAAAAAAAAAGGGATTAAATCTACTATTCTACTCATGATGAGAATAATGATTAACATAATCATGATTATCATGTAGAATATCAAGGTTTTGAAACTGAGTTGGTTTGGCTAATGTGGACAATCATACACAAGTAATCAATATTTTTCATGACATGTTTGCAAGTAATTCATATGGATATGAAATATTGTAAATGCTAGTGTAATTAATTATTTAATTACACTAGCATAACTTTACTTAGGTATTTATTTAATTAATTAAGTCCTAGATTACATTATTAGAAAATCAATAATAATAGGGTCATTACCCTTTCCATGTTTGTAGGAGATAATATTCCTTCTAGAAATAAGCTAGAACTTATCTCTATCACTTCATCATTCCCTAGGTAGTTCATTAGAGTTTACATGTCCTCACATTTTGTGTGATCAAGAAACTTGACAAAATCATAGTGCATTATAGATTACTCCCTTGCCTATTTAATCAGAGCATATGTACACTTGTATCATATCTCATAATAAAATATCTATTTGAATGTTATTGTTGCAACACATTTTGTGTCAAGGTGAATATTTTCTTGGTAAAGGTCTTCCATTGAAGATTGTAGCTTCATTAAGGAAATTTTGAATCCATAATTTCAACTTGGTATTAGAGATTTTCTAGTGAAATTTCATCCCAGGATCAAGGAAGTTGGCTAGTGATATTCTTTGCAGGCTTGGAGGTTTTTTCTTGAAGGCTAGTTGGTTTTGCCTAGGATATAGTTTTGTGATGCCTTCCTTTGATACTTTGGTGAGCGGTTGATAAGGGAACAATCAAAACTCAAACATGTTGACTGATCTTCAAAGTATCATGCTCTAGTTGTAGAACCATATAAAGGGAAAGGAAAGAATAAAGGAAATTCTAAGATAGCATCCAATGAATCATCACATCAAAAGGAATAAAATCCTAAGAAAGAGAGGTCCAAATGTATTTTTTGAATTAGGCTTGGACATCATGAGGAGACATGCTTCAAGAAGGATGTTCATGAGCTGAGACATATTCTAAAAGAGCACAACATCACTCTTCCTCCTTGTTTTGTCATGTCACACCACTCTTCTTCACATGAACAGTCCTCTATAGGAATTATAGGAATTTCCACAGCTAATATTCATGGCAAGGGACATGCTTTGATCACTATCCTAGTTGGTAGACAAGAGGGATGGGTCATTGAATTAGGTGCTTCTGGACATATCACCAGTTCTCCTAATCATATCCTTTGGGATACCATGAGACCTCCAGATTTTGACATGATGTTCATAGGAAATGTGAACATTGTTCATGTAGCTTCTCTTTGTGATGTCACTTTGGATAGGGGGCATTTGCATGATGTTGCATATATTCCAGAAATGGATCACAATCTACTTTATGTTTATCAACTTTCTCAAGAGCATATAAATATTGAGTTTACATATGAGTTAGTTATCATTAGGGATGAGTTTGATACACTCGTTTCCTATGGTGAAGCTAATCATCAATCCAAGGTGTACAAGTTCACTAAGTTTTGGGATCATGTTCAACTAGTTCCTGACTCTCTAGATTCCATGGCAGGAAGTAGTTCTCCTCCTCCTTTCCAAGGTTGTGGTGGTTGGATTGAATTAGATCTTCTTTTGGCACCATCTTCTTCATCTTCTACATCTCTTTTGATATTTGGTTCAATAGAGTAGGGTTCATTCACCTCTTCAGACTTGTGGCATCTAGATGGGTTCACAATAGGTATTTTTGACTTGGCTTACCATTTCCCCATAGGATTTGAATATATTCTTGAGGGTACCACTCTCCTTTATTAGGGGAGGATATCTAGTCTCTTATTTTGCTCATTTTTTATATTTTTTTGATGGTTGTAGTTCTTGGGGGCTATGATATTGAGACCTCCAATCATCACTTTTTTTCATTTCATCTCCTTTTTGAAGAGGGGTTTTGTTCCCATCAGGGTTTCCCTTTTTCTCCATTTGTGGGATATTATCTTCATTTTATATCATTTGTAAATGGGTACCTAATATGACCATCATGTTGTCAGGACCCATCATCCATTGCATAATCATTGCATAATAATTTCCTCCCTAAGTTACACTTATGGGGGGTGTTAGCGTAATTAATTATGTAATTGCATTAGAATAATTTTACTTAGGTCTTTAATTAATTAATTAATTCCTAGGTTGCATTATTATAAAATCATTAATAATGGGGTCATTATCCTTTCCATGTTTGTAGGAGATAAGATTCCTTCTAGAAATCATCTAGAACTTATTTCTATCACTTCATCCTTCCCTAGGTAGGTTGTTAGGGTTTACATGTTGTCACATGTTGTGTGATCAAGACACTTGGAAACATCATAGTGCACTCTAGTTTTATCTCTTTCCTATTTAATAGAGGCATATGTACACTTGTAACATATCTCATAATAGAATCTCTATTTGAATGCCATTGTTGCAACACTTTTTGTGTGGATGAATATTTTCTTGGAAAATTTCTTCCATTTAAGACTACAACTTCATTATAGACATTGTGAATCCATCATTTCAAAAGCAAATACTTTTGGATAGCTTGTATGATGCATTGATTTTTTATACCATTATTATGTGACCCACTATAACTACGCATACTCATTGTACCCTTGACATCAGTGTCACATTATTTAGTACTTGTTCCTTTTCAACTTATGTACCACATTTTATCCTATCTCTCATACATAGTATTCCAATCATATCTCTCACCTCTATAATCAATTGATAAAATCATGGATGGAAGATATAATTAAAGAGTATCTATTCATGTGCCTAATAATAAAACCTAAAAATTAAATGCAAGAAGTCACAATATAATCTTAATTACCAAGACAAGAAATAAGAAAAATATGTCATTGAACAACAAATTTTATATATTAATCCATATGGTAGAAGTTGTTAGAGTGAAAAATGTAATCATATAATTAACTAATATTAGGACCTATTCACACTAGCATGTATAAGATTACTTTAGTCATATTCTCTTTTATCTCAACAAATAATATTAGGACACATGTCATGATCTAATTTAATTTTCATCTACAATTTCATCTTTATAACTTGTCAAGAATTAGTCATTATGTAATATATTAGTTATTATTTTTGCATCAATTGAATTCTCAAGCTTCATATTAGATTATTACTTTGTCTCTCTTATGTGATAGGGAATTTTGGTTGAAAGTGTTCTCTATGAGTTGTGTGGTTCAATTATCAAATCTAACATTGTATGTGAGCTTTAGATCTATAATTATCAATCATTTTCCTAAGAGATACAACCTAGAGCTTCTAAATGGTGAACCCTCAAGAGAAATATATAGTCATTATAATTAAAATATATGTTTATGTCGTACTTCAATATGTAAAGACATAAAATAGAGAGTTATAGTTACATAAATTTCATCTCTATGATATAAGAGAAAAATTTTATCCTTTAAGAAGGATAGAAAAATAAATATCCTCTAACCCAATAATATCCATCATCTAGATGATTATTGGGCTCACTGTGTTGATGATCATGATATTAGAAAGAGAGAATATTATAGGTTGAAAACCACTCATATAAAAACTATCAACACACTTAGATTTGTAGATCAAGTCACTAATGATGAAGTAGTACTTCATAGTGCTTATTAAATGAACATCTTTAATGAACCCATCCTACAACAAAACTAGTCAAACTTAAATTGTATAAAAAACTATAATAAGGGAAATCCTAAGTAATAGTAGAATTCAACTTCGAGAAAAGGTAAAGAAATTAAGATCACAAGCTAGCATCCCCACGTATAAAAAATATGTGACCTAGGAAAAGAAGGAAAAATAATTTGTAGTGAAACTCCTATGATAATGAAGATAATAGTCCAAGAAGAATCTACACTATGAGTAGAGGGGGTTCAAATATTACTATTTTTTTACTCCAAATTTCACTATTATGATTATAATCATAGATATACCATCTATAGTTGTGTTAGAAACAAATATTCCACCAATAATTTTCTTTACAATTCCCTTTGATAATATAAGGAAAATGGAGCATGTTCTAGCCACTTCTTCTACTAATCCTATAATATGTTTATAGCTTTTATATCTATCATATTTGTGTAATATTAGTAGAATATTTTGAGAACTAGAAGAAAGAGAATTACATGTAGAGGAAGTAGGAAGTAGAGAAGAAACTAAACTATTCTTATAAAAAAGGAAATTTAAGTAGGGAAGGAACATGTTGAATTAAATATTAAGAAGAAGATGATGGCGACTGGAAAAAAATCTGATATCCTTATTTAAAATTTAAATGATGGCAGCTGAGATAAAAGGAAAAAAATAAATTATATCTACTCAATTATATATTAAAAAGGAAAAAGAGGTATCCAATCCTATGCAAGAATAAATATAAATAAATGTGTCTACATAGGATAGTTCAATACTTGCTACCTAAAAAACAATGAAGATATAATTGGAAAAATCCAAATAAAAATAGAGGAAGATGAAAATATTTTATCATAACAAAGAAAAGAAGTAATATAATAATAAATTATTATTTCACATTCAAATCCTAATGAAAGTACAAAGGAAGGAGTCTTAGGTAGAGAAATGAAAGAAAAACTTATATTAGAAGGAATAATAGAAATAATAAGTACAAAGCCAACTAATATAGTTTGAGTGGGCACTATAAATTAACCAATAAGTTCCTCAAATATAACACCCTTAGGAAAACACAAATAGGAAATAAATGGAGCCACATCTTCTACACCTCCATGGATGGGAGTGAAGGTCCAAAGAAGGAAATCTAAAGAAATTTTCATACTAATTGATCTCAAATGTGTACTAAATAAAATTGACACTCCTAGACCTAAGAAAGAAGATCAAATATTATCTTCCAGAACAAGGTATGCTTCTAGATCTAGAGTAGAAAAAATATCCACTCTTATAGTTAAAATAGATAATAGGAGCTTGGACAAGGATATTTTCAAGTTTGAACTATCAAGCTGCATTATTCTATTAGAGAACAATAAATTGTAGAACTAAACTCTACTATATCTATAGTGTTTTAAATTATCCCCCTTGGAAATTTCATACCATATTAACACCCTATTTTACCTATACATTCATTATATAAATAATGTATTCAATTTGAGGATACATTGGGAAAATATATTGAAATCCTTCACAACCCAAGAAGTTTTGGCCAGAAACACTCAAACAAGGGTGAGGGAACCTTGTACTAAAGGTGGTCTATTTCAATAAATATCATTTTAAGTGTTGGCTTTGAGTATTGCAAAGTGACCTCAAGTTAGCCTATATCAAAAAAAAAAAAATTGATCTATATATAAATATGATTCCCTCTCATTTGAATATTAAGCTTTGTGTCACCAAAAAATGCATAGTTGGACATTTTTACACTCACTTGAGTCTGTCTTATGGACTTTGGCTTGTTTTTTCCTAGATTTAATGTTGTAATGTAGCCAACACATTCACATTAGGTCTTGGACTTGTGTTAATCATTAAGAATTCTAGGATATCTTGTAAAAGTTTTGTGAAATGTTGTAACCCATTTTCACACTTTTCGAGGACCCTTTCATTTTAATTCATCTAAATAACCTCTTTTTATCACTTATCAATCCTTATTTAAAAGTTTTGTAAAGTGGTGTAACAAATTTTCTCACTTTTATAGGCTTTTCAAAAATAATTTGACCCTTTCTTATGTTTAAATGACCCATTAATGCACTTTCCATCCCTACTTAAGTGTATTTTGGAGAATAATTATATTAAACATAATTAAATACACTTTAATTCCTAAAACCCAATAAAATTTCCCTAGTGGGACCAAGTTACCACCTGCGACACCTTAGTCCCACTAAGCACAAAAATCAAAATTATTTTAAATTTCTAGCAAGATATTATTCTCTTAACCTTGAGGTAATCCTATGATGTATTATGTTTGGGAAATATTATAAAATCAGGTATAAATAAAGGGTTTTCCCCTCATTTTTCATCTACTACAATCTTCTAATTTCCTAATTTCCTTAGTGCATTTTCTTAATCATTCTCAAGCATTCAAAGCACTTTCAAGCATCCATTGGAGAATCTTCTTGCATGTCTTTAGATTTCTACATCAATATTTTGGCATTGCATGTGGTTCATTCATCATTCTCTCTTTATTCTATTTCATTATCTAGGGTTTGAGCAAGGAAAACCTCTATTCTCTAACCATTAACCCTTTTCCCCTTCTTTTCATGTGTGTTTTTGTAGGTCTTGTATGCAAAATTTTCAAAGAGAAAGGTGTTTTCAACTCATAAAAGTCATTCAAGTCAACAAATCCCTAAGTGAAGCTTAGAGACCACTTTCAACCCAATTCCTGTAGTTTCAGAACTTGAAACTTGTCAAGAAGAGGAGTATAGATTGATAGCTATGGATTCCTACCTCAAATTTCTCAAGATTCCCAAGTGGACTAAGTCACCATTTGTGGTGAATTAGTCCCATTTCTATGCTTGAAAAGTTATTTATGCATTTATGGACAACCATTTGGCATAAACTTGTTCCAATAAAATCTCCCTAAAACAGGACTAAGTCACCTAGCTTGGTGTAAGTGTGCTAGTTGGATTCAACAAAAAATTCTAAAGGATTTCAGAGCCTCTCTACATCACATTCTAGTTTCCAAGTGTATCTCTCTATTCTTGTTCATTTTTGTTATTGTTTACTTGCATTCTTAGGTCCTTTTGCATATCATAATGTGTTTTCAAACAACTTGCATTTCTTAGGCTTTGCATTAATAATTCATTTCCTTTTTCAATTTACTGCATTTAGGTCATTTCATTTAAACATATTTCATCTATTCTTGCATATTTTTGAGTGGGGACATTACACATTTTGGTCCATTTCTCTCCTTTTAGGTGAAAAACCCTAGAAGTGTAAGAGAATCATGGATACCAAAATTGGTGTCCACATTTTGGTGAACCTGACTTTTAAACATTTTACTTCTGATTTTAAGTACATTCCCATCCTAGGAATAACTTGCATCAATATTGCATTAGGTTTTGCATTGTTCAATTTGCATCCTAGGGTTTTAAAAATTGCATTAGTGAAAAACTCATATAGCTTACATTTTTGCATTACATTTCATTCAAAATTTAAAAATTCTACATTTTCATACTATAGCTACATCCAAAAAATTAAAAAAACATAATTTTTTTTTTTTTTGAAAAATATCAAAAAATCACTATTGGGACTAATTCACCACACTGGGCGACTTAGTCCTCTTGCACATTCTACATTGTAATTTTTTCATTTTTAGAGCATTTTTTGTTATTGCATCTCTATTACTATTTCCCAATTTGTTATTTTATTTCATTTCTTGCATTTAGTACTTTTTCCATGTCTCTTTGTTCTAATAAGTTTTTGATTTCATTAAAATCTTTAGTTGATATGCCAAATTGTGCCTTTGGAACTGATCCAAATGACCTTGAGATTCCTCATGCTCCTTCAACTCCTTGTGATGTTGACATCATTGGAGAAGTTGATGACAACATGAATAATGTCCTAAATGAGTGTCTTGACATCCTTGAAGCTAATGCATCCTTTTATACATCCATGAAACAACAAAACCTTTCTATAGTCTCACCTCCTAATATGTTTCGTTACTTAAATCCTAGAAAAAAGGAAGGAACTAAGTTCCCTCCATCAGGCGAACCTAGTTCTTCTAAACAATCAATCCCTCAACCATCTATGATAACAAAGTTACAAATACCCAAATCAACCTTGAAGAAACTTATGGAAAAGGTTTTACCATTTTAAGCAAACATGGTTGTGACACAACAACTAAACGTGACATTCATCAACTTTTAGAACAAAATCCAAAAGAGGAAAACGCAACCAGATTAGAATATCAAGAACCTCCTCATGACAACAGGCCTCCTATTGAATATTGGAGACTTTGTGATAATGGCATAGTAATCTTTGATTCCCCTCCCGATCTAAATGTCCTCCTTCCTTGTGAACAATCCTTACATGATAACAATGAAAAGGATGATAGGATCACTTTGGATCCTCCTCCTCCTCCTTAAATTCAAGAAAAGGGTGAATCTATCAAATGCAAGAGGCCTTACAAGTTACAAAAACTCAAGTTTCCTCCTTGTCTAACACTTGAATGTGAAAAGAAATTGCAAATAAATTTAAACAAAGGACTCATACTATTACCAACTATAAATAGGTTGGTGATCTATCCTAAAGATGTTAATGGTCCAGATTGTGCATATCATCATGTTCTTGGAGATAGAAGTGATGAGTGTCATCATGTGAAAGAAACACTGAGCAAGTATCATTTTCATGGTGATAATTACTATCCAATAGTTCCATAAACCACTATCAAACACCTTATCATTTAATGGTTGTAGAACATTCCTTTATCACTATTACATGACCTTTCCCATCACCTACATTGGATCATTCTTGTCTTTCACTCAATGGGGGAAAGAAATTCCTAGAATTGTCCTAGTAATGTTGTAATGCCCCGTCTTAATAACCTAAGAATGTAGCTTTTGTGTATAATAGTGAAATAATTCTTTTTTAAAGTTTAATTATTAGGTTATTTAGTTGCATACATTCATTAAGCTATGCGACGTTACACTACTTTGAGTTTCCATAAGTGACTTAAGTATTTCGCATTGCACATATTAATTTATAACATAAAGATAAACATTGCATAACATTGAATATCATTCAAGATAATATAAGGTACAAACATGTTTCATTCATTGCATTTGATAAAATATACAATACTCATCCATTTGATGAGGTAGATCAAATAGTAGTTACAAATTACATTTACATTTTTCACCTCATATACAATTTGAGGGATGTTTTACAATACTATATACAATTTACAAAGAAGTTCACATGAGTTTCCAAGTGAGAGCTCTCCATCCATGAAGCTCTCGATGCCATAAACACAAAACTGGGGACCCAACGGAGTAAGGTGCACGTTCCACCCAACCATGTGGTACCCGTAGGTCCACCCCCCATGCTAGGAGATAGTAATAAGGTTACCTAGACCTAATCTACTAACCCTAGACATAAATACATAACAAACTAATGGTTACATTGCTTCTAGATTTTGGTCATTGATTATATCACAAACACAAGGTTAATTGTTACTTTAGGTGGAGTGTCATCACAATGTTACAAAGGTTACCCTAGTGTTTCTTCCTAGGTTCCGGACCCCAACATGGGTTACCCTAGTAACCTCTTACGAAACCTGGCCCCTATTGCATACTATTGTGGAATTGAATGTCTTTTGAAGAAACAAGACACCGATTTGCCATTCCATGCCTTCTCATCTTATACTCAAGACTGAAGTAGCTCAAGAGTCATAAGTGAGGAAAAATATCTTGTTAAGAGTTTTTAGTTAACTACTGTATTCTTTAATTACCACTGACTTACTAACTCTTTCTAAGTTACCCTGACACCACTTTGTGTGTCGGCCCTTACAAAAAGCCACTCCCCTAAACATAACAAGGTATCTAAGTTCTCTAACTAAGCTTTACAGGTGTACAATCATACAAGATACAATTTCAACACTATTCATTACGAACATCAAATTTTATGTTCACAAAAATCTGGTATCTAAATACCATACAAAAAAACCATGTACACATCATTAACCAATACAGAAATTCAGCTTAACAACCACTATCCCCACTTTTACAATTGGCCTGGAAGACTTGTTTACTTGATGCTTTCCCAATTTGCCCAACAAAGAAAAAGATTTAAGGAAAATTGAAATAAAATAATGCATCTACTATAGGATATACTAAATCCTTTCAAACAATATATTTTACATGTATTTAAATCAACTTGATTAAAATTTCATAATCAAACATTCTAAATTATAACTTTCACAATTTTATATATAAAATAAACATCAATTTGTCAAATAAAATATTTTAATCCAAACTCTCATTGATTAATCTAATATAAAACAAACACTTAAATAATTTTATTTAAATCATTGTTTTATATTATTAATTATACTATAAAATCATTATAATAAATTACATGTAATAAAATTTCAATCAATTAATAAATTTATATAATATATATATTATAATATTATATAATATATATAATATATTAGATATATTATATATAAAATATATATTAATAATATATATTATATAAATAATAAATTAACATTTATATTAATTAAATATTAAATAAAACAAAATTAAAAACATACTTTTTAATTTACTGCACTCCCGACAGTTCCCACGGGAGGATGCGTTGCCTGTGGGGCAACACTTCCTCCACATATTTGTGGAGGGCACTGCCTCATAGCAGCCGCACCCCCCACTGTGGGAGCGGCGGCTAGGAGGTAACCTCCCCCACCGTCCACATTCACACAGGTAAAAAAAAATGAATTTCAATTTATTTATTTTTAAACAATTTCGGATTAAATTCGTCGTACAGCGAATTCTCCAAATTCTTTAATTTAAATCTAAAACTTTCAAATAATTTCCTATAATTTTAATAGCAGTAAATATATAAAAATATTTTTAAAAGAAATACCAAATGAATCTTTATATATAGAGGTAATTTACTGATAAGATTTTCTATAGAAATCAGGAAGAGGAAGGATTTTTAACAGATAATTTATGTACAATATATTTTCAATGAAATAGTTTCACCTGGAAGTATTTGTTTTTTAAAATAAAACCCCATATCTTCTTCAAGTCAAATAGATGTTATAATTTAAGAATTCTTCCATTTCTTTTAATTTCTCCTGTAGTTTTCTACTGATAAAACATATCTTCATTTTGCTCTTCTTGATTTCTCTAAAAATTTCTTGTTTTCACAATTTCCATAGAGATTTTCTTTTCTTTCACAATTAAAATCCTTCACAGATCTTTCCTACTATTTAAATAATTTTATTTTTTACAAAATTTCTGAGAAGAATTCAGGAAATACAAAACTAATATTTTCTCATTCATTCTTTTTCAAAAGAAATCAAATTAAACAAAGAAAAATACCTGTAACACCTCTGTTGTCTATAACTTGAGATTGTCTGTAACTTGAGATTTGGCTTTAGAAAAGAGAATCCTCTAGCTCTCTTTCATCCTGATGATGGATCACGGAGTGTGATTCGAAACGTCGATGCAAAAAATCTTTACACAATCGAATCCAGAAGCAATACAAATCTATAATTATTTTATTTAAATTTAAAAATTCAAATTCAAATAGCATGCATTTATTTTTATTAAATTTTTCTAATTTTCAATACAAATTTAATTTACAGTTCAAATGCCAATCCCACAAATAATATTTAATTTTCAAATAAACTATTTACACACTTAATAATTTAATTTAATTTATTTATTTATTTATTTATTTAATTAAATAAATTTAATCTTTTAAGATTAAACCATTTAACCAAATAAGCTAATTAATTAATTAAATAATAAGCAACTAATTTCTTCAACAATTATGAATTAATTTAAATAACAATAATTTAAGCACAATAAACTAACATTAAAATTAATCAAATTTACCTTCCAAGCAATTTATCCAAACAGAAAATGACAAAACAATCCTATGACTCTCAACTAAAATAGATGATGTACTAAGACAGGGATTATAGATTAGACTAGGGTGAACCAAACTACTATCTCCTGATCAACATATTTGTTGAGTCTTGACACGCTCAGACCTGAGTGCCCAGGTGGAGTCGGTGTCATGTACCTGCAATTCCTACAACCAAGCAAATAACATGCATATATATATATATATATAAATCATTGTATAGGCACACCGTGCGGAGAAAATCACAGATATCACAGGGCACTTGCAAGCGAGTGATGCGATTCCGTTCTCCACACCAATACACATCACATCAGACTAATGAAATAAATAGCTGTTAGTCCATCATAAACATGTACATAGCAATAATCAACTGAAAGTAAACATCTACACTATCTCAAAGCATATCAGAAAATAGTAATCACCATACAATGTATCATCATGTCACAAAATAAATCCACTATCGCTCAAAACCAGTGATCAAAATATCCAAACAAGGTATCATAGTCTAACAGTGTAAAACATAATAGCAGAAAGCATAAGCATAAATAGAGGGGTAATACAAATGCATTTTTCACTATCCCTTCACTTGTGTTATTCACCTTCTGCTTATACCGATTAAGATTGGGAGGTAGATGACTTGCTCAATGGTTAACTTGCATTTTCCTTACTAGTCTTTTGCATTTTCTTTTTCCTTTTCTTTTATGTGTTTTCATGCGCATAACATTTTCCCCTGTGATGTGTTGTTTGATGTTCTCTCTCTTTGTGACATTCCTCTATTTGTACCTTCCTTCTTCTATATACCGTACATCACTTTCACCTTTTTATTTTTCTTATTTTTTCCTTTTGGGGATGACGCAAGGAATTGAGACCACAATGTCTCTTTCATTTTGACCCAAAAGGCCACTTTTTCTTTTTCTTTTTCTTTTCCTTTTTATTTTGTTTTTTTTCATGTGTTTTCCTTTTGGGGATGTTGTAAGACATTGAGACCAAAATTTCTCCTTCATGTTGTCCCAAAATCATTTTCATTTTCTTTCACCATTTTTATTTTCATTTTTCTTGTGTTTTCCTTTTGGGGACAATGCAAAACGTTGATACATCCTATGTCTCTTCCATGTTGACCCAAACAAATCTTTCTTTTTCTTTGTTTTCTCTCTCTTTGTGTCATTCTCCAAGTTCTATGTATTCAAGGAATGATGATAGTTATGAGCTACCAAATCTATAGATCCCTTATGTGTTTGGTGTTTTCATTTTGGGGGAAACACCTTCCCCCTTTTCCTTTCTCTGAAATGATGTAGCCTTACTTAGAAATGTATGACTTGGCATAGGGGCTTTCCACATTGGCTCTCATGTCTTCTTTCTTGTTTTCATTTTTTTTCATTTTGCTACTTTAAAGTAATTTTTCACAATACAATGTGTAGCAGTTCCTTTAAAGTGGGGACATACATTGACATTATTTATTTTGCATTTTTCCTTTCTATTAGTTCTTAGTGCATCCTTGTTACTTCATATGATGTGTTTTGTTGCTTTGTGGATAACATTGGTTATAGTGTCCTTCGTGAGTATTATCTATCTTAACATATTGCATTCCTCTTAGTGGCTTGATGTGATGCATTGTATCCCCTAAGTTATGAATTTTCTATTATTTGGTTGGTCCTCTCTTGGAGACATTAGCCACAATGTTCCCTAAGTTAAATACCTCACACGTGTTAGTGTAATTAATATTTAATTACACTTCATAACTTTACTTAGGTAATATTTAGTTCCTAGGTTTATTAATTATCATCCTTATGTTGTTGAGCTATCTTGTTGCTCAAGATAAGATTAGGGTTATGCACCTTTTCTTTTATAAAACAAATCATATCTTGTAATTAATTGAACTCTTGAATAATATTATGTTGCACATCTTTTTGCAATAGCTCTCTATTTTTTCTATTTTTCTCTTCTGTGGAAGGTGATTTTTTGGTTTGCATTTCAGATCTTTGTTTCTAACATGGCATCAGATCCTTGATTTGTAGCCCCTTCCCAGATTTTTGAGAAAATCATTATAGGGTTCATTTGGGATTCCTCGAGGGTATCATACCTTGAGTTCATCTATGAGGCATTTTGGATTAGATGGGGCTTCACCATTGGATTCAGAGCATTGGAGAAAGTTAGGATTGGATTTTGTTTTGAAGATTTTGGTCATCATTTTCAAGATCTATGAGGGTTTCAAGCTTAGAGATTTTTTGCAAGTTCTAGGGGTAGTAAAATTTTCAGAGCATTTTGAGCACAAGCGGAGGTCACCATCATGTTTGCAGTAGCCAAAAACCCTAAGATCACCTTTCTTTTCATTGGTTTTTGTGAATTTGGTTTGGAAGGAAAAAAAAATTCTTGGGGGGCCATCGGCCTCCCCAGCACGCTCCCCAAGGCATGAAAATTTGAGAAAAAAATAAAAAAATGTTTTTCTTGGTTTTCTTGTCGGTGCTCCTAGATTAGAAGAATCTCACAGCCCATCCGCCACCAAACCTCTGTTGTCACCCATCAACACCGCCCAAATTCTACCAGTCTTAGCCTTTGGCCCTAGCAGGAAATTGAGTAGCTCCGCCTTGGTCACATGGAGTACCGAGGGTCTTCTACCCAGCCCCCACAGGATCCACTTAGCCCTGCTAGTTGTCCTTTGGAGGACCGATTGCTATGCACTCAATCCCGGTGGCCTCCCAGTACCCCAGCCGGTCATATTGATGACTAGGGGCCCATTCCTAGCCACAATTAGACTTGGAATATTCTAACGGAAAAAGGCATATTCTGGCAGCCGCAAAAAAAATTTCTAGTAGGGGGGGCATTTTTTTCCCCAATGGCCTCCAGGCCATTAATTTTTTTCTTGTGAAGTGTTGACATCAGCATGATATCAGCAGCTATATGATGCTCCAAGCCCCCTCCTAGCCTTGATTTTCCCTAAAGGAGTACTTATTTTCTTTTTGGCATAACTTGGGCATACGGTATCGAAATCGAGCAAACGAGATATCACCAGAAACTTGGTTCCAAGAAATTTCTAGTGGTGTAGGTTATTTTTTGGTATTTTTCTATTTACTTTCATTTATTACTATTTGAAGTTAGATGTTCATTTTTGGCTTATGATCTCGTAACTTTTTTCCACGATCTCTAATTTTCATCTTCTTTGTGGCATTGGAAAGGTATTGAGGAGCTCTATTTTGCCGTCCATGCACTTTTTTTTGTATCTATCCCAAGTTTATTATTATTCTAGATTTGTCCCTATGGGTGTTTTGGACATTACTTAGATGTTTTGGTAGTTGGAAAGGTGAAACTTGAATATTTTTACTTCATTTTAGTACCACATCATCTTATTATCTGTTTATGCATGTTTTCATTCTCTCCTTTTACAATCATTAGGTTATTGTAATAAATGAACTGATATAAAGTTCCATCAGGGGGGTTTCTTACACAATAAATCTGATTAGAGTGTAGTTTTAACTTTGATCTCCATATCCATCTTGATTTGTTGGTAACTCATATGGGTTATCTGGTTTCCTAGTTTCTTTTGGCAACCTTTTTGCTATTGCTTGACACATCTCAGATTCACATTGGTTCACACTTCAGTTAAGATATTATGTTTCTTGATCCACATTTTTTCAGATCCTTCTCAATTTGAGGGCCATGTTTTTATGGTTAATGTTCCCGAGTCTTCATGGTGCTCCTTCCCATGGAAGAGTTTTAGTCACAATTTGGCATCAGCATTGAGATACATAGTTTCCAGATTCTGTCATCATCTCATCCATTGTTGCTTCACAAAATTCCAGGGTTGTTCTAGTTTGTGAGTTTTCCAATGTTCTATGGCATCGAGTCTACTTTTGCATTATCATGATTCCATTTTTTGTTTCATTTGTAGATAGAAGTATCTTTCCTTGCTTTCTAGATTCAGGTTCTAGTGTTCTTCTAGTGCTTCTTTGTAGTGGTCATCTCATTGTAGGGCATTTTTGTCCCACTAGGTTTTCCTTCTCTACCTCATTATTGCATTTGTACTTGGGTACCTGATCAAGCCTTATTTTTGAGACCCATTCATGATTTATTGCATTCATCTTAGTTTTTAGGTGCATGCTTTGTTAGGCTCCCGAAGTTGCACTTATGGGGGGGTGTTAGTGTAATTAATAATTAATTACACTTGCATAAATTTACTTAGGTAATTTTTAATTCCTAGGTTTATTAATTGTCATCCTTATGTTTTTGAGATATCTTGTTGCTCAAGATAAGATTAGGGTTATGCATCTTTTATTTTATAAAGAAAATAATATCTTGTAATTAATTGAATTCCTGAATAATATCATTGTAGGGAGGTTTTGTCCCACTGGGTTTTCCTTCTCTGCCTCATTATTGTATTTGTACTTGGGTACCTGATCAGGCCTTGTTACCAGGAACCATTCATGCTTTCTTGCATTCATCTTAGTTTTTAGGTGCATGCTTTGTTAGTCTCCCTAAGTTGCACTTATGGGGGGGTGTTAGTGTAATTAATATTTAATTACACTTGCATAACTGAGGTAATATTTAATTCCTAGGTTTATTAATTATCATCCTTATGTTGTTGAGCTATCTTTTTGCTCAAGATAAGATTAGGGTTATGCGTCTTTTCTTTTATAAAGCAAATCATATATTGTAATTAATTTAATTCTTGAATAATATTATGTTGCACATATTTTTGCAATAGCTCTCTATTTTTTCTATTTTTCTCTTTTGTGGAAGGTGATTTTTTGGTTTGCATTTCAAATATTGGTTTCTAACAACATGAACTAAGAAAGACTCCTTTTAACATCCTTTTCATGTTTCATTTTGAATTTTTTATATGGCCACCTTGCATAACATGACTTGCATGCTTGTGGAGCCATTGTGTTCATGAGCTCCAAGAATACGAAGTTTTGCTTGTCTCGTGATGCTCAAAATAACATTTTTATTTTGTGGTGTCTTATTAAAGTTATCAAGAGATATAACTTTGGCATGGTTGAGTAGGAAGCCCATTATGAGGCATGAATTTTCCCCATAGCCACCTACGTGTGTGTGAGTGCATACCAGCCATGAGTGTATGTTTCTCACCTTTTAGGCCTTCTCACCCAATGGATAGCCATGAGTTTCACCTCAAAGTGAGTATGCATTTTCCTTCTAGACAAAAAACCTAGATCTAATCCACAATGGGATAGAAAAATGATCAAAAATTGATCTAATTCTTTTCCTTCTCATTTTCTTTCTTTCATTTTTTTTCATCATTTTCATGTGTGTTCCTTTGTTATAATGATTGGTTTTCCATGGGATCTTGATCCTGGGGGCTTGATCATACCTCTTGATTATTTTTGTCTCATCTTACAAAGCATGAGTGCATTTGGATCCCTCTTATGTGCATGTTGGGTTGCTTTAGTGTGAGTTTCAAGCAAGTTAATTCTATCACTAAAGTGGGGCTTAATGTGTCACCAAAAAATGAATAGTTGGACATTTTTATGCTCACTTGACTCTCTCTTATGGACTTTGGCTTGATTTTTCCTAGTATTAATGTTGTGATTGGCCAACACATTCACATTAGGTCTTGGACCCTTGTGAATAATTAAGAATTATAGGATGCCTTGTAAAAGTGTTGTGAAGTGTTGTAACCCACTTTCACACTTTTCTAGGACCATTTCATTATAATTCACCTAAATAACCTATTTTATCACTTACCAAGCCTTATTTCAAAGTGTTGTAACAAACTTTCATGGTTTTCTAGGCTTGTCATCAATAATTTGACCCTTTCTTATGTTTAAATGACATCTTAATGCAGTTTCTGGGCCTACTTAAGTGTATTTTGGAGAATAATTCTGTTAAAAATCATTAAATACACTTTAATTCCCAACACCTAGTAAAATTTCCTTGATGGGACCAAGTCACAACCTAAGGTGACTTAGTCCCACTAGGCACAAAAATCAAAATTATTTAAATTTCTAGTGGGATATTATTCTCTTAACCTTGAGGTCAGCCTATGATGTGTTATTTTTAAGAAGTATTGTAGAATCAAGTATAAATAAAGGGTTTTCCCCTAATTTTTCATCTCCTACAATCTTCTAATTTCCTAATTTCCTTAGCAAATTTTCTTAATCATTCTCAATAATTCTAACCACTTTCAAGTATCCATTGGAGCATCTTCTTGCATATCTTTAGATTTCTACATCAATGGTTTGGTGAGCTATGACATTGCATTTTTTCATTCATCATTCTCTCTTTATTTAATTTCATTATCTAGGGTTTGATTATCAAATTGGGGTTTGACCAAGGAAAACCCCTATTCTCTAACCCTTAACCCTTTTTCCCCTCTTTGCACGTGGGTTTTGTAGTTATTGTATGCATAATTGTAAAAGAGAAAGGTGCTATAAAGGTTTTGTAAACTCATTAGTCATTAAAGTCGACAAATCCCTAAGTGAAGCTTGGAGACCACTTCCAGCCTGATTCCTATAGTTTTACAACCGAACACCTATAAAGAAGAGGAGTGCAGACTGGTAGCTATATTCTTAGGTAGACTAAGTCACCATTTATGGTTAATTAGTCGCACTATGATGCAGGGGAATCCTTGGTTCTTTGCAATCCTACATCAACCAAAAAAATATTTTAATTTCAATTTTGTTCTTGTTCAGTTCAAGTTTGCAAATTTAGCATTTCATAATATTAGCTCATTGAACCCTACAAATCAATATTTTCATCATGGACATGTTCATTTTCCCTTATTCCAATATTTCAAAATGATTCGATCTTTTTCTAATAATTTATCACTTCCAGATTAAGTGACAATTTCTAGAATAGAGCACCAGAGTACTTTCGATCCTAACAACGAGTTTTTTCTCTTGTGGATCCTTGCCATAGCTTGCGGATCCTCACAATGTGTCTTGAATTATTTTGTGGAGTGTCCCCGACCTCAATTCCTATGCACCTATCGAGGAGAAATTTAAATTTAAGCCTGACCTATTTCATCCACATGTTACATTTCCTTCATCAGAGATTGTAATGATGTTTGGCCGACATGGAGGATTCTAGATCTCTGGATGTGATATAAATCATTGTAATAGATCATTAGGAAATTAGAGTAGATGAATAATGGATTTGATATGTAAGATTTCAGATCATATTAAGGAGCATATAGGAATATTGTATTTAAGGCATGTTGTATCAGACCCGTGAGCCCAATCTATGAACCTAAATGTTGTCAGCTGATTGTAACTAAATTTTTTGGTAATATGAATGTTTAAATCTACATGTGCCTCCATATTATTTGTGGATTCTATTGTGTAACTCTTGTTTCAAGATTTGAATTTTTCTCTTTGAGGACCCTCCTACCGTGACTGCACTAGATTGGTATCAAAGTGAGATTCATTCTATGGGAGATTGCAAGAGTTTGTAGAGTCCTACTGAAGATTAGTTGTGGGGTGGCGGACTAACGATCTAACCTGAAGCTATAGAGAACTTGTGTAAAGATGATGGGAAGAAGAAATGGTAGAGGAAATGGAGCATGTGGAAATGCAGACCCACCTATAATGGAGATGTTGAGAGGAATTGTTGTTAAATTAGAATTAGTCAAAATGGCCCAGAGGAGAGGTCAACCAGTTGATGATGTGAGTGATGAAGAGGTAGAAGAATAGAAAGAAGGGGAAAGAGAAAATCAACCTACCATTGATCAGAGAGAAGAGAGGTTCATAAGATACCTAACTAGAGTAAATACAAAACCACATTTCAATCCACTGATTTGTAGTTGTAAGTTGGATTTAGATGAATTGCTTGATTGGATAATGAAGATGGATAAGTATTTTGATTTTTAAGGTACCACCAAAGACAAGAAGGTGAAATTTTCTTATAAAAGGTTGAAAGGACATGCATCCCTTTGGTGGGAACATTTACAAATAGATAGGAAAAGAAGAGGAATAAAGATTTATTTAAGATCATGGGATCAGATGGTGAATAAGTTAAAGATGAAGTTTAAATGCTCATAGACTATCAAATTAATTTGTTCCAGAAGTTGTAGAATTTAAAGCAAAAGGAGTCAAGTGTGGCAGAGTATACTGAGGAGTTCTACAAGTTGAATATTATATTAAAAAATTCAAAGGATGAGGTCGAGTAAGTAGCTAGATATGTGAATAGCTTGAAGCTATCTATATACGATGAGATTAGTTTGATCAAGTTTTGAGTGTGGAAGATCCATATCAATGTTCCCTAAAAGTAGAAGAGAAGTCGAATAAAAGACTTGAGCAGAGATAGAGAGGAAGAGGATATTTTGCAAATCAGAATGAAGATAAGGAAGTTAGTAATAATGGAAACTCTTACTAGAGAGGAGGATATGGTGGTTACTGGAATGAGGGTTATAGAAAATATGATAGAGGATTGGAGAAAAGAGTATTAAGAGGAACTTGTTTTAAGTGTAGTGGAGGACATAGAGTATTTGAATGTAATTAGGGAGAGACAAGTAGAGAGATAGAGAACAGTAGAGGAATATCCTTTGCTGAGGAAGATCATGCTAGATCATCTAATAAACCAAAAGAGGGAGAAGTATTGGTGAGAAAAAGAGTATTGTGTTAAAGTGAGATGGAGTAGGAACCATTGTAGAGAAAGAATTTGTTCCTAACTAGATGCAAGGTAGTTGGTAAATGTTGCAGAGTGATTGTTGAAAGTGGAAGCTCTAAGTAATTGAAAATATTGAAACACCTGAAGCCCTATCAGATAGCATGGATTCAAGACAAGCATAAGATATTGGTAAGTGAAAAATGTTTGGTGAAATTGAAGATAGGAAATTATCATAATGAATTTTTGTGTGATATCATGCCTATGGATGTAAGCCATGTTTTGTTGGGAAGGCCTTGGCAGTTTGATAGAAAAACTATTCATGATGGAAAGAAGAACAAATATACCATTATTTCTAATGGGATGAAGCATACTTCATTTCCATTGGAGGATGTTCCTAAAGTTGAGTTTTGTATGAATTCTAGAATTTTTTTTGGTTAATGGAAGGATATTTATGGATGGATTGAAGCATGAGAAAATGTGTTATGCTTTGTTTCTTAAGAAGGTTGAAAACTTGAAGCAAGTATAAGAAAAACCAAAGGAGATAAAGGAGTTGTTGGAAGGATATGAAGATATCATTTCAAATAATGTACCTGATGGATTTCCACCTGTGAGGAGTCTCATTCATTACATGGATTTGATTCCTAGAGTTAGTCTGCCTAATAAAGTAGGACAATGGATAACACCGAGAAAGAATGTAGAGTTGAATAGACAAGTGCAAGATTTTTTGAGGAAGGGTTTGATCATAGAACTTAGCTTAAGTCCTTGTACAACACCTATTGTGCTAGCACGTAAGAAGTATGGAGAATGGAGGAAGTGTACAGACTCTAGAGCCATAAATAAAATCATAGTGAAATATAGATTTCCTTTTCCTTGGATTGATGACATTATGGATTGTTTGAGTGGAGCTAAATACTTTACAAAGATATATTTGAAGAGTGGATATCATTAGATCATAATCATAGAAGGCGATGAGTGGAAGACAAAATTCAAGACAAATGAAGGATTGTATGAGTGGATGGTGATTCATTTTCGACTAAAACATGAACCGAGCACTTTCATGAGGCTGATGAATGAGGTATTGAAGAAATTATTGGGTAGTTTTTGATTGTCTATTTGGATGACATCTTGATTTTCAGTAATACTAGAGAAGAACATGTGTTGCATATAAGACAAGTTTTGCAGAGGTTGAGAGAAGATCAATTGTTGATATGCATTAAGAAGTGTAGTTTCATGAAGGAAGAATTTGTATATATAGGATTTGTGATATCTACGAATGGATTGAAGATGGTTCCTAAGAAGGTAAGAGAAAGTTTTGAATGCCCTACACCAGAAAGCATTGGAGAGGTAAGATCATTTCATGGATTGGCTAGTTTCTAATAGAAGTTCATTAGGAATTTGAGTTCTATTTTTAGTCCTATGATAGAAAAAATGAGAGGGGATAAGAAATATTTTAGGTGGACATCTCAAGCAAACCAAAGTTTTGAGTTGTTGAAACATAAGGTGACTAACTAGTTCATTTTTTCTTTACTGAACTTTAGTAAGGTATTTTAGGTAGATTGTGATGCAAGTGGAAATGCAATTAGAGTAGTATTAAGTCAAGAATGAAAGCCAGTAGCTTATTTTAGTGAGAAATTGAATGATGCTAGCAGAAGGTATTTAGTGTATGACAAGGATTTTTATGCCATAGTTCAAGCCTTGAAGAAGTGGATACATTACTTGTTGCCTAAGGAGTTTGTGTTGTATAATGATCATTATCCATTGTAGTATTTGCATAGTTAAGGTAAGTTGAATCAGAGACACATGAGATGGGTGGAATTCTTGCAAAGTTATAATTTTTTCTTGAAACACAAGAATGGAAAGTCAAATAGAGTAAATGATGATTTAGGTAGGAGAAGAAATTTACTCACTTAGATGAGAGTGGAGGTATTAGGCTTTGATGAATTGAAGAAATTGTATGAGGAAGACCCAGATTTTGCAGAACCTTGGAGAGCTTGTAAAGAACTAGTCTTGGAGGATAAGAGTTAGTGGTTGCATTATTTCATTTAGGAGTATATGTTGTTTAGAGGGAATCAGTTGTGTATACCCCAGATTTCAATGAGGGACAACTTGGTGAAAGAAAAATATAGTGGAGGATTGGGAGAACACTTTGGAATTGATAAAATAGTAGCATTGGCAAGTGAGATTTACTTTTGGCCATAGATTCATAAGGATGTTAGGAAATTTGTGCAGAGTTGCATATTTTTTCAAGCTACAAAAGGGAGTAGTCAGAATGTTGGATTGTATAAGCCTTTGATAGTTCCAAAGAGGCCTTGGAAGGATATTAGCATGGATTTCATAATTGTCTTTCTGACGAAACAAAGAGGTAATGATTCTATATTTGTAGTGGTGGATAGATTTTCTAAAATAGAAAATTTCATACCTTGTAAGAAGACAACAGATGTAACACATGTAGCAGATGTATTTTTCAAGGAAGTGGTCAAATTGGATGGATTACCTAGGAGTATTGTTTCAAACAAAGATACAAAGTTTGTTTGTTACTTTTGGACGACACTTTGGAAGAATTTAAAGACAAATTTAAAGTTCAGTTCTAATTTTCACCCACAGACTGATGGATATACAAAGGTAGTAAACATGAATTTAGGGAATTTGATAAGAATTTTGGTTGGGGAGAAGACTAGAGGTTGGGATTTAGTCCTTGCACAAGTAGAGTTTTCTTACAATAATTTAGTGAACAAGATTACTAGAAATACACCTTTTGAGATTGTTACTAGAGTTCATCATAGAGGTATATCTGAGTTGCGAGACATTGGTAAGGAAGATAAAATGAGTGAAAAAGTAGAGGAATTTGTAGAGTATATGAAGAAAGTGCATACTCAAGTAAAGCAACAATTGGAAGATATGAATTAGAAGTATAAGGAGTGAGTAGATGGAAACAGGAGACATAAGGACTTCAAATTTGGAGATGAAGTGATGGCTTATTTGAGGAAGGAAATATTTCTAGTTGATACATACAATAAGCTCAAGATGAGGAAGTTTGGACTTTATATGATTTTAAAGAGATTTGATTTAGGAAATGCATATGAAGTGGAGTTATCAGATGATGTGGGTATATCATGTATATTCAACATTGTAGATCTGCATTTGTACCATGAAGAAAAATTTAGTAAAGATAGTAAAGAAAAATTGGAGAAATAGTTTCCTAAACAACAATGATATGAGATACAAGAGATTTTGGATATCAAAGATGGGAGGAAAAAATGTGGAAGAAAATATAAAGAATATCTTCTGAAGTGGAAAGGTAGACCAGGGGAGGATTCTTCTTGGATTTCTCAAGCTAAGGTAGATCGTATTGGTTTTATTTTAGCCCCAACAAAGTGAGGGACTCACTTTTCAAATAACCCTGGATGTCTGATCCAGGAGCATCATTGGTTCTTTGTAATCCTGCATCAACCAAAAAAATATTTTCATTTCAATTTTTTTCTTGTTCAATTCAAGTTGTCAGATTCAGTGTTTCATCATATTTGCTCACTTGACCATGGGGATATATGTTTTCATTGTGGACATGTTCATTTTCCCTTATTCTAAGCTTTCATAATTATTGGATCTATTTCTGGAAAGTTATCGCTTCTAGATTAAGTGACAAATTCTAGAACAAAGCATTGGAGTAGTTTTGAGCCTAATGGCTAGTTTTGTCTCTTGTGGATCCTTCTCGTAACTTGTGTATCCTTGTGGTGTGTCCCAAATTGTTCTGTGGAGTTTCCCCGACCTTAATTTCATTCAACACTTCATCCTATGCACCTGTCAAGGAGAAATTGATATTTAAGTCCAACCTATTTCATTCACATGTTATGTTTCCTTCATTGGATATTGTAATGATCCTTGGCTAACACAAAGGATTCTAGATCTTTGAATGTGATATAAATTGTTGTAACAAATCATTAGGAAAGTAGAGTAGATGAATACTATATTTGATATGTAATATTTTAGCTTTTATTAAGGAGAATATAAGAATATTGTATTTCAAGCATGTTGTATTAGTCTTGTGAGCCTAATTTGCAAACCCAAATGTTGTCGACTGATTGTAATTGAAAATTCAGGTAATATGAATGTTTGAATCTGCATTTGCCTCCATATTTTGTGTGGCTTCTATTGTGTAACTCTTGTTGCATGGTCTAGATTGTTCTCTTTGAGGACCCTCCTATTTTGATTGCACCACACTACCTGGCTTGAAAAGTGATTTCTACATTTCTGGACACCCATTTGACAGAAACCTATTCTAGTAGAATCTCACCAAAATAGGACTAACTCGCCAAACTTGGCATAGGTGTCCCATTTTTCCAACAATTTTTCAAGATTTTAGAGCCTCTCTACATCACATTCTAGTTTCCAGGTGCACCTCTCTAGTCTTGTTCATTTTTGTTATTGTTTACATGCATTTTTAGGTCTTTTTTATATCACAGTGTGTTTTCAAACAACTTGCATTTCTTAGGTTTTGCATTAATAATTCATTTCATTTTTCATTTTATTTCATTTATATCATTTCATTTAGACATATTTCATCCATTCTTGTATATTTTTGAGTGGGGATATTATGCATTTTGGTCCATTTCTCTCCTTTTAGGTGAAAAACCCCAGAAGTGTAAGAGAACTTTGGATACCAAAATTGGTGTCCACAAGAATTATGAACAAGGAACTATTATGATCAATCATGGGTAAGTGCAGGATCATGGGGGTCCAAACTAGGCCTCTAAGTGGAAATGAAAATTTAGAAAAATAGAGTTAGGCAACTTGGCATAAAAATTTGAATAGGTTATTAACATAATTTGAAAAATATGTAAGAATAAAAGTTGTAGCAAATTGAATGTAGTTTCTAGGCTTCTAGTAATTTTTTGGGAAAAAGTAAATATTTCTTGCAAAAAATTAAAATTTCAATGCAATAGTACTAATTTTTTAGGAAAATGATAAGAAGCAGGTGTGTGTTTGACCTGCTTAAGTACAAGAAATTTTTATTTTTTTTCTGAATCTTTCAATATAAGTAGAGGACACATGCCCAGATGTGCTAGATATTTTTTGTAATTTTTTTCTATGCAAATAATTAGTTATGTTTTTTTATTAGAACATTTCATAATTATTAAAACGTTTGTGTCTCACCACCATAACTTGGTCAAAAATTTATGAAATTCGTTTTTTTTATCCTATAGTATGTGAAGCATCTTGTAGGTTTAAAATATGTTAAGTAGTTTGAAAGTTATATAAGTTTTTCAACCAACCTATTAATCAAGACTTTAGTTGTAATGTATGTAGAAAATCAATAATAATTATTTATTAAATTCAAAATAAGGCATAACTTAAGCTGACAATTTTCTATAAACCCTTTTAATTTCATGAAATTCAGATAAAGAAAATTTGTCAACCACAAGGGCGAGCTTTAGAAAACTAAGAAAAAAATTTAAACATGTTTTTTGGGTTGACTTTCTAGGTTAGGAAATCTTGAACCAAATCCTGAGCCTACTGATTTTTTTAGAAAAAATAGATATTTTTTACTTTTATTATTTATAATACATAATATTTAATATTGTAATATATACTAATATATTATATATTATCTACTATAATATATATATATATTAAATATTAAATATTATATTGGTATTATGTAATATATATTATATAATATATTTAATACATAGTATATATTATATACTACATACTAGTATATATTATATATTTATTGATGTGCAACAAATTCACAAGAGAGAGAGTGAGTGGGAAGGACTTGAGAGAGAGGGGGAGAGAGATAGCTGAGAGGGAGAGAGAGAGAGGGAGGGAGGAAGAGAGAGAGAGAGAGAGAGAGAGAGAGAGAGAGAAAGAGATAGATACTTGAGAGGGAGAGAAGCAGAGAGAGACAGAGGGAGAGAGAGAGAGAGAGTTGAGAGGGAGAGTGATTTCCCATGTTGGGACCCTCTAGAATAAGAAGTGATACAACCATCAAACAAAACCATGACAACTCAATTCAGCATTGATGCCATTAAAATCTTCAAGATTAATAACATGTCATTAGATCCTTCAAGTAAAAGGTATAAAGTCATCATGAATAAGAATCATTATCTTTCAACCATGATACATAAACAAGAACATTATGTACACCATAGGAGTTTGATGCAACCTTCAAACAAAATCCTTACAAGACAACAAGATACATATTCATTAGATTTTTCATGTGAAATCTATACAATAATCATGATTAAAAAATAAGACATCACTCAACCATGATACATGAAAAACCACTATATATGCACTATAAATGGACAAACACTAAATTAATAGATTATTTATTATTCATTGCTAATTTTTGGTCTCAAAATTATACTATTATATTTATAAATTCAACACTAAAAATATCCATCCAACCAAATTCTTTATAAAATATCCATCCAATGAAATTATTTATAAAATATCCATTCAAGGTAAAATTCTTTATAAAAATAAGATCATTGTCAGTGTGAATTGCAAAATTCAATAAATTTCAATAAGATCATTGTCTTCATAAAGTGTTGCATCTCTTCATTTCTTTGTGTTTTCCTTTTCAGAATGGTATTGTCTCCTCTCCTCTAGTCATCATTGATGCTCGTCTAACTCCACATCAATGGAACTAACAACATCAACAACATTTTGCATTGTAGATGCAAAACACCTCAAATATGGTGGAATATATTCTTCATTTTGAATAGCATTAACTTGATCCTGAATGGATCTAACATTAACATCAATTTGTTCTCACAATAAAGAACCATAAAATGTAGGTGGTGGAGGTGGGTTGTTATGAGCTAGAGCGGGTGGAGGTGGAGGTGGAGGGCATGGAGGTGGATTACAGATATCATCAATGTTGAATTGATCTATGATTTCGATATAAGTGAACCTGCATTAAATTTGTAATTTCAAAATGTGAGATACATGTTTAAAAATCCCTTTAAACCATTCAATATAAATGAATTAATTGAATATAAATGAAAAAATGTGTAAAAATTCATTTATGTCTAAGGCATGTAAATGATTTTTTTTTTGTTAAAGTGATTTGAAATCTCATTAAAAAGTGTTAAAACACAGTGATCTACTGAGAGGGGGGTGAATCATTAGATATTTAAACCTTTAGTTCTTAAAAATATTGCAGATTCAACATTAAACTCAAATGTGTAGATTGAAATACTAACATATATAATAACCACAAGCACAAAAGAGATCAAGACATAACACAATATGTACATGGAAAACCCAAGATGGGAAAACCACGGTTGGTGCAGAGGCACCAAAAATTCAAATTGTGTAAATGAGGTCCTTGTTAAGGTCTTAGATATTTTTGAGTTTTGAAATTTGAATAAGGTCATATATCCTATTTTCATGTGTTAAGTTCACTAGGGAGTTGATGGTTGGGTTTGGAGTCCATATTTGAAGAAATATCGATGTTTCCAAAAAGTTGTCACAAATGCAAAATTGTGAAATTGTAAAAAGATGTAAAATAGGGAAGGTGAAGAGTCATCTTGCTCTAATTCATTGGGAGTTAGTTGTAATTTGTTTGGACATGTTGGAAATTCCTTTAAAAGGGATTGTAAATGTTTGTAGTAGTGTGCATGATTGTACTTTTGAAATGGAATAATGAAATACATTGTTTCTTACAATTTTATTTAGAAAGTCACTATTCTCAAGAACTGTACATCCCTATACAGATAGGAATTCATCTAAATTTAGTTGTAAGTGATAGTTTTTTCAATCACCTTCCCTGAAAAGTTGGTCTCATGCAATTTGGTAAAGTTTAATGAAAGTTATTGCCAGATTTTGACAGGTGATTAAAACCCTAGTTTAGGGTCATAGTTAGCAATTAATTACGTTTTTATCCTATTCTAACCATTGAAACATCCTATAAATTAGTGTACAAATATTTTTCCATGTGTTATAAAATATTATTAAGCCACAGGATCTGAAGGTGAAGGTTTGGGAAGGTATATTGATGCACTAATATGTAGAATAGAGTATTGTGAGAAATTAAGAATCCTAGAGCCTAGGGTTTGTTAAAATACCTATGTAATGAGACTTTTGATGGTCAAATTAGGAAGAGAACACCTTATTAGGAAAGTGAAAAGTTTTTGTTAAGTAAATTTTCACTTGGAGATGGTAGAATCAATAGGCCTTGTTTCAAACAAGCCTAAGTAGGCCAGTCAAGAACCCGATATGGTCAGTTTTTGAGGTTTAAGCTACAAAAAAAATTATACTGCATTTTTTTATATTTTAAAACCTGTTAATAGGTGTCCAAAAGGTCCCTCATAGTCTAGAGTTTGGGTCTAGATCAAGAGTTGTGTTTGACAATTTACAGTTGGATAACTACTAGGAAGTTGGCTTTGAATGAGGGAATGGTCAATATATGAAGGGGAAGACTTTGGTAGGTGAACTTTTTGGTTGAGTTAGTGTTTTGAACGTGTCTAAAGGTGGTGAATAAACTTGCTATGGGTATGTTGGTTTGTAAACCAAAATTTGTCTTGTGAGAAAAAGTTTCCTTGAAGGATGGTTAGCTTGAAATTTGAGAAGAATAAGTGCCATGGTTGTGGAATGTATCTATAGTAGTTTGAATTTGAGCCCCTATATTGCATCAATAGTGAGAAATTTTGCTAGGATCTATTGTCCTAATCCAACATCACAAGCATCAAAGTTCAATTACAATGTTTAGGGCTGCAACCCAAGGAAGCATAAACTCCCTATTTAGAAGCTAAAATTTCAAGGATGCTACAATACCCTAAATAGAGCTACAACTTAGTTCTAATGGAGGCTACAACCTCTTACAAAGATTTTCTATCAACTATGCATATCATGGTTCTGCTCAACCTATGATGCATTGATTCAACACATTATACTTTTCTCTTTGTTCACTCTCAAACAAAACAACACAATATGCAATTAGTGCAAACTTTTACATTGGATTTTAGTGTATTTGAGTCCATCATTTGGAGTCATCTAATGGCGTAAAGTTAGAAAAAACTAGTTTCTTCATTTCATCGCTGATTTTTGCAACATATTTTGCATTGTCTTTAGCACCCACTTTTTTTTCAGATTTTGCACCAAAAATTTGGTGCCAGCAATAGCATCACCTTTAGCACTAGGAATCACACCAAAATTTGATCTTAGAAATAGTGCCTAAATTGGCACCCAATGTGGCTTCCAGTTTTGCTTCCATGTCTACTCCCATTTTTGCTTATGGTTTTGCTCCTAGTTTTGCTCCTAGTTTTGCTTCTAGTTTTGCCTATAGTTTTGCTTCTAGGTTTGCTTCTAGTTTTGCTTCCACTTTTGCTTCCACTTTTTCTTCAACTTTTTCTTCCAATGTTGCTTCTAGTTTTGATTCTAGTTTTGTTTCAAGCTTGTCTTCCAGGTTTGCTTCCAACATTGCTTCCATTTTTGTTTTTGGTTTTGCTTCCATGTTTGCTTCCAGTTTTGCTTCCATGTTTGCTTCTAGTTGTGCTTCTAGCTTTTCTTCCAGTTTTGCTTCCAATTTTGCTTCCAATTTTTCTTCTAGGTTTGCTTCCACTTTTTATTCTAGGTTTGCTTCCACTTTTGCTTCTAGTTTTGCTTCGAGTTTGGCTTCCAGGATTGCTTCCAATTTTTCTTCCAATTTTGATTCTAGTTTTCTTTCGATTTTGCTTCTGGTTTTGCTTCCAATTTTGCTTAAAATTTTCCTTCCAATTTTCCTTCTATTCTTCCTTCTAGGTTTTCTTCTATTTTTTCTTCTAGTTTTGCTTCTAGGTTTTCTTTTCATTTTGCTTCCAAATTTTCTTCTAGTTTTAGTTCTATTTTTTCTTCCTATGTTCCTTCCAATTTTTCTTCTATTGTTTCTTCCAGTTTTGCTTCCCGCTTTGGTTCTAGTTTCTCTTACAAGTTTGCTTCCATTTTTTCTTCCATTTTTTCTTCCAAGATTTTCTTTTTCTTCTAGTTTGTATTCCATTGTTGCTTCCTTTTTTGCTTCAAAAAATGCTTCTTGTTTTGCTTCCAGGTTTGCTTCTAGTTTTTCTACCAATTTTTCTTCCAAGATTACTTCTAGTTTGTTTCTAGTTTGGATTCCATTGTTTCTTCCATTTTATCTTCTAAAAATACTTCTTGTTTTACTTCCATTTATTAATTTAATATGTTTTCATTCAATTTAATTAGTTAAATATATGATGCCTCTTAAATAACTCATATGATTATAAAGTAAGTAATTTAATTATTTAACTCATATGATTAAATAACAAGATAATTATTATAACATGATCATCATCTATAATTAAAAAAAGAGTAATTTAATTATTTAACTCATATGATTAAATAACAAGATAATTATTATAACATGATCATCATTTATAATTAAAAAAAGTCAAATATCTATAATTTAATTGAATTTGAAAACATCCATCCTAATTAGTAAATTAAAATCATCATACATAATAAATATCCATCCAAAAATCATTGACCACTTTTAATATATATAAATTGACAAGTCAATACTAATAAGACATCATCATATATAACTAAAACAAGTGAAAGTCAAATATGCCAGTAGATCAATAACATGTGAAAATGATACATTTCCAACAATCAACATAAGTCAAAATGGTAAATGTACAAATGATATAAGTAAAAATGATAAATTTCAATATGATACAACTCAACAATATGGTATTGTAGGCCATGAAAATGATACATATGATAGTAACCATGAAAAGAGGCATCATAATGATATATCAACAATGATCCATGATGCAATTTATATGGTCATAAATGTCAATGGGTACTACCAACAACTGCCTCATCATCATCACTAACATTGTGATCATCATCATCATCATTATCATCATAATGATATATTAGCAATGATCCATGATGTAGTCTATATGATCATGAATGTCACTAGGTACTACCAACAATTACCTCATCATCATCACCACCATTGTGACCATCATCATCATCTTCATCATTTTTGTTGTCATCATCATTTTCATTAGCCTTAGTGTCTTCCATATATATGTCATGATCATCCTCTTCCATGTGATATGTACCAGTAGAACCAATATTTTATGGATCTATATCATGATGACGATCATCTTGATCTTCTGGAAGAACTGTGTTCTACAAAAAAAAACATTTAAAATGAAAATTTATTATTTATTTCATGCAATAATTTATTTTATATTATATATCTAGTAATGAAACATATGAGATGAAACCATAATCATATTACATCATATAAAAGTGCACATACCATAATAAAATTTCAAAAACGTTACAGCTAATATGTGATTCCAATGATGTAAAACATGAAATAATTCTTATAAACATAGTAAAGATCATAAAAAATTGGTTATAAAATTTAAATATCAAGTGTCAATTATATTGCATAACCTTAAGTGCTAACCCTCTACAAAATAATGAGGAGAATTCAAGAAGATTGGATGCAAGGGGCATTGGTATAGGAGGTGGACATGGCTCTTCTAAGCAATCCACTGAGATGGTTTCATACAAAAATGTGGAAGATATCCCTATTTCTAGAGAGCTGATGATTTAGGTTGATACAAAAAATGATGTTGTTTTGGTACCCATATATGGAAGCATGGTTCCATTTCATGTAGCCACCATCAAGAGTGTTACAAGCCAACAAGATGGAGGGAATTCTTATATATGGATAATTTTCAATGTTCCAGGTATCATCCTTAATGCACACTACATGCCAACATTGAAATTCGCTAACAATATTTATGTTAAGGAAATTTCTTTTAGATCCAAGGATTCAAAGTGGTAGAACTTCAAATTTCTACTCCTTATGTTCCATTCCTTCCCTACCTTATGTTGCTGGTCTTTCATGGTTGGGATATTTTTCATTGTTACTTTTTCAAAGGTTTTAAAATGAATTTTGTCCTATCGTTTCATCTAGGCTAGGTCCCTTTGGTCTTAATATTTTATTTCTTCCGCGAGATTTTATTTTCCTAAGTCTTAGTTGGCCCTATGTTTCATAGTTTAAAAAAAACTTATATTAGTGTTTACCATCTTCCTAGTGATGTCCCCTTGTCCTTTTAATAATTTTTTTATTTTGTAGAGGGATAAAATTCATGTGACCATTGATCAACTGTCGTTTGATCTTAGCCATTTTGCACCATCCCACGATGAACCCACCACATTGCTTTGGTTGATTGCAATATCGTGGGCAAGCACCACATGTCCCATCTGGTGAGGATGAAGGGGATAAGTTTTGGTGGTAGTCGATCATTTATTGTTGGATCTCAACGATTGCCCGCCATCATGTGATCAAAAATTAAAAGGTTTTTATTGATCATGATATCATGGGCAGGTGCCATGTGTCTCATCTGGTGAAGCCAAAGGAATAAGGGAAATACCTTGGTAAATTAATCTAGCTTTAATACATTATACAACAGGTTACTAATTTTTTCTTAAGATGCACATGTTTCAAATTAACGGATATGTTATCACCCCAGTGGGAAAGATGTTCAATGATTAATGATAAGGCTGGTGACTATGTTGAAAGAACAAGATCACTGAAGATCAAGATCTATGGTTTCCCACGATCACATGGTCAGAACTTGTAAGGTCTTCACTGATTGAGATATTGTGGGTGACCACCACATGGATTTCATTGGCAGCGGATGGTATGGTGGGCCCCTTATCTCTATGTTGGTTATTGTGCCAACTTATTTTGAAGGCAGTCATTTGATGATTTGATCAAACTAAAGGATAAATGGCTAAAATTTAAATCTGCATCAAATATGGTTGGATTTGTTCATGCAACATGCGAGTGAGATTTAATGGTGGATGAAACACTTTCTAGCATGATTTGATGAAAATAAAATCAATTATCTTGCTTTTCTTGTATCACAAAGCATTGAAGTATTTTGCGAAGTAGTTTTAGAGATGAAAGCGAAGTTGTGGGTCTTTGCAGCCAAAATTTGGGATTTCTACAAGTAGAAAGCCATAAGTTAATTTTTTGTGTCTAGATTATTTTGCACTTGAATTTGGGAAAAGATTTGTTGTACTTGTCATAGGGCTTGTTGATAAACGTTTTAGGGTTATAGTTTAATTAAATTGTGAGAAATTGTAGTGTTTTGTTCTGTAATTTCATATCTTTGGTTAGTCCTAGCTAAAAGAAGTGTGAAGTTGTAAAGAGGCCCTAGTTTGTCCAAGATGGCATTGACAAAGCAACATTCTAGCCAAATTGACTATTTAAGTAGAAATTTGTAAGATGATTTCCTGGATCAATTTCCCTTGTCAATGAATGATAGAAAGAAGGGATTGGTTCTGATGTGAGGGAAAATCTTGGGGAAAGGGATAGTATATAATTGCTCCAACATAGCCGATGCTAGGGTTCTTCTCATAGGCTTGGAAATGTTCATATTGTGGTATGGATAGAGGAATTTTCCTCACCCCTTTTCAAATGGTTGGATGCATGATTTGGGGAAGCTAGTGGTGTCAAACATGTTCCCTGATATAGACTTGCTGATGAGGGTGCAGCCTGAGACTTAGAAAATAACCCACAAACAAGAGAATAATTTTATTATTCAGAAAATGGAGCTTCTTACATGTAGAGGATCTCAAATCCCCAAGTTCTACAACACATGCAAGTTACAGAAAGCTACAGAATAACCCTTTCACAATATGCGAGCTTGTCCCCAAAAAGTTACCCAAAAATTAGAAACCCACCCATAAATAGAGCCCCCCTTTAGTTTGGAGCCAAAACAACATTCAAATTTGAGTTTAGGCGGTTTGGCGCCAAAAATTTACAACATGAAGTTCAAATTTCAAAAGGGCATTTGCAATTGTATCTTCTAGAAAGTGCGCCAACTTCCTGGGGCCATAACTTTTGATCCAGGACTCCGATTCGCAAACTGTTTGAACCGTTGGAAATGTCACAAAGTCAACAACGTGCTCAAAAACCACTTCACCAATTTTGGCAAGTTTCAGGGCCGATCCAAGAACTCTAAGTGCCTCAAATCTAACTCAGAAGATTTTTAGGTGCAAATATGAGAAACTAAAACTGCAATATATTTCCATGCAGGAATAGAAAATAAAAACCATAAATTGGAAATTTAATTATGACGAAAAGGGTATCCAAAAATGTGAAAACATCTAAAAACTAAGAAACTTGAAATTTAACTATTTATGGGTGATGCAAGATTTCCCTTACACCACTAGATGCTCCTGCATCAGACACCTAGGGTAATTTGAGAAGTGACCCCGTCATGTCTCAGGTGGTGGAGGGAAACCCAAACTATTGACCTCCGCCTTAGGCAACCAGGATGAATCTTCAACGGGCCTTCCTTTCCATTTCACCAGATATTCTTCATACTACATGTTCCTGGTACTTCTTCTCACATGACTATCCAGGATTTCTTCAATCTCCTCCTTTTCTGAAGTGGGTGCTGGAATCCCACACTGTTCCATTGTTGGTACTTCCTTTGCGCCACCTTCATGATTCTTTGTTAAATCTGAAATGTTGAACACAGGGGAAATGTTGAATCCATCTGGTAACTCTACCTCATATGCATTCCCTGAATCATGCCTCTTCAAAATTTTATAGGGACTGAACTTCTTCATCTTCAATTTGTTATATGTTCCCACTGGAAACCTTTCTTTCCTCAATTGGACCATCACTTCATCACCAATCTGAAACTCCTTATACCTCCTCCTCTGATCTGCCTTAGCCTTATACTGCATATTCATCTTGTTGATATGTTCTCTTACCTTCTCATGTATATCCTTGATGTGCTCTACAAAATCTTCAGAATCAGCACTTATTGTCTTCGCTTGGTCCATCTTCCTCAATTCTGGAGCCGTTCTGGGGCTACCTCCATACACAATTTGGAATGGTGATCTACCAGTGCTTTTGTTGACAGAATTGTTGTAAGAAAATTCTACCTAGGGTAAGATCAAGTCCCATCCCTTGGGTCTATGTCCTACCAAACATATCAGTAGGTTACCCAGACTCCTATTAACAACCTATGTCTGCCCATCTATTTGTGGATGGTGTGCAAAACAGAACTTCAACTCTATCTTCAGCTTCTTCCTCAAGGTCCTCCAAAAGTACCCCACAAATTTGGTGTCACGATCTGAAACAATACTCTTTGGCAGACCATGTAGCCTCACCACCTCTTTGAAGAACAAGTCAGCAATGTGGACTGCATCATGGGTCTTCTGACATGGAATGGAATGTGCCATCTTTGAAAACCTATCAACCACCACAAAAACTAAATCATTCCCTCATTGTGTCCTTGGAAAACCAAGAACAAAGTACATACTTATATCCTCCCATGGCATTTCTGGTATAGGTAAGGGCTGATATAAACCTATATTTTGGCTCACTCCTTTAGCCATCTGACATACCCTATAGCTTTGTACAAACTTCTTCACATCTTGTGACAATTGAGGCCAATAATAATGCTCACTGATAATGGCAATGGTCTTATCCCAACGAAAATTTCCTGCCATTCCTCCACTATGCTTCTCCTTTATCAGGTTCTCCCTCATGGAAGTCCTCGGGATACACAATTGACTTCCCTTAAATAACATGCCATCCTGGATTATGAAATCCAGCCACCTTGTCCTGTCCACTGTAACAGGTTCCTTGTAAGCTTTCCAAGCCTCTGCGAAATCAGGATCTTCTACGTATAGTGTCTTAAGTTCATTGAACCCAACCACTTCAATCTGCATCTTTGTCATCAATGTATGCCTCCTACTTAAGGCATCTGCAACCCTATTTGACTTCCCACTCCTATGTTTCAAAACAAAGGTATAACTCTGCAAAAACTCTACCCATTTCATATGCCTCTGATTTAATTTTCCCTGACTATTTAGGTACTGCAAGGCTGATGATCATTATATAGAACAAATTCCTTGAAACAAATAATGTCTCCATTTCTTTAATGCTTGAACTATTGCATAAAATTCTTGATCATATCTGAGAATACTTTCTCTGGCATCATTTAACTTTTCACTGAAATAGGAAATTGGCTTACCTTCTTGGCTCAACATTGCTCCAATGGCACAACCACTAGCATCACAATCCACCTAAAACACCTTGTTGAAATCAGGAGGGCTAGAATAGGTTGCTTCTTACCTTTTGCTTCAATGTTTAAAATTTTTTCTGCTCCAGCTCCACTTGAATTTTCATCCCCTCTCATTGTTTTAGTCGAGGGGTCCACAAATACTCTGAAGTTTCTAAGAACTTTCTATAAAAACTAGCCAAAGCATGGAAAGATCTCACCTTAGAAGTTCTTGGGGTAGGCCATTCCAAAATAGCCTTCACCTTCTCTAGGTCCATCTTGAGACCTTTTGCTGAGACAACAAACCCCAAGTACACTAACTCCCTCTTCACAAAACTGCACTTCTTCAGATTAATCAACAATTTCTCTTCTCTTAACTTCTCAAAGGCTCTCCAAATATGCATCAGACGCTCATCCAACGTCTTACTGAAAATCAAAATATCATCTAAATACACAATAACAAAACTTCCTAGAAATTATTTTAGTACCTCATTCATGAGCCGCATGAATGTGCTCGGTGCATTGGTTAGACCAAAAGGAATGACTAACCACTTGTATAGGCCCTCTTTGTTCTTGAAGATAGTCTTCCATTCATCTACCTCTCGAATCCAGATATGGTGATATCCACTCTTCAGATCAATCTTTGTGAAGTACTGAGCTCCACTCAAACAGTCCATCAGGTCATCCATCCTTGGCAGGGGAAATCTATACTTGATTGTTATCTTGTTTATGGCTCAAGAATCAGTACACATCCTCCACTCCCCATCCTTCTTTGGTGCTAGTACCGCAAGTACTACACATGGACTCAAACTTTCCCATATCAAACCTTTTCAACAACTCTTGAACTTGTTTGTTCAACTCCTCATTTTCTGCTGGAGTCATTCTATGAGCTGCCTTATTTGGCAAACTGGCTCTAGGAATCAAGTCAATCTGATGACTGATCTTCCTTATTGGTGGTAAACCCTTAGGTACATTATCAGAAACAATATCTTGAAACTCATCCAACATCCCAGAAACTTCTTCTGGAATCTTCTCACTATCCTCTTTACTCTAGTAATCAATGCATAACACACACACTCATGCTTCATACCTTCTAAAAATTTTCTTCCATCTACATAACAAATTCTAGCACTACTGCATACCTTTTCTTCGGTCTCCTTCAGGGGTTTCAGCTTGTGACGAACCCCATCCTTTGTCAAGAAATAAGTGTTTGCATGGCCATCATGTATAGCTCACCTATCGAACTTCCATGGCCTCCCCAACATGTTACATGCATCCATGGGGATGATATCATAGAGTACCTCATCATGGTAGCTCTCGATCTTGAACTTTACTAGGCACTGCTCATTGACCAAAACTTTATGGTCTTTTTGCAACTAGGCAATCCGATATAGATGTGGGTGCCTTTCCCTCTTTAGCTTCAACTTTGTGACCATCTCTTCTGACACCAGATTATCGGTGCTCCCACCGTCAATAATGACATCACAACATTTTCCTTCACAGTTGCACCTTGTGCGAAACAAATTCTTCCTCTATTTTGGTTCCTTTTCCTCAGTCACTAGGGCTCTCCTAATCACTAGGGCTTCTCCCCTTTCAGCATTATCTAAATATTCAGATTGGCCCTCCTCGTCTGCATGCGCAACCCTTCCACGACCTTCTGGACTTTTTTCTGCCCTTCCTTGGTGTTGTGGACATTCATAGGCCTGATGCCCTTCTTCACCACACTGGAAACATGTTCCTTTGAAACCACCTCTTCCAGATCCTTGTCCATATCCCCCTCATCCTCTACCTCTTTGATCACCACTGTTTTGATCATGAGGGCGGTAGAAGTTGTCATTCCTTTGGCTTCAACTGGTACCCACATCTTCACTTTTCTTTTCATCATCATTTGGGCTTCCTGAAGGTCTTCCACTGCCCCTTCCACTTTGACCTCCTCATCCTTTTTGCTTTCTATCAAATCTTTTGTTCAGCTTCTCTTCCACCTTCAGAGCAAACTGATACACATCCTCAATGGTGGTCATTCTGACTAGGCTTAACTCCTCTTGAATGCTTGGTCATAACCCATTAAGATATCGGGCTACCTTCTCTTTATTGGCCTCTGTGTGGCCCGTTCTAATGATTATCTTGTGAAATTCTTCAATATATTCTTTCACAGATCTGCTTCCTTGCTTCAACCCTTGCAATTTCTTCAACAGATCTAACTTGTAGTCCATTGGTATGAAATTCTTCTTCATTTTCTCTACAATGCGATCCCAACTAGTGATATTTCCTTTTCCTCTTCGATTTCTTTCCAACTGAACCTCTTTCCACCAAATACTGGCATGGCCCTTCAACTTCATTTTTATAAACTTAACCTGATTTGGGTCCTCTATTTCCTCATACTCAAAATATTCTTCTAGCTTGTTGATCCTTTCGATCAACTCTTCTGGGTTCAGACTTCTGGAATAACTAGGGACTTCTACTCTGGGTCTTTTCCCGATCTTTGAAATGGCCCTTATTAGCTACATTTGGTCTCGATCAATTGCTTCTTCTTCCTCTTCTGTATTTGAACCTTCTTCCTCTCCTTCATCCTCACTTTCCTCCCTCAGGTTTAACCCTCTTCTCAACTGCTCTTGTAATGCATCAATCTGTCTCTGGAGGGCTGCTAGTGCATCTCTTCCACTAATGTTTCTGCCACCTCGACCAGCTTTGGCACCACCACGCCTACCAGGCATCACTCTTCAAGGAATGTTTCTTGACCTCAACCCACAACCACGGTCCTGGTGTGAACTACCTCATGATTGGCGATTTGTCCACACGCTCAAGAAAACCTTGCTCTGATACCACTTGATGAGGGTGCAGTCCGAGACTTAGAAAATAACACACAAATAAGAGAATAATTTTATTATTCAGAAAATGGAGCTTCTTACATGCAGAGGATCTCAAATCCCCAAGTTCTACAACACATGCAAGTTACAGAAAGCTACAGAATAACCCTTTCGCAATATGCGAGCTTGTCCCAAAAAAGTTACCCAAAAATTAGAAACCCGCCCGTAAATAGAGATCCCCTTTAGTTTGGAGCCAAAACAATATTAAAATTTGAGTTTAGGCAGTTTGGCACCAAAAATTTACAACATGAAGTTCAAATTTCAAAAGGGCATTTGCAATTGTATCTTCTAGAAAGTGCGCCAACTTCCCGAGGCCATAACTTTTGATCCGGGACTTCGATTCACGAACGGTTTGGACCGTTGGAAATGTCACGAAGTCAACAACACGCTTGAAATTGGCTATGCCAATTTTGGAAAGTTTTAGGGCCGATCCGGGAACTCTAAGTGCCTCAAATATAACTCAAAAGATTTTCAGGTGCAAATCTGGGAAACTAAAACTGCAATATCTTTCCACCCATGAATAGAAAATAAAAACCATAAATTGGAAATTTCATTATGACAAAAAGGGTATCCAAAAATGTAAAACATCTAAAAACTGAGAAACTTGAAATTTAACTATTTTTGGGTGATGCAAGATTGCCCTTACACCACTGGATGCTCCTACATCACTTGCTTAGAGTAGTGGCCGCAAGATATGACCCTATCACAGGGGTAATTAGGGATAATGATGGAAGGGTTTTGTTAAGCATTAACAAAGATGAAATTCAACAGGTTTTTGACTTGAGTGAGTTGATTGTATACTTGGTTCCTATCAATCTTGAGGAAATGAAGCAGGAATATGCAAAACTGAAGTCTCTTTTTAGAGCTAGGTTGCTTCCACCTCATTTGGCTAGGGCAAGAGGTTCAAGATTTCATATTAGCCCCAGTGACCAAGAACCATTCAGAGTAAATTGCTTTGTAAATAATTTCTTGGCCACTTTTTATTCATTGTGGCATATTTTGGCTTTTAATCGTAGTACGATGACACTTATTGCATACATGTTCATGGGGGTGTAAATACAACACCCCAATTTCTCTATGACATATCATTTTTCCTCCTTCTTGGCTGAAAGAATATAGGAAGGGCTATCAAAGTTGCAGCAAAATGACATAGACACTCAATTATTTTGGTATTCTATGTTGATACATATGTTCTTGTCAAGAATGTCTATTTCTTCTCTAAAAAGATGGAATTAAGGAAATTGGTTGATCGAGAAATATTTTTAATACAATTATGGATTGTAGATTTATCTTGCGATAAGGAAAGCACCAGTTATGTGCAATTTTATCATTCCTTTCCTTCTAGATTGAGGGCTAGACTGATGGTGAATGTACCCAGGATCCCTAAGGAATTGCATGATTTCCTCATACCAAAGGGGAGGAAGCTAGAACTGAAAGTCTACCATAACCAGGGTGACATTATCCCATACCCAGTCAACACTATTTTAAGGGTATATGGTTTTCAATGAACCCCCCATATACTACCATACAATGTGCCACCAAGAGTGGGGTTTGTAGAAGTTATGTCGAAAATAGGTTGTATCCATCAGGACAACCTCACTAGGATGGGTAAGCAAACATTTTTCCTAGATTATATAGTGGTGTCTATTTTTTCCTTTTCAAAAGGAGGTTGGGTGCATTTTGGGAAATTCTCTAATGATTGCCATTTAATATGTGGTAAAAAGTGGCAACATGATCCTCAGAGTTTCTTTACCCTCTTTAGACAAAGAACAAAGGGTGGAAATTTTTTTCATGAGTTTAATTTTCCTAGAGATTTGATTACAATTGAATTTGATTTAAATAAGTAGGAGTTGAACAAAGAGAAATAGATATCCTATGATAAGCTATTAGATATTGTGCACAACATGGATCTGAAGTATGATCCATTGTTTGAGTTCAATCGACACCATAATTAAATTAATTTTTTTATGGAGAACTTCAAAGAGATTATGGGCACTTTCACAACCAAGAAAATAAACATAGAATTGAATCTAGGTGTACAGGAACAAGGTGTCAAGCCAATTGAGGAAAGGCTAGCATATCAGCCTATAGAAAGGTGGCCCATTTACGGGAGGAAAAAGGATGACAACATTGATGAAGGAGAAGTGGATAGAAAAGGAAAAAAAATAATGAAATTTCCTTCATAGCCAGGTCCAAAATTTAAAGTGCCTTGGGCAATTAAAATCATTGATTTAGAATCATCACCAGAGGATAGTCCCTCATCACCACCATCCGAGCAAATCCCTAAGAGGAAAAAAGTTTATCAACCATAGGAGGACCCGATGGATGAAATTTTTTTTACTAATCATGACATGTAGGTTGGTATGCCTTCCCATCCTAGGCCAGTTGAATTAGTTTTATCCAATTTGGATATGAAAGGAAAATGTGTACAAGATGCAAGAATGGAAGCATGCAAGGAGTTTCTAGATGACAATGCAATTGTAAAAAATATTGTATTCTTGCAATTGGTATGGAGGATGAAATTTGAAGAATATCAAGATAAATGTAATAAGAGAAGAGAACTAAGGCCTGACAGATTAGACTAGGATAATGATGAGGAAGTGAAAGTTGAATTTATGGAAGAATTCAAGAACATCACTCCAAAGGAAGGAAGAAAACTAGTGAGTCAGGTTGGTGTATTGATTCTGCCTAATTGGGACATTACAAATGTTGAAGCATTTAATGCTATTTTTAAGTCCAAGCATCCCTTGCAAGACTTTGAAGAAGAGTTCAAGGAAGCAGTGCAATACTCTTCCTTCAATGAGGAATATGAAACTTTGGAAATTTGGGCATTGGCCCCACAAGGAAAAAAAACCAAATTTCACATATATTAATCCAAATTTTAGAGGAGGATTAATAATAAAGAGAGCTTCAGATAATTTAACCACTGAGGCTACTAATGTGACTATAAATGTGGCCAAATTGGCCCAAAATACTACTAAAAGGGAGGAGGGTGAAAAGAGGAGGCTAATGGAGAAATACAATCTCTTGATTGAGGAATACAACAAAATGTAGCAAAGGAATGTTTAGCTATAGACTGAGGTGGAAAGTTTAATGTATAAACAGATTGGGGAGACAACAAGTGCTCCAGGGACCAGTACATTACCTTGAACATCAGGGTTAGTGCCTCCTACTTTTCCAATTGTTTCCACATCAGGGTCTCCTATTCATAATCCTTCCCTCACCCATTCTTTAGAGGAAATTGATGAAGAAACAAAATGTTTTGTGGATCCTACAAAGAAGAAAATCATGTAAAAATTTGATGAATTACATGAATATTTGAAGGTAAGTGAGGAGGAATCTCTTTCAAAGAAGAAGGAGATTGTTACTTTTTTCCTGAGACATTTAAATGAAAAGGTTGATAGTAAATTTTCATGCACACATTCTTTATATTCTTTATTATTAGATGCAATAAAGAAAATCTAATAGACCTAAGTGATACATCAAGTTTTGATATGACTTTTCCTAACCCTGAAAATGTTTTTGGAGACATTAATTCCTTGAAGTAGGAAATCTAAGAGAAAGTTGAGCTTAGAATGAAAAGAGAAAAAAAGAGGGAAACAGAGTTGAGGAATGCTATGATTGAAAGGGATAGGTTGATGAGATAGTTGGAAACAATGAAGTTCTTGAACCAAGAAGAACCTAAACTAGGTGTTGAGGACACAGTTGTATAGAAGATTGTTAATAAGGAAACAAAGCCTGTGTCTAAAGAAAACCCAGTAGGACACATTGATATCCAACCCAGACTTGTGGACCCAAAACCCTCAAATCATGTTAAGTCTCAACTATGTAATACAAACTTTAAGCCTGTCTTGGACAAGGGAAATAAAAAGTTTGAGGGGATTAAAATAAATGAGAGGGTGACTTCCCATTTCCCTCAACAAGACCTCCCACCACATGTATCATTTCAAACAGATTATGCCTTAGAAAAGGATAGGAGGGAGAGTGAGGATCTTGTAGAAGAGTTGGAGAGAATAGAGATTGAGGCTACAAATGTAGAAATGGAGAGGAAAATAAGTTTCCTAAAGATATCGAGCATTGATGAGGATACACAAGCTGCAACCTCATCAAATCACCAAGATTCCTTAAATAACAATCCTAAAATTATTCCAAATCCCTCCACAAATAATTTTGGCCCAAAGATTCATCCAACTAGATTTGTGAATCTAAATCAAGATGGTCCTAAGGTACCAAATTTAGGGTTTGGTGTTGATTCTCAAAAGAATGAAGGATTATTTCAGTGATGACCTATACACTTGGAAAGGTATAGGCTATTATTCTTTGATGGTATTCCTGGTTATCCAAATCCCATCCCTACTGACCTAAGAGAAAAGATGAGTTAATTTGCTGGCAATAATGCTATGACAGCAAAGGAACACGTAAAATATTTTATGTATATACTAAATGATTATGATGTAGAATATGAAGATGTTGTAATGAAATTGTTTGTACAATCTCTAGTAGAGGATGCAAGGGATTAGTATAGAGGTCTACCTAATGCTAGTATTGGTTCATGGGATGAATTTGAAAAGTGTTTCAAGCAGAAGTATGGTGATAAAACTAATGCTAGTTTCATGTTAAATGGGTTCAATAACACCAAAAAGTCATTGAATGATCTTGTAATAGAGTTTAGTTTGAGATTTCAAAAAGCAATGTATAAGTTGTTCCAAGTTTTGAGGCTTGATGAAAATGTTTGTTTAACTACATATTTCAATACTTTTGATGCTAAAATGGCATATCTCCTTAGAGATAAGGACCCTCAGACTATGAGGGATGAATTTAGGGTGGCTATAAATATTGAAAGCAATAGAAGAGCTTCTAGGAAATATAGTAGGAGAGAAGAACCCACTCTTTTAAAGAATCCTAAGAATAAGACTAAGAAGGTTTCTACTGTAAAGCCTAAAGATGATGAAAAATGGCAAAAGGTTTATAGTACTTTGAAAGACATAAAGAAAATTGTTTCCAATCAATAGAAGGGTATAGGAAATGAAATGAAACCTTATAATAAAAATTATAGGCTGCCTAGATTACAAAATTATCCTTATAATACAAATTGGAAAGATGGAAAACCAATCTTGCCTAGCCAGAAGCCTAAAAATGATCAGCATATGCCAAACCCCTTGTAGAAGCATTTAGTGAATCTAGTACCAGATAGACCATGGTGTGCAGTGTGTGAACATCCACATGATCAAAATTACTATGGTATTTCTTAGTTTCTTGTTGTTGAGGAAGTAGAATAGGATGTTCATGAGAAAACATAAAATTATGAGCAGGATGATGTAGATGTTTGAATGGCTAGATCATACATTGATGAGGCAAAATGTTCCTCTAATGATGAAATAAAGTAAGTTGATGTGGATAATCAAAGGAAAAGAAGTGAGATGTACCATCAACATGTCTTTTTTAATGAGGAATGTGGTTTTGATCATAATGCTTGCGATATGGACCAGGTTGAAGGTTTAGTTTCCTTAAGGAAACCATCAAAAGAAGAGATTGCAAGATTGACTAAGGAAATGGCTGCTCAAATGAGAAGTTCACTTCAATTGAGAAACAGAATTGTGGGTGGTGAATAGGGAAAACCTACTAGCCTATTTATTAGAGAACAAAAGGAAAAAAACAAAGGTATTAAGGTTGACAACAAAAAGGATGTTGTAAAAGTCAAAGAAGATAAGAATGATAAGGTTTGGGAAGAAAATAATGAAACCACAAAGCCTCAAGAAGATGTGACCTCATCATTGGTGAAGACCAAGGTGATTACAAAGTTAGTTGAGCTTTTTGGTTAGGATAAGAAGAAAAAGAAGCTAGGAGGAAGTAATCAACCAAAGAAAAAGGAAAATGATGAAGGTATGGTGTCTAATTTTCCTAAATATACACTTGTAGATGTGTTTCATGTGCTTTCTTACGTTAAGGTAACTGTACCTTTGCTAGAAATGGTGAGAATAAATGAACACAAAGAAAAGACAATAGCCTTGATCACATATGTTGTTGGTAATAATACTAAACAAGGAAGTGGTAAAGAAGCAAAGGATGAAGAGAAAGAAAAGGAAGTGAAGGGAATTGTGTCACAAATTCCCCCTATGTATTTAGGAAATTCTATTAACATGTGCCTTGAAAACATAACTCCTTTTTTCTTAAGTGTGGATATAAATGGGAAAACTTTAAGGAACTATATGATAGATTCATGGGAATCAAATAATGTTATGCTAGTAAAATAATGGAGGCAATGGGCTTGACAGTAGATACTGCTCAAGGTAAATGTTATGCTATAAATTCAAGAGAAGTGTCAGTTGTTGGAACTATTAAAGCATTGCCTTATAAATTGACTCAATACCCTGAGGACTTAGTCATGAAAGTGTTAGTGGCAAACATACCACCTCATTTTGTAATGCTTTTGTCAAGAGAATGGAGTGTATCAATGGGGGGTAACATGAAATGTGATTTTCCATTTGTTACTTTCTCCATTGATGGTAAGGATGTCAAGATTGAAAGAGAATAAAAAGTACCTCATATGATTGAGCATGGCCCGATTGAGAATATGACATGTTTTATTGATAGTGGTATAAATGAATTTAGGGTTGAGGAATTTCCTAAAAATTGTGATAATCCTACTTCCTTGATTGATACAAAAGTAAAACTATTGTCATAATTTGATAACTTGTGGACTATGTACTTTGATGCTGCAAGTTCAAAAGAAGGGTCTAGTGTAGGTGTTTTGTTATAATCACCAAGTCAAAAGACATTCAGGTTCTTTTTCACTCTATTATTTGAATGCACAAATAATGTGGCAGAGTATGAAGCCTTGTTATTGGGGCTAAGATTGGCTAAAAAACATGGGATCAAGAAGCTCAAAGCAATTGGGGATACTGAGCTTGTGGTCTCCCAAGTTAGATCCAAGTATGCATCAAAGAACAAGAGGTTGAAATAGTATAGGAATGTTGTTTGGGATGAATTGGAAAGCTTTGATTCATTTGACATAGGATGGATGGAGAGAGGTCAAAATAAAGTGGCAGATTTATTAGCCAATATTGCAGTAAAACTAGATGATACGACTTATGTTGGAATTTCAAAGGTTGAGGTGCAAACTAGGCCATTCGTCCCCGATAATATAAAAAATTGGCATGTTTTTGATAATGATGATGATATATTAAGGTTTTTGAATTGTGTGGGTGAATATTAAAATCAAGAAATTGACATTGGAGCTTTTATTGAAAATGTTGATGGTATGGATACTATATTTGGAAATGAGTTCATTCAATTAAAGACAAACATAATTCCCAAGGGGCTAGTTGTACTAGAAAGAGTGTTTGATAATCAAGATAATACAAAGGTTAATCATATTGTTTCCCATCTTGATGACTTGGAAGAGATAAATCTTGGAACATAAGCATCCCTAAAGAAGGTGTATATTGGAAAGAAAATGTCACCAAAAGTGAGAAGGATGCTAATTGACTTATTAAGGAAGTTTAGGCATGTGTTTTGCATGGTCCTATGATGATCTCAAGGCATATAGGGAGGATCTTTTCAACATGAAATTCCTTTTTGTGATGATGCCAAGCCATTTAAACAAAAGAAAAGGCCTATTAATCCCACCTTGGCCCACAAAATGCAAGAAGAATTAATGAAACTAAGGGATGTAGGGATCATCAAACCAATCAAACATTCATCCTGGGTATCAAACTTGGTACCAATAAGGAATAAAAATGGAGATATCAGGTTATGTGTAGAGTTTAGATATTTGAATGTGTCTTCATTAAAAGACAACTATCCATTACCCAATATGGAAGCCATGTTGCAATGGGTGACATGCTATGAATTAACTTCTATGATGGATGGTTTCTCTAGTTACAACCAGCTCATGGTTAGAGAGTCTAAGCAGTTTAAGACAACTTTCACTACACCATGGGGAATAGATGTTTATGTAAAAATGCCATTTGGTCTAATAAATGCAAGGGCTACTTTTCAAAGAGCCATGGATGTGGCATTCTCATATTTCATTAACTTGTTTTTGGTGATCTGCCAAGATGACTTGACAACATACTCTAAAAAGGAAGAGGATCATTGTGAGCATCTAGAGAAGATATTCATTACAGCTTTGGAGTATGGTATTTCTTTGAATCCAAAGAAATGTGTGTTTGGAGTACTAGAGGAAAAATTATTGGACATATCGTTTCCAAGGATGGAGTAAAAATTGATCCAAAGAGGGTAATTGCAATAGATAAAGTTACTCAACCCCAAAATATCAAAGGAATACAATCTTTCCTTGGAAAAATAAACTTCTTAAGGAGGTTTGTGACAAATTTTGTTGAGAAAGTTCACCCAATTTCCAAAATGCTCAAGAAAGGAGCCAAGGTTGAATGGGATGATGAGCTTGTGTAGGCTTTCCAAGACATTAAGCAAGTAATAAAGGAGGCTCTTATGTTAAAAACCCTTGATTTTTCCAAACCTTTACATATTTTTTCATTTGCTTCTTTCCACACAGTTGTAGCTATGTTGTTGCAAAAGAATGCAAAAGATTTCAAATAACCTATAGCCTTATGCAAAATATTTATAAGTTGTGGAACTTAAGTATGATGTAAATGAAAAATAGGCTTATGCATTGGTAAAATCATTAAAATATTTTAGGCCTTATTTGATGGGAGCTACTGTAGTTGCATTTGTTCCTAGTGTTGTTGTTAAGGACATTTTCACACAACATGAAGTGTCAGGGAGAAGGTGTAGATGGATAAATAGGATCTAGGAATTCAATATTGAGGTCCAAATTACTAAACTAGTGAGAGGACAAGGATTGGACAAGCTCATGGCCCAAAGTAATCTCGAAGCAAATAAGATAAATTTGCTAGAAGAGGAAAATAGATCACACATATGTGATATGGAGCATTTTGAATGGTATAAAGATGTGGTATATTATTTGCAGAGAATGAAATGTCCTAAAAATTTGAGTGAAAATGAGAAAAGTACATTGAAGTTACATGCTATCAAATATGTTATCATAGTTGGAAAGCTCTAATGGAGAAATGGAGAAGGTGGCATGCTGAAGTGTGTTGAACAAGATCAAGCACAAGAACTATTGAGTGGGATGCATGGTGGAGTTTTTGGAGGGCATTATATGGCTAAAACAACTGGACAAAAGATAATGAGGACTAGATTTTGGTGGCCTATAGTTTTTAAGGATGCACACCAACTAGTGAAGACATGTGATGCTTTTCAACGTTTCTCTGGTAAGTTAAGGTTTTCTAGTAACTTGCTTCTAAAACCAACTATAGTACAAGCTCCATTCCAATAGTGGGGTATTGATTTTGTAGGAGAGATAGCATGCAAATATACTGGAGGCCACTCATCGATATTCGTGGCTATTGATTATTTTGCCAAGTGGGTGGAAGCAATTCCAACAAAGAAAGGCACTAGTAAAGTGGTAATTGACTTCCTAAAGAGTAAAACATTGAATAGATTTGGATGTCCAAAAAGGATCGTGTTAGACAATGCAATGTGTTTCAAATCTAAGGAATACATAGAATTTTGTGAGAAGCGCGGCATCCAAATTTCTTATTCCTCACCATATCACCCGCAGGGAAATGGACAAGAAGAATCAAGCAATAAAAGCTTGATGAATATCATTAAGAGAATCCTAGATAAAAATAAAAGGGCTTGGGATTCTAAGCTGAGATTATCAGTCTAGGCAGATAGGGTAAATGTGAAGAATGAAATAGTTTGTGCCCCATTTGACTTTGTTTATGGGATAAATTCATGGTTGCCCCAATACAAATTAATGGAAATTTATAATTTTTTCCAGATGTATGATAATGAAATTGATGATGAGATGCAATTGAGAGTGGAAGCTCTTATAGAATTAGATGAAACTAGGAGGGAAGCTCAAAAGAGAAATGCAAAGTTGTAGTTGCAAGTGAAGAATTTGTATGACAAGAGGGCAACTACAAGGAGTTTCAAAGATTGAGATTTGGTTTTAATGTGGAATGCCAGATTAGAAGATAAAGGGAAACATGGGAAATTTGATGCAATTTGGTTGGGTCCATTTTTTATTAATGGTAACTGGGATGAAGATTCGTACTTCCTCCAAAATATGACATGGGATATTCTTGAACTGCCAATTCATGGATAGTTCTTGAAGTTATACTTCACGTATTCTTTTCCATGAATAGTAGTTTAGGTTTGTATGTTTTGTATATATTTTGACAATAGTTTAGGTTGTTTTTTTTTGAACAATCCCCAACTAGATCCACTGATGGAACTTCAAATTTATGCTCCTTATGTTCCATTCCTTCCATACCTTATGTTACTGGTCTTTCATGGTGTTGGAAACTTCCTAAGGCTGGGGGTTTTAGCTTTATCTTCATGTAAAATCCTTGTGTTTATTTTACACCTTGGTTGGGATGTTTTTTTCTATTACCTTTTGAGGGGTTTTAAAATGACTTTTTTCCTATCGTTTTGTCTAGATTGGGTCCCTTTGGTCTTAATATTTTATTTCTTCCATGGGATTTTATTTTCCTATGTTTTGGTTGGCCTCATGTTTCATCATTTAAAAAAACTTATATCATTGTTTACCATATACCTAGTGATGTCCTATTGTCCTTTTAATAATTTTTTTTATTTTGTAGAGGGATAAAATTCCCGTGATCATTGATCAACTATCATTTGATCTCAGTCATTCCCCACCATCCTACGATGACCCCACCACATTGCTTTGGTTGATTACGATATCATAGGTGAGCACCATGTGTCCCATCTAGTGAGGCCAAAGGGGATAAGTTTGGGTGATCGTCAATCAATTATTGTTAGATCTCAATGATTATCTATCATTGTGTAATAAAAAATTACAAGGTTTTTATTGATCGTGATATCAGGGGCAGGCAGCATGTGTCTCATCTGATGAAGTCAAAGGAATAAGGGAAATACCTTGGTAAATTAATCTGGCTTTAATACATTATATGGAAGGTTAATAAATTTTTCTTAAGATGTACATGTTTCAAATCAATAGATATGTTATGACCCTAGTGGGAAAGATGTTCGATGATTAATGATAAGGTTGGCGACTATGTTGAAAGAACAAGATCACTGATGATCAAGATCTACGGCTGCCTGCCATCACATGATCAGAAGTTGCAAGGTCTTTACCGATTGCAATATCATGGGTGACCATCACGTGCATTTCCTTGGTAGTGTATGGTATGGTGGGCCCCTCATTGCCATGTTGGTGATTGTGTCAGTTTTTTTTGAAGGCAATCATTTGATGATTTGATCAAACTAAAGGATTGACGACTAAAATTTAAATCTGCATCAAATATGGTTGGATTTGTTCATGCATTGTTGGAGTGAGATTTAATGGTAGATGAGACACTTGCTAGCATGATTTGATAAAAATAAAATCAATGCTCCTAATTTTATTATATCACAAAGCATTCAAGTATTTTGCAAAGTAGTTTTAGAGCTGAAAGTGAAGTTGCAAGTCTTTGCAGCCAGAATTTGGGATTTCTGCAAGCATAAAGTAGTAAGTTAATTTTTGTGTCTCCTGGTTACACTGCACTTTAATTTGGGAAAATATTTGCTGTACTTGTCATATGGATTTTTGTTAAATCTTTTAGGGCTATAGTTGAATTAAATTGTGAGAAATTGTAGTTTTTTGTTTTGTCATTTCATATCTCTAGTTAGTCCTAGCAGTTTGAAGTGTGAAGTTGTAAAGAGGCCCTAGTTTGTCCAATATGGCATTGCTAAAGCAACATTCTGGCTAAATTGACTATTTAAGTAGAAACCTGTATGATGATTTCCTAGATCATTTTCCCTTGTCAACAAATGACTGAAAGAAGGGATTGGTTCTGATGCGAGGGAAAATCCTAGGGGAAGGGTTAGTATATAGTTGCTCCAACATATTTGATGCTAGGGTTCCTCTCAGAGACTTGGAAATGTTTGGATTGTGGTATGGACAAAGGAATTTTCCTCACCCCTTTTCAAATGGATGAATGTATGATTTTGGGAAGCTGGTGGTGCCAAACGTGTTCCCTGATATAGAATTTCTTAGAGCAGTGGCTGCAAGATATGACCCTATCACATGGGTAATCAAGGATAATGATGGAAGGTTTCTATTAAGCATTAACATAAATTAAATTCAACAAGTTTTTGACTTGAGTGAGTTGCGTGTATACTTGGTTCCTATTAATCTTGAGGAAATGAAGCAGGAATATGAAAAACTGAAGTCTCTTTTTAGAGCTAAGTTGCTTCCACCTCATTTTGCTAGGGCAGGAGGTTCAAGATTTCATATTAGCCCTAATGAGAAAGAACCATTTAGAGTAAATTTCTTTACAAATAATTTCTTGGCAACTTTTTATTCATTGTGCCAGATTTTGATTTTTAATTCTAGTACGGTGATTCCGATTGCATACATGTTTATGGGGGTGCAAATACAACACCCCAATTTCTCTGACATATGATTTTGCCTCCTTCTTGGCCAAAAGGGTACATGAAGGGCTATGAAATTTGCAGAAAATTGACACAAGCACTCAATTCTTTTGGTATTCTATGTTGATGCATATGTTCTTGTTCAAGAATGATGATTTCTTCTCTAGAAAGATGGAATTAAGGCAATCAGTTGATGGATAAATATTTCCAATAGAATTATGTACTGTAGATTAATCTTGCAATAAGGAAAGTACCAACTATCTGCAATTTGATAATTGCTTTGCTTCTAGATTGAGGGCTAGACTGATGGTGAATGTACCCAACATCCCTGAGGAATTGCATGATTTCCTCACACCAAAGGAGAGGAATCCAGAATTGAAAGTCTACCATAACTGGGGTGACATTATCCCATACCCAGTCAGCACTACTTTAAGGGTATATGGTTTTCAGGGAACCCCCCATATACTACCATACAATATGCCACCAAGAGTGGGTTTTGTAGAAGTTATGTGGAAAATAGGTTGTATTCATGAGGACAACCTCACTGGGAGGGGTAAGGGAACATTTTTCCTAGATTATATAGTGGTGTCTGATTTTTCCATTTCAAAATGAGGTTGGTGCATTTTTGGAAATTCTTTGATGATTACCATTTAAGATGTGGTCCAAAGTGGTAACATGATCCTAAGGGTTTCTTTTCACTTTTTAGACAAAGAATAAAGGGTGGAAAATTTGTGCATGAGTTCAATTTTCTTGAGGATTTGATTAGAAATGAATTTGATTTAAATAGGCAGGAGTTGAACAAAGAGAAATGGATAGCCTATGATAAGCTATTATATATTGTGCACAAAATGGGTCTGAAGTATGATCCATTGTTGGAGTTTAGTCCACACCATAAGATTTTTTTTTTTGAAGGAGAAATTCAAAGAGGTTATCTGCACCTTGAGAACTAGGAAAATAAACTTAGAATTGAGTCTAGGTGTACAGGAACAAGGTTCCATGCCATTGAGAGAAGACCAACATATCATCCTATAGAATGGTGGCCCATTTATGGGAGTTAAAAGGATGACAATAGTGATGAAGAGGAAGTGGAAAAAAAAGGAAAAAAAATAATGAAATTTACTTCATAGCTAGTTCCAAAATTCAAAGTGCCTAGGGCAATTAAAATCATTGATTTAGAATCATCACTAGAAGATAGTCCTTCATCACCACCATCTAATCCATGCCCTAAGAGGCAAAGAAATGATCAACCGTAGGAGGATTTGATGGATGAAATTATTTTTATTGATCATGACATGCAGGTTGGTATGCCTTCCCCTCCTAAGCCAGTTGAATTGGTTTTATCTAATTTGGATATGAAAGGAAAATGTGTACAAGATGCAAGAATGGAAGAATGCAAGGAGTTTATAGATGACAATGCATTTGTAAAAGCACTTGTATTCTTGCAATTGGTATGGAGGATGAAATTTGAAGAATATCAAGATAAATGTAAGAAGAGAAGAGAACTAAGACCTAACAGATTAGACCAGGAGAATAATGAGGAAGTGAAAGTTGAATTAGTGGAAGAATTCAAGAGCATCACTTCTAAGGAAGAAAGAAAACTAGTGAGTCAAGCTAGTGTATTGATTTTTCCTAATTGAGTCATTGCAAATGTTGTAGCATTTAATGCTATTTTGAAGTCCAAGCATCCCTTGCAAGACTCTCGAGAAGAGTTCAAGGAAGCACTGCAAGAATCTTCCTTCAGTGAGGAACATGAAACTTTGGAAATTTGGGCATTGGCCCCTCAAGGAAGAAAACCAAATTTCATAGATATTAATCCAAATATCAGAGGAGGATTAATAATAAAGAGAGCTTCAAAGACATCAACCACATAGGCTACTAATCTAGTTGTAAATGTGGCCAAATTGGCCCAAAAGACTACTAAAAGGGATAAGGCTGAAAAGAGGAGGCTAATGGACAAATACAATCTCTTGATTGAGCAATACAACAAAATGTAGCAAAGGAGTGTTGAGCTACAGACTAAGGTGGAAAGCTTAAGGTATAAATACATTGGGGAGACATCAAGTGCTCCGGGGACTAGTACATTGCCTTCCACATTAGGGTCAGTGCCTCCTGCTTTTCCAATTGTTTCCACGCCAGGGTCTCCCAGTCATAATCCTTCCCTCACCCCTTCTTTAGAGGATATTGATGAAGAAACAAAATGTTTTGTGGATCCTACAAAGAAGCAACTCATGCAAAAAATTGATGAATTATAGGCACTTATGAAGGTAGGTTAGGAGGGATCTCTTTCAAAGAAAAAGGATATGTTTACTACTATCTTGAGAAATTTAAATGAAAAGGTTGATAGTAAATTGTCATCCATGCATTCTTTATAGTCTTTATTATTAGATGCAATAAAGAATATTGAGAGGGATCAGGAAGTAGTGATACCATTAACTAAAAATTGGATCCCTAGGGCAAGTGATTTGGGTATAATGTATTCATCCTCAAGGTTTGATATAAATATTATGCCCCAATCATTAAAGCCTACTCATGTGTTAGTAAAATCATTGCAAGGTTTTCAGACCTTACCAGATGACTTGAGTAATTGGATTAGGGAATTGGTGAAAAATTTAAATGATTGGGGTAACACATTGTTACCTGAAACAATTGATGAACAAAGGAATATCAAGTCACTCCAATAGTGGCAGGATCAGGCAAATGAAGTCATCAATGATCAAATTAAGATAATTTTTGATGACTCAGATTACAATTTGTTGGTGGGTTGTATGGATAAAATCATCAACGCTAGCTGAATTTTGGAATCTTTTGAAAAGGATGCAAATCAGGTAGCAGTTAAGTATACACCTTATAATGTCAAGGTGAATGAGGTAATTGATTTTGACTAGCCAACTGACAAGGAATACCATAAATGGGTAACTCAATATTTCACTGAGGAAGAATAAAAGAGTGGGTTTTTAACATCTAGAAAATTAGATGTTGCAGTTATAATGGATTCCAGTTTTTCTTTGGTGGCATTCTTGGCATGGGATTCTTATGGTCTTTGTTGCTGCATCAACTTTTCTCAACGGGCATGATGAACAAGAATATTCTCCAAGGTGATGGTTGTTGTAACAATTTTTTGAATATCACCAGTTGTTCCAATTGGCTGGTGACATGTGTAGTTTCTAGCTTGATGCTTGTTTTCTCCTTCATTTTGTATAAGAGGGATTTCAAGGCCAGAAGTATAGGTTAGCAAGTTAGATAATTTTGGGTTGAGTCTAGGTGAAGTTGCAGAGAAAATTGTAAAGTTTGATGGTTTTAGAAAAAAATGTAATCTAGGTTCTGAGTCATTTTCTAATAGGTTTTGAATTCATGGGGATTTAGTGTTGTATAACAATACTAGAGTTTGAGTTGAAATGATAAATTCAAGCTCGTGTCTCTCCATTGTACATGCATATCTGAACTTTGAATAAGATAACTAAGGGTTGTTTCATTCATCTCACTATTGTGGTGTGTATGATTCTATTTTAGCTTTAATTCAAGGAATTAATTAAAATGCTTGAATAGGATTATAAGTGGATATGTTTTGTATAAGGATTTGATAAGTAGTATTGGGTTAGAATACATATTGATGAGATTTCAATGCAATGTTGTCAGGTATTTTATATGTTATGTGTTAAATCTATCATAAACCCTTAGATGCTTATGAATTTGACTCCTACAATAGATATACGACACTAATCTAAGTTGTACTTATTCATATGATTCAGTATTTATTTGTCTTTTCCTAGAGCTTACTATAAATTGAAAATCAATGACTATCTTATACTATGGATTGTGTTGTAGTTATCTATGCTCTAAATAGTTGATATTATCGATGAACAACCAATTCTATTCAATATTTTCCTATTGTGTTGAGCTATTAAATGAGATTATATGTTATTGTTAATGTTGTTTATAATAATAGTGTAGAGGTTGTAAACACATTAAGGGATCACCCTTCTAGGTCTTGCAGATCCCAAAGTGTAGGAGGCTTTTAAAGTCCTCGTCAGTTGGTATAGGTCCTTCGAGCTACCCTTGATTTGAATTGGAAATTCCATAGGTAGATTAGAAGACCAACTTGGTTATAGTAAAACAAACAAAAAAAAATCACATCAATGATGTAAAAATGATTAAATAATACAGATGATATGTAGGAATGAAAGATTCTGAAAAGACAAAGAGAGATACATTGGTGACTTGGGAGAAACTTCAACTTTCAAAATCAAAGGCAATTAGGTTGGTAGACTCATGGATTAGGCCAACATTTGGTGGAAGAGGAAGAAAGAAGACTGGAACTCTAGAGGCCCACCATCATGTATTTTTGTATTCAATCATGAGAGAAGAAGAGAGATTTGATATCATGAATCAAAACATTAAGCATGCATTCTTCTATCCAATGGAGAAGGAGATGATTACTTTGCTTCATTTTCATTTGCATAACCATATCATGGTGTGGGAACCAAGAAGACCAAGGATGTCCAATTTTATGTGGAGGTAATCGATGTGGTCCAAACTTTAGGAGGGGAAAGAAGGCCAATGTATGATCCTAATGAAATTGAGGAAGAACAACAAGAGAGGGACATGCAAAATGATATCAATGCATAGTTTCAAGGATTTGTCAAGCTAGTAAGAGAGCTATGTGAGCAGCCTCATCTAAAATATTTTGAACTAGATTTTGATGTACCATATAGAGAGCTTGGCTTTCATGGAGTTCCTTTCAAAGCCTCTTCTTTTATTATTCCTATGGTAAACTATTTGGTAGAGTTTGTAGAATTACCTTTCTTAGTAATCACTATTAATGAGGCCCACCATAATGGATTTTGGTATTCAACCATGAGAGTAGAAGAGAGAGTTGATATCATGTATGAAAAATTTAAGTATGCACTCTTCCAGCCAATGGAGAAGGAGATGATTACTTTGCTTCATTTTCATTTGCATAACCATAATATGGCATGGGAACCAAGAAGACCAAGGATGTCTAGTTTTATGTGGAGGTAATGGATGTGGTCCAAACTTTAGGAGGGGAAAGAAGGTCAATGTATGATCCTGATGAAATTGAAGAAGAACAACAAGAGAGGGATAAGAAAAATAAAATCAATGTAGAGTTTCAAGGATTTTTCAAGCTAGTAAGAGAGCTATGGGATTAGCATCATCTAAAATATTTTGAACTAGAGTTTGATGTACCATTTAGAGAGCTTTGTTTTCATGGATTTCCTTTCAAAGCCTATGCTTTTATTGTCCCTATGATAAAATATTTGGTATAGTTGGTGGAATTACTTTTCTTAGTAATCACTATTAGTGAGGTCCACAATTATGGATTTCAGTATTCAATCATGAGAGCAAAAGAGAGATCTGGTATCATGTATCAAAACATTAAGCATGCATTCTTTTAGCTAGCATAGAAGGATATGATTACTTTGCTTCATTTTCATTTGCATAGCCATATCATGGCATGTGAACCAAGAAGACCAAGGATGTCTAGTTTTATGTGGAGGAAATGGATGTGGTACAAACTTTAGGAGGGGCAAGAAGGTCAACGTATGATCCCAATGAAATTGAGGAAGAACAACAAGAGAAGGACAAGAAAAATAAAATCATTACAGAGTTTAAAGGACTTGTTAAGTGAGTAAGAGAGCTATGGGAGTGGCCTCATCTAAAAGATTTTGAATTAGAGTTTGATATACCATTTAGAGAGCTTGGTTTTCATGGAGTTCATTTCAAATCCCTTGCTTTTATTGTTCCTATGATAAACTATCTGGTAGAGTTGGTGGACTTACCTTTCTTAGCAATCACTATTAGTGAGATTGAGATTGTTAATCAATTAGGTGCTAATTTCTTGTAGCAATGAAAGAGATTGAAAATGAAGAGAGAGCTACATTGGTGACTCAAGAGAAACTTCAACTTTGAAAAACAAAGGCAATTAGGTTGGCAGACTTGTGGATCAGGCTAGCATTTGGTGGAAGAGGAAGAAAGATGACTAGAACTCTGTAGGCCCACCATAATGGATTTTGTTATTCAACCATGAGAGTAGAAGAGAGAGCTAATATCATGTATAAAAAAATTAATCATGCATTCTTCTAGCTAGTAGAGAGGGAGATGATTACTTTGCTTCACTTTCATTTGCATAATCTTATCATCATGTGCAAACCAAGAAGACCAAGGATGTCTAGTTTTATGTGGAGGTAATGAATGTGGTCCAAAATTTAGGAGGGGAAAGAAGGTCAATGTATGATCTTGATGAAATTGAGGAAGAATAGCAAGAGAGAGACATGAAAGTTAATATCAATGCAAAGTTTCAAGGATTTTTCAAGGCAGTAAGAGAGCTATGGGAGAAACCTCATCTAAAAAAATTTGAACTAGAGTTTGATATACTATTTAGAGATCTTGGTTTTCATGGAGTTCCTTTCAAACCCTCTGCTTTTATTATTCCTACTATAAAATATTTTGTAGAGTTGGTGGAATTACTTTTCTTAGTAATCACTATTAGTGAGATTGAGATTGTTAACCTTGATAGAGTAGGACTTGGGAAAAATGAATTTGATATGGATATTGTTGTCAAAGACTTCAATCGGGATGAACTCTACATTGATTCCATTCCTCAATATTCACTTGATGGCATCAATTAATGGCTAAACTCCATGGATATAAAGTATTATGAAAGAATAATGAACTTTAACTAGTGACTAGTTTTGAAGACTATTACTAATGATCCAAACAAATTTATTAAAGATGGTGGTTGGCAATTTTTGAATATGGAAGCTAGTGATTCTGATTATGGTAATTTAGAAGAGTCAGATCAAGGATATGAACCCTCTGATGTAGAAGAGGAATCAAAATAAGATGAGGAAGGTTCAAAAGATGAATCTCTTGTGGAGTTAGATGAGGACAAAGAAGAAGAAGAAGATTCTAAAAGGGAGGAAGGTAAAACATGGGATGAAATAGAAGTTGAAGCTAGAAATGCAAATAAGGGAAAAGGAGACAAGTCTGAAAGTGAAGAGGAAAGGCAATGACAAAAGGTAAAAGCTATGGGAAAGTCTCGAGCACCTGATATTAGAGATTCAAGAGGGATTCCTACCAAGAGGCAAAAAGTTAGATAAAATGAGTTCATCTACATCCTTCTACTATTTATTCATGCACATAAATGGTTTAGTTGTTTATGAAAATGATGCATATATGTTAACTTGATCAGTGTTGTTACTTTTGTAGTTTTACTTCTATAACAACTAGTCATTAGGCCATTCTATGTGGGAGCACATTTGTGTTTTTAGTTAGCTTTTTTGGATAGTTTTACTTGGTGTTAAGTACATTCCATTTATCTTTTGAATGTTAAGAATTCTAGTATTATATGTGTCTCTATGTTGCTTAGATTAGGTTGCAATATTTTTACTACTAATTTCTTTATTTATGGTGTTTTTTTAAATTGAAAGATAGGAATTTACTACCTTTTTTTAAATTAGATGGAAAAATTAAGTGGTTGGTTAGCTACACCAAGTGATGTAGACTACAAGGATGTGTTAGATCTATAGGATTCCTACCAAGATGCATCAAAACATTCTTACATGTTAAAAGAATGGAAGCATCATGAGGAAGGATGGCAAAGATGCATGTGGATCACTTAGTAGAATGGCAACATGAATTCAAGGAAGCACTCCTTGAGATACCATGTTTGAGAGAAAAGAAGATAAATCAAATGAACATGGGACTAAGTTACTAAAATGATACAACTCATAACTTAAATGAGGACAATTAAGAGATATTAAAAGACAATAGTCATTAATTAAAAGATGCAATGAAAATAAGCCATGAATGTCACCCACTACCCTTTAAGGAAATCAATATTTTTTTCCTCAACATGAAATAATGGGACAATTGAGTGGGATCTAGGGCCAATAGAGAAACTCTTTAGAACTCATCCTATGCATCAATAAACAACTGAAAAAAAGAAATTAAAATTGACATAGTAACACAAAAATATCCAACCAAGTTATTTAAATTCAACTATTGATACCTCGTTCTGCATCCGAATTAAAAAATCAGCCCACTTTTTCCTTTGTAACTTTTCCTTTTCAAATTGCTTTGGATGCCAACCATATTTCTCCTCCTATCAAAACATGGCACATGGTATAGTTAAACTAATGAATATGAAATCATTTACTTTTTCCTAGGGAATTAAAAAAAATATCCATTTAACATATTAAATATACTTACAAATCTACAGATCAAGGCATGTAAACCTTTCTAGCCACTGTGATGTGTGGCACAAAGTTTTTGAAGCCTAGCCTTGTAGGCATTGTCCTTAAACATATACTAATTCAATTTAACTATGCCAAATAAAATTTAAAAATAATTTAATAAATTTGATATAATTTTATGAGAAAATTCAAATACCTACATATTACTCTCCTCACCAGACTTCCTTCGTGCTTTGGACTTCTCATAATCTTTTACAAGCTCTTTCAATACATTGACACTTACATCAAGTGGCCTTTTTTTGAGTTGTAGCTTAGGAGGGATTTTTTTATCTTCCTTGTTTGGTTGCACCAAAATCTCTTGCCATTTTGAGACATTCATAGCCTTACCTTCTTCACAGACCAACCTATGCCAAATTCAATCTCCATGTCATTGATAACTACTTTTTCGGGTGTATTGGTATCTTTGAGAATGGAAAATGTAGATGATACTTGATCCATTAAAGGCATGATTCATTCCACCTATTCACAAACCATTTTCCAACATTTTTCATTTGAGCTTCCCCTAAAACCACATAGTATTATATCTTGGTATTGTAGGTACCAATGCAAGAATAAACAATTGGCATGGTGGAAGAAGTTTGTGTCAGAAGAGTGGGTGGGATAGTGGAAGCCTCTACTCCATGTTCTACACTCCTAGAGTTTACTATTACTAATTTCCTCTTGGATATTTTGCTTGATCCAGGACTGCTTGGGGAATCAATTGATTCCCTTTAACATGGTTGATTTGGTTACAATTTTTGAGGGGCTTCAATAGATCACCTTTCTATGTATCTATCAAGCATTTTACAGTGCACATCATTAAAATTGTTCACTACCTCTACCCCCAATATGGAAGCCAATGAATCTTTATCTCTTTTAGGCACATGTCCCTATATATAATAAATTTCTTCTTTTGAATATAAAAATAAAAAAGTAAAAAGTAAAAATGAAAGAAACAAGGGAAACATTTATAAATCTATAAATTGGAAATGAATTACATCATTGTGACTAGAGTCTACTCCCTTTGTTCTCTTCCCTCTATTGCTTGAAATTTTGAGGGGACATAGGGAAAATTATTTTTCTTCCAACCTGTGGAGGAAAACAAAGTACACACTATCAGGAATGAAATTTTTCGTCCAGTTTGTGGTATGAAATTTTTACCTTGAATGACTCTCTTTCTAGATTTAAACACCTATGAATCAATTGCTTGTGCAATTGTATAGAATATTAATATATTTTAAAGGATATAAATATAAGCAAAATGAAAGAAATGTATTTTAAAAAAATCAATGATTGTACACCTATATAGAATAGTAATCTTTGGGGCATAAAAATGGTGCAGAGTGTGGTTTTACTGAAAGTTAACACAAATATATCCCAGGGTCGAGTCACATCCACTAATTAGAAAGAAAATGAATGTGCACACACAATAAATTTGAAACCACAAGCTCATTGTTTTTTAAAAAAATAGATGAAAATTCGTAATAGATAATTTAAGCCCAAAGGTCTCACAAATTTGAGGAAATGATCTATTATTTAGTTGTCATCTCAAAAGCCCTATCTCCTTGTATTATCTCGACCAACCTCTTTTCCCACTGGACCTAGCTGTAGTGGGGTGGATGTAGTTTAAAGAATTGTCTTGAAAGCACTCAACTACATTTTTTATGGAAGGAAGATCTGAGAAATCAAACCAGAAACTAAAAGCTTGGGATGGGAATGATAAGAGAATCAAGGCATTGGGGTTTCAAAAAGGCATTCATTACTCTCAAATGCAGAGGAAATAATGTAATGTCTACAATTTTACCCTCCTCCTTTGCAACCACATGATACTTGAATGATTCACGTGTAAAAAAAAAAAATCACAACCATTTCTTCACAATCCTCTCCATTTAATCCAAACAAAATATTTGTAGGAATGAAAAAAAAATGTAACCTTACCTATGGTGTCTCAAACTAAATCAAATTTATGATGTATTTGCTTGTAGCCCTCCTTCATGTTGTTTTTCCCTTTTTTCTCTTGTCATCTCTTCCTTCTTGATGTGGGAAATTTTAAATTTTTGTTCTTGATTCAATAGTTGCACTATAGTCGACGTAGCAAAGTGTGCCTAATTTAGTCATTTGGGATACAAAAGACAGCACAAAGTGTGCCTAATTTAGTGCCTAGTAGTGGAAAATGATGTATTTTTCTTGAAAGTTGATAAATAAATTGATCCTAAATTGACTTCATCTTCATATGTACCAAGGGAGCAATCATGGTTCCCTATTTTATCTATTCCTTACCCCATGTCAATTTTGTGGGTGCAAAACTAATAGAGGTTAGATTTGTGAACTCGGAAATAACCCCTATACAACTATATGAGTAATCTAAAGTGTGAAATATATGTCTAAAGTGAGGTTTTTTGTTGGATAGCATATTCGTTGAAATGATATAATTGGTGTACTAAACATTATTTTCTATGTTGTGTATTATAAGGGCGAGACAAGGCCATGGTAATAGATTGTGTCATGTCAAATGAGGACACAATGGCTAAAGTGGGACATTAGGTACTCAAATTTTGACTTAGGAAAAAATAATCTGATGGAATTTTGTGATACATCCATCTATTCTCATTGTATTATTGAAATTTATAATGTATTATTCAATCTTGACATAAATTAATGCATGTTGTTGATTATTTTAGATGGAGATTGGAGAAAATGAAAAGCTTGAGAATTCAAATAGTAAAAGAGGATGTGGAAATGGACCTAAAACTATTAAATCACATAGAAAATAGTGGGTGTTTTAGGATATGACAATGGATGTTGTAGAAACAACAAATGATTGCACTAAACAAGAGGTTGGTCAGGACTATATTACATGGGATGAATACTATGTTGTGTAGTATATGGGAAAGATGAGGCCATGGCAATAGATTGTGTCATATCAAATGAGGACAAAATGGATGAAGAGGGATATCAGGTACTCAAATTTTGACTTAACTTAGGAAAAAATGATTTAATGGTATTTTATGATACGTCCATCTTTTTTCATAGTATTATTGAAATTTATAATATATTATCCAATATTGACATAAATTAATGCATGTTGTTGATTATTTTAGATGGAGATTGGAGCAAATGTAGAGCCTGAGTGTTCAACTAGAAAAATAAGAAGACATGTATGTGGGCATGTAACTAAAAATGTTAAATCATGCAGATGATAGTGGGTGGAAGAGGATATGAAAATGGATCTTCTAAACATAATAGATGATTTCACTAAACAAGAGGTTTTTCAGGACTATAATACATGGGATGAATACTTTGAGAAAATTGTTGTTTATGGATGTTTTGTATGTCATGGAAAGAAAAAATTCAAACAAGCAATTGTACAAATACATTACATATATGATGTGCTTCCATTTGGTAGTATACCTCCTACAATTGATTCAAATCCAATAGTAATTGTGGTAAGGAATTTTCCAATTTGATATAAATGACATGTATACTTCATTTAAACATTGTTTTATATTATTTAAATAACTAATTTTTTTCTAAATGGATACTTGTAGGATAAAGTTTTTGGTTTAAAGTTGTGTGGATCGTTGACTTCCAGCCTAGAGGGAAATGATCATTTATCAAATGATACATCTAACAAAAATATGCTCCAATATACGAGCTCGAAATATGAGGAATTGATGAAAACAAGTCATAGAACAAGAACCGGTTTAAAGATGCATAATTTTCTTAAAGATAGGGGGAAGGTGGACTACATACCCTATGAGAATGAATGTGATGGAGATGATGAATTTCCCTTGAGTTTGATATCTCTTTACAAAGAGACATTTGATCGTCAACTATATTGCACTTGGCCTAGTGATCAACAACTACCTAGAGTGTATGAGGTGTTTCAATTTTGGGGATACAACTACATGATACAACCCTCCAATATTCATGGAGTGAATCTTGGCCTCTTTATTGTGTAAAATTTTCATGTGGTATCTAAGCATAGAAACAATTCAGAACAAAGCACTAGGAGATTAATGCATTATTATGGTCCATCATAAATTATAGTAGTGAATGGAGAAGGCTAATAGAATATAAGCCTAGCATTTCAGCATATGGTCTAATTCAAATATGTATACACATTGTCTCCAATTGGAAAGTGGAAAATAAATTAATAGAGGTCACCTTATGTATATAGATGGATGTCCATACACACACAAAATTATTACAAGATTTATAAATATTAGTAAGTGAAGGGACCCTAATGTAGGACTAAATTGTCAATTTGTTGAGGTTATAAATGATAAAGATGGAGATATGGAAAGAGAGGTTGATAGATTGATAATGGTTGAGGCTATTAAGGACCTTACCATTGGGGCTAAGTTATTGATTGATTACCCCTTCATAAAAAATGCTCCTGCAGAAAATAAATGGGAAGAACAAGGTCTCCCTAAGGATGTTCTTAAGGGTAGAAAACCAAAGAATAATAAATGAGTGTAGATTGATGTTTAATAAACTATGTTGTAAAAATAGTGTTTTATTTAAATTATTGTATAAAAAAGGTAGTCTATAAAATAATGTTCCATTATTCAATTGATGCATATATGTTCATACAACTTTTATTTTTATTTTTTAAGCCATATTTGATTATATTTCTTTAAAATTGATACATTTAGGATTTATCCAATTGTTGGAAAACATTAAATAATGCTTTTGTTTGTTGACAGGTAGAAGATGTTGATGAAACACATACTAATGCCCATGATTCAACTCGGTTATTAATATTTGGACTGGATGATCCCAACTATCCTTTAAACAATACTAGGGAAAAAAGAGCAAGTTTGAAGAGATTACTACCACCTAAGAAATTTGAAGAGCTAATGAGATATGCATATAGTGATGAGATGCTAGCTAGCCTTAATGATGATGATCATGATAGGGAAAATGAAGTGCATGAATAAGGATCAAATGAAATTCTTATAGGTTTCTTTGGGGATGGAAATAATGATGAAAATAATGATCATATGGATGATAGTAACGATGATAGGAGGGGTAATTACCACTAATGTAATGTTGATGATAACAACTTGAAAGAATCCATCAAGCAAGTAGCGAAGAGACCTATGTTCAAATCAGGTGCAAGTAGAACCTCACAACTAGCATGCACATTAATATTATTATAAATCAAGTCATTATTTGGTTGGTTAGACAAAGGATTCACTACCCTACTAAAGTGAATTGAAATCTATTTCTTACTTTGTATTTTCAATTGGTGTACAAAATTCATAAACATTCATTGTCTTTGTTTATATTTCTTTTAGGTGATTTTAAAACCATATATTGTATATAAATATTCCTAGTATAGATTGAAATATCAAACATGTTCATCATAAGTCAAACATTCAATCTATTTAATCTCTATCAATCTTATAGGGTATGAAAAAATAAAATATTCCCTGAAGAGAATGTGTTTCCATCAACTTACAGAGAGACAAATATGTTGTTGGTTGAGTTGGGGATTGAATATAAGAAAATTAATTCATGTAAAAATGATTGTATTTTATACAAAGATTAATATAAGAATAAGGTAGAATGCCCTATATGCAAAGAGAAGAGATATTGTATAGATGTACAAGGTCCTACAGTTCCAAAGAAGGTTTTACGTCACATGCGAATTATACCTAGACTTGAAGAAATGTTTCATTGCAAGTCATTTGCACAATTATGGACTGGCATGCAAAAAATAGGAGTAATGATGGATTTATGTGAATTTCATCTAACTCAAAAGCAATGAAACACATAGAGGAAAAATGGCTAAGAAAATTCAAAGATGAACCCCATAGTATCAGGTTTGGTCTTTCAATTGATGGATTGTGCCCATTCTCTTTCTTGAGCTCAAATTATAGTGTTTGGCTAGTTTGATTGATAGTATACAATATTCCCCCATGGATGAGTGTTAGAAAGGATCACCTTAAGTTGACTCTAATTGTTCTAGGAAAACATAAAGTTAAAAACATGGATGTTTATCTTGTACCTTTTATTGATGAGATGCAACTATTATGGAAAGACATAAGAATGTATGACATATCACATCCTCCATTAAATAGGCCCTTCATGTTGTATGGTGTGTTATGTTGGGCTATTCATGATTTCCTAGGACTTGGTGTTTTTTCTTGTAAGATATAATATTTACGTATTTACACTCATAATTTATTTTCATCCCAACTTTCATAATATTTATTTTGATGTTATTAACATTACTTGTTGAATTGTAGGGCTTCAAAGAAAGGGGATATTTTCATGTCCAAGATGTGCAAAAAAAATTCAAGGGTGGTATTCTAAATACCTATATAAATTTATTTATGCAAACAATAGGGTTTTTCTACCACTAGATCATAGTTTTAGAAATCACCAAAAGAATCAATTTGATGGAAAAGTTGAAAATAGAGGCCCTCCCATGATTATGGATTCGGGTGATTGGCTTAAGAAGTATGAAAATAATGAATTGAAAGCATCAGAGGATTTTTTTGACTGGGTGATTTAGTTGAAGAACTAGAACAAGTTGTCATTCATATTCCTGAAGGAATGGAAAGGAAATCCATATTTTATGAGCTCCCTTACTCGAAGGATCTATTAATAGCTCACTTGTTAGATCATATACACATCTTAAAAAATGTCCAAGATTCTATATTTTGACATATATCATGAAAAGAGGACACCTTATCTTTGAGGAGAGATATTTCTCTTACGCGTACCAAATTTGATAGAAAACATTTGTGGCCAAGTAGATAAAATGAAACATATGCAAAAGCTCCATGTATTTTGAAAAAAATAGAGCTAGAACAACTAAAAAAATTCATCCATTCAATAAGGACAACTACTAGCTATAGGTCATCATTAGATAAAGATTTTATAGTTGATGAGAATAATTTAAAACACATGATTTTCATAATTTAATGAAGTTATTATATATCATCATTTAACATTTACTGGAAACATTGATTAAGTACGAAATATATTTTTATATTCTTTTGTGTGAGAAAAATTACCAATGACCTTTTCATAAATGTGTTTGATAGCATATCATGTCATTAGAAATTAAGGGGGATTCCTATCTTACAATTGACTTAAGGAATGTCATAAGTCAATTGTTAGCATTTACAAGATATGTGGCTATATGAAATGTTAATGTGTGAGAGACATAGAGATATTATATTGCATTTTAATTTATTACTAAAGGTTCATACTAATTTACTATTATTATATTAGGTGGGTGACCTCCAAGGAGATCCAGGAATCTAAAGTACCAAAGTGGAAGAAGGAAATTGCAGAAATTGTATGTGTATTTGAGAAGGAGCTCTCTACAAGTTTCATGGATCTACAAGTCCATTTACTTATACACCTAGTCGATGACATTGAATTTGTAGGTGTTGTATCAATGAGGTGGATTTTTTCTTTGAGAGGTATATGAAAACTCTTAAAAGATACATGCAACAAAGGGAACATTCAGAGGATTGCATGGTTGAAGGGTATGTATTGAATGAAGCATTTTTCTTCCTGTGTGAATTCTTTGGTAAGGATTTTTAAGATGGGCCACACATCTAGGATGAAGAATGAGCATCATATATTATTGATGAAGAAAAATAAAAATCTAATGGTGTTGAAGTAGAAATTAGTAAGTAAATTCATGATTAGTGCGGTTGTTTTTCTTGCAATCATTAATTTACTCTATAATTTATTTGTCAAATTAAGAGCATGACATTTGGAGTTTTAAATAAACATGTTGACATGTAATAGGTGTAGACAAAAATGTTATACTTGATAATTTCATTCTGTTCCACATGGACTTTATGAACAAATGGATTGATTTGTATGATAAAAAGAGAGAAGTGTTAGAAGGAGATAGTTTAAGAGATCAAACTCAAAGAATACTCTTCTTCCCACTGATCTACTTGGGGAATGGGGCAAAGATTTCACACTAGAATGGGTTAGTGAAAAAATTCAAAAACAAATAGAAGATATAGGTATAGATTGAAACATAACAAAGATGAAATCAACATTTCTAGAGGATATGAAAGAAAGGTACAGTTGGAATTTTATAAAATGTTGTTTCCTTATAGTTTTGACACTATTAACTATTTTTATATTTGTCATTATATTTTTTTTCACTAGAATAAATGGTCTTTCACATACAAGGAAATATCAAACAATGTGGGCATATGGTTGACATTATCATGTAGAAAGTGTTGATGTAAAGAGATGATCCTTCATTTGTGGCATCATGGTGGACTTCAAGCAATCCAGTCAATCAATATCAAAATATAAGTATATAATTGAAGGGAATCTACAATAGGTTGGTAAAATACAAGGAATTATTGAGCTGGATTACTGCTCTTTTAAATGTTGTATTTTTAAGTGTAGATGGTATAAATAATTTGAAAGGACACAAAGACATGATACCCATAGTGGAATTTTTTCTATAGATTCCTCATGCTTCCTACCAGAGGATAAGGAGCCTCATGTTCTACCAATTCTTTGTGAGTAGGTATTTCTTTAACTCAAACAAGAAGTGGTAGTGACCATTAATCTATTAATTCATAGTTTATTGTGAATATATACATGTGTTTATTAATCAATAAAATTGTTATAACATATGTCTAATATATGTATTCCGTTCATGTGCAAGTATTTTTCTATGAAGATATTTTTGACCTGAAATGGATTTTTTTCATACATTATGATCCAATATTAAGGCATGTATTTGATGAAACATTATTGGATACTAAGCAAAACAATGATGGTGAATAAAATAAGAGAGATGGATTAGAGAAAATTGAAGAAATTGACATCCATGATGATGTTGAAGATGGTTATGTTCAAGAACAAGAAGACAAAAATCCAGAGTTAGATGATGTTATGGAAGAAAACAATATGGATGGTATAGCAAATGATGATCCAAATGCATCTACTAATAATAGAGATAGTGTACAGTAAAATTTCAATGATGACGAAGATGATGTAGTTCAAGATAAGGATGATGATAATATTAAATACTTGAAAGAACATATGAAAATTGACAATGGTACACTAGATGACATTTTAGTAGACAATAATGGTAATGACCAAGACTTCAAAAGTTTTAGAATTATTTGCAATCCATGTTTAAAAAAGGATGATTCGTATGGCCCAAACTTTGAAATTCTTCAGTAATATTAATTGTGTCAATACAAATTACCTATTGCAATATCCTTAAATTTTTCAATTTTTAGTATGAATTGTTGTAAAAAAAATAAAAATTTCTTGGCTACTTCTTCCATTCATTTTTTATCAACATATGTGTTAGTTCTCAAAAACACAGAAGGAATACCTCAAGAGGTTGCCAATCTATTGATACGCTCTAGGGTAATAGACAAGTTCAAAATCCTTCAACCTTCTACTCTTCAGGTGCTACCATACCTAGGCAGGTGTACCTAACTGAATGAAGCAAACTTTATGTACTTATGATTATCTTTCTTGCAGTGATTTGTTGATAATGGTAGATGGAAGTGAACAAATGAAATCAAACTTGGTACAAATAGCAATAGTGATCTTCTGATCTAAATCCTAAAGTGTTCAATTGATAAATGTAAAGAAACTGAATGAATCCAAATGATGAATTGCAGATACCAATGCCTTGTTGGGTATGCAGAGTCGAATGAAATAGAAGTGGGCAACTTATTCTGGAAGAAACTCAAATTGTTGGCATATATTTTGTTTATAACTTGTATAAACATGCAAGATTCTGACTACTAAGCTCTACTTTAATAATCTAGATGAATCTCACTGATTACTATGATCAATTGAAAGGATTTAATCTCTCCTTGAAAGAACCAATTAATTAATCACACAGATACATCAAATGTGCACTAATAAACTGAAAATAGACTTGTTATATCAATTTAAACAACCAGAAAGAATCTACTTGGAGACAGCTTAGCAATACTTTTCAATAAACTCAATAGACAATTGACACTAGAGATAAACTGCCACACCAATTGATTTTCATTGAAATCACCATTTGAAAACATGCATCATAGTCTCTAACATGATAAATTTATTCTACTGTATCCATCATCTATCTGTTAGCTCTCAAAAATGCAGGATGAATGCCTCAAGCGGCTGCCAATCTCCTGATATGCTTTAGGGTAACAGACAAGGCCAAGAGAACTCAACCTTCTACTCTTTAGGTGCTGCTAAACCTGGGTGGGTGTACCTCTTTGAATTGTGTATACTTAACTTATGATTATTTCTCTGAGATGCTTTGTCCATAATGGTAGATAACAGTGAACAAATGAAACCAAACTCGATAACTACCTTCTAATCTAAATCCTAGAATGCTTAATTAACTGATACAAGAGATTGAATGAATTCAAATAATGAAATTGTAGAGACCAGTGCCTTATTGGGTATGCAGAGTCAAATGAAACAAAAATGGGTAACTTATTCTAGCAGAAGGTCGAACTGCAAGCATATGATATATTCATAACTTGTATGAACAATGCAAGATTATGACTACTGAGCTCTACTTTAAGAATCCAGATGAATCTTCCTGATTACTATGATCAACGAAAAGGATTTAATCTCTACTTGAGAGAACCAGTGAATTAATCACACAAATACAACAAATGTGTATTGACAAACTAAACATAAACTTGTTATGCCAATTTAAATAACTAGAAAGAATCAAAATGGAGACAGCTTCAACAATACTATTCAATAAACTCACAATACAATTGACACCAAAAATAACCTGCCACGCCAGCTGATTCACATTGAATTCACCATTTAAAATATGTACATAGTCTCTGATAAGAGAAGTCTATTCTACTGTAGTGATCTGACTACTTATTGCTTCTAATCTAAGATCTCCCCCCTTTCAATTACAATCTAGGGGTATATTTATAGCCAGCACCAAGAAAATAAAACATTTGAAATATCATGTTGGCCAAGCACAAAAATCGGGCTCCAATAATGTCGGCCAGCAATAGTCACCTAAACAAAATCATGTCAGCCACAGTGATGTATTTTTGTTATTCACTAGCAATAGAGTCAGCCGGACGTATCGTAACATATGCCAAAGGCAATTCAAACATTCATTTTTTTGCTTGAATCCTATTTTCATATTCGCTATAGCAACCTATTGGTTATACTAAAGTCATGTAGTAATCTCTTATTTCGCTATAACCCCATGTTATCGGTGAGATGTCATGCAGAATTCATTGGGATACACCGAAGGTCTTTTACCATTCACAGGTCGCCAACACTCCCACCGAGATACAATTCCAATACACCTTCACCAAGACAACATCCGTTCAGGGAGACGTCTCAAAGATTAGACCATGCTTCACCAAAGACATCATTTACTATTAAGTCGCTGTGATACTCCAATTGTTACATTGAAGTCTAGGAGTGCCCCCTGCCTTACTTACATTTCGGTATAGCTACTCACAGTCAGTGAGATATTATGTCAAAAGCCATTTGTCATACCGAGAGCACACCTTTATCCTTTTGTTATGTCACTGTAACCTTTTGCTTCTCTTATATAAGAGTGCCTATCATTAGTGCCGCTATAGTTTCTACCCCTCGGCAAGATGTCATAGAGATATCACCGGGTTACACCGAAAGCACCCCATATAGCCACATGTTGGTGTAACATAAAAAATTCTTTCGCCGATATTCGGCCCTCACATAGCTTCGTTAGGACACAAATGTTCTTATTCCGACAAAGGCCACCTGTTCAATGCACGTCGTTGTAGCTCATTACATTCAGGGAGATGTTATATAGAGTCACAATGCTTCACCAAAACACCCCTGGCACACCAATTTGCCAAGACAAAGCCACCATTACCCTGACAAAGATCCCTATGTCACCATAACCTTGAGCCCTCGGTAAGGCATTTTGTAGACAACACATTGTCATACCAAAAAAACCATTGTAGATTACACTATCGCCATGACACAAGATGCAACATGCTGAAAGCCTGCAACAAGAAATAGTCAAGAATGCATAGGTCGGGGAGACATTTAGAGACCTATGCCGACATAGACAAAAGGGTGGAAAACACACAAATAGATGATTTCATGGTCAAGTATGAAGCAAAATATGAGCAAACGAGCCATGAAATGAAGGAAAAAGCATGAGGAAAGACTCATATTAAGACTCAAGGGAGATAAAAAAATTTCAAAACATCATGTTTTAAGAGTTCCAATAGTGGCTTCTACTGGGGATGAATGATAGTCATATCATTGTAAGGATCCGAAATCATTTGGAGAGCAGACTAGATAGAAAATAAAGCAAGGAGCAGCCAGAGGGAATGACATGAAATGGAAATAAATGCAGAGAAAGGAAGATGGAAGTGAAAATGGATGCAGAATGAATGCAAAATGGAAGTGATAGTGAAATGGAGATGGACCAAAACCTAGACTACTGTGCATGGAAAATAATTTTAGAGAGGATACACAAGAGTTGTCCATGCACTAGCAACCCTTAATCCTTTGTGATGCTCAAGAGAAGAAAAGCTTCAAGAATTGCCCATGAACAGGCAATTCTTGATCTTCACCAACCATGTTTTGTAGATAGTATGAATCTTCACCCCCTTTTCTGACAACAGCAAATGGTCCCAACCAGAGAGCTTCAAATTTACCATGCTTTCCCTTCTCCTGACACCTTGCATTCCACATTAACACCAAGTCATTCTCTTCAAATTTTCTATTCTTTGCCTTCTTATCAAATAGATATTTCATCTGTGTCTGTAACTTCATTTTTTGACTTTGGGCCTCTCTTCTTACTTCATCAAGCTTAGCAAGTTGTTCCATTTTGTCCTCCATAGGCTCAGGAACTTCCAAATCTTCTTGTAAAACAAACTTATAGACTGGTAACAAGTTTTGCAGGCATCCTGGCTTGTGCTCCATATACTAATTCAAATGGTGATTTTCCAATTGCCTTTTTCACAGTGATCCTATCAACCCACACGGCCAGTTTTAGTTTTGAATCCCAAGCTTTCTTGTTATGTCCCAACATCCTTTTTATAATCTTTAAGAGACTTTTATTGCTAGACTCTGATTGACCATTGGCTTGTGGATGATAAGGAGTTGTATAAGAAATAGTAATGCCAAACCTATCACAAAATATTTTGAATTCATCTGACCTGAAACACATCCCATTGTCTGTAATTATCCTCAATGGTATACCGAATCTGGTGATAATGTTGTCCATTAAGAAATTTGTTACAACTTTACTTGTAGCCTGCTTGGTTGGGATTGCCTCCACCCATTTTGTAAAATAATCAGTGGCAACTAGTATCCATCTATGTCCTCCACTTGACTTCTCTTGTATCTCTCCAATAAAATCAATTCCCCATTGATGAAAAGGGGCATCCGCTTGCAAAGGTTGAAGTGGCAAAGAACCTTGATACCTTAATTTTACAGAAAACTTTTGGCAAGCCTCACATTTTCTCACATGTGTAAAAGAATCACTAAAAACCTTTGGCCAATAATACCCATCCCTAAGAATCTTGTGAGCAGTTGTCTTTGTTGAGAAGTGACCTCCACAAAATCCTTCATGCACTTCACTTAGAACATGCTTGGCCTGTGATTCATCTAGGCATAATAATAATATGCCATCTCTATTTTTCCAAAACAAATCTCCATCAATGAAAACATACCTTGAGGCTTGTAACTTCAGAGTTCTCTTTTGGCTATCACTTAGCCCATCTGGACAGTTCATGTATTTAAGATAATGCATAACATCAATATACCATGGAGTGTGCTCAATGCTTGCAATTGTAGACCCTTCAACATTACAAATCTGATTTGCCTCAATATTGGTTTTTGCCATCAGTCTTGCCAAACCTTGGCCTCTAACCAACTTAGTGATTTGTATTTCCATGTCGAACTCTTGAATCTTGTTGATCCATCTGCATCTTTTTCCTGTGACTTCAGATTGTGTTAAAATGTCTTTGACAGAGGCATGAGGGACATAAGCAATTACTCTTGCTCCAACAAGATATGGTTTGAATGCTTTTACAACTTTTACCAATGTAAATTCTTGCTTTTCCATAATGTCATACTTCAATTCAGACCCATGTAATGATTTACTAAAGAAAGAAACAGGCTATTCATAACCATCACCATTTTTTTGTAACATAACAACAGTAATAGTATGCATTGAGGCAAAAGAGAAAATCTAAAAAGGCTTTGCAAAATCTGGAGATTTAAGAAGAGGAGCCTCTTTGATAGCCTTCTTGATGGAAAAAAGCATCCAAAGCTTTAGCAGTCCAGTCCATTTTTTGTCCTTTCTTCAGCATTTTAGATATGGGCTTAATGATCTCAGCAAAATTAGAAACAAATCTTCTGACAAAATTAATTTGACCAAAGAATGATTGTATTGCCTTGACAGTTTTAGGAATAGGAATTTTATCAATAGCCTCAACTCTCTCAGGGTCTATTTTAATCCCTTCCTTTGAAACAATATGACCCAGTATTTTACCTTATGTGACTACAAAATGACACTTCTTTGGATTTAAACTAATACCATATTCAAGAGCTTTAATAAATACCTTTTCAAGATGTTGCACATGATCTTCAGCCTTCTTCAAATAGGAAGTCACGTCATCTTGGTACACCACCATGATAATGTTAATCAAATCAGCAAATGCTACATCCATAGCCCTTTGGAATGTTGCTCCAGCATTGGTGAGACCAAATGGCATTCTTATGTATACATATGTTCCCCAAGGGGTTGTAAATGTTGTCTTGTATTGTTCAGATTCCTTGACTTTGACTTGATTGTATCCAGAAAATCCATCCATCATAGACAATAACTCACACCCTATCACCTTATGCAGTATGGCTTCCATATTTGGTAGAGGATAATTATCCTTAAGAGACGCCATGTTCAGATTTCTAAAGTCAACACACAATTTGATGTCACCATTCTTCTTTCTTACAAGAACTAGATTTGAAACCCACGTTGAATGTCTGATTAGTTTAATGATCCCTCCATTTCTGAGCTTAGTTAGTTCCTCCTGCATCTTAGGCTCCAATGTTGGATTAATAGGTCTTTTCTTTTGTCTGAAAGGCTTGGCGTCTAGCTTCAAAGGTATTTTATACTGAAATAGATCTTCCTTGTATGCTTTCAGCTCTTCATATGACTAGGGAAACACATGTTTGTACTTTCTCAACAATTCAATCAGCATTCACCTAATTATTGGGCTTATTTTCTTCCCAATGTACACCTTTCTTGGTGCTATGTCATTCCCTAGGTTAATTTCTTCCACATCTTCTCTTTTGACTAGAGTCTTCTTTAGAAGGGACCAATCATTTCCATCATACACCCTCTCCAATGCCACCAGAACTTTGGGCAATTTATTTGTTTTGAGATGCAATATCTCTTTTCTGAACACTATTTGTTTCCCCTATACTTCCTCAACAAAAGCATTGAAATCAATTTCTTGGGCCTCATACTGATCTACACAATGAAGAAATTTCAAAAGATCATTATCATCATTGAAAACTTGCTAGCTATAAATGTTATCAGGAACAACATGCCTTGTCTTGAACTCAATCTATAATACACCAGCCAATGCGATTTCATCTCTTTTCAGTGCTACATTTGCTAAAAACTTAGCCATTATGTTTTTTGACCTGTCAATCCACTCAATCGAAAAAGCATCAAATAATTCAATTGTATCCCATACATCATTCCTATATTGTTTTAATCTTTTGTGCTTTGCTGCATATTTTGATTTAATCTATGAAACAACCAACTCAGAATCTCCCAAAACAGCCAGCAACTTAATCTTGTGTTTCATAGCTATATTCAAGCCTGTCAATAAAGCTTCATACTCTACCACATTGTTTGTGCATTCAAATGCTAACAGGAAAGAGTATTTAAAAGTAATACCTCTAGGTGAAACAAATACAATCCCAGCTCCATTACCCTCTTGACTGTAGGCTCCATCAAAATACATATTCCATACACCATTGCAATCAAGTGCAACATGTTTCTCAATTGGGTCACTATTCATTAATTCCGGCTGAGCTAGTTCAATCTTAAAACTCCCCAAATCAACATCATAGAAGCAATTGATCTGATCTTGTGGCACACTTTCAACAAGTTGGCTCATTCTTGGCTCTCTGTATAACTTGACCTCCTGACCATTCACTGGTATAGTAGCGTAAGATAAATCAAATTGAACATTCCCACCTATAGCTATAGTCCACTGTCTTGACATAAGCATTCCAAATTGAGGAGTATCAATAAATGTTATGTCTATATTATATGTTGTCTACGGATATGTAGCCAATTTGACTTCAACATCTTTTATAATACCAACCACAGGAACAGGTTGATTATCCATAGCATAGCACTTGCCTCCAGTGATATCAACACATATGCCAAGTTGTCTCATTACTCCGACTGGCATGATGTTTATAGCAGCACCAGAGTCTATCATGCAGTTTCTCAACAACTTGTTATTTATAAGCAATGTGGTGAAGAAAGGATCCACTGGTGGAGGATTTGATAATATATCATTCAAACATACCTCAGAATTATTTACCTTTTCCTGCATGTTTCCTTCTTCATAATTTATGTTTTTGTTATTCCCACTTGTAATCAGCTGAATAGCATCATCTTTTTACTCTTGAAATTTCATTAATTCAAGGAGTGGAACAGACATTTTTACCTGGGATAATGCCTGAGTGAAATCAAAAGAAGATCCCTCCACCTTGACAGTCTTCTTTAATTCTGGCACTTCTCTCTTGCTTTCCTCTTTTTTTTTTAGTAGACTGCACAGGTGTCTGTATTTCTTTATTTAATTCCTTTACTTCCTTATTTTGGACTGATTTCTATTTAATTTCATAATTCTACTCATTTCCTAGCTTTGTTACACATTCCTGTGTTGTCTTTTGATCTTTTACAAAAATTCCCCCAGGAACTCCATCTGGCTCATTCACTTTTTTGTTTCTCAACCAGTATTTACTTCATGCTTCCTCAACTGCAGCAACAATAATTCTTTCTATTTCATTTGTCGTAGGTCTCCTCACATTGTATTGAACATGTGCCTCAACAAGATGTGGCTCTATGTAATCTTCATTAGAATCATAAAAAATCTGTTGCACAACCATATGGACATTATACTTGTGATTGGAGACATCATATTCATAGCCTTCATCCTTTGAAGAAGAATATCTTTCCTCAACATGGTGAAAAACATTTGAAGTCAAATATACAGTGTGATCTTCTCCATTATTTTCCTTTAGCATTCCTTCTTCTTGCATCCTTTGAGCTACAACACAATAGTCTGGAGAATGTGGCTGATTGAAAACTTCACAAAAGTAATTATTACTCACCATGTAAGTTCCTTTCTTGCTCAATGGATCAGGAGTCTCTTTTCCCCTTGGCCTAGCTGCAATAGGTTTCCCATCTTTCCAATCTGTATTGTAAGGCATATCATGCAACCTTGGTCTTTCACCCCTATTCTCATTTCTGTAACTATTCTCTTGTCTATAGTGATAATTATTGCTTTGCTGGGGAGCCTGGGATTATCTCTCTTATTAACTGTACTAGCAGCCTTTCTGTTATTTTCAATTGTCAATGCAATTTTCTATGCTTCAGCCAAATCTCTTGGGGATTTATTTCTCAATTCATACCCTATCTGAGGATCAAATGCACTTAAATAAATAATCAATGCAGCAGAATCTGACAACCTCGATCCAGGAGGTACTTTAGTATGCAACTTGTGGAACTTTCAGTTGAAATCATAAATCGAATCATTTTGATTTTTTTGAATTCTCACTAATTCATGAAGAGCTACATTAGGAGCATTTTGATTCCCATATTGATCTAAGAATTTGTCTTGAAATGCTTGGAGAGAATTAATTGAACATGCTGGCAAGCTGTTGAACCAATCCCTGGCATCTTCAAGGAGTGACATCATGAATAACTTCATATGTAAATCTTCATAAGGCGTATCTATGTCTTGAATGAAAACATTAAAACTCTTTAGATGTTCTTCAGCTGTGATTGTATTACTTCCTATAAATTTTGGCACCATGTTTCTCCAACTGTTATCCATAGAGTAAGGATATAATTGGAAGCCAACTAAATCAAACTGTCTGATCATGGTTGTATGTTGATGAGGAGGAATATGTGGATTCTGATAGTGATGCCTCTAATTATTGTACTATGCATTCTACTGTGGGATATATTGTTGACCAGGAGGTGGATACATACATCTATGCTGTGTGGGAATATGAGGTGGACAGTTTGGTTGCCTATAATGATTCCCACTCTAATGGTGAGGAGATATAGGTGGACCAGAAGGCCCTACACCATGACTGCCCAGCTTGTGAGGTGGGACATACTTTGGGCCACCAGATGTTCGATCATTAAGTTGGGTCTTCTATAATTTAGCCTCCAACTCCTCTGCTCTTTTTCTTGTGTAATTCAAGCTGAGTCCTTAACTCATCTGGAGTCTCATGATCAACAAACACATTATGATTATCTTGCATATTCTGGTTATCATACTCCTACTTCTTTCTAGCTTCAAACTCAGCTAGTTCCTAAGTATTGTAAAATGGATTTACTTGCTCTTCAGGGGTACAGGGATCTGCACCTGAACTATCTCTCCATGTGTCATAATGATCATAAGTCTCAAGATATGCATTAAATGTTTTATCTTTGTCTATCATGCACATATCTTCATTTATTCCTTTTCCCTTGTCAGCTTTGTCACCCTAGTGTGTCCATTTATTGTTGCTAGCAGGAGCTCCAGAATAACCTCCCCTGTATTGAGATCTTCTTCCATTCATGTTTGCACAATTGCAAAATTTCTATCAGAGTCGCCACTCACTTTTCAGAAAGTGAGAAAATGTTTAATACTTCTAGTCCCCAGTGGAGTCTGTGCAATATCTCTGACTCTATGATTAAGGCTCTGATTCTGATTGTTCCCCAGCAGAGTCACCAATTTGTTAGCTCTCAAAAATGCAGGTTGAATTCCTTAAGAGGCTGCCAATCTCATGATACGCTTTAGGGTAATAGACAAGGCCAAGAGAACTCAACCTTCTACTCTTTAGGTGTTGCTAAACCTGGGCGGGTGTACCTCTTTGAATTGTGTAGACTTAACTTATGATTATTTCTCTAAGATGCTTTGTCCACAATGGCAGATAACAGTAAACAAATGAAACCAAACTTGATAACTACCTTATGATCTAATCCTAGAATTCTTAATTTACTGATAAAAGAGATTGAATGAATTCAAATAATGAAATTGCAGAGACCAGTGCCTTATTGGGTATGTAGAGTCAAATGAAATAGAAATGGGCAACTTATTCTGGCAAAAGGTCAAACTGCAAGCATATGATCTGTTCATAACTTGTATGAACAATGCAAGATTATGACTACTGAGCTCTACTTTAAGAATCGAGATGAATCTTCCTAATTATTGTGATCAACGAAAAGGATTTAATCTCTACTTGAGAGAACCAGTGAATTAATCACACAAATACACCAAATGTGTATTGACAAACTGAACATAAACTTTTTATGCAAATTTAAATAACCAGAAAGAATCAAAATGGAGACAGATTCAACAATACTATTCAATAAACTCAACATACAATTGACACCACAAATAACCTGGCACGCCAGCTGATTCACATTGAATTCACCATTTAAAATATTTACATAGTCTATAATAAGAGGTCTATTCTACTGTAGCCATCTAACTACTTATTGCTTCTAATCTAAGATCTCCCCCCTTTCAATTACAATCTAGGGGCATATTTATAGCCAGCACCAAGAAAATAAAACATTTGAAATATCATGTTGGCTAAGCACAAAAATTGGGCTCCAATAATGTCGGCCATAGTGATGTATTTCTATTATTCACCAGCAAGAGAGTCAGCGGGACATATCACAACCTATGCCGAAGGCAATTAAAACGTTGATCGTTCTGCTTGTATCCTATTTTCATATTTGCTATAGCAACTTGTTGGTTTTACCAAAGTCATGTAGTAATCTCTTGTTTCGCTATAACCCCATGTTATCGGTGAGATGTCATGCATAATTCATCGGGCTACACCGAAGGTCTTTTACCATTCAAAGGTCACCAACACTCCCACCGAGATACAATTCCAATACACCTTTGCCAAGACAACATTTGTTCGGGGAGACATCTCAAAGATTAGACCAAGCTTCACCAAAGACATCATTTACTCTCAAGTCGCTATGATACTCCAATTGTTACATCGAAGTCTAGGACTGCCCCCTACCTTACTTACATTTCATTATAGATACTCACAGTCAGTGAGATATTATGTCAAAATCCATTTGTCATACCGAGAGCATGCCTTTTTCCTTTTGTTATGTCGCTATAACCTTTTGTTTCTCTTACCGAAGAGTGCCTATCATGTGTGCCGCTATAGCTTCTACCCCTCGGCAAGATGTCATAGAGATATCAACGGGTTACACCGAAAGCCCCCCATATAGCCACATGTCGGTGTAACATAAAAATTCTTTTGCTGACAGCCAACCCTCGCGTAGCTTTGCCAGGACACAAATTTTCTTATACTGACAAAAGCCACCCGTTCAATGCATGTCTTTGTAGCTCATTACATTCGGGGAGACATTATATAGAGTCACAATGCTTCACTGAAACACCCCTGGCACACCAATTCACCAAGACAAAGCCACCATTATGCCAACAAAGATCTCTATGTCACCATAACCTTGAACCCTCAGTAAGTCATTTTGTATACAATGCATTGTCATACCGAGAAAACCATTGTAGATTACACTGTCACCATGACACAAGATGCAACATGTGGAAAGCCTGCAACAAGAAATAGTGAAGAATGCACAGGTTGGGGAAACATTTAGAGACCTATGCCAACATAGACAAAAGGGTGGAAAACACACAAATAGATGATTTCATGGACAAGTATGAAGCAAAATATGAGCAAACAAGCCATGAAATGAAGGAAAAAGCATGAGGAAAGACTCATATTAAGACTCAGGGGAGATAAAAAAATTTCAAAACATCATGTTTTAAGAGTTCCAACACTATCTACTGCATCTATTCTAAAATATGATTTGATGATTTCCATTCACAATTGGGAATGAATATTTATACATATGCATTTGAATAGACACATCGTTTCCAAATCCATATCGGCCAACAACTGTATTTTAGGAATTCACATGTCAGGAACAATGACAAAGATTTTGTTAATCATCACTGAACAGTCACCAAGACAACCCTATAAGTATGCCGAAGGAAATTATAACACTATCAACTACCCCTTAGTTCTTTCTATTTCACTATGACCTTCTATTGTGAGGGAGAAATCATATCGAATACCTTATGTCACGCTGAGACCTCATATGTTATGTTTTTACCAATCGCTGAACAGAAGCAGATTTCTTATCGAGTAGCATTTCCTTTTCCTCATTTTCTTTTGTCATGACCTCGTGATGTCGAGGAGACCTCATGTAGATCACAATATGTTTCACTGAAAGTTGCCTTTATGTCATGTGTGTAGCTGTAACCTTCAACCATTGGGGAGAAACTATATATAATTCTCTTTGTTATACCAAGAGTCACCCTGATCTTAGTTTAGATCATGAAGAGAAAGCAATTCTCACACCAACATAGTCCTCATGTGTATTACTGGCAAGACCGGAGGTCACTCGCCGAGACATCACTTTGAAAGGTTCAACTCCTACCCAGATGTTCCCTTTCATCTTGTTTATCGGCGAGACATATCAATGTCAGGGAGACCTCTCAGAGATTACATTATGTCATACCGAAGCATCCCAAATCCACACCTAATCACCGAGACACAACCAAACTCTCACTGAAAGACATTTGAAAGAAACCTTTTGTGCTCCGTCGGTGAGACATATACAGTTTCCTATGACCTTTCACCGACGTATTAAACTTTTTCCAAAATGTTCATCCATCTTATTAGTTGACAAGACAAGGGAGTTTCACCATGATATTACAATGAAGGAAAACCTCTCGCTGATGAGCAACATTAGTTTCCAATCGGTGAGACAATAAGGTCTCACCAAGACCTTATCTCGAAAACAACTTTCTTGGCCGAAGTGAAAACTTAATGTGTTCATTGGTAGGACTCCTCTTGATAACCCTTTGAAGAAAACCACATCGACAAGACCCAATGAAGTCATTAAGACATCATTCCACATATAAAAATCTCTTACTGTAAGCCTCTCAATTGTCGGTCAGGGAGACATATTGAATTCAATGAAACATCAACCCAACAGTATAAATCCTGCCAATATGAAACATCCTTTGTCACTGCAACAATGTGAAAGTCCTACCAAAATTTGCTTGCATGCAAACTTTGATCGTTGTGACATCAAATGAGTCTTTTCGATAAGAAACACAGACTCATACAAGTAGAAATACAATATGAATTAGGAAACCCTAGACCATCACAAGTCGATATAGACCATGATGTGAATTATGCAAGACCTAATGGATTTAATGAGACAAATATGGAAAAAATGTGAGAAAAATGATATGAAAACAAACCCTTGTGCCTATTGTAAGAACTCCTATGGAAACTTAGGGTTATGGAAAACTTATTAAATTATTTAAAAATTTACAGTTCCAACAGTGGCTCTGTCTAGGGATGAATGATAGTAAGATCATTGCAAGGATCCAAATCTTTGGGTGAGTAGACCAGATACAAAATGAGCAAAATGGAAATGGACAAATAACATGATGGAATGAATGGAAAAATGAATGCAAGATGTAGGTGAACCAAAACCCTAAACTACTGTGCATGGAAAATAATTTTAAAGAGGACAAGCAAGAGTTGTCCATGCATTGGCAACCCTTAATCATCTGTGCTTCCTATTCCGAGCTATTACGATCTAAAACTCAAACCATACTTTCCCCTTTCAAATATCTGGTTTTGTCTTGAGTTCATCAAATTCTTCCTAAAGACATTCATGCAACCTTTCCTATCACTGAAATTTTTTAGAGAATCATTATGCTCAGCTTGGACCAAATTCCCTACATCATTCTGCAATTTATATTCTTCATCATCAGATAAATCTCTGTTATCTCCAACATACAAAATATACACATATTCAATGTAAAATTCCTCATTATCTTTCTCACTGTTGTGTACTATGAAACACTTTCTTAGCAATATTGAAAATTCATCATCAAAGTTCCTTTTTTGAGAAACAAAAAGTTTTGTTATATCAATACTATCTGAAACACACAAATCTAAAACCTTTTGCACCACTTCAATATTACCATTTGGAGACAATACTTTAATATGACTCATATCTCCAATATCAAGCATATATGAACCAATCAAAGCTATACCTCCATCATCATTGACGTGCAAACAAATGTCTTCTCGAGATGAGTCGCATACTTCATCTTGAATGTGCACAGACTCTTGATCAATTTCAAGGCTTCACCATCAACTCGAGAAAGGCACTGAGAGTCATAAGAACCATCACACAAAGATCCTTCACTGCCAAAACAAATGTAAGCTAGACAAAAAAATTTAGGATCATCCTTGTGTACACATTTCTGATATTCAAAAGTTAGCAAATCTGAAATTTTCTCACTATTTAGTGAACAAGTATCAACATCTTCATCACTACAGTTATATTCTTTACTTTTGTCATCATCAAAAAGAGGTCGAAGATCATCAGAGAATGAAAAATCAGAAACATTACCAACACAGTCATTTATTCCATCAATTTGCTTATTTGAAATTATCTCCTCCTCACCAAAAAGTGAATTTGAAAATACCTAAAACTCATTCATGGACACACCTTGGAAAAAATTTATCTGGTCTTCATTTATCTCTTCATCATACAATGGGTTTAAAAAAGTTTGGAAATCACTTTCATATGTACAAACCTCTTCTTCATCAAATGTGTCTTTGTGGCTTTCAACTGCAACTGGAGGTATTGTATTATCAAATGAATCAACATTTCCCATTGTCTCTATATCCTAATCTTCATAAGAGTTAGAAGAATCCCTTGATTGCAAATCATAATCCTCTGATGCATCTTCACAATTTGAATACTCACTGGATTCCTCACAACATGCACTGCTTTCCTTCTCACAATTTGTTATGCAAGAGAGATATCTTGTACCTTCATCTTCCTCATGCAAGCTATCACAAGAATCATCTTGACTTGCACATGTTTCATCTTCTATTGGATGCATTGTTTGATCAATTCCTCTATACTCATTAGAAATACAATCATTGGATTCAACATTGATAGTGCTCTTATACCTATCCATGATATCAATAAATTTATTCACTAAATCAAAGGTATGTTGTTTTTCTAGCCATTAAACCGATTTTGGCTCTACTGCTCTTACAAACTATTCAACAAATAGGGCCCTTGTAGGCCTATAATGAGAAGGTAATTGCATACAATTTTTCTCATTCTATTGTACATAGAAGTGAAATCTTCTCCATCATACTCCCTTATATCAAGAAAGGCATCCCAAATATTTTTGAAATATTCACCATCTCTAGATTGTTGGTTCTGATACATACCTTGTTGTAGATTCTAGCTGATATCTCCAAGTGAATTAGAATTGTGTTGCACTTGACATTGATCACATTGGAATTGCACTTGACACTGATCACATTGGCATTGCACTTGAAACTGATCACACTGACATTCTTGATAACTTTCCAATCTTTGTCCAGGAGGGACTAGATAAGCATTTACTTGCTTCTCCTGTGCATGATATGCACTGCCTTCATTGTATAAATTTCCAATTGTACTATCAGGCACTTGAGGGGCCCAATACCTTCCTACATTTGTGTATTTATCCTGATTGGTAACATTTGCTAGTCCAATTGCAACTTTGTCTTCTTCAATTCTTCAATTCCTTTTATCAACTATTGCTTCTCAAAATATTCTTTCATTCCATACACAAATTCCATTATTCATCAAGTTTTTTCCAAAGTCGCCACCTACTTTTCCAAAATTAGGAAAATGATTCTTTTATGATCTTCTCCCTAGTGGAATCACCCTTTCTAAAAATTCTCAAATTACAACTTCTTCTTCAATGACTCTATATGATGGTCTTCAACCAATTTTTTTGATGTTTGTCCCCAACAGAGTCGCTAATTTGTTATCTCTCAAAAATGCAAGTGGAATGCCTCAAGAGGCTTCCAATCTCTTGATACACTTTAGGGTAACATACAAGGTCAAAAGCTTTCAACCTTCTACCCTTCAGGTGCTGCCGGACCTAGGTGGGTGTACCTAACTTAATGAAGTAGACTATATGTACTTATGATTGTCTTTCTTGCAGTGATTTTTCCACAATGGCAGATGGAAGTGAAGAAATGAAATCAAACTTGGTACAAATAGCAATAGTTATCTTTTGATCTAAATCTTAAAGTGTTCAATTGATAAATGTAAAGAAACTAAATGAATCCAATGATGAAATTGCAGAGACCAGTGCCTTGTTGGGTATGTAGAGTTGAATGAAACAAAAGTGGGAAACTTATTCTGGCAGAAACTCAAATTGTTGGCATATATTTTGTTTGTAACTTGTATAAACATGCAAGATTATGACTACTAATCTCTACTTTAATAATCTAGATGAATCTCACTGATTACTGTGATCAACCAAAAGGATTTAATCTCTCCTTGTGAGAACCAATTAATTAATCACACAGATAAAATCAAATGCGCACTGATAAACTGAAAATAAACTTGTTATATCAATTTAAATAACTAGAAAGAATCAACTTGGAGATAGCTTAGCAATACTTTTCAATAAACTCAATAGAAAATTGACACCAGAGATAAACTGCCACACCAACTGATTTTCATTGAAATCGCCATTTAGAAACATGCATCATAGTCTCTGACATGAGAGCTTTATTCTACTGTATCCATCATCTATCTACTGTATCTATTCTAAAATATAATCTGATGATTTCCATTCACAATCAGGAATGAGTATTTATACATATGCATTTGAATAGACACATCATTTCCAAATCCATGTCGGCCAACAACTATATTTTAGGAATTCACATGTCGGCCACAATGACAAATATTTTGTTAATCATCACTACACAGTCACCAAGACAATCTTGTAAGTATGCTAAAGGAAATTATAATGCTGTCAATCGCCCATTAGTTCTTTCTATTTCACCATGACCTTCTATTGTCGGGGAGAAATCATATCGAATACCTTATGTCATGCCAAGACCTCATAGGTTATATTCTTTCCAATCACTGAGACAAAAGCAATTTTCTTACCGAGCAACATTTCCTTTTCCTCATTTTCTTTTTCTGTGACCCTGTGATGTCAAGGAGACCTCATGTAGATCACAATATGTTACACCAAAAGTTTCCTTTATGTTGTGTGTGTCGCTATAACCTTCAACCGTCGGGGACACACTATATAGAATTCTCTTTGTTATACCTAGAGTCACCCCGAGCTCACTTTAGATCACCAAGAGAAAGAAATTCTCACACCAACATAGTCCTCATGTGTATTATCGGTGAGAAGAGAGGTCATCCATTGAGACATCACTTTGAAAGCTTTAACTCCTACCAAGATGTTCCCTTTCATCTTGTGTATCGATGAGACATATCAATGTCGGGGAGACCTCTCAGAGATTACATTATGTCATACCGAAGCATCCTGAATCCACACCTGATCGCAGAGACACAACCAACCTCTCACTGAAATCCATTTGAAAGAAACCTTTTGTGCTCCATCGGTGAGACATATACACTTCACTATGACCTTTCATCGAGGCATTAAATTTTTTCTGAAATGTTCATCCATCTTATCGGTCAACAAGACAAGGAAGTTTCACCATGATATTACAACGAAGGAAAAACTCTCACCGATGAGCACCATTAGTTGCCAATTGATGAGACAATAAGGTCTCACCAATACCTTATCCCAAAAACAACTTGCTTGGCCAAAGTGAAAACTTAATGTGTTCATCGGTAGGACTCCTCCCGATAACCCTTTGATGAAAACCATGTCGGCAAGACCTAACAAAGTTGTTAAGACATCATTCCACATATCAAAAAATCTTACCGATAAGCCTCTCAATTTTCGGTCGGGGAGACATATTGAATTCAATGAAACGTCAACCCAACAGTATAACTCCTACTGATATGAAACATCCTCTGTCACCGAAACAATGTGAAATTCCTAGTGAGAGCTGCCTCCATGGAAAGTTCGATCGCTGTGACATCAAATGAGTCTTTCTGATAGGAAACATAGACTCATAGATGCAGAAATACAAAATGAATCAAGAAACCCCAGACCATCACAAGCCGATACAAACGATGATGTGAATTATGCAAGATCCGATGGATTCAATGAGACAAATATGGACAAAATGAGAGCAGAATGATATGAAAACAAACCCTTGTGCTTATGATAAGAACTCCTATGGAAACTTAGGGTTATGGAAAACTTGTGAAATTATTCAAAAATTTACAGTTCCAACAATATGTTCGTGAAGACACAAAAGTTAATAAATATTAATGCACATAAGGGTATGTACAAGATCATCATGGAAAACATAGGCCCTTAAGTGACAAAAATTTAGAAAAATCAGAGTTAGGCAACTTCACATAAAAATTTGAATAAGTTATCTATATTATTTAAAAAATATGTAATAATCGAATTTGTAGCAAATTAAATGTAGTTTCTAAACTATTGGGTTTATTTTTAAAAAGGAAAAATCTATTTGGTGAAAATTTGAAATTTCAATGCAGTAGTACTTAAATTTCAAGGAAAAAATAAGAAGTAGGTGTCGGTCTGACCACCCTAACCATAATAAAATGATAATATTTTTTTATAAGATTTTAGAAATAAGTAGACGACTCATTTTTGAATGTGATGAAATTTTTTTTGTAATTTTTTTCCAATTAAATAATTAATTATATTTTTTTATTACAAATTCTAAAAAATATAAAAACTCATATGTCTGACCACCTTAACTTGGTCAAAACTTCATGAAATTAAATTTTTATTTTTTTAATCCTATAGTATGTGAAGTGTAGAATGTGATGCATGTTTGGGATTGCAAAAATGTGATACTTTTTTAAATCTATAGATGTTTTTCAATAAGCCTATCAATCAGGACTTTAATCATAATTTTAATAGAAAATGAATAATAATTATTTATTAAATTCAAAGTAAAGCATAATTTATATTGGTGGAAAGCTAAGAATATCCTTTAAAACCCCTTTTCACTTCATCAATTTTGAGTAAAAAAAAAAGTTGTCAACCACATACCCTACAAATACCCATCATATTGCCACTTTTTGGCCCATCATGATCCTGCACATACCCATAACTCAAAATTATTTAAATAATCAACTTTGTTAACTTTATTATTTTTAAATAGTTTCCATTTTTCTTTTGAACATAATTTCTAAACATGTAACTAAAAACATCCACAACAAATACATCTAAATTGTCTTAAGCCTTGTTATTTCTTCAATTATTAATTAGTTGTTGGTAAAAGAAGTAGTTTTAAAGGGTCATCTCTTTTTGTAAAAGGTTTGAAGCTTGTTGCTTCCTACATAAATAGGAAACCAAGAACCATATTCATTCACATAAACACAATATTGAGGCTTAATAACTGATATTCATTCAAATATAAGAATAAATAAGTATCGAAAACATAAGAAAAAATACATAATGATAACACAATCATGGAGAATCTCTAATAATAAGATGTTCTATTTCATTCATAAGCTCAAAATAATCACACAGTAACAACAAATGTGCCGTAATAAATCTTATGAATTTAAATAACTTGAAGAAACCACTTTGGAGATAACATAGTAATAGATAAGCATGAAATTTAACACAGCAATTGAACACCAAAATAGATTACCAATTATGAGAAATCTTCTCCATTATGTTTTTTCAAATATATATACATCTATATCAAAATTCATTGATATGATATGTATGGGTCAAATGTGAAATCTATCTTCTTACTAATGCCTACTATAATGGAAATGAAAATGGAATATGATATGATGATCCTCTCAAAATTGGCCTTGGTTTCCTATTTATATAGGAAGCAACAAGCTTCAAACCTTTTACAAAAAGAGACGACCCTTCAAAACTACTTCTTTTACTAACAACTAATTAATTTGCATAATTGAAGAAATAACAAGGCTTAAGACACTTTAGATGTATATTTCCTTTAATCAACATAGAAATCCCATGATCATTGATCTAGAAAAGCTTTCCTATCCATGATAGACATCCAAATACCCTCGCCTTAGTGACCTACTCATCTGAAGCCAAATACTTCTCTTCCCATTGATACACTATGAAATATTATGGCCACTAATATTCCTTGATCTTTGGTATGTTTGCAAGATGTTTCTACCATCAACTATCTAGTAGTGTCTTTGTATCAGTGAATTTTTTTAGATATCTAGCATTAAGAGCAATCAAGCCATACATGATAAAATTGAGCCTATGAAGACCAGTGTCACTATCCCCTTGAACATGGGTTAAACACTTATGAATAACCTAACCAAATTCCTTCTTCCATTCATCCAAGTCTTTTACTTGACCATTTTCTTTCAAATTTTTCAGTGTATACCATTGTTTTAAGGTATGGAATGAATCCATTAATGCCACAATCCTCTTATTCTCCCCTTGTATATACTAAAATTCATCAACAATCATTTTTACAATTTGCTCAGTTGATTTTAATGTTGTAGTAGTATCAAGACTCATTTGTAGAACTTTGCATAACTTAGTGTGTGGTGAATAGTTTGTCTCCTTTTAAATAGGGAGTCCAATACAAGCATATAATATTTTATTTGATCAATTGCTAGCTGAAGTGATTTACAACTATCATGCACACTATCCACTTTATCAATAACAAACTTTATTTTGTACTCAAGAATATTTTCCATAACTTCAAAAACTTGCCTTTTTACTTCATCCTGAGTCTCCTCCATTTCATCCACTTCCTTCTTAGGAGCCTTTGCTTTCTCATCCAAAATGCTCTATACAATATTTAGTGGATCACTAGGAGGCTTATATAACACTATCTCCTTGCTTTATGAAGTTCCTGCTCCTTTTAATTGTTCTTTCAATTTGACATTCTCCATAAGTAGTTTATTAACTTCATCATTTAATAACTTTTGTTCCCTTTCATACTCCTCTAATATGTCCTACAATCCCTTAATAGTTGCACGAGTGAACATGCCTGAGTGCATGGTCATTGTGGCTGCCTCCAAAGGGTCGGTGTCCTGTATTGTTCTTACCATTGCTGCCCCTTTCATTCCCTATATTACATCCAATAGTTTAGGATTCTGTGTGTTTTTCTACTTGATCCAAATGGCTAGGGTTTCAATTTTTGGGTTATACCCAATTCCACTTACTCCATCAAATTCATACTATACAACTAACATTAGATCTTCTTGAGCTCATGCTTGATGAAGCAAAAACATTTTCTTTAATTCCAACCTAGGAAAAATGAGCAAGTTTCTCTTCAAAATCATCTCTTTAGCCTTTTGAGGGCTAATGTCAATGTGTTCAACCCTCAATTCATTGAAGGTCTATGCCACCATTTGATTATTTTCTAGTTCTTCAATTACCACTTCATTTGAGTCCATTTTCTCTTCAATTTTATTTTATCTTCATCTTTGTCCATAAATCCCTAAACTCTAGAGTCTTGATGAACTCATAATCCTCTATAAACCTCCTAGCAACAATTTCTCTCTCATCTTCATGTATCTCTACACTTTTTTTTTTGCATCCATCCTTTCCTCATGCCTATGGGTGCTAGTCTCATAGATGGGTTGATCAACCTCAATATCACCCTTTAATGATTGTAATACAATGGCCACATCTTTAGTATCTCCCACCCCTTCACTCTCCTCATAAGGTACCAATGGCTCAATGCTCTATGCCTTTTGTCTCTTGGGAGGAAATTTCTCCATGGGGGAATCTGATGCTATGTTTGGGGTGTGCTTTGTAGTTATCTTACCACCATGTTCTTAAAGATACACTTTTTTTTTAGCATATAAATCCTCAAATTTACCAATTATCCAATTGATCCTCCTAATGGGGTCTTTTTCTTCAATGAAATTGCTAGGGAAAAATCTATTATTTTGCTTCTTCCTTCCTTCAAGCTTCATTATAACCTCCCATTTCTTTCATCTAAGGGATGCCTCTAGAAAAGTAAGGCAGTTTCTTATCACATCTTCCTCATAATCTTATTGGTGTCCCACTATCATTTTGGTAAGAAGATTATGCCTTATGTTATTCATATTATTTTCAAGTTCAAAGGCTCTTGCTTTTCTAGAACCCAACGCATATCTTGTCTTCAAGTAATATTGCAACTCCTCTAGTGTATATGAGCCTATTGTCTAGTCTCCACATTTGGTTAAGTTTGGAAGAAATGTTCCCTTCTTTTGTTTGTGCATCACATCCTTTTCTATCCACATCATTTGCCACATATTTGTAGAGTATTAGGGTAGCCATATATTCTTATTATTGTAACTTCTTGGAGAAAGAACCAATCACCAAAATTATGTGTGTGACCCTATTCCTATCTTAGGGAAAAAGGTATTAACAATTGTTGCATTTTGTTTAAAAATATTGGCATTGAATAACTAGGAACTTGAAGGATTTTGTGCACAAAGTCTTCATATAATATAGAAAAGCTTGAATTCTTACACCGACTATCCCAAATATAGAACCATTTCTTGATAGGTATCATCATCAGGCTTATTGGAATTTTATCTTGAGCATCGACCCCTAGTACTTCACAAAGAGCTAGATATGTATTCACAAAATAATATTGAAAATCTATCACAATGAATGGTTCAATATTATAAGTAGAAATGGGAATTATTATATTACTAATGCATCTTTTACTTCTGATTATTTTCCTTTAGGAGGCATATTTCAATTTTTCCTACTATGACTTCAAATAACATAGCTCTACCAAATACTACACCAATTAACCTTCTTTAGAGGGTTATTCATGCACTTAATTGAGTGCTCATCATTCGTAGAGCTCCTTTTCTTGGCATGCTCAGCTCCATCTACAACAATGCATTTCAACTGAGCATAGTCTCAGGAAAATTCACTTACTTTTGAGGGAACAATATTTAGTCATTGTAAGTGTGGAAAAAGTAAACTAAATACAATTAAATACACTTCTTAATGAAACATTGTATCAAGATTAAACATGAATTAAACTAGTTGAAAATAGAGAAAATCTTGAAAGCATCTCATTGTCTCCTATCTCTAAAGATTTATCAAGTTATAGAAGCTTTCAGATTTGTAAGCATCGTAACTATTTAAACTTCCTATCTAGAGAATGGAATGGGTGCTAAATTCAATGATGTGATTATTAGGAAATATTTATAAGTGATATGAAGCTACTTTAAACTATTATGATGAAAACTAATAAAAGGAAGCTATAGTAAAAACTAATGATGTTGTCATTATATGAAATCTACTAATACCATGATGTTGTGATGTTATTTATAATGGTAATGCTAATGCTTATGATTTCTTGGTTGCTTGGTTTATTGGTTGCTTGATTGTATTCCTACAGAGTAAGTTTGCATAAAACTGGGATTTTTTTGGATTATTTTCATGCTTTAGAAGGCTATATATAAAGATTTCTGGCAACAATTTTGCACAGGGGTAACACAGTAGAGGTTGAGATTCAATCTAGAGATTTGAATGGTAAGAGATAAGAAGGTGCATCTAATCATGGGGGATTGTTCCTCCCCATGAAAACACTAGGAAAGATGAGAGGAAAGATTTGAGTAAGAAGATTGAGAGGATTACCTACAAGTTTTTCCCCAAGGCTTTTCCTGTGAATGCCAATTAAACTAATTAGATTTGAAAAATATAATTTTATTGGTGAGTGAGTAGAGGGATTTGATTTATGCTTTTATCTAAATATTTTGATTTATTTAAATTAGTAAAATAGGAAGATTTTATTAAATAAAAAAAAATTTGATATTTGCTTATTTAATAAAGAGGAATATGATAATTAAATAAAACTTTAGGATATCTTTATTTAATTAAGAGAAAATATGATAAGATAGAAGAATTAATAGTGAAATTAATATAAATAAATATTTCTATTTATTTTCTAAGTAGATGAATTTAGGATTTATTAATTAAATAAGCCGTATTTAATTAATTAGATTCCCTAGACCATTTTTAGGTGTATACATTTTTCCCCTCTTTGAAGTCAAGTGTTTATGCATTGCTTCAAAGAAAATTTTGTGTTGTTGCTACTAGTATCAACAAAAAAAAATTCAGAATGCCCCAGACATGTTTTTAGGTGATTGATGGATATATGCCCCCTCAGGAGATAAATTAATGAATTTATTTATTTTTTGATTTTTTGGAATTTTTCAAATTTTAATGGTTTTCTAATGATTTGATGTAGATTTGATGATAAAATAATTTATCTTTTGATAATTGATGAAGAAAGTGGTCCTAGATGAATTTCAATTAATCTCCCCTTTTAGAAATTAAATTAATCTCAAAAAATTCCTTTTTAAATAACCTATAAAAGGTTAAAAAGGTTATTTTCAAAATCCTTTGTACATTGTGACTTTTCCAAATTTTGTGAGAGAGATTCTTGTACTACTTGGAGCAAGATGTTGATTCCATATCACACCCACTGTTTTGGGCATGTTCAATGACATCAATGATTGGCTCTATTCGAACCTCTGGTATGTCTATTTTTTTCCTTGGTTTTCATGCATTTTCCTCATTTTTAGTGTATTTTTTGGATTTTTGAATTTGAACTCCTTTTAGTTCTTTTAAAATCTGTTGTAGTGCTTTTTAGTTCCGTTGTAGCACTTTTAGGTTCTATTGTAACGCTTCTATATTTTTAGCGCTTAGGAGGTCTATTTTAGCATGTTGATAGGTTAGATTAGAACTTTGAAAAGTTTAGCACTTACAATAGCCATTGTAGTGCTTATGCAATATAGATTAGTGCTTGCAGAATCTTGAGCACTTTGGCTAGATTTTGTAGTGCTTAGACTTCCTGTTTTAGCATGTTTAAAGTTTTAGTGCTTTTACCTAAAATGTTAGTGCTTTGACCAAATAAATTGGTGCTTTTGATAAATTATCACTTTTCCTATCTGTAATAGTGCTTTTGTTTGATGAAATCTCATATGTCATTGTTGTAGCACTTTGAATGCCTTTTCTAGCACATTTAAATCAAAGTGTTTGTGATTTTTGTCAAATTTTCATGATGTTGTCGATTGCTGATCGTATCAGCTGTTGGTTTGATATCAATGATTTGTCTAATCAAATACATGATTTTTTGACCTCATGATAGGCAAGGTCTAATTTTTGTTTTGATGATAACTATCCTCATAATAGGTGAGGATTAATTATGATTAACATACCTCATGATAAGCGAGGTTGATTTGATGCATTGATGACTGACCTCATGATAGGTGAGGTTTAATGATGTTTGCTCATGAGATTTGATCAAAATTATCACCTAGAGCTGATTTGATTTGATATGGTATGTTGAAGTTACTTGATGATTGACATGAATTTATTGACTTTGATTTTGTTATGATAGTAGATTTGATTGGGGGACCTACAAGTTTGAGAGTATTTTCCTTGGAAATTTGATCTTATACCATGGTTGGCATAGCCTGAGATGGCTATTATCACATGTTGTGGATTGTATCCTCTTTTATATATGCTCCAGATTAGGATTAATCAAGGTTTGTTGAAAATGCTAGCTAAGAGGTGGCATAGCAAGCACAACAACTTTCACCTTCCTACTAGTGAGATGATAGTCACTCCAAAGGATGTCTAGTAGACTTTGTAGCTTCCAATTGTTGGAAATGTTGTCATATATGATTTGACAGAGTAGGGTGGGACTGATGCCCTTCGTAGAGTGTTTAAGGATGATCATATTGCTGAAGAGTGGATTCCATGGCATGATATGGTTGATCCATAGAACACTTTTCCTATAGTACTTGTTGGTTTCATCAGTGGATTCCTTAGTCCTAATTGCAGGTCTAAGGGATTCTCAGTTGGTTGGGGCTGAGTTTTGGAGAGTATGGTTATTCATGGCACAAGATTTTCTTGGGGCATGTGTATGCTTGCCCATTTATATCATGATTTACATTTAGCTATGTATCTCAGTGGTCGAAGTTTATCGGCCGATGTTACCTTGATTTAGGTATGGGCATGGGAGCACATAGTTGTCACACATACAATTCTAGTTAGATAGAACCCACCCATGAGACCTTATGTGTTTAGATATGTCGGTCATCTTACTTAGTCTAGAATGGGTAAGTTAGAGTATTGGAGGAAAGTTATTTATGACATAGAGTCTATGACATGGCATCCCTACCTAGATTGTGATCATTGGGATGATGATGATATTCAACTACCATTTTTTTGTTAGTTGATGATCCTGATTGTCCATGCTCATCGAGTATTAGAGATATTCTTGATCAGATGGGTTTATAGATAGTATGGGATGGTATAGAATATTCCCTAGGGTGTTGCTCATTACGTTCATCATCAGTCAGATACCACAAATTGGGGGCCTTGTTTGTTGTATGATGTTGCCATTAAGGAGTATCAAGATTTATAGCCATTTGTGTGGGACATTTGGCCAGACATTATCGAGCCTCTAGTTATAGCAAACTATGCTGATTTTTTCACTTTGGATCTATTTTTGTGCCTTACCATTCCAGATGAGCCTGCCCCATTACCTATAGAGGAGGATGTTCCCATGGTGCATGGTTAGAGAGGGAGGAGAGAGTATGTTGGAGGGGTTGAGGAAAAGGATGTTGGTGTTGAGAGAAGTAGAGATGAGAGTAGCATGGATGATAGCAGTAGGGATGATAGATTTGATAGTGGAGAGGTTGCAGGTGGGTCAAGCCCTATTTTAGATTTTCTTGATGAGACTATGTCTCGCAAGAGGTAGGCTATGGGAGGTTTTTTAGAGTGGTTGTAGATAGTGGATCTTTAGGTTCAGTAAGAGACTACTCAAGAGTAGCTTATTCAAGCTCAATGTTTACTAGAGAAGACCTAAGCTCAGATGTAGGAATAAGCCAAGTTGCATGTAGAGACTCTATCATCAGCGAAGGCTTAGTTAGTCATAGATTTCATCCTTGACAATTGAGAGGTATGTGGCTAGATGGACAGAAAAGGAATCCCAAGCCTAGATTACATTGTTGATAGCCGAGAGGGATGTGACCAGGTTTGTAGTAGAGGGCACTCAGGTTGCTACCAATAGATTACAAAGACTAGCTAATGGTACCTCCCTGGTAGATTATATGTGAGAGGTTGTTCATATTGACAAGGATATTGAGTTTTATAGAGCGAAATATTATGACAATGTTCCTTCTGAGAAGAGAGTTAGCTATGTGAGATCTCATTCTACCAGGTCATGATCTAGGACTATCAGTGCAAGTGTTACATAGACCCTACCTAGAGATCCTAGGGATCTCAGTTCCTTTGGTGGTAGGGGTCTTGATCATGCCATGCCTACACCATCTAGAGCTCGCAACACCTGATTTGTTGTCTGTGTTACATTTGAGATGTGATGTTTACTTTTATTATTTTGATATACATCCATTTTTTATGTTATATCTCTCTTCATTTGAGACATCATTATATACTTGACATTGTGATTTTGTTATATATGAGATGCAGCAGATTCTTCGGTCCATTATGTGTTTTATATGATTCTCTAATGGATGCATTTTCTTTGACGTTTTATAAGCTACGTGATGGTTTTATTATTATGATGGTATGCTTTGATATGATGTTCTATCTATGATGCACATAATGGTAATGTATGGATGCATGTTATATAGATAGATGATGTATATGGATTCATGATTATGGATATGATGTGTTTAAATGATATACTATATGTGATCTAAATGCAAATATATGATGTAATAAAATGGATGAAAATGTTGAATGCTATATGACACAATAAATTTGATGGACTTTATGATCAAATGAATGGATTATATATGGATATGTGATATAATAAATGGATGGATTTAACGATATATGAGGATGATGTATGTTTTTTGAGATTTTTGTTATGATGTGATGAGAATGAAAAATGATTTGATTGAAATGTATGAATGATGAAATGATGATGTAAATGCTTTTAATGTATGTAAATGAATATGATGATGCAACTATATGATCATGATGATTTTTTTGTTAATGTCAAGTATACTCAGTCTATTATGATAAAAGATAATTGTTTAATGAATGATTTACCAATTTTATAAAAAATAATTTGCAAATGTAACACTATTATGGATGTAATCTACTTTTATTGTGCAAACCTATATGTAAATATAGGAATTTTAATAGTAATTTTGTGCTTTGTATCATCATTGAGTGTTTAAAATGTTGAAAGTGAGTACAAGCATAAAAGGTATAATGTAAACCAATGATGACCTGAGTACTACTTTCATGATTTTTGATATTGCAAGTGAACACAAGAATCAAGGTATAATTAAATGGAGATGAACTAAGAATTTCTTGAATAAACAAACAAGAATTAACCACTTTCCTATGTGAATTGGAATGTCATCCATGATAATTTATAGAGCATTTCCCATGATGATTCACACATTAATTATGATTAATTCATAGGAAGTAGACAAAGAAAAATACCATTTCTTTTTCTTGGCTTCTCTAGTTCAATACATCATTGAGTTGCTCCAAAAAAATGATAACAATGATCAAAGTACAACTTATCCAATTTTTTCTTAAAGTATTACAATCATTATTCATATTTAAATCATACATCCTAATTTTGTGATGTTTTTTTGTTTTCTCGAGATTTTGGATCAAACCTAACCTAAAGACATGTACTAGGGGCCTCATGGTTTGATCAAAGATTAGCCTTGCCTATGTTATGTATGCAGAGACCATGTAGTTCGGCTAACACAGACTCATGTTTTTTGAATTTTTTGATGGTGGGCACTAGAATGTAATTGTGGAAAAAGTAAATGAAATACAATTAAATACACTTATTAATGAAACATTGTATCAAGATTAAACATGAATTAAACTAATTTAAAATAGAGAAGATCTTGAAAGTGACTCATTGTCTCCTATCTCCAAAGATTTATCAAGTTACAAAAGCTCTCAGATTTGTAAGCATGGAAATTGTTTAAAATGCCTATCTAGAGAATAGAATGGATGCTAAATGCAATGATGTGATGATTAAGAATGATTTATAAGTGATATGAAGCGACTGTAAACTATTCTAATGAGAAATAATAAAAGGAAGCTATATTAAAAACTAATGATGCTACCGTGATATAAAATCTATTGATACCATGATGCTATGATTCTATTTCTAATGCTAATGCTAATGCTTATGATTGCTTGGTTGCTTGGTTGCTTGATTGTATTCCTACAGAGTAAGTTTTCATAAAACTAGAATTTTCTTGGATCATTTTTATGCTTTAGAAGGTTGTATATATAAATTTCTGGAAATAGTTTTGCACAGGGGTAACATAGTAGAGGCTGAGATTCAATCTAGATATTTGAATGGTAAGAGATGAAGGTGGAGCTGATCATGGGGGATTATTCCTCCCCATGAAAACAATAGGAAAGATGAGAGGACAGATTTAAGGAAGAAGATTGAGAGGATTTCCTTCAGGTTTGTCCCCAAGGATTTTTCCCGTGAATGCCAGTTAAATTAATTAGATTTGAAAAATCTAATTTTATTGGTGAGTGAATAGAGGAATTTGATTTATGTTTTTATTTAAATATTTTTTATTTATTTAAATGAGAAAAATAGGAATATTTAATTAAATAAAAAAATATTTGATATTTTCTTATTTAATAAAGAGGAATATGATAATTAAATAAAAATTTAGGATATCTTTATTTAATTAAGAGAAAATATGATAAGATAGAAGAATTAATAGTGAACATGATATAAATAAATATTTCTATTTATTTAATAAGTAGATGAATTTAGGATTAATTAACTAAATAAGTCATATTTAGTTAATTAGATTCTCTAGACCATTTCTAGGTGTATACAATCATATTAGTATTAATGCAAATTATTCACCAAATAGTTTCCCAACAAGCTCAAATCCTTGAAATTAATTTTGAAGCATGTGTGAGGGAATTTATTGTTGTAAGTTGCAATGATGCCATGATTACCATACTTCTGCCATATCTTATTATACCCACTAAGGTATGGTGGTTTTTTTCCCTTCCATTCTGATGTTTACCATGCTACTACCTTGCTTAAGACCTCCTACTATGGGGTTGCAGTGTATACCACTCTACCACAGCCATATTATCTATCTCACGCAGTATTGTAGTGTCCATTTTTCTTTCATGCTTACTACTCTACTACCTTGCTCAAGACTTCTTGTTGTAAGGTTGTGGTGTACACCACTCTACCGTATATGTTACTCACCCTCTTGGTAGTATAGCAGTGTATGCTTTATCTTCTTGTTGTTTACTGCCTTACCATACTCCTTTGAATCACTTTATGTGGGATGGATTAAATGTAAGTCAATTGAAATATATTATGGCTATACTATAGGGAGAATTTAAACGATTAACCATATGTGATGAGAAACTAACTTAGAACTCGAGGCTAGTAAAAAGGAAAATTTTAATGGCTCAACTCATGACTTAAATGACTGATAACCAGATGTAGTAGGTCAATAAAAAATTATAAGGATGAAGGTTTAAGATTGATTACTATGAAGCAAGGGTTTTTGAACAAAAACTTTAAACCCTACTCATGGACGTAGAAGGTAGAAAACCTCAAGAGGAAAAATTTTCCTAGGATTTTTTCAAAAATTCAGTAGCACTACCAGATGGGACATGTTAGATTTTCACCTCAACATGTCCAAGTCTCTTAGACATATTGTTCTTTAGGCTAGAGAGAAGACATTTGAATATGTCTCTTATACATTCGGGAGTCTCATCTACATTTCATAACATCCCTTTTCATTTGCATCAAAGAGACTATGGTGAGACTCTCTTCGATATAGCATTGTCTTGGCAACATGACATGTTCTATAATGGGAACGCTTCTGACAAGGAATTCACTTCAGTGTTATGACCAAGGGCCTTATTTGGTGGTTAATTTATATTAGTTTCATCAATTATGAAATGGAGATGGGACATATGGTGAGTTTGGGAAGATGGATGAAAAGGGAAGTATGCAAAATAACTAAGGTGGATTTCTAGCTCCAATAGGACCTTTAATATTATGAAAATATTAGCGGTACTTAGTTATCAAATTTCACTAAAGTATAATTTTTATTAATTTTAATCATTAGGTATGTAAATAATGTAATGAATATTTTGGTCTAATAATTTTTTTCTATTTTTAGTTAATGACATTTTTTAGGTCTCAAAAGTTGAAGTTTTTAAACCATAAGGGGGTGCCAATCCCTTTATACACATTTGTCCCACAAAAAAAGGTAAAAAAGATAGATTACCTTCTTCTCTTTAGGCTTTGCCAAACCTAGGTGGGTATACCTGAACAATAAGGCAGATTTACAATTGGGCATAGTTCCTCGATTGAGAAACCTACTCACTATGGCACATGAAGATGGAGTAAATGCATAACTTTGATATCTAATTCCTATTGAAACCAGTTGAAAATTTAAAATTATGAGTTGTATTTTGTATGCAATATCCTAAGTATGACCAGTGCCTACTCCTATTAGGTGAATGCAGCGGATGATTGAATGATGATTAATGGAATGGATATAGATTTGTAAAGTAGGTAATCCTATTGTTCAATTTAAGAAAAATTACTAGGAACTTGAGATGTTTGCACCTTGTGCAAACATGAAAGCATGTTTATCATAGTGTTCTTATATAATCCTAGTGATATCTCCTCAAGCTACTATCAAAATATGAAAGGATTTTAATTCACATCAACTTAGAAACCAATCAACTCTTTCACACAGTAACATCAAATGTGATCTAATAAATCAAATAGATTTAAATAACTTGAACAAACCACTTTGGAGACAACAAAGTAATAAATTAACATTAAAATCAACACAGTAATTAAACAATGAAAATGAATTATGATTTATGAATAGTCTAGTCCATTGTATTACTCCAAAATATAAGCATTATAACATAAGTCTTTGAAATATGGTGTGGATGAGCGAATTATGCAATCTATTTTCTTCTTAATGCCTACTCTAATGGAATGGAATGTGATGATGATAATATGATATCTAAAAATCAAGCCCTAATTTTTCTATTTGTATGGGAGGCAACAAGCTTCAAGCCTATTACAAAAAGTTACATTGTTTCATAACTAAAACATAATTAGAATAAACATAAAAATATTAAGATTTTTATAGTGGATGCACTGTAGTCTATTAATATTTAGCAAGAGCTTGTGGTCATCTAATACCTATTCAAGGCTCATGCACCATGATTATGTATTCAAAACTATCAAACTCTATTCCTTGTCACTCCTCTCTTACTTGGCCTGTGAAATGAACAAGTTGAACTTTGACAAATGCTCCATGTACCCACTTTTAGGATTAGTTTCTACATTATGCTTGATGTCTTTCATAGCATACTCAAATTTTAAGATTCTCCCAAGTTGTTGGTGTGTCCTCTTAAGTATTTCCTCTTCATCATTAATCACATCAAGAATAGTTGGTAGATAGTTGGCAATTTCATCCTTCCATGTATCTTGATCTTTCAATTATGTTTCTTCAAAGAAAGTGGGTTAGGCCATTCTTAGTGGTTGACTGAAATCACTCAACTCCTATGTCAATATATTGTGGAAGTCATTGTGAGCTTTCATGAGTTCTTGGTATTTTTGTAGCATAGTAGGGTTATCTTATTTATTTTCAATTATTTGAGACTCTAATCCTTCATCTTATCACTCAATCTAGTGTTTTCTAGTATTGCTACATATGTTTGATCATGAATTTTACAAACTTCTTCAACATGTTTGTACATGTCTTCAAATCTCATGTGGATTATTTCTGATGCCATCTAAAAGGTAGTGGTTTTGAGTCTTCCCTTTAACTCTTCCTATTCCTTTTGTACTTTCTCATGCCTTCTTTTCCATTTTTTTTTTTGACATTGCCTCGAGAAATTTACTTTCATGTTCAACCAATTAAGAATAGAGCCCTAAAGAAGAAGAAGGTAGTCTATCCATGTAGCTAATCAACTCTTGTTTCAACATTTCATTTTATTCCATCAACCCCTACTCATCCCATAGAAGTTGTTGAATATGATCCTTTGTGAGTTTGGCCACATTCACATTCAAATCAATAGTTTCCATGGGATATGTTTCTCCTACTCTCTACACCAAAAGATATCCAAAAATATTATTATGATCAACTAGGGAAGGCTTTTTCCTTGGTGGATAGAGTGCCCATATGTTCAAGGTAGTATTGTTAGGATTAAATCTTGATCCAGTGTAGATCTTGTCACCAACTTCATTTGTTAAGTGCAAGGTTTTATTTTTTATTTTCAAAAAATATTCAAATACAATGGCTAAGTTGGTATCCCATCCTGGAAGGAGCATAACCCCAGCCTCTTTCAACAGTTCCCTTCCTCTCTTAGCAATCATATGTTTCATTTCTCTATCAATTTCATGTTGAATTTATTTTAAAGTGTATGCTTCCTTTTTAGGGTCAATTTCCTTCAACCTTTCCCTTACCACATTTCCTTTATATTCATATATGAAATCTTTAAATTAAGGATTCTGGACAAAAGAATCATCTACAATGAACTCTTGACTAGCTCGATGCATCACATCATTAGATAGCTCATTAGAAGTTTCAAATTTTAATAGACTCCTTTCCAGTGTCATTTCGTATGGAGGAATTACAAGAGTATTTATCTATGGTACTTCATCCTCCTCTTCAACATATTAATTATAAAGTGCTCAGGGTCAAAATTCTTCCCCTTATTTCCAACTAGCAAGCCATAATAATTTAACTTGCTCCCAACCAAGTCATACCTTGATTCAGCAATAATGGTGAAATCACCAAAGTACAAAGTAGAAGGCATGAATGTATTCCTTCCAAAGCTTTTCAAATGTATAAGGATAAATAAGACAATTTTCTTATATTCTCAAGATAAGTAACTCTTTCTGGCATAGTCTTAGGCAACAAATATGGTTCTACCTCAAATCCATAAACCCTAATGATAGTACAATCTTAAAAAGCATACCAATCTCCCCAATTATGGTTTATCTTTCCATCATGGCCTTTCTCCTTTAGTAGGAGAAACCTCTGTACTTTAGGGGATAAATTATAATCATATCTATGGCCAAGTAATTTATACAAGGGCTTGACAAAATTCTACTCAAAGTACAAGTAGTGTGATCTCCCACATCTACTATCCCAGATTGATGTCCACATTTGTACTGGTCTTTAATTACCATCACTATCTAGATATTTTACCCTTAACTCTTCTCCCCAGATTCCCATCACCTGGCCCTCATATAGTATCATATACATAAGAAGTGAATAGTGCTTGAAATTGATAGCTTCACTATTATTCTAAATAGCATTAAGAGAATTGTTAATGGCCTCCAAAAAATACTCTGCATAATTATAGGGCCTAACATCTTGAATCTAAATGTCTACATCTAGAACCATGGGAGCTATATCCATGTTGGCAGGGGCCTCAATTCCCAACACTTGGCTAGTTGAATAGCGTGTGTACTGATAATATTTTTCAAACAAATCTACAAAAAATGGGGGCTTTTCATTGCTAGAAAACATCATATGTTGATTTCCTATACCATTGGGTCTATGAAGAGACAACTTTCACCTCTTTTAACTCATATCCATGGAGCTATAGTCCTCCAACAAGTCTCTCAGCTGCAATTTCATTTCCAAAGAAGTGTCCAATTGGAAAACCATGAAAATATAATCCCTCATTGTGATCATAAACTATGACCCATCATTCAAATGAATTTACCTTGTCGTGGGATTATAATTTTTTTCTAGGGCTCTAATTAACTCTATGTTCACAAATTTTTTTAGCATTACTAGCTTCCCTAAGTTTAAATTCCATGGGTTCGAGACTGGGCTATATTTATGTTTCTTCCTATAATGATATATGAAAAAATTATAGCCTCTATGTGGAGTCCATACATCTCCCAAATTCTTATTCTTGTCTTGTAGGGTCTCACATGATGGGTTTAATTGAGCAATTATTCGTGCTTTAGGCCCAAACCTGAGACACTAATCTATTAAGTCTTGATTGAGAGGTTTAGTTTCAATTTTTTTCCTTTTTTCTCTTGCCTTTTCTAGGGTTTTATCCATTCTAACCCTAACAATGTTGTACTTCAAGCTATATTCAAAAAATTACATTCAGCTAAGCCAAGGTGTACTTACTTGAGTGAATTCTAGAATTTTTGAGCTGCTTGCTTTCATCAAACTCCATCCTCTGGATGCTTAACCACAACATGTAGTGAATTTTTGCTTCTTAGAGGCTAATTTTTATAAAATTTTAGCATGCTTAAACCAGCTCTAGTTTATAAATGGTTCCTGCACCACCTTCCTATAAAACTTGTGTATTAATTGCAATTGTCTCTTTGATGATAGTCCATCAAATCAATCCAATGATAATTATTTCATATTTTGTTGATGAGACTCTAATAACAACATTTGTATCTCTGTTCGATATCCTTGGCCATATTTTGAGAAATGTATAAGAGACATTCAAGCTTCGCTCATTGATATCACAATGTGTCTTCAATATTTACGTCTTTGTTTACTCCCTAATGATTTTCTTTTTTGCGAATGAGACTGGTGGATTTCTCTTAGTGACAAGCTTATGTCTCCTTGACGTGTCTTTATTTTTTTCCTCAACATTAATAGTTTTTGATGATGTCTATGTGAATTTGTTATGTTGGGGAGACCTGAGGTCACCTCTCTCCAACATCCCTTAGTCTCATTGATATTTTAGGCTAGAATTTTAGGTGAATTTTGATGTCTTCTCGATATCTTTATGTCTCCTTGACACATCATTTTTAGCATGTTGATGAGACCTCATCCAATGTCTTCAATATTTTTGTTTCTTGTTGATACTTTGCACCTTGAGTGTTGAAGAGACTTCTTTGCTTCTCTCCTCAACATGCAGATGTCTCTTTGACATTGTTGTTTCATCAGTGCTTGTTTTGCCAATGATTTACTATTTATTTTATGATAACCTCTCGATGTTTGAGAGATGTTTTTCTGTTTCTTGAATGTTGAAACTTGTACGATTTATTGGTGCAACATGTTAGATTCTCTCCTTGATAGGCCTAAGTATCTTATACATGACATTCTTTAGGATGGTGGAAAGACATTTGAATATCTCTCTTAGTCATTCAGGAGTCTCATCTGCATTTCTTATCAACCCTTTCTACTTGTGTTGAAAAGACTATGGTGAGACTCTATCTGATAAGGCATTGTCTTGGTGACCTGCCATGAGCTACTAGGAGAGCATTTCAAGTAGGGACATCACTTTATTGTAATGATCAAGGGCCTTATTTTGGTACTTTATACTAATTTCAATTATTATTAAATGGAAATGGAGCATATGGTGGATATGGGAGGAGAAGTGAAAAAAGAGTTGTGTGGGACAACCAATGTGTATTTTTTTAGTTCCAACAACATCAACACATACTCTTCTAGATATGGGAATTTCTATGGAAATTTTATTCCCTAAGGCTCCAATGATGTCGTCCTGCATACCTAACTTTGTATGCTAGGCCATCATTAAAATTTGAGCTCGAACTACCCTTCATTAATGCTTGTACTTATAAAAAAGCCCTCATTTTATTTTATTTAATTCATTTTTAATTTGTAAATAATAACTTCAAATAATATCATATATATTATTTTCAAATAAAATTATAATGTAAAATAAATAATGTACATTATAATTCCCAATTATAGGAAAAACAATTCTCATAATTAAACATTTTTAAAATAAAATTAAAAGCTAAACTAATATACTGAGAATGGGAATTATAATGCACATTCTTTTTGCATATACATATTTTTTTTGTTTAGTATTTAATTTTTTTTATTGAAACAATGCAAATAATACAAAAAGGAGGTAGCAAAGGTTGCCAAAAGAGAGAAAAATATTACAACCAAGCTAATAGCCAACAATACAGTTACTTATAGCCACCAAAAATAACAAGAAAACTAGTAATTTGTTTTTTTGGGTACATAAGAAGGAGATTGTATTAATGAAAATTCAAATAATTATATATCATTTGCCATTGTAGGAATATTCATGCAACCCTAGCAATAGATTTCCCAACCAACCAAAAACCTAAGTTGACAAGCTACCCTAACCACCCACTTTGAGTCTCACTAGAGGCTAAGACAACCACTAAAACATCAATAAAAAAATAACCGAACCACCACCAGGAGCCACCGACAATTGAAGAAGCCAAAAAACTAGCACCATCCCACCATGAGCTTGAAGTCACAAGAAGTGATTGAGATGGGAAAAGTCATTGAATTCCTCCACCCACTCCAAATCCTTAGTCTGCACCAGCTCAAGAGCTTCTTTCAAATACTCCACCCCAACCACAACCACCATCTAATTCTTGACTAGTGTCGATCCTTTCAGCTCTAATATAAGAAAAAAAAAGGACCACCGCACAAGAGTTTTGAGAATTTCTAACTCTTTTGGATGTGACACCTCAGAGACAAGAATAGAGGCCAAAATAACCTCATCAATTTCACCCAAGAGATTAGGCTTGAATAAATTTCTCATCATTGCCCACACCAAGCTTTTGGGGGTGCTTTGATCAAGCAAAGATGCCAAAAAAATGAGAAATTATGTGGGAATTAACTCAAACCCTTTCACTATAGACCACATGCTTTCGGCCCAAAACCATTTTCACCACAGACACCATCAAGGGATCAAACTCCAGAAGAATCCATTTGAGCCTTTGATCTATGAGTTTTTAAAAATCCCCCTGACTCACACCACAATCCAGGAAAATCAGAGTGTCATGCCCAAAGATGGATAGCACCTTAGTCAATTTAAACATTGCATACTTCACATCCTTCTCCATTTTTCTTTCTCACCCAAGTGAAGCCTCTGGAATTAAAACTATAGAAAATTCCAAATGTGGAGATCACCACCTTCGCTAGATTAAAATGAATTCCACCCTTTCATGGAATTCATTTTAATGCACGTGTGCCACCCTTTAACCTACTAAAAAGTCATGTTGAGACCACCAACTAGGAATTTCATACCCCCTAGTATAAATAAGTCTAACGTTCGATCATGTTTTTGTTTAGTATTTAATTAATTATAAGGATTTGTATTATTGTTATTTTCCTTTCCATTTTAAACTTTAGAATTATTAAGTATAATTTTTATTTATATTAGGTATTTAAACAATTTTTAAATTAAAAAAAACTCAACTAATATTATCTAAAAAAAATTATAATTACTAAATGTTAAGTTTACCAATTTCAAAATTTTAAAATGGAAAAGAAAATAAAAAATAAGACAAATCCTTATAATTAAATACCAAATAAAATAGTACCATGCTTATAATTAAATACTTTAAAAAAGAAATATGTATATGCATAGAGTATTTTGTTAACCAAATGGTTTGTAAATTTATACCAAGCAAGGAGTAAAATGATAGAATAGTCAATTTAGTAGAATAAAAATTAATTTCATCTAGTGCTTGGTAATTTACAACTCACAAAATAAATAATATTTACTTGCTTGTAAAAAAGTAGAATAAAAAATACTTTAACAACACGTAGTAGTAGATATTATGTAGCACACATAGAAATAAATTATATGCAATATGTATAAGATATTATGCAATGTGGGGCAAACTTTTGCAAGTAAATTATTATTATAATGTGATAAAAACAAGGAAAGTGTATCAATGGACCAATAGTTTCAAGGGTCAGTAGTCTAATATCAACCATCGATTAGTAGTTTCATCTTTGTCTTCTTCAAATAGGATACACCTTTGACATAAAATATATAGCACCGTCTCGATAAATAGCACCTACTTTCTCAAAATATTGGAGAAAAATATAGTAAACACTTAATTAACCCTCAACCCTCTACCCTCAACCCTCAACCTTTGTTAAACCCTAATCCCTCATAACCCCTATACCCTCTACCCTATACATTGGACCCTCAACCCTAATCCCTCAACCATATACATACCATCAATCCCTATACCCTCTACTAGCCATATACCCTCAACCTTAAACCCTAATCCTCAAACCATATTATACCTTCTATCCCCGACCCTAATCCCTACACCCTAATCCCTCAACCCTAGTTAAACCATTAAACCCAATTACTAAACTCTCTACGCTAATCCCTCAACCCTAGTTAAACCCTAATCTGGCCTCAACCCCTATACCCTCTACCCTATACATTCGACACTCAACCCTAGTAATCTCTCAACCTACATATGCCCTCAACCCTCTACCCTCAACCTTAAACCCTCAATCCTCAACCCTTTAACCCTCTTATACCCTTTACATCACTTTGATCTACCCTATACATTAAACCCTCATCCCTCAATTCTCAACCCTCAACCCTAGTTTATCCCTCAACCCTCAACCCTTAAACCCTTAGGTACCCTCAACCCTTAAGTACCCTTAACCGCTATACATTGGACCACCAACCCTAATGCTTGAACCATATACATCCCTCAACCCTCTACCCTCAACCTTAAACCTTTGACCCTCTACCCAAACATTAAACTACCCTTAACCCTCAATTCTCTACCATATGATCTACCTTATACCTTAAACCCTCAAGCCTCAACCCTTAAACCCTCTACCCTATACCCTTTGATCTACCCTATACATTAAACCCTCAACCCTCAATTCTCAACCCTTGACCCTTAATCCCTCAATCCTCAACCCTTAAACCCTAAACCCTACTTAATCCATATACCCTCGAGACTCTACATTGGAACCTCAACCCTAATCGACCTTAATCAACCATATACCCTCAAATGTCTTGGCTATACCCTAAACCCTCTACCCTCAACCCTTAACGTCCCTCAACCCTAAACCCTTAAACCATAGATCAACCTTAAACCTTCTACCCTCTACATCCCACTAGCCTCAACCGGCCAATATGTACCCTCTTATATCCTCAAACCTAATCCCTCAAACCCTTAATCCCAAGTAAATTAATCGCTATCCTAATCCCTCAATTCTTAAACCCTTGACCCTCTAGCCTCTACCCTCAATAGTCAAATACCCTTAATTTATGCTAATCCATCAACCCCTATACCCTCTACCCTATACATTGGACCCTCAACCCTAATCCTTGAACCATATACATCCCTCAACCCTCTACCCTCAACCTTCAACCCTCAACCCTCTACCTTATACATTAAATTTCCCTTAACCCTCAATTCTCAACCCTTAATCCTTAATCTGTTCAAAGTACTGTGGTGAAGAATTTTTTTTCCTTGTTTATGATTATTTGGAGGAATAAATGGGTATATACAAAGGGAATGTTGGTGACAATATGGATCTTGTTAAAAAAATTGTTTCATTTCATGTTAAATATAATGAAAAATTAAAGGCAGTAGATCTTTTGATGGAAGTGAAATGTAGGAAAGCAATTGAAGGGTAGTTAATATTGGGGAAGGATTTTTTTCTAACACCCTTAATCCTTGCTAGATTAGAATAATTAGGCACTAAATTAGGTGCCAAAAAGGCTCTAAAATAGTTGCTAAAATAGGCATTACTTCAGCCACTAATATGGGCGCTAATGTAGATGTTAATCTAGTTGCTAATTTAGACACTAATTTAGGTGTTAGTGTAGGAATCTTTTTTGGCTCTAATCTTGGCATTAATCTAGGAATTAATAAGGGAATTACACTAGGATTTAATATCAAAGCTAATCTTAGTGCTAGTTGTGGCATTAATTTTAGCACCAATTTTCACCAGAATTAGCATCAACTTGTTTTGGTTGGCACAAAAAATGCCAAAAATAGCGCCATCCCAAAAAATAGCACCAAATTTTCCCCAAAAAATGGAGAAAAATACATTAACATAGTGGTTGGAAGCAAAAAACTAAGCAAAAAAAGGGAGATAATCATAGGGATTTGTTGTAGTGACACTACTATAATAAGATTCTTATATTTTTATGATTCTTCTTCTCTGTTATAGTTCTCTCTTGCTTGTTCATGCCTTCATATATTTCATATGAGCAAAACCCCTTACTATGGTTTTTCATTTAGAACCTACATCAACAAAATGTCAGATCATTGAGTTTCTCACATTCTATTTTATCCATTAATGATAGCATCCAATCATATTTTCCATGATCTCACATCAGGTTGCACACCAATCATCAGGCTACACACCAATCAACCTCATTATCAATAATTTACCAAATTTATCTCTCTTTTTTACCCCAAAGACCAATATTCATTTAATTTCCTCTTCTATTCATTGGATCATATTTGATCTTGATTGAGCATGTCACCTTTTTAGTGTCATCTTTATTAAATGTTCACATGTCAGTTGGTTAGGAGGTTTGATTTTGTTCACATGTTGGTCATTGACTTGAAACCCCTATTCACATAGACCAAACCATTTGTAATCCTTCAAGTGTGAACACTGGAATCGATGATCTTTCAGACCAATCAAAAGGTAGAAACACAATTAGGAGACATCCACAAGCTCATTATAATCACCAAGAGTCTCAACAAAAACTCTAAGAACATTGTCTATAGGATCTATCAAACTAGAGCACTTTAAACAACATTGCCATAAAGAAGAGGTCACTTCCATACCACCAAAACAAGAACCATTTGAGTTTAGGGAACATAACAATATTACAAACCTAATTCCAAAATCATAGACCAAAAAGATTAAATGCAAAGGAATACATAACATGATACATTCTCCTAGTCATCACCAAATGTCCAAAAAATACAATTTTCACTTTGGTGAACATAAATCACTCAAATATTCATACTGGAGGCTCAAAATTGGAACATACTATTTTTATAAATTCCTCTAAATAACTTCCAATCCATAGAAAAATATATTCAATATGCAATAAATGTGGAGCAAACTACTAGATCATTCTTACTAGAGACTCATTCAAGTCTTCATATCAAAGCACCAAACCATTCACACTCTTGAAGGGACATAGATAACACCATTATAAACCTTCTTCTAGATCTACAAGATGTGAAAAAAATTAGTAGAGGATTGTGGAGCAAATACATTTCTCCCAGTCCATAGATAAATTTGTCAGACCAATTCACAAACTGATGACCACAATTTTCACCCTTTATCAAACCAAAATTTGTAATCTAGGATATATCCCCTAATGATGTCCTTAAACAACACTTCATGTCTGAACCAACACTAGATCAACATAGAATAAATATAGAGCACATACCAGAGCACAGTTGACACTAATAACAAAAAAAAAATATTGACATCAATGACAACACTAGTTAGACATGTATTTACAACAATCTCCCCCTTTTTCATTGATGGCAACACATGACGTGAAAAAACATCAAAGAAAGCATCCATTCCAATCCAACATTCTCCTTCACTTTTTATGATTAGACAGCCTACACAACTTTTCCTACACTCTATTTTCCTTGCAATATTCTCTCTTTCACATGACTTGCTCTCCCCCTTTTTCTTAGATTAGATAGCCTACACAATATTTCCTACACTCTCTCTCCTCCTGAGCTTTTCTTAGTTTTTAACATGATGTCTCTCCCCCTTTAACATCAATGAGAAGGGGCACATATTTGCACTCTCCTTTGATCAAACTGAAAGGGCACTTTTTTGCTCATGATCCAAAACCCATGTCAATAATATCTAGCTACTCCCCATGAGGGGTAGCCTTTGGGCACCACTAAATGGACGCAATCACATGCATCTCACCAATTGGATTTCCACATAGAAGCATTGATGCAGGAGCATCCAGTGGTGTAAGGGCAATCTTGCATTGCCCAAAAATAATTAAATTTCAAGTTTCTTGGTTTTTAGATGTTTTTACATTTTTGGATACCCTTTTCATCATAATGAAACTCGCAATTTATGGTTTTTATTTTCTATTCCTGGGTTGAAAGATATTGCAGTTTTAGTTTCCCATATTTGCACTTGAAAATCTTCCGAGTTAGATTTGAGGCACTTAGCTTTTTTGGAACGGCCCCGAAACTTGCCAAAATTGGCATAGAAAATTTCAAGCACATTATTGACTTCGAGACCTTTCCAATGGTTCAAACGGTTCGTGAATCGGAGTCCCGGATCAAAAGTTATGGCTCCGAGAAGTTGGCGCACTTTCTAGAAGATACAATTGCAAATGTTCTTTTGAAATTTGAACTTCAACTTATAATTTTTGGTGCCAAACCGCCTAAACTAAAATTTGAATATTTTTTTGGCTCCAAAAAAAAGAGGAGCTCTATTTATGGGTGGCTTTCTAATTTTTGGGTAGCTTTTCGGGGACAAGCTCACATATTGTGAAAGGGTTATTTTGTAGCTTTCTGTAACTTGCATGTGTTGTAGAACTTGGGGATTTGAGATCCTCTCCATGTAAGAAGCTCCATTTTCTGAATAATAAAATTATTCTCTTATTTGTGGGTTATTTTCTAAGTGTCGGGCTGCGCCCTCATCAAGTGGTATCAGAGCGAGGTTTTCTTGACAATGTGGATAGATCATTGATCATTAGGCAGTTCACGCCAGGACCATGGTTGTGGGTCGAGGTCAAGAAAGATGCCTCCAAGAGTGATGATTGGTAGGTGTGGTGGTGCCAGAGGTGGTCAAGGTGGCAGAAATGCTAGTGGAAGAGATGCACTGGCAGCCCTCCAGAGACAGATTGATGCATTACAAGAGTAGTTGAGAAGAGGGTTAAACCCAAGGGAGGAAAGTGAGGATGAAGGAGAGGAAAAAGGTTCAAATGTAGAAGAGGAAGAAGAAGCAATTGATCAAGACCAAATGCGGCTAATAAGGGCCATTTCAAAGATCGGGAAAAGAACCAGAGCAGAAGTCCCCAGTTATTCTAGAAGTCTGAACCTGGAAGAGTTGGTCGATTGGATCAATAAGCTAGAAGAATATTTTGAGTATGAGGAAATAGAGGACCCAGATCAAGTTAAGTTTGTGAAAATGAAGCTAAAGGGCCATGCCAATATTTGGTGGAAAGAGGTCCAATTGGAAAGAAATCGAAGAGGAAAAGGCAAGATCATCAGATGGGATCACATGGTAGAGAAACTGAAGAAGCAGTTCATACCAGTGTACTAAGAGTTAGATCTATTGAAGAAATTGCAAGGGTTGATGCAAGGAAGCAGATCTATGAAAGAATATACTGAAGATTTTCACAAGATAATCATCAGAATGGATCACACAGAGGCCAATAAGGAGAAGGTAGCCCGATATCTTAATGGGTTACAACTGAGCATTCAGGAGGAGTTAAGTCTAGTCAGAATGACCACCATTGAGGATGTGTATCAGTTTTCTCTAAAGGTAGAAGATAAGCTGAACAAAAGATTTGTTGGCCAGAAAAAAGGACGAGGAGGTCAAAGCGGAAGGGGCAATGGAAGACCTTTAGGAAGCCGAAATCATGATGAAAAGAAATGTGAAGATGTGGGTACCAGTCGAAGCCAAAGGAATGACAACTTCTACCGCCCTCATGATCAAAACAGTGGTGATCAACGAGGTAGAGGATGAGGGAGATATGGAAAAGGATCTGGAAGAGGTGGTTTCAGAGGAATGTGTTTCCAGTATGGTGAAGAAGGGCATTGAGCCTATGAATGTCCACAACACCAAGGAAGGGCAGAAAAAAGGCCAGAAGGTCGTGGAAGGGTTGTGCATGTAGATGAGGATGCCCAATCTAAACATTTAGATGATGCTGAAAGGGGAGAAACCCTAGTGATTAGGAGAGCATTGGTGACTGAGGAAAAGGAACCAGAACAGAGGAAGAATCTATTTCACACAAGGTGCAAGTGTGAAGGAAAATGTTGTGATGTCATTATTGATAGTGGGAGCATCGATAATCTAGTGTTAGAGGAGATGGTCACAAAGTTGAAGCTAAAGAGGGAAAGACACCCGCATCTATATTGAATTGCCTGGTTACAGAAAGACCACAAAGTTTTGGTCAATGAGCAGTGCCTAGTAAAGTTCAAGATCAGGAGCTACCATGATGAGGTACTTTGTGATATCATCCCCATGGATGCATGCCACATGTTGTTGGGGAGGTCATGGTAGTTCAATAGATGAGCTATACATGATGGCCATGCAAACACTTATTCCTTGACAAAGGATGGGGTTCGTCACAAGTTGAAACCCCTAAAGGAGACTGAAGAAAAGGTATGCAATAGTGCTAGAATTTGCTATGTAGATGGAAGAAAATGTTTAGAAGGTATGAAGCATGAGCATGTTTGTTATGCATTGATTCCTAGAGTGAGGAAGGAGGATAGTGAGAAGGTTCCAGAAGAAATTTCTGGGATATTGGATGAGTTTCAGGATATTATTTCTAATAATGTACCTAAGGGTTTACCACCAATAAGGAAGATCAGTCATCAGATTGACTTGATTTCTAGAGCTAGTTTGCTAAATAAGGAAGCTCATAGAATGACTCCAGCAGAAAATGAAGAGTTGAACAGTCAAGTTCAAGAGTTGTTGAGAAAGGGTTTGATACGAGAGAGTTTGAGTCCATGTGCAGTACCTGTAGTACTAGCACCAAAGAAGGATGGGGAGTGGAGGATGTGTATAGATTCCTGAGCCATAAACAAGATAACAATCAAATAAAAATTTCCCTTGCCAAGGATGGATGAATTGATGGATTGTTTGAGTGGAGCTCAATACTTCACAAAGTTGATCTAAAGAGTGGATATCACTAAATCCAGATTCAAGAGGGAGATGAATGGAAGACTACCTTCAAGACCAAAGAGGGCCTATATGAGTGGTTAGTCATGCCTTTTGGGCTAACCAATGCACTGAACACATTCATGCGGCTAATGAACGAGGTACTAAAATAATTTCTGGGAAGTTTTTTTATTGTGTATTTAGATGATATTTTGATTTTTAGTAAGACATTGGATGAGCATCTGATGCATATTCGAAGAGCCTTTGAGAAGTTAAGAGAAGAGAAACTGTTGATTAATCTAAAGAAGTGCAATTTTGTGAAGAGGGAGTTAGTATACTTGGGAATTGTTGTCTCAGCAGAAGGTCTCAAGATGGACCCAGAGAAGGTAAAGGCTATTCTAGAATGGCCTACCCCAAGAATTGCTACTGAGGTGAGATTTTTCCATGGTTTGGCTAGTTTTTATAGAAAGTTCATTAGAAACTTCAATAGTATTTGTGGACCCTTGACTAAAACAATGAGAGGGGATAGAAAAGAATTCAAGTGGAGCACTGGAGCGGAAAAAAGTTTTGAACTATTGAACTAGAAGGTGATAGAGCAACCTGTTCTAGCCCTCCCAGATTTCAACAAGGTGTTTCAAGTGGATTGTGATGCTAGTGGTTGTGCCATTGGAGCAGTGTTGAGCCAAGAAGGTAGGCCCATTGCCTATTTCAATGCAAAGTCAAATGATGCCAAGAGAAAGTATTATGTAGATGATCAAGAATTTTATGCAATAGTTCAAACATTAAATAAATGGAGACATTATTTGTTACTGAAGGAATTTGTTCTATATACTGATCATCAGGCCTTGCAGTACCTAAATAGTCAAGGAAAATTAAATCAGAGGTATATGAAATGGGTAGATTTTTTTGCAGAGTTATACCTTTGTTTTGAAACATAGGAGTGGGAAGTCAAATAGGGTTGCAGATGCCTTAAGTAGGAGGCATACATTGATGACAAAGATGCAGATTGAAGTGGTTGGGTTCAATGAACTCAAGACACTATATGTAGAAGATCCTGATTTTGTAGAGGCTTGGAAAGCTTGCGAGGAACCTGTTACAGTGGACAGGACAAGGTGGATAGATTTCATAATCTAGGATGACATGTTATTTAAGGGAAGTCAATTGTGTATCCCGAGGAGTTCCATGAGGGAGAACCTGATAAAGGAGAAGCATAGTGGAGGAATGGCAGGACATTTGGGTCGGGATAAGACCATTGCCATTATCAGTGAGCATTATTATTGGCCTCAATTGTCACAGGATGTGAAGAAGTTTGTACAAAGCTATAGGGTATGTCAGATGGCTAAAGGAGTGAGCCAGAATACAAGCTTATATCAGCCCTTACCTGTAGAGAGGCCATGGGAGGATATAAGTATGAAATTTGTTCTTGGTTTGCCAAGGACACAACGAGGGAATGATTCCGTCTTTGTGGTGGTTGATAGGTTTTCGAAGATGGCACATTTCATTCCATGTCAGAAGACCCATGATGTGGTCCACATTGCTGACTTGTTCTTCAAAGGGGTGGTGAGGCTACATGGTCTACCAAAGAGTATTGTTTCAGATTGAGACACCAAATTCGTGGGGTACTTTTGGAGGACCTTGTGGAAGAAGCTGAAGACAGAGCTAAAGTTTAGTTTTGCACACCATCCACAAATAGATGGGTAGATAGAGGTTGTTAACAGGAGTCTGGGTAACCTATTGAGATGTTTGGTAGGAGATAAACCCAAGGGATGGGAATTGATATTACCCTAGGCAAAATTTTCTTACAACAATTATGTCAACAGAAGCACTGGTAGATCACCATTCCAGATTGTGTATGGAGGTAGTCCCAAAACAGCTCCAGAATTGAGGAAGATGGACCAAGAGAAGAAAATAAGTGCTGAAGCCAAATATTTTGCAGAGCACATCAAGAATATACATGAGAAGGTACAAGAACACATTAATAAGATGAATATGCAATATAAGGCTAAGGCAAATCATAAAAGGAGGAATAAGGAGTTTTAGATTGGCGATGAAGTAATGTTCCACTTGAGGAAAGAAAGGTTTCTCGTGGGAACCTATAACAAATTGAAGATGAAGAAATTTAGTCCCTGTAATATTTTGAAGAAGCATGATTCAGGGAATGCATATGAGGTAGAGTTGCCTGATGGAATCAACATTTCCCATGTGTTCAACATTTCAGATTTGGTAAAGTATCATGAAGGTGGAACAGAGGAAGCACCAGCAATAGGGTAGTATGGCATTCCAACACCTACTTTAGAAAGGGAGGAGATAGAAGCAATCTTGGATAGTCATGTGGGAAGGAGTACTAGAAAAAGGTAGTATGACGAATATCTGGTGAAATGGAGAGGAAGGCCTGTGGAAGATTCATCCTAACTATCTAAGGTAGTAGTTGACTGGTTGGGTTTTCCTCAACCATCTGAGATGTGACGGGTCACTTCTCAAATTACCCTGGGTGTCTGATGCAGGAGCATCCAATGGTGTAAGGGCAATCTTGCATCGCCCAAAAATAGTTAAATTTCAAGTTTCTCAATTTTTAGATGTTTTTACATTTTTGGATACCCTTTTTGTCATAATGAAATTCCCAATTTATGGTTTTTATTTTCTATTCCTGGGTTGAAAGATATGGTAGTTTTAGTTTCTCATATTTGCACCTGAAAATCTTCCAAGTTAGATTTGAGGCACTTAGATTTCCCATAATGGCCCCAAAACTTGTCTAAATTGGCATAGCAGATTTTGAGCACATTATTGACTTCAAGACCTTTCCAACGGTTCAAACGGTTCGTGAATCCGAGTCCTGGATCAAAAGTTATGGCCCCGGGAAGTTGGTGCACTTTCTAGAAGATACAATTGCAAATGTTCTTTTGAAATTTGAACTTCAAGTTGTAATTTTCGACGCCAAACCGCCTAAACTCAAATTTGATTTTTTTTGGCTCCAAACAAAAGATGAGCTCTATTTATGGGTGGGTTTCTAATTTTTGGGTAGCTTTTCAGGGACAAGCTCGCATATTGGGAAAGGGTTATTCTGTAGCTTTCTGTAACTTGCATGTGTTGTAGAACTTGGGGATTTGAGATCCTCTGCATGTAAGAAGCTCCATTTTCTGAATAATAAAATTATTCTCTTGTTTGTGGGTTATTTTCTATGTCTCGGGCTGCGCCCTCATCAAGCATAGAAAATTCCCCTAGGATAGACACCACTTCTTGAATCTATTATATTAAAGTAGGTAATATTTTGTTGGCGATATCTCTTCAGAATCGAAACCAAATTCACTAAATTTTGGATATGTTGTAGATGCATATTTCTAGATTTTAATCCCAACATCGCAACCTTTTTCATGAAAATGTAGTAAAATGCGGTATTCTTCAATCTTGCTTGCTTCAGTACTTTGCAACAGAATGTTCATAGTCCCAACTAATTGGAACCTTCCTAATGTTCCTACATCACTTTGATTTTACATGATTGAATCACATAGTCCTTAACCAAGGTCAAATGAATGATCAATGAACCTCCCCCTAGATACATTCCCTATCACTATATGTTAGTGATATGAGATGGGAGAAACCATTCCTAGATTTTGCCTCAAGTATTCAAATTGTTCGGTGGGAAGAGGCTTGGTAAATATATCAACCACTTGTTCCTTGGTTGGAACAAAATCCATGTTGACTTCCTTATCTACAACCTTTTCTCTAATGAAGTGATGCTTGATTGAGATATGCTTGGTTTTGGAGTACATTACTGGATTCTTTGATATATTGATGGCGCTTGAATTATCATAAAGAATGGATATAGGCTCATTCTATTCTACTTTCAGGTCTTTTAATGTCTTCTTCATCCATAAGACTTGCATACAACATGGAACTACACCAACATATTCTGCTTCTATAGTAGAAAGGTTGATAGAATCTTGCTTCTTACTCATCCAAGAGACTAGCCTATAACCCAAAAAGAAAGCTCCTCCACCTGTACTCTTTTTTTCATCCACACTTCCTACCCAATTTGTATCTATGTATGCTATAAAATTGAAATTTTTACTTTTGGGATACCATAAGCCATAGTAAATTGTGCTTTTGATGTATCTAATAATTCTCTTGACTACATTGACATGTGATTCTTGAGGGTCTACTTAAAACATAGCTACTATACAAACTTATTGCATTATATTAGGCCCAAATGTAGTTAAATATACTATACTTCCAATCATAGATCTCTATGCAATCTTATTTGCATCCGGTGACTCATCAAATTTTCTTAGTTTATAGCTCATGATCATGCGTGTACTAAATAGTTTACAATCCTCCATTCCAAACTTATTAAATATTTCTTTTGCATGCTTGGTTTGAGATATAAATATACCTTTATTAGCTTGTGTAATTTTCAAACCAAGAAAGAAACTTAGTTCTCTAATCATGGACATTTCAATACCATCTTGCATGGTTGTAGCAAATATTTTGCACATCAAATCACTGCTACCACCAAATATAATGTAATCTACATATACTACAACAATGATCATATGCATACCTTTATATTTAAGATACGGATTGCTATCAATACAACCCTTCTTGAATCATTGTTGTTGTAGATACTGATCCAAGCTTGAGTGTGAAGCCCTAGCAATTATTCTTTGACAACTAAAAACCTTTTGGATGCTCAATATATACCTTCTCTTCTAGGTTTCCATTCAAGAAGGAATATTTGGCATCCATTTGATATACCTTGAAACCTTTGTAGACTAATAATGCAACAAACATTATTATTGCTTCTAACCTTACAATAGGGGAAATTTTTTTCTCAAAATTAGTCCCTTCTACTTGTGCATATCCTTTGCACACAAATCTTGCTTTGTTTCTCACCACTGTTCCATCTTCATTTATTTTTTTCTAAACACCCACTTAGTGCCAATTACATTCTTGTTTAAGGGCCTAGGAACCAGTTACCATGTTTTGTTCTTTTCAATATAATTTAACTCATCTTCCATGGCTTCTATCTAGTTCTCATCTTTCTTGGCTTCAACAAAGATTTTTGGTTCAATCTAAGAAAAGAGAGAAATTTTCACTTGTGATTTTTTCTTTGCAAGCCTTCTTCTTTTCTACACATCATCATTCTTTTCACCAATATTCTAATCTATTGGATGATCTTTTTGAACATATTTTGTAGGAGCCTGGTTAACTTCTTTTTCACTCTCTTCTTTTTCTTCTTCAACCCACATATCTAAGTCATTTTCATCTTACTCACTTTCTAGATTATTTCTCCTAAGCTGACCCTAATTTGCACTTTCATCAACCCTGACATGTACACTCTCTGCAATTTTTTGTAGTCTATTATTGTAGCATTTATAAGATTTTCTTTGAGATGAATACCCCAAAAATATGCCTTCATCACATCTTGAATCAAAACTTCCTAAATCCTCAACATCTCTTTTGATATAACATTTATGGAAAAATACCTTGAAGTGCTTTACTGAGGTAGTCCTACCAAACCATAATTCATATGGAGTTTTACCACTATTAAATACTATAAGAGCTCTATTTTGAATGTATAGAGTAGTTTGTACTACTTCTTTCAAAAATGTATATGTTAAGTTTGCATCATTCATAATGTCTCTATCCATCTCCTTCACAATCATGTTTCTTTGGTCTACCACACCATTTTGTTGTGGTGTTCTTGGGGTTGAATACTGGTGTTTGATTCCATGGTCTTCATAGTATTCCATGAATTCTTTTGACATGAATTCTCCACCTCTATTTGATCTAAGGCATTTTATTCTTCTACTAGTCTCATTTTCTACCAACATCTTATAACCTCTAAATGCTTCATAGGCCTCATCCTTCTCCCTCAATAATGTGATATATGCCATTCTAGTATAATCATCAATAAAGAACATAAAATATCTTTCTCCTTGAAATGCCTTTGTTCTCATTGGTCCAGATATATCAGTGTGAACTAACTCTAGAGGTTTTGTATTTGAAAATTCCTTAGTGGGAAATTTAAACTTTGTCAGCTTTCCTTGCTAACATCCTTGACAGATGACATTGCCAGGATTTGCAATCTTAGGCATATTTCTAACCAATCCTTTTGAGCTTATCTTTATCATGTCAAAATTTACATGTCCTAGTCTTTTATGCCACAACCAACTTTCTTCTCCTTGACTAGTTAGACATATTTGGCCTTCCACTTCACATAGATTATAAAGATTATTATCATTCCTAACCCCTTGAGAAATTTTTTTACCATTCATTATTTTCTTGTAGCCTTCATAATCAAATAAAAATTTGCATCCATTATCACACATTTTACTAAAACTAAGAATATTATGTTTTAGGCCTTCCACATAGAGCACATCTTTAGTTTTGTTCTTCCCATCTAAGATCATAATTCGTTTACCTCAAATCTTGATAGTAGTTTTATCACCTAGGCTCATTGAACCTCCTTTTCTCATTTCAAGTTTGATTTTTTTTTAATCTCTGGTCATGTGCTTGGAGTAACCACTATCAATTACCCACAAGTCTTGTTCTTTTGCATGCAAGGTAGTTTGAGAAATCATTGACTAAGTAGGAATCTACTTTTTCTCCTTCCATACCTTCTTAGATTTATTTTCAACTCTTTCTTCCTCTTCCTTAATGACCTTAGTTTTATTTTCATCTTTAGAAGATGTAGTTTTCTTCTTCTTAGATTGATTATTTTTTCTTCTATAGTTTTCTCTACAATCTCTAGCTATGTGATCAAAATTATTGCAATTGAAACATACTACATCCATATAAATTAAACGAGAAAATGATTTTTTACTCATAAAATTTATATTTATCCTTGGATTGACTTTGCATTCTCTAGCCCTATGACCAAAATTGTTACAAGTATAGAAATACCCATTAAAATATGATGAGTACCTAGTCATGGTGTATCTTTCAACTAGATTAGGATATATTCTTTGTTTAAGTATCCTTGGATAGTGTACTCTTGTGAAACCATCATTTTAAGTTTTTTGAGGATTCTAATTCTTCTTTTGTCAATACAGATGTGTCCATTTAACCTTCTTGTCTTCAATTTTTTCTTTCTCTTTAACAAAATTCTCAACTATAGTTAACTTTTTTTCATCTCCAAAAGCATCTTCTTTGTTAGATTTTTCATCCTTTGAAACTAATTTTTCTTCTACTCTAAATATTTCATAAATATTTACAAAACTATCAACAAATGAACTCATTCCCTTTTCAAGTCCCAAATCAGGTTTTTCTTTACTAGCTAGCTTTTGTGTACTTAACAATTCATCTAGTATGTTAGTACCACCTTTCAAATGCATACTCTTAATGACCTAGTCATTAGCCTTCTCCAACTCTTTTCTTAAGGAAACTATTTATACCTCAATTTTTTTGTTGAAAATCAAGGTGTAGAAAGCTTGCAATATGAACTTAGATGTGTGAATTCAAACCTGAAATATGTAGATTTACCTTAGCCTTAGTGTGAAGAAAGAATGAGAGAGAGAGATAGAAAAATATAACGCATGCAACAACAGATTTATGTGGAGAAACCCCAAAGGGAAAAACTCCACCACTGAAAGAGAGGAAAGTAAATTACTAATAATCTAAAATATTACATGCAGTAATAGAATTATCCTATCAATCCCTATAAAATTTAGTAGCACCCTATTACCCTACAAAATTGAATTCAATAACTCTAGCTCAAGGCACCAATATATAGAGATTTGTGAGGATGAAAACCACCACAGTTTCACCAAACAATAGGAAGCAATACCACCTAGAAAAACCCATGCCTCCCTCCTTGAAATGGTCAAAAATACAAAAAATAGCCTCTTACAAATGCTCTTACAGCTGTCATAAGGCATCTTTCATGCATGGGCGCCTGGGGTCTAAAAATAGCATATTCTGTCATAGGGAATCTGTCATACTATCATAGCATCTTATGAAAATTGTCATGCATGTCATAGATGATCTTACAACACCCTATTTTGACCCAACAACCTTATTTTAGAAGATTCCAAGGTGGGACGCCTAGCTATTTTGTCCTTTCCCAAAAGGATAAATGGTAACGATAACATAGCATTTACATTGCATTTACATTGTCTCTTTCACCAGTATTGGTCAAACAGTTTCACCTCTTATGGGTAAATGTACAAAAAACTTAAGGAGAATAATAAATTAAAGGTTTTACAAGGTTGATGATACCTAAATCCTAACATTCTCCCACTTGACAACACACATTGTAAATTACACCCATAGAGATACAATTACATATAATTAAGTACAGTGATCAGGGCCCATGGCCTTTCTGCACCAAGAGAACTTTTATGTGGTGATTGGCTTCATAAGAGAATCTGCAACAATATCCAAAGTGTCAACTTTTTCAATCAACACCTATCCATTCTCAATCATTTCTCACACAAAGTGCTACTGAACATCAACATGCTTAGTACGAGCATGATACATAGGATTTTTAGCCAAACATATGGCACTCTGACTATCACATATGATCCTCACTATCTTGTAATAAAAACCAATACCATTACCAAGTCTTTGTAACCAAACCATCTCCTTAGAGGCATGTGTAGCAGCCATATAATTTTCTTCAGTTGTAGAAAAAGAAACTGTAGGTTGCCTTTTACTCATCCAACTCATTGCTCCTCCAAACAAAGTAAACACATAGCCACTAGTGGACCTTCGATAGTCCAAGTCACCTACCCAATATGCATCAACAAGACCCTGTATGTCCGATGACTTATCAACATTGTCAGTACCATGATAAACCAAACAATAATTAGAAGTGCCTGCAAATATCTAAAATAACCTTTTAATAAAATTCCAATGTTCTTTACCAGGGTTAGAATAAACCTGCTTAAAACTCTCACTGCTTAGGCTATATCTAGTCTAGTACAAACCATTGCATACATTAAACTACCAACAACACTAGCATAAGGAACTTTAGACATTTCATCAATATCATCATCCTATTTAGGACACATGCCTAAAATCAACTTATTACCAATAGGAAATGGAATATTTATTGGTTTACAGTCCTGCATATTAAACCTTTGCAAAATAGTGTTAACATACTTACTCTGACTTAACCAAGGATTTCGGTGAACCCAATCCCTAATGATTTCCATCCCAAGAATATATTTAGCCACCCCTAAATCTTTCATATCAAATGTGCTAGAAAGTTGAGTTTTAAGCTCCTTAATCATTGCCTTATTGTTACCAATGAACAACATATCATCCACATATAAGACATTAATCAGTATTTGATCATCAATAACTTTAAAATAAGCACAATGATCCTCATCACTTCTAACAAAACCCATATTTAATGTAAATGTATCAAACTTCTGGTATGACATTCTAGGTAACTGTTTCAAACCATATAGAGACCGGTTTAACCTACAAACCAGTGTTCTTTTGCTTTCACAACAAAACCGTCAGGTTGTTGCATATAAATTTCTTCCTCTAGATCCCCATGCAAGAAAGTAGTTTTAACATCCATTTTTTCTATTTCTAAATCATAAGTAGCAATAATGGATAAAATGAATCTAATAGAGGTTAACTTAGCAGCAAGAGAGAATATTTCACCAAAATCAACTCCCTCTCTTTAGCAATAGCCCTTGGCCACTAATTTGGCCTTGTACCATTCCAACTTTCCATCTGCACCAAACTTCTTTTTATATATCCACTTACAACCAATGACCTTTCTTCCTTTTGGAAAACTAACAAGATCCCAGGTATCATAGTTTTTCAAAGACATCATCTCATCATGCATGGCCTGCATCCAAGATTCACATTCTTCTGAAGAGAGAGCCTCCCTAAAAGATCTAGTTTCATCATCAATACATAACAAAGCAAACTTACAATGAAAATTTGGTGGGCTATACCTGTCAACTGGATTTCATTGTCTTGTGGATCTTCTCAAAGGTGGAGTAAGAGGTTCCTCCTCATGTTCATCCTCATTGTTTTCAACTTCTTCTATTACAATAGATTCTTCAGAACTCTCTTCTTCTCCATCTTTTTTTCCATCTCTCTATTCTTCCACATGTGCATCTTCTTGCTTAGTTTCAAAATGCATTATATTTGACTTTTCCTTTGGTTGCACATCTTTAGAATTAGCTCTAAATTCCTTGAAAATAACATCTCTAGAAAATATCATCTTTCGTGTTAATGGATTCCAAAGTTTATAACCTTTAACATTTTCACCATAACCTACAAAGATGCATTTTTGAGATTTGGGATCCAATTTAGACCGCTTCTCTTGAGGTACATGAACAAAAGCCTCACAACTGAAGACCCTTAAATGTGAAACAGGAGGCTTTTTATCCAACCACATTTCATAAGGAGTTTTATCAACAAGAGCTTTACAACGAGATCTATTAATTAAATAACAAGCAGTACCAATAGCTTCTGCCCAAATGAATTTATCTAACTTAGCACTACTTAACATGCTCCTAGCTCTTTCCATTAATGTATAGTTCATTCTTTCTGCTACCCCATTTTGTTGGGGTGTGTAAAGTGTAGTCTTTTGCCTAATAATTCCTACATGTTTGCAAAACTCATCAAATTCCTTAGAACAATATTCACCCCCATTGTCAGATCTCAATACTTTTATCTTATAATCTATTTTATTTTGAACCAATGCCTTAAATTCTTTAAATTTGGTGAAAACTTCAGATTTTGTAGGCATAAAATAAATCCAATTATATCTTGAGTAATCATCAATGAAGGGAACATAATAACGAGATCTAACCAAAGAATCTATATCCACTGGACCACACACATCCGAATGAATAAGTTCTAACAATCCATTAGCTTTATTAGTTCTTTAGGAAATGGTGACCTGTTTTGTTTACCAAACACATAATCCTCACAAAAATCATTTTTACCAATAGAATAATCAGAAATACCATCTACTAGTTTCTTATCAAGTATGGTCTAAGACCTTTTTCACCAATGTGACCCAATCTATGGTGCCACAACAAACATGCATTTTTCGTGCTAGTTAAAAAAGAGGAGTTACAAAAAGTAGAGGCATGTAGCGTAAATAAATTCCCTTTCTGGGATCCTTTAGAAACCACCAAACTTTTCCTTACCATCCTGCAACTAGACTTGTCAAATGTCACATGCATCCCAGAATCATTCAACTTGGAAACCGAAATTAAACTTTTTGTAAGTCCTGGAATATGTAAAACATCATCAAGGGTTTTAACCCTCCCATCACTAAAACACAACTTTACCTCTCCTTTACCAATAGCCTTTTGTGAGCTATTTTCACCCATGAAGACCTCTCCTCCATCATATTCTTTGTATGTAGAAAACCACTCCTTATGAGGAGCCATATGGAAGGAAGCACCTGAATCAATAAGACAAGCATCATTACAAGTTGTGTTAGCTGAAATAATCAAAGCATCATAACCACCATTATTATAGGACTTTTCTATGGAGGAATCTACATTCTTTTTCTTGTTTCTACATTCCTTCTTCACATGTCCCTATTTACCACAGTTCCAACACTTCACTCTGCTCTTTCTAGGGGTCTTAGATCATCCTTTAGACTTATCCTTCTTCATATCCCCTTTAGGATCTTTCTCCTTGGGCCTACCTCGCACATGCAAGGCATCTTGGGACCAACTATGCATGTTCTTTCTCCTCATCTCCTCTAAAATAAGTATGGGAATAATAGTATCCATCTTAGGTTCTACACCACCACTTGTTATAGCAATAACTAAATTTTCCCAAGGTTCTGGAAAAGAGAAAATCAATAAAATACATTTATCCTCATCTTCTATTTTAACATCAATAGATGCAAGTTGACTTATAATGAAATAAAAAGCATTCAAATTTTCAACAATAGATTCACCATCCTTCATCTTTAATGAATACAAACATCTTTTGAGATACAACTTGCTAAACAAACTCTTAGTTTGGTAGATTTAACCTATCTTCCTCCAAAGCTTGTATGTCGTGTCTTCTGAAGAGACATTTAGGAGGAAAGAATCTGTGAGGAACAACTAAATAGTCCCTTGAGCTTTCTTGTCTAACTTATTCCAATCTTCATCCAACAAGGTTGAAGTAGATGGCTTCTTATCAACTGAAACTGGTAACCACTGATTTCTTTCCTCTAGAATATCCTCCACTTTCAACTTCCACATCTCATAACCAATTCCATTGAACTTCTCAATATCTAGATGAGAGGTGGAGTCCATGGTATGCAATATTTCAAAAATCTAGAAAACCCACAACACAAAAGCTTGCACTGTAGCAAAAAACCTTCAACAGTTTAAAAGAAAAGCATCCCTTCCTTAATAGAACCATTAGCTCTAATAACAAATTTTGAAAATAAAGGTGAATAAAGCTTGCAATATGAACTTAAATGTGTGAATGAAAATCTGAAATATGTAGATTAAACTTAGCCTTAGAGTGAAGAAAGAATGAGAGAGAGAGATAGAAAAATATAACACATGCAACAACAGATTTACGTGGAGGAACCCCAAAGGGAAAAATTCTACCACCAAAAGAGAGGAAAGTATATTACTAATAATCTAAAATATTACATGTAGTAATAGACTTATCTTATCAATCCCTATAAAATTCAACAGCACCTTGTTACCTTGCAAAACCGAATTCAATAACTCTAGCTCAAGGCCCCAATATATAGAGATTTGTGAGGATGAAAACCACCATGGTTTCACCAAACAATAGGAAGCAATACCACCTAGAAAAATGCATGCCTCCCTCCTTGAAATAGTAAAAAATATCAAAAATAGACTCTTATAGATGCTCTTACAACTGTCATAAGGCATATTTCATGCATGGGTGCCTGGGGTCTAAAAATAGCATATTATGTCATAGGGAATCTGTCATACTATCATAGCATCTTATGACAACTGTCATGCATGTCATAGATGCTCTCACAACACCCTATTTTGACCTAACAACCTTATTTTAGAAGATTCCAAGGTGGGATGCCTAGCTATTTTGTCCTTTTCCAAAAGGATAAATGGCAATGGTAACACTACATTTACATTGTCTCTTTCACCACTGTTGGTCAAACAGTTTCACCTCTTATGGGTAAATGTACAAAACACTTAAGGAGAATAATAAATTAAAGGATTTACAAGGTTGATGACACCTAAATCCTAATCATTTTGAGCATCTCTTCATCTCTGTTTGTAACTTAGACTTCATAACATCTTCAAATCATTTGAGTTCTTCTACCTAAACTTTTAGACCAACTATCACCTTATTGGATTCCTCAACTTCTTGAGTTGCTATATCAGTCTCTTTTTGAGCATTCCTTTTTAGTTTCTTTTTTTCCATCTTGAGATCATCATATTTATCTCTTAACTCCTCAAGGTCTTCAAGAGCATTAATTGATTCTCCTTCAATATCAACAACCACTTCTTCTTCCTCCTCACGTGAGTCCTCAATCAGTGTCTCTTTTTGGTTCTTAGTTTCCTTAGCCATAAATAGAAACTCTTTTCTCCTTTCTCTCATAACAAGGGAACATTCATGATCCTCTTCTAAACTATCACTAGCATCAGAAACTCCACTGTCTTCATTGGTAAACAAACTCTTCTTCTTTTCAAAATTCTTCCTTTATGAATAATCCATTTTCTCCATTTTTCTACCTTCTTCTTGTTTGGAACTACCTCTTTACCATATGGACATTTTGAAGAAAAATACCCTGTTCTGCCAAAATTGAAAAACTTAAATGGGAGCTTAATTTTTTACTTACTATACCCTCTCCTTAGTCTCCTTATGAAGTTAGCTTCTCCCTTTTCAATTGCATCATGATCAAATGGAATGATAGAAACTTTTGCTTTCTTATTAACTTCATTTCCTCTTTCCTAACCACCTTCAAATCTAACTTCTCTATAGGATGATTCAACATTGAGCATTCTCATCTCATATGTAGTAATTATTCTATGCGCTTCATCAAGAGTGAGTTTATCAATTTCTCTACCTTCTTTTATAGGAAAAATCTTGGCATCATATTTAGTTGTCATAGACCAGAGAACTTTCAGCACAACATTTTCATCTTTTAGATAGATACACCATATCCTTTAATGGCATCTACCACATCATCACCTCTTTGAATATTGTATACAATCTTCTCTTCTTTGGTCATTGTCGAGTCTTCAAATTTTTCTCTCAACACTTGTAACTTTGCTAACTTCACTTTTGATCTGATTTAGGATCTAGACTGATTGCATTTGAATGCTTAATGTTTACAAATCTTTAAAATCCAAATTACTTAAGTGAAACACCAACACAATTAAATTAATGGAAATAACAAAGTGATTTAGAACAAGAGAGAGGAGAGAATTGCAAACAAAATTTATAATGGAGTTCGCCAATATGGCTACGTCTGTGGGTCCCTCTCCAAAGAGTGACCGATCCTTGATTATGCTCCAAAATAATTACAAGGCATCAATAGAATACAATGTCAAGTCTTCCTCTTTCAAGTGTAGCAGAGTCGCACTCCTTCAATGCACAAATTCAGACACTCAGACTCTCCATACAAAATTATCTCCATAATTCAGAATTATCTCATAAAAATCACCACTTGCTTATTCCAAGTCCTAAATTCCCCCTTTTTATACATAATTTTACCATATGGGGTTAAACCACCATATTAAATAAAATAACCCCCTTACAACAAATTTCCCTTATTTTTACAAATAAAACAATAATCTCAACCACTATCCCCTTAAAAAAAACAAATTCTTCCATCCAGGTTCCATATGGTTTATTTATTTTTGTATTTTCTTGTAGGAAAGCCATTTAGAGGTTGATTAGTTTTAATATTAGTTTTAACAACTATAATAAAACCAAATTATCTCTCGTATATTCATGGCCCTCATAATTTCGGGCTATAAAAATCATAAGGGATTAAATTTGTTTGAAGTTTGGAGGTTAACGTTAATTTTAGTTTTAAAATATCTTTTATGATATTTCAAGCGCTAAAAAATCTCCCTTAAAATCTTTCAAAATCCTATAAAAGTCTTTTAATATCCTTAAAAATCTCTAAGACCCCTTAAAAATCTTGTAGTATGGGATTTTAAAACTTAAAAGATTTAATAATTTAAATTTAAGGGAATTTAGCTTTTAAATTATATTTTAAATAGTCATGTCCTCATTTTTTCCACGTCACCATTCCTACTATGTCATCATTCCTGCCACATCATCATAGTCAACCCTCAACTTTGACTGACCATAACTTTCTCATACAAACTCGGATTTGGTCCGTTCAAAATGCGTCGGAAAGCTCTTGACAAGATCTTCAACATGGTGATGAAATATGGAGCACGTGGAACACTTAAGTTTTTGGTGAGTATCAACTTGGATCAACTTTGGTGTCACCTTCATAGATCTTCTTAACTTTTTCCTAGACCTCAAGTATTGTTATAATGCATAACTTTGCTATGTGAAAAGTGAAAAAAAAAATCATAGTAATGAACCAAGCTTTCTTATTGTCCTCATGAATTTTCTTTGTTTCTAGATCAATAGGAGTTGTAGCAGGAATAGTATATTAGGTCTTTATAAATGCCTAGACTTGAATTCCAATAGAAACTAAGTATCCTTCCATCAATGAGCTCCATTTAGCATAGTTTGTTCCATCAAACCCACGTGGCTCATTTGAACTTTCCTAAAGTGTCATTGTGCTTAGCTATCCAAGATCAACCTGAGTTGGTTAAGCTTCTCCTAGGGAACCTATTGCTCTGATACCAATTATTAGAACACAATGATCTACTAAGAGGGGGTGAATCAGTAGATATTAAAACTTTTAGTTCTTAATTTTTTTTTGTAGATTCAACCTTAATCTCAAATGTGTAGATTGAAATACTAACATACATAATTACCACAAGCAGAGAATAGATCAACACATAACACAATATATATGTGGAAAACCAAAGATGGGAAAAAATATTGTGAGAAATGTTGCTAGGATCTACTATCCTAATCTAGCCTCACAAGCATCAAAGTTGAATTACAATAGTTAGGGTTGCAACCCAAGCAAGCAACAACTCCTTGTTTAGAAGATAAAACTTCAAGGATGCTACAACACCCTAAATAGAGTTGTAAATTAGTACTAATGGAGGCTATAACCTCTTACAAATATTTTCAATCAACTATGCATAACATGGTTTTGCTCAACCTATGATGCATTGATTCAACACATTGTACTTTTCTCTCTATTTTCTCTTACACTATTGTAATCAAATTCTTGTATTTTTTTTATTCTTCTTCTCTGTTATAGTTCTCTCTTGCTTGTTCATTCAAGCACACACACATGCTTTTCTAACTCATTCCTTCATATATTTCATACAAGTCAAACCCCTTGTTAGTGTTTTCTCATTTGCAACCTACATCAGCAAAATGCCAGATCATCGAGCTGCCCACATATTGTTATGTCAATTAATGATGGCATCCAATCAGATTTTCCATATCACATCGGGTTGCACAACAATCATCATTCTACACACAAATCAACTTCATTATCAAGAATTTAGCTCTCTTTTTGATGCCAACAACCAATATGAATTTAATTTACTATTTTGGTAATTTAATTAGAGTTGATCTTGATCAAGCATGCCACCTTTTTAGTACCATTTTCATTAAATTTTCACATGTCAATTAGTTAGGTGATTTGATTCTGTTCACATGTCGATTATTGAATTGAAACCCCTATTCACATGGACCAAACCATTTGTAAACCTTCAAGTGTGAACATTAGCCATGATCATCTTGTGGACCAATCAAAAGGTAGAAACATAATCAAGAACATCCACAAGATCATTATAATCACCAAGAATCTCAACACAAGCTCTGATAACATTGTCTATAGGATCTATCAAATCAAAGAACTTTAAACAACACTATCATAAAGAAAAAATCCCTTCCATACCACCAAAACAAGAACCATTTGAGCTGAGCACACATAACAATATTACAAACCTAATTCTAGAATTGCAAACCAAAAAGCTTAAACACAAAAGAATGTGAAATAGAATACATTCTCCCAGTCATCACCAAATGTCTAGAAAATAAAATTTTCACTTTGGTTAACATAACTCACTCAAATATTCATACCAAAGGCTCATAATATCTTCAAAAATGCCTCTAAATAAATTCCAATCTATAGAAAAAGATTTTTCATATGCAAGAAATGTGAAGCAAACTATTGAGCCATTCTTACCAGAGAATCATTCAAGTCTTCATACTAGAGCACAAAACCATGCAAAATATTGAAGAGACATAGATAACACCATAATAAACCTTCTTCCAGATCCACAAGATGTGAAACAAACCAACGAAGGATTGTAGAGCAGATACATTTCTCCCCGTCCATAGATAACCAACTCTATCAAACCAGTTCACAAATAAGTGACCACAACTTTCACTATTCATCAAACTAGAAGCTATAGTCCATGATATATCCCCCAATGATTTCTTTAAATAAAACTTCAAGTTTGCACCAACATAGGATCAACACAGAAGAAATGCAAAGCACATACTGGAGCACAATTGACACTAATAACAACACAGATATGTGGACATCAATGACAACACTAGTTAGACACATATTTACAACAAAAAGTATTTTAAATTTTTACCTTGCTACAATTTGAAAGTGTTAAGCTCCAAATTTATTCAACAAAGGTGGAAGCTTTAAGCTCCAAATTTCCAATACTTAGTGAATCAGGATACATAGTCATTAATGGTTAAACAAAACTTATCGTAGTAGCCATAGGGAAATGGGAAAATTTAATGGGTAATAATTGATGGGCTATGTAGGAGGATATCATATAATATAATACAATATGATAGTAGCCTGCATAGCCCATCAATTACTATTCATTAACTTCACCCATTTACCTATCCCTACTAGGACAAGTTTTGTTTTGCCAATACTAACTACGCATCCAGATTCACTAAGTATTGGCAATTTAGAGCACAATACTTCCAACAAGGGTCCTTTCTATTTTGAGAGATGAGTAGAGTCAAACGAATCACAAAATAAAAATAATTTTTTTTTAGAAAATAAATACTAACTTAAGAATAAGCAACAAAGCAAGAATTTAAGAAACACAAGACCAAGTGATAAAGAAGAAGGATAAATAGACAAGAATGTAAAAAAAATTAAATAAATGCAGAAAGGGGGTAGTGAAGGTTCAATTTTTTTTTTGACATTTTTTTGTTTTCCACAAAGAGGGTTTCAATTTTTTTTGTAGGATTAGATTGAAATGAAAAAATTCAACAAAACTACAAAGAATGAAAAAAAAACCTAAAATAAACACTAATTAGAAAAAAAACAGAAAAAAATGCAAAGAAAAGGATTCAAACACATACCTTGAACATGTCAAAGGTTGTTTATCACAATGGATGTCGCTACTAGTCTAGGATCATCATGAAAATAAGGAAGGGTTTAGTTTTTAAAACACTCAACAAAAAATAGATATTCATTTATAATGGATATTCATTTGCCATGTATTTTGAATATATAATAAATGTATTATATATAAATATATTAGAATATATTTAATATATATTATTTGGAGAGAGAGAAATACTTGAGAGGGAAAGAAGGAAAGAGGGAGAGGAAGAGAGAGGAAGGGAGGGTGGGGGAGAAAGAGATGGAGAGTGGGAGAGAGGTAGAGAGGGAGAGGGAGAGAGGGAGGGAGGGAGGGAGGGAGAGGGAGAGAGAAAGACTTGAAATGGAGAGAGGGAGAGAGGACACAAGGAGGGATAGAGAGTGGGAAAGTGGGAGAGAGAGAGGGAGAGTGGGAGAGAGAGAGAGGGAGAGGCAGAGTGGGATAGAGGGGGAGAGAGAGGGAGAGAGGGAAAGAGAGAAATACAGAGAGGATGGAGTGTGGGAGAGAGGGAGAGGGAGAGGGAGAGAGGGAGAGAGAGAGGGAGAGAGGGAGAGAGGGAGAGGGAGAGTGGCAGAGAGAGGGAGTGGTAGAGAAGGAGAGGGAGAGTGGGAGAGAGAGAGTGGGAGAGAGAGGAGGGGAGAGAGGGAGGAGAGTGGGAGAGAGAGAGAGTGAGAGGGAGAGATAGAGGGAGGGAGAGAGGGAGAGTTGGAGAGAGGGAGAGAGGGATTGTTGAAGAGAGGGAGAGAGAGATTGGGAGAGAGAGAGGGGGACATGGAGAAAGAGAGAGAGGGAGAGAGGGAGAGAGGGTGAGAGAGAGTACCATTTTTACATGAGTGATGATATATCTCATTTATCCAAGTTTGTACAACATTGTTTTGATTTTTTTTTGAGTTCTTGTAGGAAAAAGGTATTGCAATGGGTAAATATCTAATTTGGTTAGATAACTACATAGGGAAATTCAAGAATGCTCACATGTTTTATTAGTTGAGAAAGATGCAAATAGAGATGGGTGTACCACATATTTGGAGTTCTTTTAAGATAGGAATGGAAAGGGAGAGCATGATGGCATAGTCACATCTATGAAAAAAGCTTTGTTTAAGGAACAAATGAAGATCAAAGGTGGTGCAAAATATAGTGATGCACATTCTATTATTGATTGGTGTACGTTATGCATTATCACGAGGGAAAATTGATTCACAAGTGTGTAGGATCTTTTGGTTGGTTGAGTAGGGCACAATGGGAGATAAATTGGAATGTCAAACAATTAGAAATTCTTCAAATATGCATTCATTTTGAAGCTCAAATGGTGGTGCATTGACCATATGGACACAAGAGTTGGTTTTTTTCTTTGTCAAAATTATATTTAGTGTGATTTGGATCAATGTGAGTCAAGTGAGTGGGTACATACATGTATTCCACAATACCTAACCCATTTATATGTAGTACACTCCTCTTTAGAAGATGAAATGGAAAGTTCACTTGAATACGACCATCTTTTAGATCTTGTACAACTGATACATGTATATGTAGTTGTAGTACCATAGGGGAGTGAAGAGGGATCAAACTATTGGTTGGAATAATGTGTAAAAGGAAATAAAAATCTAACACAACCAATGATAGATGTGATGGGTTCATGTATCCTACAGGTTTAGTTTTTGTTTCTTGAACTTGGTTGCATTACCATTTCATCATCATTTAGGTTGTTTAGAATAATATAGTTTTTTTCTTCTGATCATATTTTCTAGTTTTCATTACCATTTCATCATCATTTAGGTTATTTAGGATAATATAGATTTGTTATTCTAAGTATATTTAGATGAACTGATAAAAAAATTATGATCATACAATTTTAGTTGCTTTTTTTGAAACTTGGTTGCAAACATATATGATTAGAAAGAATGGCATTCCTACATTTTAGGACACAAAGAAACAGAAAACCATTCTCATGTATTCACACCTTTTTATAGCAACAAATTTTAAGTTATTAAGACATCATGCTAGGCCAAAAATAAAGGAACTATGGAAAATTAGTAGTGATAATCATGAAGCATTACTTGAAACTTTGAAAGTAAGCGATCAACCTTCAGGAACACTTGAGTAGTGGATCATTTATTGTATGGGACATGTATGATATTTTTTATCTACTAATTTTAATTATTTAGGTTGTTTAGAATAATATAGGTTTTTTATTATAAGCATCTTTTCTAGTTTGCATTACCATTTCTTCATCATTTAGGTTGTTTAGAATAATATAGATTTGTTAGTCTAAGAATATTTTCTATTGTGATCATTTAGATTTTCCATTTGAAGTATATTGTGATGCTCATTGTACAATGGATCATGAAGTTGTTACAACAATAGCCAGCTTTAATCCTTTGGCAGAAGTATGAAAAAGATTAGAATAATATAGATATGTTATTCTAAGTATCTTTTTCTAATATGCATTACCATTTAATCATCATTTAGGTTTTTTGGAATAATATAGATTTGTTAGTCTAAGCATATTTTGTATTGTGATCATATATATTTTTCATTCGAATTATATAACAATGTTCATGGCACGATGGATCATGGAGCTACTACAACAATAGCCAACTCTAATCCTTTGGTAGAGGTATTCAATAGATTAGAATAATATAGATCTATTATTCTAAGCATATTTTCTAGTTTGCATTATTGTTTCATCATAATTTAGGTTGTTTTTAATAATATAGATTTGCTAGTCTAAGAATATTTTCTATTGTGATCAAATATATTTTTCAATCAAATTATATAGCAATGTTCATGGCACAGTGGATCATGGAGTTGCTGCAACAATAGACAAATCTGATCCTTTGGAAGAGGTATGTGATAAGTTAGAATAATATAGATTTTTCATTCTAAGAAAATTTTCTAGTTTGCATTACTATTTCATCATCATTTATGTTGTTTAGAATAATATAGATTTGTTAGTCTAAGCATCTTTTCTACTGTGATCATATAGATTTTTCATTCAAAGTATATAGGGATGTTTGTGGCATGATGGATCACAGACCTACTGCAACAATGGGAAACTTTGATCCTTTAGTAGAGGTATGTGAAATATTGGAAAATTTGTCATTATATTTTCTCTTTTATGGCCTTTTATTGAAAATTTGTGTGATGCTTGTATATAGTTTAACTGCTACCTTGATGGTTTGTATGGGTGCTTGTCACTCCAGAATGTCAAGGTGCTAGAAGAGTGTGCCAACCACAAAGGCAATAGGTGATCCTATATTTGATAGCAATTCTTTAATGATAATATCATGCATACATTGTGTATATTTTACATTTATTCAAGTGTATACTTTACAACTTATGTGTATACTTTGTGACTTATGAGTATTCCAATGTATACTTTATGACCTACATGTTTTCATGCATATACTTTGCATTCATGTGTGCAGTTCATGACTCTAGTGTATTTGTGTAAATGATTCAAATATTCAATTACTCATGAGGAGTAGAATGAACCCTAGACCCCTTTGCACCTTTTCACTACATCCCTATGATCCTTTTTCCATCAACTAAAAACTCAACACGAGAAAAAAACTTAGAGATATAAAAAACTGAGAGAGGTTATTATAGAGGGACCCTACGTGATCTTTTATACTTAGATGAATCATTTCTATATGACATGGTTTTCAAGTAATATCTCACCAAATATTGCATCCTTTTAGCACTTTAAACTCTTAAGGGAAATTGCTGGTCCAAAGTAGCTCAAAGTGATTCAATGTGTTTGAGTGCAAAAGAGGACTATGCCTAGTGTAAACATACCCATCCAAATGTGTTGGAATATTCTGTTTGTTGTATGAGTTGCAAAATGAAGGTTGCACCACTTTTCAACTTTACATTGCTTGCATTTGACAACTTTTTCCTCAATTGAAAACTTGTCACCATAGGAAAATGCCTCTGATATAGAAAAAAATGAGAGAGGTTATTATAGAGGGTCCCAACATGATCTCATAGCCTTAGATGGGGATTCTGTAAGCATCATGATTTCCAAGTAATAGCCCATCAAATATTATTACCTTTTAGCACTTTAGACTCTTAAGGGAAATTGTTGGTCCCATGTAGCTCAGAATGATTTGGCATGTTTAGGCACAAAAGAGGAAAATTACTAGAATAAATGTACCCATACAAATATGTTGTAAAAATTCATTTGGTTGTACAAGTTGCAAAACAAAAATTACACCACTTTGCAACTTTACACTACTTGCATTTGACAACTTTTTCCTCAACTGAAAAATTTTCACCATGGAAAAACATCTCTAAGATAGCAAAAAAAGAGAGAGGTTATTATATAAGATCCCAAGATTATTTTGTATCTTTGAACAAAGAGTTTGTAAGCATCATAGTTTTTGAGTAATAACCTATTTAAGATTGTTTCCTTTTAGCACTTTGGAGTCTTAAGGAAAATCGCTGGTCCAATGTAGCTTAGAGTGATTTGGCATGTTTGAGTGTAAAAGAGGACTGTAATAGCATAAATGTATCCATCTAAACATGTTGGAACAATCCATTTGGTCATATGATTTGTAAAATGAAAGTTGCACCACTTTGCAACTTTACACTGCTTGCATTTGACAATTTTTTTCTCAACTAAAAAAATCATCACCGAGGAAAAATGTCTTTGAGATACCAAAAACCAAGAGATTTTATTGTAGAGGGTCTTAATATGATCCCATATTCTTAGAAAGAGAATTTTTAAGCATCACGGTATCTAAGTAATAGCCCGTCAAAGATTGTTGCCTTTTTGCACTTGGGACTCTTAAGGGATATCATTGGTCCAGTGCAACTCTAATTGTTTCAACATGTTTGGGTTTGAAATAGGACCATTCCTTGCCTAAACGTATCCATCCACACACATTGGAACCTTTTTTAGAGAAAACTAACCTCCTTTTCATTCATGATAAAATCTTCTTCATATTTTTGCATTCTTTCTATAAGTGTTTAATTTCAGTCTTCAATTGTTTTACTTCAATTTCAATGCTTAGGACAACAAGATCCGTTTGTTTGATAGAGTTTTGAATTCTTAGGAAAATAACTTCATTTTTTCAAATCCACCTTAACCATCATCTGTCACTTTCTTTTACTGCACAAGTTCTTACCAAATACAAAACCTCAATTGCATTAGGTTGAATGGCATATATGACAACAATTGTGATACAACAAGTTTGGTGCGGGTCAAGCCTGATTAAAATATATGAAAATATCATATCAATGTTATTACTTTTGTGCAAAGTGTGCATTATGACTAGTGTGCATCAAGCCCATATAGTATGCCTAGTTTTCTTATGTATGCATTATGGTTAGCAACATTCATTGTTGTGTATTACAATAATACAAATTGCATGTGGAAGGTCAAATAATATGCATGCCATGGAGTTGTATTTAGTTTTTTTAATGGTTCTATCACATGCATTTAGCTTGTTTAATGGTTGCATCATGGTTGAGTGATGTCTTAATTTTTATCATGATTATTGTATATATTTCACATGAACAATCTAATGAACATGTATCTTGTTTAGTTGTAAGGACTTTGTTTGAAGGTTGCATCAAACCCCTATGTTTGAAAGATACTGATTCTTGTACAATATGATTTTATACCTCTTACATGTTATTAAGCTTGAATGAACATTGAGTGACATTTATTTTTATCAAGATGATTATATTACTTTTGAATGAACACTATAATGACATATATTTCATTAATTTGTATCCATTTGTTTGATTTTTTTAATCAATCAAAAGAATCAATAACATAATATTGTCATAAGCTGTTCTTTTGATCATTTTTTCCTTGTCTATGAGACCAAAATTCTTTGAGGCATATTTTCAAAAAGTTCTTCTCAACAAATATTATACAGTGCTTCTCATTACCATTTTTCATTAATTTTAACTTCTTTTGAAATAAAAATCAACTTCCCACTTCATTACAAGATTTTACAAACAAAATAATGTCAAATGTAAATTCATTCAATGGAGCTTGAAATCATGTGTATTCTCAAATTGAGTGTTTGATAAAAATGTTTTGGTAGAAATGTATGGAAAATGTGGTACAATAAAAAAGGAAGTGAATTGTTTGAAAAAAATTCTCAAAGAAATGTGGTCTCATGGAATGTAATGTATGTGAACCTTAATATAAATGAACTCTAACATAGATGGATTATCAATTGTATTTCAAACATTCTATTAAAATGAAATTTTGTTAATGTATAAAATGTTAGTGATCATAACCTTAAACCATTCTAAGATAATTATAAATTCCATTTTGAGGATTCAAATTAGAAAGACATGCACACAAGGAACAAACTAGATCAAATATCAATTCTTATAGATCAAAATATAGAATAATTGTGTTTGTGCATATATAGATTTGGCATATATTTCATCTCAAGATATATCAAACCCTAAGTACATATCAATCTATATCAAATCCTAATCTTGTTCTAGACCATCAAAATTGAGCCTCCTTGAAGAACTTAGTTTCTCTAAGGCTTCCTGTACAATAACAATTCAAACCACAAATTAGATTAATTATGCGAATAGTTGACAAGATGGACTAGTAAATAGAAACTTATATACAATTATTTATAAAATTATGAATTTAACATCAAAATCACTATACATTTACTATATTATATCAATAATGGAGTTCTTGTTTACCTCATGTCTTGCTCTCTTTTCTACAAGATGGTCCACATATAATTGTCCCTTAAGATGATCGAGAGTCCTTGTATAAATAAATGATCCCATACTTGTCCCAGTATTGAGTCGGGCAGAGGACTATAGCAAGTAAAATTAAAATTATACAAATTAACAAATAATCATATTTACTAGGCATATATCTAATCCTATCTAAACATAAATGTTTGCAATATAAAATAAACACATACCTATTGTGATGCTATGACACTCAATGGGATCATGGTGGATGAAGTAGATAAGATGGTTTAATATATAAAAATGACAAGAATGTAACATAATTTAAATGTACATGCATATATAATCATAATTTCAAGAGTAAAAATTATATATACATGTTGTGTAGCTTCATCCAATGGGTTGCACCTAGTCAACATGGTTGTAAAAGAACTAGGTTGCTACATAAAAAGGAAATATTACATTAGACTATCAATCTATGTAGTAAATGTATTTAAACATAATAGATTTCAAAAATTAACATCTAAATAACAATTTAAATAATACTCTATACTAATTATCTAGGCTAAATGAAATGGTTGATTGTGTAACCTCCTACACTTGGGAAATTTAGTCCTTTGTTAGAAACTATTAAAGATTCTAGCACATAAACATATATTAGTACAAATATATCTTATAAAATATGAAATAATTTAGATTAAACAGACTATGAAATTACTTTAAGTCTTACTAGTGCTACCACGTTATCCCTGACATTTGATGTCTCTCCTGCAAATGGTCCACTCTATACTCTATCAACTCCTACATCTAACATATCCTGAACCTCATAGTCATATGTGTCTATAGGAGCCTTAGGGGACCATCAGAGAGGACCCAAACATAAATTATTGCACGTCATGCAATAATGAGGCACATAGATATGTTTCAAAGAGGATCATGTACTAGTTAGAGCTGACGATGGTGTAACAGTCTAAACTAATGTAGTAAGTGCACCACCATCATGTTGGAATGTATTAGGTGCACACCATCATGATGGGATGCATTGTTAAATGGTTGAGCAACATGATGGCTCTACATGACCAAATGATCACTCAATGAATGTAAGGCATAAATGCTCTGAGTCCCTACATCTAAAGAAATTTCAAGATAAGGTAGTGGAGTTAGGGCAACAATAGGTAGAGCATGATGAATTGAGGTGACTCAGTGTGTCTAGGTCTATCATGTGGCATCCATCTACCAACACCCTAGATATCTCATGTGTCAAAGTAATTGACATGCCTCCCTAGGACAAAATCATATAATTTTTAGAGAAAATATTCAGGGATCTCAAGATTTTTGTTGGGTGGTTTGTTAAAAACCATCCACCAACATCTCTAGAAATTATCTAATATGCCTCTATGTGTGCAACATTTAATTGAAAATTTTGGCTTTCACACATTAACAAGCTATCCTAAATTCTATGATTGATGAATAATTGGGATAATTGGGATTTTTCAATATCAAGTGCCCTCACCTCATCATATTATAACCTATTGGCATAAAATTTCCCTTCTTCTTCTCATCACTATGCAAATCTATTGTGTTGAGTTGCCAAAGTTTCAACATTTGAAAGGATTATTTCTAAAGTGTTTCAGATCTGATAGCTCAGTGAGTGTTTCATATATTTGAAATACATTTCTCAATTTATCTAAATTTCTATGAATAGATTCATGTATTGTTGGCATGTTTTGGTTTGAAAATGATGGTCACAATGAAGGAGGATTTGGAGGGTTTTCATCTTGAGTGGGGTTAGGATTTTCATGTTGAACAAGGTTATAGTTTTCATGTTGAGCATGGTTAGGATCAACCATATTAAGCCTATTAATTGATAATTTTTTTGAAAATTAATAATCATTTTAATGTAATAAAAACCTATCAAATATCCTATTTTTGACTAAAATTCACAAAAAACAATGCAAAACTAATATAAATTGAAGAAAAAATCCAAAATCAAAAAATACATTTCAAATTTGATTGATTTGAGCAAGAAGATTCACCTACAAATAGATATCCAAGTTGTGGATTAAAAATCCCGTGTGCACTCTGTTAAAAATGAGCTCTCAAGCTCTTGGGTTTTTTCTTTTAATTTTATAGAATAGGAAATAGATATCCATTTTCTTTATGTAGTTTTTTTAATTTATGGTCAGGTTTAGGACTCAACCATATAGATATTAGTAGTATTATTCGAAATGTAAGTAGTCATTTATCATTTTATATTATAATATAAAATGATATTATATATATTATATTATAATATAATATACATTATATTATGTATAATATATATTATATTTTAATATAATATATTAATTATATTAATATATACTATTAATTATATTATATAATAATATAATATTATATTTAGTGTATTAAAATATAATATTATATAATATTTAATAAGTGGTTAGCCCTGGACCTGATGAAATTTAAAAATATGACCTAAACAAAATGGATATCCATTTTGGTCTGGTATTTGCTTTGACACTATGTACTTTCTACCCAAGCCTAGAAAATTTCAAAGCAAAATTTCACATTTTTGAGCGAGTTAAAAACACCATTATTTTCACATCACTTTTTTGACCCCCATTATCTTGTATAGACCCTCATGCACTATTATTATTTTATTATGAGTATGTATATGAGTTATCCTTTGGATGTTAGCTACAACAATCTATAGTTTATGCAGACTAACCACTTACAAGTCTTCAAGGAAATCAAATCATCCATCAATCAACTTATTGTTGCAACTTATGGTGTTAATGTCAATTTGATAGGGGTTTTCTAAATAAGGTAACATTATCAATTATCATTTTTTGTTATAGTCATTTATAGTTTATTTTGGCCCTGCCTGATCTACAATAAACACTCTTTATCAATCATCATTTTTTGTTGTGGAGGTGGAAACATAAAAAAAAGGTTTAACTTAGGAAAGACTGTAATACCCCCATGATTCTGATACTATTTGCTACTATTTGTTACTTTTATGTGTTAGTGTGACACTGATTTGTGATGGTGATTAATTCACCGACCTGGTGTGTGCGGATGCATAGTTTAGTTGACTACTACATTTGACATTATTATTATGATTTATGATACTTTGTGTATTGTTTAGATTATTTGATTATGCAAAGGTTTCTCCTTAATGTTTTATATTTTGATGTTGTGATTCTATGATGTTAATTTTATTTAGTATTATATTATGATGCAGTAGATAAGTAATCATGTGATTATATGATCAATTTGTTTAGAATGTTATTTCATCATTGATATTGTAATTGTTAGAATAGATGTGGTGAGAGGACAGTGTAGCACCACTCATTTTTGAGTGCCCTGCTACACTGTAATTCCTTCTCGCAGTATGATATTTTTTATTATATATATACATGTGCTACTTGATGTTTATTTGGATGCAAGAATTGTAGGAATAAGTGTTGATTCCATCTGCTTCGGTAAGACAGGGTGAGCATTAAATTAACCCAATGGGTAAAATTGATGAGGGTGCAACCCGAGACAGAAAATAACCCACAAACAAGAGAATAATTTTATTATTCAGAGAATGGAACTTCTTACATGCAGAGGATCTCAAATCCCCAAGTTCTACAACACATGCAAGCTACTGAAAACTATAGAATAACCCTTTCGCAATATGCGAGCTTGTCCCAAAAAAGTTACCCAAAAATTAGAAAACACGCCTATAAATAGAGCTCCTCATTAGTTTGGAGCCAAGCCAACATTCAAATTGAGTTTAGGCGGTTTGGTGCCAAAAATTTACAACATGAAGTTCAAATTTCAAAAGAGCATTTGCAATGGTATCTTCTAGAAAGTGCGCCAACTTCCCAGGGCCATAACTTTTGATCCGGGACTCCGATTCAGGTGCAAATATAGGAAACTAAAACTGCAATATCTTTCAACCTAGGAATAGAAAATAAAAACCATAAATTGTGAATTTCATTATGACAAAAAGGGTATCCAAAAATGTAAAAACATCTAAAAACCAAGAAACTTGAAATTTAACTATTTTTGGGTGATGCAAGATTTCCCTTACACCACTGGATGCTCCTGCATTAGACACCCAGGGTAATTTTAAGAAGTGACCCCGTCATGTCTCAGATGGTTGAGGAAAACCCAACCAGTGAACTGCTACCTTAGATAGCCAGGATGAATCTTCCACAGGCCTTCCTCTCCATTTCACCAGATATTCTTCATATTGCCTATTTCTGGTACTCCTTCCCACACGACTATCCAAGATTTCCTCAATCTCCTCTTTTTCTGAAGTAGGTGTTGGAATCCCACATTGTTCCATTATTGGTACTTCCTCTGCGCCACCTTCATGATACTCTATCAAATCTGAAATGTTGAACACAAGGGAAATGTTGAATCCATCCGCAACTCTACCTATGCATTCCTAATCATGCCTCTTCAAAATTTTACAGTGGACCAAACTTCTTCATCTTCAATTTGTTATATGTTCCCACTAGAAACCTTTCTTTCCTCAAGTGGACCATCACTTCATCACCAATCTGAAACTCTTATACCTCCTCTTCTGATCTTCCTTAGCCTTATACTGCATATTCATCTTGTTAATATGTTCTCTTACCTTCTCATGTATATCCTTGATGTGTTCTGCAAAATCTTCGGCTTCAGCACTTATTTTCTTCTCTTGGTCCATCTTCCTCAATTCTGGAGCTATTTTGGGGCTACCTCCATACACAATCTGGAATGGTGATCTACTAGTGCTTCTGTTGACAAAATTTTTGTAAGAAAATTCTGCCTGGGGTAAGATCAAGTCCCATCCCTTGGGTTTATCTCCTACCAAACATCTCAGTAGGTTACCTAGACTCCTGTTAACACCTCTATCTGCCCATCTATTTGTGGATGGTGTGCAAAACTGAACTTCAGCTCTATTTTTAGCTTCTTCCACAAGGTCCTCCAAAAGTATCCCACAAATTTGGTGTCATGATCTGAAACAATACTCTTTGGCAGACCATGTAGCCTCACCACCTCTTTGAAGAACAAGTCAGCAATGTGGACTGCATCATGGGTCTTCTAACATGGAATGAAATGTACCATCTTCAAAAAACTATCAACCACCACAAAGACTGAATCATTCCCTTGTTGTGTCCTTGGCAAACCAAGAACAAATTCCATACTTATATCCTCCCATGGCCTCTCTGGTATAGGTAAGGGCTGATATAAGCCTGTATTCTAGCTCACTCCTTTAGCCATCTGACATACTATGCAGCTTTGTACAAACTTCTTCACATCTTGTGACAACTGAGGCCAATAATAATGCTCACTGATAATGGCAATGGTCTTATCCCAACCAAAATGTCCTGCCATTCCTCCACTATGGTTCTTCTTTATCAAGTTATCCCTCATGGAACTCCTTCGGATACACAATTGACTTCCCTTAAATAACATGCCATCCTGGATTATGAAATCCAGCCACCTTATCCTGTCCACTGTAACAGGTTCCTTGCAAGCTTTCCAAGCCTCTGCAAAATAAGGATCTTCTGCATACAGTGTCTTGAGTTCATTGAACCCAACCACTTCAATCTGCATCTTTTTCATCAATGTATGCCTCTACTTAAGGCATCGCAAACCTATTTGACTTCCCACTCCTATGTTTCAAAATAAAGGTATAACTCTTGCAAAAACTCTACCCATTTCATATGCCTCTGTTTGTTTTCCTTGACTATTTAGATGCTTGATGATCAGTATATAGAACAAATTCCTTCGGCAACAAATAATGTCTCCATTTCTTTAATGCTTGAACTATTGCATAAAATTCCTAATCATATACAGAATACTTTCTCTTGGCATCATTTAACTTTTCACTGAAATAGGCAATGGGCTTACCTTCTTGGCTCAACACTGCTCCAATGGCACAACCACTAGCATCACAATCCACCTGAAACACCTTGTTGAAATATGGGAGAGCTAGAACAGGTTGCTCTGTCACCTTCTCTTCAATAGTTCAAAACTTTTTGCTGCTCCAGTGCTCCACTTGAATTCTTTTCTATCCCCTCTCATTGTTTCAGTCAGGGGTCCACAAATACTACTGAAGTTTCTAATGAACTTTCTATAAAAACTAGCCAAACCATGGAAAGATCTCACCTCGGTAGCAGTTCTTGGGGTAGGCCATTCCAGAATAGCCTTCACCTTCTCTCGGGTCCATCTTGGGACCTTCTTTGAGACAACAAACCCCAAAGTACACTAACTCCCTCTTCACAAAACTGCTTCTTAGGATTAATCAATAGTTTCTCTTCTCTTAACTTCTCAAAGGCTCTCTGAATATGCATCAGATGCTCATCCAACATCTTACTGAAAATCAAAATATCATCTAAATACATAATAACAAAACTTCCCAGAAATTCCTTTAGTACCTTGTTCATGAGCTACATGAATGTGCTTGGTGCATTGGTTAGCCCAAAAGGCATGACTAACCACTCGTACAGGCCCTCTTTGGTCTTGAAGGCAGTCTTCCATTCATCTCCCTCTTGAATCCAGATATGGTGATATCCACTCTTCAAATCAATCTTTGTGAAGTACTAAGCTCCACTCAAACAGTCCATCAGGTCATCCATCCTTGGTAGAGGAAATATGTACTTGATTGTTATCTTGTTTATGGCTCGTGAATCTGGACACATCCTCCACTCCCCATCCTTCTTTGGTGCTAGTATTGTAGGTATTGTACATGGGCTCAAACTCTCCCATATCAAACCCTTCCTCAACAACTCTTGAACATGTCTGTTCAACTCCTCATTTTCTGCTGGAGTCATTCTATGAGCTGCCTTATTTGGCAAACTGGCTCCAGGAATCAAGTCAATCTGATGACTGATCTTCCTTATTGGAGATAAACCCTCAGGTACATTATCAGAAACAATATCTTGAAACTCATCCAACATCCCAGAAACTTCTTCTGGAACCTTCTCACTATCCTCATTACTCACTCTAGGAATCAATGCATAACACACACGCTCATGCTTCATACCTTCTAAAAATTTTCTTCCATCTACATAACAAATTCTAGCACTACTACATATCTTTTCTTTGGTCTCCTTTAAGGGTTTCAACTTGTGACGAACCCCATCCTTTGTCAAGGAATAAGTGTTTGTGTGGCCATCATGTATAGCCCACCTATCGAACCGCCACGGCCTCCCCAACAACATGTGGCATGCATCCATGGGGATGATATCACAAAGTACCTCATCATGGTAGCTCCCGATCTTGAACTTTAATAGGCACTACTCACTGACCAAAACTTTGTGGTCTTTCTGCAACCAGGAAATTTGATAAGGATGTGGGTGCCTTTCCTTCGTCAGCTTCAACTTTGTGACCATCTCCTCTGACACTAGATTATCAGTGCTCCCACCGTCAATAATGACATCACAACATTTTCCTTCACACTTGCACCTTGTGCGAAACAGATTCTTCCTCGTTCGGTTCCTTTTCTTTAACCACTAGGGCTCTCCCTAATCACTAGGGTTTCTCCCCTTTCAGCATCATCTAAATGTTCAGATTGGCCTCCTCATTTGCATCGCAACCCTTCCATGACCTTCGGCCTTTTGTTTGCCCTTCCTTGGTGTTGTGGAAATTCAGGTTCCGATGCCCTTCTTCACCACACTGGAAACAATTCCTCTAAAACCACCTCTTCCGCATCCTTGTCCAGATCTCCCTCATCCTCACCTCTTTGATCACCACTTTTTGCTCACGAAGGCGGTGAGTTGTCATTCCTTTGGCTTCGGCTAGTACCCACATCTTCACTTTTCTTTTCATCATCATTTCTGACTTCTCGAAGGTCTTCCATTGCCCTTCGCTTTGGCCTCCTCATCCTTTTTGCTTGCCATCAAATCTTTTGTTTAGCTTCTCTTCCACCTTTAGAGAAAACGATACACATGCTCAATGGTGGTCATTCGACTGGGCTTAACTCCTCCCCAGGGCTTGTAACCCATTAAGATATTGGGCTACCTTCTCCTTATTGGCCTCTATGTGACCCGTTCGATGATTATCTTGTGAAAATATTCGTATATTCTTTCACGATCTACTTACTTGCTTCAACCCTTGCAATTTCTTGAACAGCTAACTCGTAGTCCACTTGTATGAACGCTTTTCAGCTCTACCATACAATCCCATCTGGTGATATTGACTTTTCCTCTTTGATTTCTTTCCAACTGGACCTCTTTCCACCAAATACTGGCATGGCCCTTCAGCTTCATTTTTGCAAACTTAACTCAATCTGGGTCCTCTATTTCCTCATACTCAAAATATTCTTCTAGCTAGTTGATCCAATCGATCAACTCTTTCGGGTTTAGACTTCCAGAATAACTGGGGACTTCTGCTCTGGGTCTTTTTCCAATCTTCGAAATGGCCCTTATTAGCCACATTTGGTCTTGATCAATTGCTTCTTCTTCCTCTTCTACATCTGAACCTTGTTCCTCTCCTTCATCCTCACTTTCCTCCCTCAGGTTTAACCCTCTTCTCAACTACTCTTGTAACACATCAACCTATCTCTGGAGGGCTGCCAGTGCATCTCTTCCACTAGCATCTCTGCTGCCTCGACCACCTCTGGCACCACCATGCCTACCAGGCATCACTCTTGGAGGCATCTTTCTTGACCTCGACCCACAACAACGATCCTGGTGCGAACTGCCTCACGATCGGCGATCTGTCCACACGCTCAAGAAAAAACCGCTTTGATACCACTTGATGAGGGCCCAACCCGAGACACAGAAAATAACCCACAAACAAGAGAATAATTTTACTATTCATAGAATGGAACTTCTTACATGGAAAGGATCTCAAATCCCTAAGTTCTACAACACATGCAAGCTACCGAAAACTACAGAATAACCCTTTTGCAATATGCGAGCTTGTCCCCAAAAAGTTACCCAAAAATTAGAAAACCTGCCCATAAATAGAGCTCCTCATTAGTTTGGAGCCAAAACAACATTCAAATTGAGTTTAGGTGGTTTGGCCCAAAAATTTACAACATGAAGTTCAAATTTCAAAAGAGCATTTGCAATGGTATCTTCTAGAAAGTGCGCCAACTTCCCAGGGCCATAACTTTTGATCCGGGACTCTGATTTGTGAACCGTTTGAACCATTGGAAAGGTCTCAAAGTCAAGAATGCGCTGAAAATTTTCTACACCAATTTTGACAAGTTTCAGGGCCGATCCGGGAGCTCTAAGTGCCTCAAATCCCACTCAGAAGATTTTCAAGTGCAAATCTAGGAAACTAAAACTGCAATATCTTTCAACCGAGGAATAGAAAATAAAAACCATAAATTGGGAATTTCATTATGACGAAAAGGGTATCCAAAAATGTAAAAACATCTAAAAACCAAGAAACTTGAAATTTAACTATTTTTGGGTGATGCAAGATTGCCCTTACACCACTAGATGCTCCTACATCAAAAATGTTGAAAAATGGAGTAGATTTGGAAGTATCCCCATCCCAAGTCTGTCGTCCTATTGTAAGTTCTTGTGTCATAACTAAATTTTTGTCGTTGTTGTGTAGTTTGATTGTTGATTATTTATTTTATAGTTAGTGTTTATTTAATTAATCTTATTTTATAAGATAATTAATTAACGTTGCATTGTTACTTGATTTAATTGTGAAGTAGTAAAATGTTTAATTTAAATATATTGTAATTAAAAAGTATTTAATTAATTAAAGTGTAAGAAATTAAATTAAATGAATATTGTTGAAGATAATAAAATATTATATTTTTTTTAATATTAAATTAGAAAATCTTGTGTGGATAATGTCTAGAGAAAATAAATTAGTTTTAATTAGAATGGTAGATAAGTCTGAGCTTTTAAAAGCTAGAAAAAGGACCAATGAGAAAGAGAGGATTTTTGAGAAAATGCGGAAGAGCTTTATTTGTTTTGATTTATTATTTTTATGAGGGAATTTTTCACACAGAAGATTTTTCTGTTGTTTTGGTCTATAAAAGAAAAGAAAAGAAAAATACCTTTGTTTGTGCTTTTGGGTGAAAATAATTGTTTGAAGAAAAGATAGATTCAAAAAGAGAGCTGCAGGAGGAAATCGAAAGAAGATTATTGTGTTGGATTCTCCATCAGACGAAGGACTCCAGGTTCTTCTAAACTATTATTTCTTTTAGTGTATTGTTTTGTAAACAAACCTTGTTGTTGTATTTTCATTTGAAAATTAAGTACTTCATGTCTGTGAAAGAGGATTTTGTAGTTGGAAATTGGTTGTTATAGATTTTTGAAATTGCCTATTGAAAAACTACATTAAAATCCTCTAAAAATTATTCAATAAAGTTTGTTGAGAAAATTACATTTTGGAAAGAAAACCGTTTGTGAAATTCATTGAAATGTGCATGCACTGATATTTATTGGTTATGATAAATAAAATTAGTTATATTATCTATTTATATGCTCTGGTTGTATATATATATCTATATATATATTTGGTCTTTTTATAAGAAAAGTTTTTTATATAAATAAATTTATTGATCAAATTTCAAAATGGTTAGATAAAATTAATTATGTTAACAAAATTTGTGTTCTCAAATTTCGTGTCTTCTTGAAAACGAAAATTTAAAAAAAAAATACAAATGTATATATGTATTGTACTTCAATATTCATATTTAACTTGGTTTGAAAGTGAAATAGAAAATATTATAAAAAGAAATTTTGTTTAAATTAAAACTTAAAAAATAATAATAATAAAATAAAATTTATATATATTGGGGGTGGGAATGGTCAGTCGAAGCCGTACCATCCCCACATCCCCATGGTACTGTTGCACGCAGTCACCATTAATTGTGCACGACAGCCCATGGCTATTGTATGCAGCCAGTGGGGACTGCGGCCCCCCCACAGGGGGTATGCAGTACCTACATATTGTGTCCTCCCCACAGGGGGAGTACGCAGTACTACTGGTACTGCGTGGGTGGCCTTGTAAAGTTTGTTTTATTTTAAAAAAAAATTAATTTAATTTAAATTGTTTTATTAACATTTATATATATTATTTATAAATATATATATGTATATGTATATATATTTTTAATATATATATACATATATATATATATATTTGGTAATTAAAATGGATTATTAGTTTAATTTTTTTATAATGTGATAATATTGATGATATAAATATAAGTCTTGATATATATGTTTTTATTATGTATATATTTATATGCAAATAAAAGTGGGATTTCTGTAAGTTGTGTTTGTGGGAAAATTATATATATCTTTGTAGTGCTATAGTGTATTGTGATAATTGAAATAAATTATGTATTTTAAATAAAATGGAGTTTTCTTGGGCAATTGATTTATTTAGTTGTTGGAGTGGTTATGCAGTCGAAATGTTTAATATAGCATTGATTAAACATAGTTGTTATTCTTAAGAATATTCATTAAGTTTATTATGGTATTTTCTTCATGGTTTTATTTGTGTTGTCTAGGAAAACACTAGATTCATTTTGTCCTCTATAGGAGCTTAAGTTGTTGTGAAGGAGCTTTCAGAGGCAGGGATACTATTATTTGTGTTCAATCTTGTATTTGATGTTGTCCTTATGTTTTGGCTTCAGTTATGATGTTAATGTACACTTGGATTGTACCGTTTGTGAAAATTATACATATGATTTTGGGTGAGAGGGTTATGCCTCGCGGTTGATCCATTGTTGGTTTAGTTTTCCTTGTTGGTACAATTCTTTTGTGTTGGGTATTTTGTGTTAAGTGTTTAGCGAGAGTGGCTCTAAGTGGGGGCTGACACACAAAGGGGCTATCAGGGTAACTCACATAGAGTTAGATTAATCAGTGATAACCTAAGTAATAAATCATGGGTGGGGTTTAAACATTAACAAGATAATTGTGATGCCTTGTCCACCTATTAGTGCTATCATAGACTAAAGGGGACTGAGAAGGCCATGGTTGGCAAGATCATTTCCTTGTCTTCATGAAAGGATAATGATTCCGCATGAGTAACCCTATGGAGCGACACCTTGAGATAGGCTATCAGGAGAACCATAGATGGAGGCGGCACCTTAACTAGGTTTTTAGGATAATCCATGTAGAGTTGGAGGTGGCACCTAGGGATAGGTTGTCCGGATAATCCATGTCAAGCCATGCAATGACACTCTTCTCTAGCATTCCATTTATGATGATTTATTGAAGTCCTCTGGAAATAGTCTTTGATATTATGTCTTGAGATTTATTGAAGATGTGTCTATCATGAGTAACTATTGTATCATATGTAAGTGATTTAATGTTAAGGTTTTAAATTGGTCCATTGTTATGTCATTGGTGATTTTTCGTTGTTTAGTCTTCAGTGTTGTCTAGTGATATTATGTTATTTTGTATCGAGTTAGTCTTGTGTTTCTATTGATGTGCTTGGTTGGGGATCCTTCCTTGTCTACTCCGAGCATGGGGGTGGTTGGGTGGAATGTGCTTCGCACCCCATTGGGCTCCCCTTTGGTTGCAGTTGTTTCTTTATTGTAGGGTTTTGGTAGATGCTGATTGATCTAGTGTTCTTATATACCAGATGTATGTTTATGCATCAAATGTAATGTATTCATTGATGTATCATCTCCCATGTGTGTTGGGATGACCTGGATGTAATTTGTATATGTGATTATTGAGATGTATTTTCTAACAGTTTTTTTGTACTATCATATGGATGTAATGTATATTCAGGCCATGTATTTATTTAGGAACTATCATTTGTATTAGTTGGTTAAGTTGTGTTGTAACACTTTATATCTTTATAATCTCATTTGTTGTTATATGTACATATGGTATTAATATGGTTATTGTTAATGGATATTTCAAATGATGATGTGAGAACAAATGGTTTTATGTAACTGTTTAATTATTGTTTAATCTATTATCTTTATTATGGGTTAGTGTAGTAATGTCCTCGTGTACCCCAAGGGGTTAGTTGTGCAAATTTGAACAATATAATATTGGAATACTTAATTACATTTAATATGTTCCTTTTTTAAAAAAAATTGTTGCATCTTTACTATTTCCTTTGGGGTTTGCATGGTAGGGCGTTACAAAGACCCTATACAACACAATATTTTACTCCTCTTTTCATATGTGTCTAGGTCAAATCTAAAAGTTTCGTCAACAAAAATTTGCTTAAAATATAAACCAGACTTGTAGTTACTATATTAGAATTCAAGCATTCAAAGATCCTCAGTTTTGGAAAAGGCCTCCCTCACCTTTGTCATTCAAATTTAGGCTCCAATTTTATGGGAACATTCCTCTTTGTCATCATTTTCTAGACTTTTGTATGTTTTGAATTTTTCCATTTTTATTTATGTGATAAATTGTATTTATAGATCTAGGGTTTATGTCAAATAGATTAATTAAATTGCAAATCAATTTCCCCTCTTTGTAATATAAAAGAATTGAACCCCAACATATTGGCTCTCCTTTTGGGTAGCTATCTAATCATCAAAACCTTAGTTGGTTTGTGTTCTAATGTTGAGTCCAAAAAAGGAAAGTTAGATCTAGGTTAATTCATTTATTGGATCTTAGATCTCTTTCCCACTTGATAATATTTACTACAACATCTAGATTGCAAAAATATAAAAAGAATAAATAGGATTTTAAAAAGTATACTATTGATTCTTAAATGTATATAAAAAAATTCATCAACACCATATAAGTTAAAAATTGTATGATATCTACAATAGATCTTATACATTAGAAAGAAGCTTTATCATTGGATAATATTAGAAACATATCTAAAGATAATGAATAATAGGAAAATGACCTAGCTCAAGAACTAAGAGACATAATCTAAGCTACAATTTTTTTACAAGAAATCATGAAATTGATTAAAGAATGAAAAGAAATACAAGATTGAAATGAAATGTATTTTCCAAGGTTTATTTTGATAGAAAATAGGTATGGCCAATTTCTAATATTCTACATTATTAGATGATTCCATAGATAAGGAAATGGATAGAGATGATAAAGTGGAAAGAACATATTATTAAATAATGTTTAGAAGAAATTATTTTCTAGGGAACTTAGGCAAGTGATCTAAAGTTTTTAAAAAATGTATTTCTTCATATAATAAAAGGAATGTGATTTCACCTATAATGATGTAGAAGAAATAATAAAAGTTTAGGAAGCATCTATAAATACCATCCTAGATAATTTAGAGGAAAATGTAGAAGTTTTTGATAAAAAATTAATAAAAAGTGTAATAGATATTGTAGGTTTAGGGTAAGTGCACAAAGATGGGGGACCAAAAAGGGTTCTTAAGTGGCCACTTTTTATTTCAATAAAAAAATAGTAACCTTGGATGAGAAATTGAAGATAGTTACACTCAAAATTTGAAGATGTAGTGAAAACAAGAGTCGTAGTACTCCAAATCTACTTTCTAAAATGCTACTTTTTTTTTTAAATGGTAGAGATTAAGGGGTTCAAAAAGGGGGGCCACACAAAGTGGTCATATTTTTCTTGAAAGAAAAAACATAGCATCTAGTGTGGCACCCCTAACATGTTAAATTTTTTTAGTATTTCAAAACTCATTTTGGTCAGAAATTAGATAACACCTTTTAGTTTATGCCCAATTTTTTGATGAAAATATGATTTTTTACCAATTTTCAAAGTGGAAACATCTTGGAAAATAGAGAATAGAGCATGCCCCCACTTAGATTTTTTGAAAATTGATTGAAAGTCAATTGTTTAATATTTTGTAGAATGAAGTATAGTTTCTAAAAAATTAACATATTTGAAACATTGATGAATAGTTAAAAGATATAGTAAAAAATACCACATATTCGTTTTTGAAAAAAATGGATACACTAACAAAATAAATTAAAGATGAAAACCTTAACATACTCAAAATGTGAAAAAAATTGCATGGTTAGATAGCTAAGAGAGAGCTTAACATTATTGTGGTATTTTTTGAGTTTAAATTGAAACAAGTGAAATTCTAATGGGGAGAATGCTTGATATTATGTAATTTTTTTAATATTTGCAAAAATATGTCTTTGCATATTGAAAAGTAACTCCAAAATTTTGGATTGGAAACCCAAGGAAAATCCAAGGTAAAGGCTTGGAAATTTCTAAAGTAAAATATAATTCAAGTGTATTATAACTTTGAATATGTATCTCCTTTGTAAGAGTTGTTGATGAACTCAAGCATCCAAGATCACCTGCAAAATAAAGATAACCTTCTACATGAGAGAAACTAGAGGAGGAATTGTTGTAATATGGTGAAATTATTGAATAATTATATTATCACACTCCAAATGATACAATATGCATCAACACTACCTTGAACTGACTGAGCTAATATGAGCTCATCTTGACTAGTTAGGAGGTAGAGGTGAGTGCTAATTATATAGAAAAATATGGGCATATAATTCCAAGAGGGGTAATAACTCCCAAATAACCAAATTAGGTGGGAGTTATGCATACTTGTAAAATTCCAAACATGTGGCATAACCTACTCAGAAAGAGACAACATAGTGGTTTTGTGAGGTGGCATAAAAGGAAAAAAGAGGGTGTGAGACTAAACCACCCAAGTGTGGGTGAGAGTGACACATGTAATTGATGGATTACACCATGTGTCCTCACATAAAAAATGTATCACATAACCTAATTATGTTTAATAATGTGTAGGAAAAATAATGTTAAAAAACCTACACTAACACGCCCCCTTAAGCATAGCTTAGGTGGGTGAAAGAATGAAACAATGCAAAGATGGGTCTCAGATATAAGGCCATGTTAGGTACCCATGTACAATGATGAAACCTCTCAAAAGATGAGAAAGAGAAAACCTATAGGACAAAAATCCTCCCCAAGAGAGAAGAGATACCATATAGTCCCCCAATGTAGAATCTCTTGCATTATTGGTGAAGGCTCAACACAAGAAGTTGAAGATGATCCAAGATCGCTAAACAATATTTATCCCCTTAAGAAGAAAGAAAACCAAGGATGTAAGCAGGATATCTTCTCATTCCTGAAAGGAATATGAAGGAAGAATTATGAAAAATGTATGAAGTCTTTGAACTCTACTCAGGTGTCCCCATGTCAATGCCAAAATTTATCACCATCAAATTAGGTGTTCTAGAGCACATTGTAGAAGATGACAATCCAGAACCTAGTGGAGATGGATGTAGAACAAAATCCAAAGATAAAAGTATCTCCTCTAAAGAAAAAGGTGCCTCCTACAAATTTTTCTCAATAGTGACCACAGTCATGTGAAACTATGAGGAATGATTGTGTGGGTAGTTCAAAAGATTCCCCCTCAACATTTAAAGAAGATAAAGAAACTTCATCAAAGAGAAGATGTATGCACCTAGTTGTGTCCTCCAAGTCTACATGGTAGGACTCACAAAAAAAACCTACAATGTGTATAAAGTACTCATCCCAAGTAGTCGCGTCTAGAAGATAATGAATATCTATTGCATTGATTCAATAGGAGCCATGGATGTAGCAATACTAGTATTATCAGAAACAACAGTCAATGTAGAAGATGGAGTATCAACACATGTCTCTTGAACCTTAGTTGAAATAGTACCAAGATTCACTTGACCATATTGAATCTTCTCAAAAGTGTCCACACTAGATACCTAAGTGTGTACATTAGCCAAAGGACCATTATAGAAAAAATGTGAGAAGGTGTATACTCATGATTGATGATCCGCCTCCCCAACTATAACAATATCTCTATTATGCAAATCCTGAGTAATCACAGAATTTGGTGTGAACTCAACAATATTTCCTTCCCCACCATGTGTGATATGATAGATAGAAAGGATATTTGTTGAAAATGAAGGAACATAGAAGAGATCATTGAATGATCCATCCTCTACTTCAATAGATCCTTTCCCACAAACACATATCTATGTGTTGTTAGCCAACAGTATATTTGGTGAAAAAAAAATCAAATTAAGAGAACATACTCTATGATGAAGCCATGTGATGTGAAGGTCTAGAATCAAGGATCCATCTCCTTGACTCAAAATCCACAACTGCAACAAGTGATTTCCCCTTTTGTTTATCTAACTTTGGTTTCAAAAAATATGACGAATCCTTTCACATAGTTGAAGGAAAATTGATTTTATTCTTTGCTAAAAGATTCTTACACTCACCAATTTGTTTTAAATAACATTGATGTGTTATCATGCACAAATTTATTGCAATATGCGCATGTGGGATTCTCCTTCTTAGATGATTCCCCTTTTAAGGAAGAGGATTCAAATTCTTTTTGTGGTTTGTTCTTTTTCTTCTTTTGTTTCTGATCAGGGCGCCTTGATTCTTTATGCACCTTATGCTCACTAGCCACCAATACTTGTGACCTAGAAACCTTGATGAGACCCATTTGAATTAGCTTCACTTCCTCTTGGATTTGAAGATCTGAAAATGCATCAAATATAGGCACAACATATGAAGTTCCTATTGGAATCAAGGAACACTAAGAGGGGAGGTTTATCAATGTTCTATAATTTTTACCTTTATTAATCTGATCTTTCAAGCACTTATAACATTCAATCAAAAGAAATATGCATGAACATAAAAAAATAAACCACAACACCATAAAACAAGGATTTTTTACATGGAAACCCCTATTAGGGGAAAACTGATGGTGGAGTTCAATCCATAATATTATCTAAGTATACTCAAAATGAATGTTTACAAAATGGGAATGTACTTGTATTCAAGCACACTGTCTAGAGCTCACTATTCAAAAATAGAAAGGCTCATTGCCTTAAAAAAGGTTTGGATTACATCCAAAATATTTGAACTATGAAAGTAGCATTTAAAAATTCCTAATTATAGTTTTGATTAGGCTCGTAGATTAGATTCTTGACCTTTTGTATGATTCTTCTCTTCTACTTTTTTTTTCTCTAACTCACATTACAAATCCTTTCATGCACAAGTGAAACTATGCACAAACCCTTCTAACATTCACAACACACCAACACATTTCATTCATATATGAAAATGATATAATCAATCACTTATATATATATCTGCTACTAAGGATTTAATCACTACATGTCGGCTCCAACAAAATAGAAAAATATTTACAAATTGTCGGCTCAGATCATGAATAATTTTCAATGCGCATCCACCAAAGTTGGCCATAACATAATGAGGACCCAAATCAAAATGTTCGAGCACAAAATCACTTAAATAATAACTTCTCAAATATCTATAACACACTACATCCACTTAGTTGGCCTTCATGCACCATTAAACATAAAATCATCAACTAGATCTTATAACTTGCACACAAATTGATACGAGGCACTAATATTCATAGATAACATACATCATACATTGAATGACCTTCCCTAAGATCCAAAACTAAAAATAATAATATAAAATTTGCATACGAATCAAAGAACGCAAATATGTTGGGTACTTTTTTCTATCTTGACAGTTAGAACTGATCCTTAATGTAGCTTTTGCTATTAGCAAATGATGACATGTGAATCAAATCACTAACAAAGGTTTCCATTAGTGACAAGAAGAAATGACATGTGCAGTTTCTCTTTCAAACAATCTCCCCCTTTGGCATTGATGGCAACAAATAGTGAAAAATGACTAAGTGTTGGATCAGTTCCAGCATAAATACATTAAAATCTCTAAAACTTCAAAAATATCTTCAATTCACAGCTCAAAATTACAAATCCCCTTGATATGAATATACTTTTTTTCACTGTTCTACTCTCCCCTTTGACATCAATGGAAAATATGGGGAATCCACATACAAAACATCTATAAACAAACTATATATGTACAAACTTGTGTGTACAACTTACACAAACTTGAAAAGATCTAAAAAATTGGTCTTCAATAGGCTCAAACTTGTGTCCCAGCCCTTTTTGAGGCTCTCTAAAATAGTCATGTGACCACATAATAAATAATATTGCATCTCTGTAGACTCAAGGTTTACTAGATCACAGACTACCAAAGCTTCTTGTGCTTCCTTCAATGCACTCAATATTTCTTCCATCTTCAGACCAATTAGGCCTCTCAGCTCACATGCTCTTTCCACAATTCTGTCATTATCATGCTTCAAACTCTTTATCTTGTCAAGTAGGGACATAACCTGACCCTTTTGCTCTTCAAAAGAAAAAGTTAAAGGATTAAAGGCTTCATAAACAACAACTAACTATTTCTCATGATCCTTAATCTTCTTCTCATTTTCCTTAGTAAATTTAAATACAGATAACCATGACTTATAGATCTTTCCACCTTCAAATAGTACACTTTGAACATTCTTCACACAGGTAGCTAATAATTATTTATTATTAGCAATCATGCACTTTACCCTATTGAACCTTTTATCATCAAATTCCTTTTGTACCTTTTCCTCTATTGACTTCTCAAGGGACTCAAAATGAGTATTTATAGAACTTAGAAGATTCTTCAACTCATTGAAGGGAGAACCAAATGGATCCTTAACATGAGAAGGCGTGATTCTCTCCAAAATACTAGATGCAAAACTCAATAGCTCACTATCCTTAATGTGAGATTTCAACAATTCTTCCCTAGCCTTCGTCTGTGCAAATGATCCAACTTTCAATTTATGAATTAGAGACAAAGTAGACAAATTAATAGGACCTTCACCAAATTCAAGGTCAAACTCTTCTTGTTTCTCTACCAAAAATTTCTTCACTACCTCTATAGTGTCTCTTGCTTCCACACAAGCTTCCTTAACTTCAACCTTCTTTTCTTCAATCACTATTTCCTCAGCTATAGATTCTTGCTTGTCTTTAGGAATTTCAACTTCTTTAGCTATCACAACTTTAGGAGCTTCATTCTCCATAGGAACTTTTGTATCATGTACATTAGGAGGAATCTGAGTGTCCTCAACTATATCTTCCTTCACCTTTTCATCCACTAGACTAGATGCAATATCTTCATCATGAATTTCTTCAAAAACAACATTGATTCTATTCCTTAAAAAAATTTCCTTTAGAATTCTTTCAGTTTCTTTTGCTACCTCTTCAGTCCTACCAATCATAAGCTTATTTACTCATGTTTTTCTCTTGAAGTCCTTCTTACCTTCATTCAGGATTGTCTTCATTTCCTTAATGGGCATCACTGGACATAAGTCTACAAGAATCTATTCTCTCATTTTCTCTTCTTTAGTTCTTGCATTTACTCTCCTTATTTCCAAATTTTCATATAAATCTTTATCAAACTAGGACATATTTTCAACGAGAGTCATATTGAAAGTATTCAAATACTTTACTCTATCCTCCTCAAGGACTCTTTGACCAACACTATCAAAGGTATCAGACCATTCACATAGTGACTTAAGATTACCATCCTTGATTATTCCTCTCTCAACTTCCTTTACTGACATACATGGTTTGTCAATTTTGATCTTCTTCTTTGCTTTCTCGTCTTCACCTGAGGACTTGTCCTTAGCAACTATTGTTGGTTGGGTACCCATATGCTTTATTTCCCTTAATTCTTCAAGATATTCTATCTCTTCATCTTTTGAAATAGAAATATAGACTCTTGTCCTCTTTTCTTTCTTCCTCTTACCAAATTCCTTAACTTGTTCTTTCACAAGGGTTGAATTCACTATAAACTGGAGAATGGTGTAGATATCCTTGCGAATCTAGTTCGAGTAGAGGATGCTCTCGGACTAGCAGATTTAGTTCTAGCATGCACTTCTTCAACTTGTTCTCTCTTTATTCTAGCTTGTTTCACAACTTCTACAAATATACCCATGGTCTCTACAAAGGATTCAACTTCTTTTCTTACTCTCCTAACTATCATAGGTTTCTTCAACTATTCATGAACTTGCATATCTTTTTCTATATAGGTTCCAAACCTCTCTTCGGTCGAATCTAGAGGTTTACTCAACAAATGTTGTGCATATAGTTCCAAGATGTTCTCCTCAACTTCATAGCCCATTGGCATAATCCACACAATTCTAGGATCAATAGCTTCCATCAAGTATTGATCAATGTCAACCATAAAATAGATTGTTTCCTTATACTTCTCCACAATAGAAGTAGGAATTATTTATTTGGCTTGCATTTCATTTTGAAAGTTCTTGAAATAACCCTAAATAATAGTTTTCCTTTTTTTACTATCTCTAATGTTGTATAACATGTCTCTAATCTAAACAACTACAACTTTATCACCTTTCCAATGCACTTTCCCAACTCCTGAAACTGCATTCATTTAATAAAAGAATAAACACAACACATTACCATATTTAAAGGAATTTTTCTTGTCTTTCTTCATCTTACCAAAATTCTCCATAAGTTGACTTTGAAGCAACTCACATAGATCATACTTTGTATTCTCCTTCACCATTTTATATGCTACATATATAGCTATATCGAACACAAAATTATCCCATATAGAATGATACGTCTTGTAACCAAGTACCATCGAAGCAAATTTCACATTCACATCAATAATATATCAATTTTCATAGCTCTTTTATCAAACATAGAACCAGTTGCATTAGTAACTATCTGATTCTTCACGGACTTCAAGATTGGCAAGCCACTAGAGGAATTTAAACCAGTAACAATGCTTATATATTCTTTAGTGATCTTAAAAAGGTTGAATCAACCACATAAATTCAACATGAAATCGACTAAAACATAGCAGACCAACTTGATTTCATCAAACACGAGAAATTTAACAATCAACATGAATTTGTTCTCCTCTAGGGCTTTGAATTTAGGCATTACCATGAAATATTCTCCAACTATATGATTTGAATACAAATTCAACAATTGCAAGCTCCCTAGCTCCTCAATATTTTTATGAATGTATGCCCTAATGTCTTCAATATGCAAGACATCATACAAAACACACAAAAAAATGCACCTAAGGGCTCAATATCAATAGATTTGAAAGGATGCCACTTGAATCCCGGATGAGGTCTATCCTTGACATTAACTACCAATGGAGTAGCCATTTTCACAAATTCACAAGTTTTCCCAATAAATACCTTTTTTTTCTAGAATAGGGTTTGATCATTGAATCTCCTTCATACTTGAATCTTTGCCAAAGATTGCTTTAGAGCTCTCCAAACTTCTTCTCCTCAAAATTCAAAGTGACAAATGGAGAATAAAAATGGCCTTTTATCATTCGTACACCTAACTTTTTGATGCAATAAATGTTTTTTCCCTAACTCATCCAAATACCTTGTTTCCATGGACCGTGAAAGGTAACTCTACATAAATAATTTCTCCAAATGATTCAACAACATTTTTACATCATCAATGCAATCACTGCACTCATCCATATTCTAATATCAACTACTAACAGGGGGTTTGAAATATTTTCTTGAAAGCTTCCCCTAGGCCAAAAGCCCTAAACTAATTCTCAGAGAAATTACCAAAAGATGGTTCTATTACTAAACTATTTCTTGTATCAGAGGGACTCTTCTTCACACATGTATTCTTCATTTTCCTCCTAATCTCATCTGTAGTTATTTTTCCTTTTCCCTTTTCATCCTTCTGCATGTTTCTCCTTTGATTTACTGGACCCTTTTTTCTTCTACAAAATATAACAATGTGATTGGATTTGTTGCAATTGTAGCACACAAAATTTCTTTTTCCAGACCAAATGTTCCATTGGTTTTCTCTTGATCTGCATTGGTTAGCAATATGGCCAAATCTATTGCATGTATAACATCTAAAATATCTATAAAATTTGTTCATCATATATCTACATTCATTTGACTTATGACCATACTTATTACAATTAAATTATTGACCAGAGAATGATGGACCACTTGAGTTCATTCTAATTCTACATTGAGTCACCATATGACAAAATTTATTGAAAAAAAAACAATAACCATTGAACCTTTGAACATTAGGTTGTCTTACCGGATACCTTCGAGATTTGTTCATCTGATTTCCTTTCCTAAATCTCCTTTTTTCCAAATCTGGAACTTTCTCCTTTTTCCTATCCAAGACCTTGCCTGTCACCTTCAGTCCTCTAACTTTTAATTAGTTCATCAAGATTTTTTGAGCCAATCTTGAACTTCCCATTGAATTCATTTGGAATAGAAAGTTCATCTCTGAGATCAACAATCTACTTTTCAAGCTCTTCTTCATTATTTATATATTTTTCCAATTCAAGCTCCAAATAATTGAGTCCATCAATAATTCAACTACATTCTTCAAAATTCTCTTTTAAGGATTGAGCAAGCTTCTCTTCATTGTTCTTTCTATCTTCAATCTCCTTGGTCATCCTGATCATAATATATTCCATCTCATGCTTTAGGACTACATTATCTCTGGAAAAAATTTCACATTCTTTAGTATTTTCCTTTAGGTCTTGACTCAGTTGTTCATCTACAATGCATTTACTATCTTCCTACTTGATCTGATCATAGAGTTTCCTTCTTTCTCCCTCGACTTATTGATTCTTTTTTTCAATGACTCAATGAATCTCTCAGCATTCATGATATTTTCTTGTAATTCCTATACTTTAGATTTTGACTAATCAAGATCATCTAGGGCCACCAAAATTTATTGTTGAAGACTACTTGAATCCATTGAAACACTTTCCAAGATCTTCCCCAAGTTGTTAAACTTCTTCCAAGGAACTAGGCTCTGATACCAATTGTTGGAATCAATGTTCTGCAATTTTTAGATTTATTAATTTGATCTTTCAAGCACTTATAAGATTCAATAAAAAGAAATATGCATGAACATAAAAAAAAAAACACCATAAAACAAGGATTTTTTATTTGGAAACCCTATTAGGGGAAAAACTACAGTGGAGGTCAATCCATAATATTATCTGAGTATACTCAAAATGAATTTTAACAAAATGGGAATGCACTCTTAGTTAGGCACACTACCTAGAGCTCACTACTCAAAAATAGAAAGGCTCATTTCCTTACAAAAGGTTTGGATTACATCCAAAAGATTTGAACTAAGAAAGTAACATCTACAAATTCCTTATTATAGTTCTGATTAGGCTCATAGATTAGATTCTTGACCTTTTGTTTGATTCTACTTTGTTTTTCTCTAACATGCATCACAAATCCTTTCATGCACAAATGAAACTATTCACAAACCCTTTTGATATTTGCAACACACCAATAAAATTCATTCATATATGAAAATGATATAATCAATCACTTATATATATGCTACTAAGGATTTAATAGCCTCATGTTGGCTCCAACAAAATAGAAAAATATTTACAAACTATCGGTTCAAATCATGAATAATTTTCAGTGTGCATCCACCAAATTCACCCATAACATAGTGAGGACTCAAATCAACATGTTCAAACAAAAAAACTTAAACAATAACTTCTCAAATATCCACAACATACTACATCCACTTAGTTATCCTTAATGCACCGTTAAACATAAAATCATCAACCAAATCTTCCAACATGCACACAAATCAATATAAGGCACTAAGATTCATAGATAGCATAGATCATTCATTGAACGACCTTCCCTGAGATCCACAACTCAAAATACTAATAGAAAATTTACATATGAATTGAAGAACACAAATTTGTTGGGAACTCTATTCTAGGTTGACAGTTAACAATGATCTTCAATCTAACTTCTTGTATGAGCAAATGATGACATGCGAATCAAATCACTGACAAGGGTTGCCATCAATGAAAAAACTAAATGACATGTGCAGTGTCTCTTTCCAAGAGTTTCCATAGAAATCCTATTGTTGTGAAAGAAACAAACATGAAATACTCAAGACAAAGCTTGGATAACACATTTAGAATCAACTATAAATCCTCCTTATCAATTTTGCAATCCTTTAACTATGTTTTTAATTGCTTAATCTTGGAGATATAGTATTTGATGTGGTAAAAAAAAATTTGATCAAGATTCATCAAATCATTATCAATTTGATAACCCCTAATCTTATCAATTTTACCATACAAGTTTACAAGAGTTTCCCAAGCCTCCTTAGGTGTCTTGCATGATTCAAGATGAAATTGTAAATCAAAAGAGATTAGTGAAAAAATGCAACCAAGATTTTTCTCACGATTGATCTCCCACAAAGATTGTGCAATGAAATTAGTAGGTTTAGGAATAGATTATTTTACATAACCTATGCAACCTTTTCCCCTTAGATAACTCCATATTGATTATTTCCATGATGCATAATTATATGGAGTTAGGAGTTCATTGTTATGTTTCCCCATTGTAAGAACAAAAAAAAGAGATGAATGCAATCAAAACACCACAAAAAAACCCCTAAAATTAACTCAATCAATGATCAACCCCAAAAAAATATAATGGTGGCACTTTATAATTAATGCTTTAACAATTATGGAGTTGCTACCAAAGTTTTACAATGTGCAAAATTGGACCCAAATACTGAGTGTAGAATAATCTCATAATCAAAACCTCAAAATAGCAGCAATGTGTAATTTTTGGAAAAATACCAACTTTCAAAAAAAGAATTGCCTCAATCTGAGGTCATATGTGAAAGTTATGGTTGTTTGAAGTTCAAAAAATGAGAACTGTCCTTTATGTAGAAGTTAAAAAACCAACTTCATAGTCCCCAAGAATCACTTGCAAGCAATAACCCATCACATGCCACAAATATTTAGAACATAAATGAAGAGATTTTCTGTAAACTCTCAGAGAAAATTTTTGCAAGAAAAAATCAACATAATGATTATTGAAAATAATTGTTTTACAAATAATACAAAAGCCTTTGAAAAGAAAATCAAGCAATAAAGCAAGAAAAAACAACCCTAATCTTATCTTGAGTAAAAAGACAGCTCAACAAGATAAGGATAAGAATTAACCTAGGAAATAAAATATGCCTAAGTAAACCTATGCTAAAGTGTAATTAAATAATTAATTACACCAACACCCCCCATAAGTGAAACTTAGGGAGAAGTAAATTATTATGCAAAAGATGTGTCCCGACAACAAGGCCTAATTAGGTACTCATTTACAAATGCAATGGAAACTAAATCAAATGGGGTAAAGGAGAAAACCACATGGGAACAAAACTCCTCCCCAAAATAGAATGCAGTAAAATAATTAAGTGATGAAAGATGGAGGACTCCATAAGATTCCCCAAGGACACCAACCATAACAAAGATACATGAAAGAACCCCCCCATAAGAGAGGAAGAAAGAGACCATAGATCCCCCCTAGAATGAAGTAACTCCAAAAGAACTAAAGAAACCGCATCTCCTAAAAGAAGTGAGAGGGAAGAGGTCGAATGAAAGAAATCTCTAAAGGCGAAGTAGGTGTAGCCCAAGATGTCTCCACAGAAGCAGGTGTGACCTCAACCAATGAATAAGTCAAAGTAGGTGAAGACTCAATAGAAACCTCCAAAGATGGATGATCAACAGGATCCTGCTGCACTGAAATAGAATAAGCCACATTAGTAGGCACAAAAATAGAAATAGGAGGTGGAGGAGATGGAATGGAAGGCTCAAGAACAAGATTTGAAGTGAGAACACCAATGTTCAAGAATCCAAATCTCTCCTCTAAATGATGATGCATAGTAGAAGTGTGAGGAATAGTTGTAGGAACAAAAGCACCATCAGTAGCAAAATTGATGAAGGAATACAACCAAGATGAGTGATCCACTATCCCAGTAGCAATAACTTCTCTACTCTCCAAGTCTCTAATGATAACTGAATCAGGTGTGAACTCCAAAGATCTCCCAGTGCCTCCATGTGTGATCTAATAAATGGAAAGAACATTATTTGTCAAGTGAGGGACACATAAGACATCTTGGAAGGAGTGGTCCCCAAAACTAATAGACCCCTTCCCTGTAACACTCATGTAAGTGTTGTTTCCCATTAAAATGGGAGACATAGTGCAAGGCTCAAAGGAAGTAAACATATCCTGTGAAGATGCCATATGATGAGATGGTCATGAATCTAGAAGCCATCTCCTTAATCCAATACCTGAAGAAGAAAAAACATGTCCCTTCATATCTAATGAAGTATGTAAACCAGTTGTGCCCCTTCCATGCTACTCTGAAGAAGAAGAATGGGGAGAAGAGGATGATGTAGACATCCTAGAAGGAAAATCAATTTGTTGTTCCTGAAGAAGATATTTCAGCTCATCAATGTCCTTGTAACAATGATGTTCTACATGTCCTTCCCTATTGCAATATGCACATGTAGTCTTCTCCTTCCTAGATGATTTCCCTTTAGAAGAGGAGGATGAATCTAAGGACTCCTTTTATTTCTCATGAGGTTTGAAATCATTTTCTTTCTGTTTCTTTCCTTTCTTGTAGAAACCTTCCGATCTTTGGGCTCCCGTGATGCAATAAGTGCCTGTGATGAGAAATAATGTTTCACCATGCCCATGCTAGCTAACTTTTCTTACTCTTGAGTGAGAGATGAAGCAAATTCATCAAGAGATGGCATAGTGAATCTCATACCAAGTGCATCCATAGTGGCATAAAAGGTAGATACAAAAACTGAATAATCTAGTCCAAGCTTAGAAAGAATGGACAATATCAACTGAGAGTCTTCTTTCTGAACACCACATTGTGACAACTATAATCTAAGAGACTTGATTTTGGTGAAAAAATATTAGATTCTATCAAAATCCCTAGGATTTAAGCCAATAAGCTCATTCTCTAACTGAAACCTTCTCATTGTATCCTGCTTCCCAAACAAAGACTCCAAAGTAGTCCATATCTCATTTGGTATAGTGAAGACTCAATGTAAAAAAGAATGTCAGATGAAAGAGACAAAAATAATGTACCATAAGCTTCATCACACCTATTACACCATTTTTTCTTTTCAGTAGCACATGTAGGTTCAATTTTTGTACCCATGGTTACCTTGTACAACCCTTTGTGTTTCAAATGAATCTACATTTGTTTTTTCCAACCAAAATAGTTGAATGGAGTAAGGGGTATAATATTATGTAAATATATGATAGAAAATAGAAATATATACTCTCAAATGAAAAAACAATGCTCACGGATCTCAAAAAAACTCCTAATTTGCACACTTCTCAAGAAATAACCCAAAAAAAAGGCTGAGTTCTGATAAAAAAATTAGATACCTAGAGAAAATTCTACAAAAATCAGATCAATGATTTGAGAAGAGGTCGAAAGCAGCTTTCTGATGCCTATTTTTTTCGAAAACTTATAAACAAGGCAAAAGAGATATCCTTCAAAGTGAAAAAAATAACTTTGACTTCAAAGGAAGAAAAAGGAATCAAAACAGAAAAATAAAAAAAATTAAACCTGCACCATGGAATAGTGCTTGAAACCAACTTTCCAACACCTATTTGTTTGTAAAAAGTGGAGTTGAAATGCCCAAGATATACCCAATTTCATAAAAGTGCTCCAATATGCTCAATATGCCTTCCAGAGCCCTCAAGGGCTGAAAAAAAAAGCCTTGGTCTTGTGAGCGACTAGGAGACTAATTGCTAGGTGCTAGACTAAAACCCTTGGTCATGGACGTGACCACTGTAGGGGTTGGTCGGGCAGTAGGGGGATTATGCAAGGCTCCCAGTCCCCTGGATGACCAGACCCTTAGCGTTGGGGGTTGTAGCAACCGGTGGTAGAGGATGGAGGTGGAGCGGTGGCTGCCATTGGAGGGCAGAACTTAGGTGGTCATTGGGTGGCACTCTCCTTTTGAATGGGAAGCACTTGTTGAAGCACATATTTTTGATTTTTTTTACTTTTTTGAAAATTTTCAGCCTCGAAAACTGTGCCCTAGGGTCGTATGGCCTTGGGGAAATTTTTTTTTGCCTTATTTTCAACTTTCACCTAAATTGATGAAACGAAAGGAATTTCTGGGGTTTTTGGATGCTCTAATTGTGATGGCAACATTCGTTTGTGCCCAAAATGCTTTGAAAATTCAGCTACCCCCAAATCCACAAAAGAAACTCCTTGATTGAAACCCTTGCACATAAAAAGATGTTGTGAGAGAATATCTTCAAAACAAGAATAGGAAACAATAGGTATAGAGCTCTGATACCATGTAGAAGTTGAAAAACCAAACTCACAATCCCCAAGAATCACCTACAAGAAATCACCTATCACATGCAATAGATATTCATAACATAAATGTAGAGATGTTTTGTAAACTCTCAGAGAAAATTTGTGCAAGAAAAAATGAACATAATGAGTATTGAAAATAATTGTTTTACAAATAATACAAAATCCTTCAAAAAGGAAATCAAGCACTAAAGCAAGAAAAAAAAACCCTAATCTTATCTTGAGCAAAAAGATAGCTCAACAAGATAAGGATAAGAATTAACCTAGGAAATAAAATATGCTTAAGTAAACTTATGCTAAAGTGTAATTAAATAATTAATTACACCAACACTTTAGATTTGATGAGAAAACTAATTTTTTGGAAAATCTAGATTACTTGAGCAAAAACGGATTGCACCACTATGAAGAGCACAAATTATACCCCAAATAAAAAAATTGCTCTCAAAAATACCTTTGTATGACTAAGTTAGATGTCTTTGAAGTTTGCCTACAAAATCAAAACTTCAAAAGTCTATTGACATCATTGCTGACATAGTGATGACTTCATTAGTGGTGATATTAAATTTTATGGCTGACTATCCATCACTAGTTAGTGTGGGTCCCCTGGTTGACATTCACATAATCTACTAATATGATCAAAATATTCTCCAGGGTACCAGGGATGAAATGTACCAAAGAATCTAGATCACCAATGGAAAGAATATTCTAATGGAATCTGAAGGAAATTCTTTGAGTGTCGGTTGGAAGTTTTCGCTAGTTTTTAATAAATATTGTCGGATTCTAATGAAATTTTTTGCCACTAATTTTAAGTCCGACCGCCACTGGTGATTTGGGGCCTGCATGGGTTGGTGTGTAGGGTGTCATACCCTTCCATAGGTGCATAGAAAGGTATGATGCTGAAACTTTAAAATCCGCATAAATTTCTTTTATTTATTTATTTTTTCAAAACTTTTCCAAATTTTCCAAACTTTTTTGTTTTTTGTTTTTTTTTTCTTTGAATTTTTTTAAAAATATTTCATTAAAAACTTTTTAAAAATATTTATAGGGTTATCCCATAATAGTGGTTTACAATTTTTGGCCAAACTGGACACTGAAATTATTATTTTAACTAAATCTTCACATTCGGGCACCTATAGAGGCTAAACCGTGAGGAATTTGAAGATGGTGCAAACTAGAGTCTCATGAAATTTTGTCTATAAATTCTAAAAATATTTTTTTCAAAATTTTTGGAATCAAATTGCACTTCTTTTTCCATCTCCCACAAAAATTGATTTTTTTTAGAAAACAACATTTTAAAAAGTGACGACACTGATAACGTATAACTTTTTTTCCATGAAGGAAAAAAATTCTAATTTTTCAAATTTAGATTTTAACTCTGATATCTAGTGCTTCCAATTAATTAGATAGTTTTAATTGAATATTTTTTCCTTAATCAAGTTTCAAAGTCAAACTAATTACAATTCAGACACGACGATCGCATAATGCATAACTTTTTTTGTATATGTCAAAATTTAATTTATTTATTTTTGTTGGATCAAGGACTTCAATATCTGGTGCACTCATATTTTTCAATTTTTTTTGATAATCTTTATTTTTCCACATGTGAAGAACAAAGAAATTCATTTTCGATGAAAAACCTATGTTTAATAAAACTTAAAAAACAAATACATAACAAAACCAAAACATATTAAAATTATATTCATTGGATAGCTTGTTCTAAGGAATACCATAATCATTTGAAATAAATTTTAAATGAATTCATTTGATCCCCCAAAAGCTAAATCAAAAGTGATTTTTTATTAGCATTTTGATAGGTGTAAAGGAGACGCATTTATAGGTATGGTTTAAAATTGGCGAGGTTCTATCCAAGGGGGTTTGATCTAAGGTGATTTGATCAAACCATCTTCAATTGGAATCCTTAAAATGGAACTTTTTAAGGCTTAAATCATTATATTTTCTAAAAATATGTGATTTCAGCTAAAATTAGTTCCTCTCAGGAATTGTAAACCACTATTATAACAACACCCTATAATGATTTTTATTTTTCAACTTTTTTCAAAAAATTATAAAAATAAATAATTTTTTTTTATAACATAAATTGTAAAAAAAATTACTTAGCAAGTTCACCTCGATATGCATGCAAGGGGTTGATGAGCAATTTTTTTCCCCAAATTCAACTTTGTCCAAATTGGATAAATTATATATAAAAATGGGGGGTTTTTGAGCCTTTTGGACTCAATGTCACAATCCTTTTTGGCTCAAAATGCTTCTAGCAAAATCTTAGTACTGAATTGTCCCATATTTGAGAAGGGGCTTGTAGATCTAAATGCTCTGATACCATGTAAGAGTTGGTGATGAATTTGAGCATCTAGGATCACCTGCAAAACAATTATAACATTCTACATGAGAGAAACAAGAGGATGAATTGTTGGAATATGGTGCAATAACTGAATAATGATATTATCACACTCCAAATGATACAATATGCATCAACACTCCCTTGAACTGACTGAGCTTATATGAGATCATCTAGACTAGTTAGGAGTGAGAGGTGAGTGTTAATTATATAGAAGAAAATGGGCATATAATTCCAAGAGGGATAATAACTTGTAAATTTCTAAATTAGGTGGGAGTTATCCCTACTTGGAAAATTCCAAAATTGTGGCATAACCTACTCAAAAAGAGACAACATAGTGGTTTTGTAAGGTGGCATAAAAGGTCAAAAGAGGGTGTGAGAGTCAACCACCCAAGTGTGGGTGAGATTGACACATGTAATTAATGGATTATGCCATGTGTTCTTACATAACCTAAGTATGCTTAATAATGTGTAGGAAAAATAATATTAAAAACCCTACACTAACATCCTTCACATTCTATCTCTCCCACTCTCTATCAATCCTTCCCTTTCTACATCCCTCTATTCTATATCTCCCACTATCTATTGATCCTTCCCTATGTAATACCTCTATTGTCTCTCTCTCCCATCTTTAGGTCTCTCACTCTCTACCTCTCCCTCCCTCCTTACCCCTGTCTCTATTCTCTCCCTATCTCTTCTCTCTCTCTCTCTCTCCACTCTAGGTCATTACATCTTCCTTTATTGATTGAGGGTATATATTTAAGGATTGATGGTATAAGGTTTAGGGTTGAGGGTATAGAGTTTATGGTTGAGGGTATAGAGTTTAGGGTTGAGGTTATAAGGTATAAGGTTGAGGTAGTGATGGTTGAGTTTTTAGCATATAGGATTTGGGGCCTAGGGTTGAGGGATAGTGTTTAGGATTTATGGTATAGGGTTGGGTGTATAAGATATAGGGTTTAGGGTATTGGATATAGGGTCAAGGGTATAGGGTTTATAGTGGAGGGTATAGGGTATAATATCAAGAGTGTAGGGTTTACAATTGGCATTATAAGATGCAGGGTTGAGGGTATAGGGTTGAGGGTATTTGGTATAGTGTTGAGAGTATAGGGTTTATGGGTTAGAGTATAAGGTATAGGATTGAGGGTATAGGGTTTAGGGTTGAGGATATGTAGTTTATGGTTGAGGGTTTAATGTATAGGATTTAGGCCCTAAGGTTGAGGATTAGCATCTAGGGTTGAGTGTATAAGGCTGGGTGTATAGGGTATAGATTTTAGGATTTAGGGTTGATTTTATTGGGTATGTGGTTGAGGTTATAGGGTTAATGGTGGTGGGTAGAAGGTTGAGGGTATATAGGGATACATATGAGAATTATGTGATAGAGGATTTTATCTTACATATAGTAATAAGGGGACTCTCTATCATTTGAGTCTTTTGTGGATAGATATCAACAAATAGGATTAATAATGAATATAATTGAGGCTAATGTTTTATGAAGTGTTCACAAGAGTCCAACATAGTTATCAAGGTTATTCATTTGAAGCCAACCCAATTAGTTTATAACCTTATTTTTTCTCCTTCTTATGATAAATGTTGAGATTAAAATATTTGAGGTAAGTAGAAATCCTTTGATGTTGACCATTCTATAAAATTTCTTATATTTATATAAATTTAAGAGTCTTATGATCTATGTGACTAATAATGTCTTTCCCCAAGATATAGTAATTTCATGTTATTTTTAGGCTTGAACAATGTATATAACTCCTTGTCATACATTGGACCATGTCTATACATATCATTATATAAAATATCACCACATGTTAGGTAATTAGATGACCACATTGAGTCAAAAATATTGAATATTTAGAATACTATGAGGAGGGGTGAATCAATATTTTATAACTTTTTGAACACAACAAATGTTGGAAGAATTAAGAAGATGCACTCCAAACCTCTGGTGTAGGAGCACCAAAGCCATCATTTGAAAATTTGAACATTTGAAGTTCATTATGTTGAGTCTATGGTGTTTTGGATTAATTTGAGTCTTTTTACATTCAGTAAGGTCTATGGAGACCTTTTCAATGTAGTTTGGGTCATTTTTGTGTCATTTGATTCAAAAGGCTAAAAGTTGAAAAACGTAAAAAGTTGTCATGACAAGAAATTGCAAAAATACAACTTTTAGGAAGATGAAGGGTCAAATGATTTCAAAAGGAAATTATAGATGTTCGGGTGGTTGGATTTGAATGTAATAGCCATAAAAAGCCTCAAAAAGGCTCAAGAAAGTATTGATGAAGATTGTATTGAATCTTTCATATCAATAACAATGTTATTTTTTGCATTTCCTCTATTATTTTGTACTTTCTAGGGATTGTACAATCCTGTACAGTATTTTTTTTTAATCTTATTGTATCCTATAGAGGCATGGATTGAATTTCATTGAATCGGGTTTGAGAGTTTATTGAGATTTGGGGGAGATTTCTTCAATTTTATGAGTCTGATTATGGAAGGCCAGTGAAGGGTTTGTTTGGGGTTTAAATGATGTACTAAGTGTGAATGGTGATCCTATCCCTACACAAACACAAATAAAAGACATAATATTAGTTCATTATGTAATTTAGAAACATCATTCCCCATATGATTCATTTCAAATGAAATGAACAAGAAATAACATGAACACAAATAAAAAGCTATTAAATCTTAATCAACGCTCAAAATCTCAATCCCATAGGGTAATTGGTTCTATTTCGATGTGGAAAATAGCCCTTTCCCAATTCCTAGTCAAGCTTGAAGATGAAATTTTGAATATTGATGCTCCTTAATGAAATTTTCCCACAACCTAGCTATGAAATTGATAAAAACTATGAAAATGGATGATAATGGATGAAATTGATTCAAAACATGAAGATAATGATGTTGCATGAAGTTTTGTATAAAATTCCTAAGATTGTGGCCCCAAAATTAGTAAAAGAGCCTTCTATTTATAGAAGAGAAGGATGGAAGAATAGGCCAAATGGATGAATGTGGAAAAAAATACCAACTGATAGCACAATGCCACTTGTCATCATGTAAGTGGATCGAGGTGTAGCACATTTGGATGAATGTGCACATTAATGATATTAGGTGGATGTATACACCTAAAAATGGTCTGGATAATCTACTTAATTAAATACAATTTATTTGATTAATCAACCTTTAATTCCTCTACTATTAAATAAATAGAAATGTTTATTTATATAGTTTATCTGTTAATTCATTTATCTTTATCATATTGTTTCATCTTAATTAAATAAATGAATTTAATAGTTTGTTTTATTTAATTATCAAATTCTCTTGTTTATTCCATTTTCATCATATCTTTTCATTTAAATTAAATAAACAAATTTCATACTTTGTTTTATTTAATTATCTATTTCTTCCATCTTAATTTAATAAATAGACTTCTAAGTTTTGTTTTATTAAATTAAATATCTTCTTTTCCTAAATTGAATAAATCTAAATATTTAATTGAAATATATTCTATAGCTAATAATATCCACCTACCAAATTAGATATGAAATGTCTAATTTAATTAATCTCAACCTTCACAAGCAAATCTGGAGACAAATTTGAAGGAAAAATTCATCTTCTTCCATTGATTCTTCCTATATTTTGGCTGAGTGTTTTTGTGGGGAGGAACATTCTCCATAATTAGCTCAAGCTTCTTCATCCTTTACCATTCAATTCTTTAGATCAAATCCAGACCTTTGCTTTTCTTCCCCTTCACAAATGTGTTGTCGAGAATCTATAAATACAACCTCTGTCTATAGGAAAAGGATCCCAAATTTGTGCAAAATTACTTTGCAAAAATACCAATTGAACAATCAAGCATCTTAGCAATATAAATTATCATTTAGCAATAGAAATAGAAAGAATTTTAGAATAGAATCAATATCATGGATTTTCATTTAGTTGCATCATAATTTACTGTACCTTCTTTCATCAAGTTACATGCCAATTTAGATTATAGTAGTTTCATCATTATCATTTAGACATCATTATATAGGATTAGATTTTTGCATTTAGCATCATCTCATTCTCTAGATTGATATTTTAAGGGTCATGTAATGCTTACCAAATTTGAGATCCTAATGACTTAATAAATATTTGGAGATAGAGAGAAATATGACGCTTTCATTAGATTCTTACTTTAAATTAGTTTAATTATTGTTTGAATCTTTGATATAATGTCTTATTGATTGTGTTAGTTGATCATTTACTCACATTTTACTCACACATAAATTGGAACCTACTATGGGGCCCAAAATCCCCATATTTTAAATCTCTTTCTAAAAGGTGTCCTTGCAGGCTTTTGATGTGTTTTCTTTTAGTGCAATTAGGAATTTTATAGTGCATATGATAGATACTTTAGCACATCCAAGCACTATTTCGGCGGATGCACCAAATATTCTAATGCATTTGATGATTATTCTAGTGCATTTGAAGTTTTTGTTTCACCAAACAGGGAGTTTTCTTTCGACGCATAGATGTATTCTTTTAACACATCCATCAAATTCTTTAGTGCATAGATCTATTATTTTAGTGCATTGACATTTTGTTTTGGCACATTTAGCCATTGTTGTGGCACATCTGATTACTTTTGTAAAAATTCTAAAAATACAAAGTCTAATCATTGTTTTCTATGTTCCAGGTGTGAAATACGCTTTTCAAAGAAAATTACTAGAAAACATATGCTAGTTAAAGACAAAATTCACCTAAATTACTAATAGTATTTTCAGGGATTTAATTTCAATTATTCTTTTTCCTTTGTTTAAAATAGTGCATCTAGATTAAGTAAAGGATTAACTGAACACCTTTTCTACTATGGTTGAAGTGATAGGCCTATGCTCTCCCCTTCATTAGGTGATCAGAATGCTATAATCAGTTTTTATGCTTTATTAAATCCTTTAGAAATCCTAAGGTAGTGGGAAAAAGTACTCACCCTACGGGAATGACCTAAGTGAGAACAACCAAAGCCAATTTTTCCAACCCACTATAATCAAAAGTGAATTTTGGGAAACCCACAATTAAATAGAAGTGTGAAAAATAACCATCCCCAAAATCTTTGTTCTAAAGATCGGGAGGTCTCCTGAGGGTGTTTATCATTTGCCACTTTGAATAGATACCCTATCTACAAAATTTGGTGTAGAATCCAACCATGTTAGTTTTTGAACACTTTTTATATCATGGTGCAAGGGGAGGGTGGAATTTTCCCCAAGACACTCACCATATAACTATCAGAGACCCTACCCAAAAGTGGAGGATTTGACTTTGGTTAAGACTCAGGAAAGGAAAAAACATGGGCACCCTCTAGGGGGTGACAAGGCTGTATGAGTTGACATAGTTGCAAGCTATGGGCTTTGATATTCTAAGTGACCTATTTGAGATAGAAAAGTGATTGAACTATTTTTATTTGTGTCAAAACCTGTGGAAATTGAAAGAATCAGACCAGATTCTAGAACACTCACTAGATGTTTAATGCATAGAATCTAGAACAACATTTATAAACTTGCTTTTATGTGTAATAAGTCACTTTTGAAGGTATCATCCAATTAGATCATCAAATTCAAAGATTGAGAACTAAAATACCCTATCCAAATATTTATGGTTTAGAAAATTACACCCTGATATCAATCATTTTACTAAGAAAAAAACTAGAACAAATAGACAAAATAGTGAAATCTTGAAAAATTATAGTTTTAATGCATCCATAGTCTATTTTAGTGCATAAACCCAGTATTTTAGCAAATTTGAAGTCCAAATAACACATACAAACACTATTTTAGTGCATTTTCCTTATCTTATAGTGCATCTACATAGTCTATCAACATAATTTACCAGTATCTTGGCACATACACAGTCTGTTTTAGCACATATACCTTGTCTGAAAGCACATTCACCATATCTTTTAGTGCATCCACAATCTGTTTTAGTGCATCTGTCCTCTATTATAGTGCATCCATAGAACAAGAAAAAAAGAGCTATTTAAAACCCCTATCAGACTATTGACATTAGAACTCAGGTTCTTGTTAGAACAAAAGCATTTTCTTAGTCCAACTAGTGTCTTAAACTTGAAAAAATAGGACCTTGAAAGTTAAACTTTTTCAAATTAAACCAAGATCGTGAAACCTTAAAGTTTCTAAAACACCAAACACAACTCTTGATTATTGCATTAAGTTTTCTTGTCAGGATTATCATCCTACAATCACAAAACAAAACACAATAATCATATTTTAACTTGGTTTCATCAATATGATATATCATTCTATTTGACTTAAGTTAATACCATTGGCACTCATCCAAACAAAATATCAAATTTTAGTGAAGATAACAACACTTGTATGCCAATTTTGACAAGGTTACAAAGAAAAAAACTTAGAGAAAAAAAAATTGAAACACCAAATACCATGGGTGAAGAAAATACCTTTCAAAAATTCCACCAAAATGATGCAAATGAAATAACCCAAGAGGACATCCAAACAACACAACAAGATCCCAATTCCATAAATTTATGGAAAAAGTCTTAGAAAAAGACATGGGAAAATACCTTTTGATGCTAGTTGAACTAACTACAAAACTTCTAAAGGACTTCAACATCAATCAACTAAAATAATCACCTGGAACAACTAAAAATAAACCACAAAACACACAAAACATAGATCAAGTGGTTTCCCTAACACATCAAATGCAAAACTTACAACAACTTCAAGATATGCAAAAAAGAACCACTAAAAATTACTCTTTATAGGACATTTTTCCTTATCATTTTGATCCAAGTGTGGACATGATTCCATTTCCTAGACATTGTGAATTCCTAAAATATGACAAGTACATCAGTAAAACATATCCAATTGACAGTGTGATGGAATTCAGAACCATGAGTTTAGAATATGCACAAGAGGAAACTTATCTAATGAGTTTATTTCCAAGAAGCTTAGGAGGTCAATGTATGGAATGGCTCTCCAAATTACAACAAAAAAATTAAACTTTTGAAGAACTAGTCAATAGGTTTATCTCACAATTTTCCTATAATATTCAACATGAGATAACAATAAAGGACCCTTACATACAAAGAAAAAGAAAGGTGAAACATTCCTCTCATTTCTACAATGATGGAAAAGGATGTTTTCTAGGTATCCTCATTCCACACCTGAAGAGGAAAAGATGGAACTATTCATTGACAATCTAACTAATGAAATGAACTACAGGCTTGATCTACAATGTCCACCAACATTTGAGAAATTCATTGAAAATGGGCTTAAGATTGAAGAAGCCTTGGTTAAAAGAGGGGTAATAAAACATTACAATGAAGGATCAAACAATACAAACTCCTCCAATCACTACAACAACAATGATAAACCCAAGTTTTAGAAAAAGAATAGGATTACTAGTAACAATGATGCTACAAATGAAACACAAAACATGAAACCTGTATTCAACTTGAAAACAACAACTACAAAGACCAATCAAAACAATGACCAAAACATCAATCAAAATTTCAATCAAAACAACAATCCAAACAATGGAGAATCTAAACCACAATCATACCAAAGACCATAAAATTGATGAAGGTTCACACCATTGGGGAAAACACTAGAATAAAAAATGAGAGAACTTCTTGCAAATGGACTTATCACATTACTTGAAGCAATAAATTGGGAACCAAAAGTAAAACCATCATGGTGGAATGATGCAGACTATTGTGACTTTCATAACAACAAAGTACATAAAATGAATGATTGTATGCAATTGAAACATCTAGTACAATATTTGATTGATAACAAGAAGGTATATGTAGAAGGACATCAAACAAACAATTATCATAGTGCATTTAAAATTCCTTTACCAAATTATGAAAAGGGATAATCTTCTTCTGCAAATAGTAAAGGTAAGACTATAAATTACATTTATGATAGCACTATTCACTATATTTCTATAATTTTTAAGAATGATACTAATGATAATTGATCTAATAACATTGGAATTAATGACATCATACCATTAAATTTGATCCCAAACATGGCCCATCCAACAATCAGATTAATGTCATAAAAATCAGGGAAAACCATGATCATCAACCAGTTAACATGACAAGGGGGAAATCCAAGGTAATATTCAAGGGATTTTCATCTAAAAACATTGCTACTGCTTCAAATTAGTACAACATAATCGATCAACTACAAAAAATACCAGCACAAATATCAATTTTGGAACTCATGAATTGTTTAGTTTTTTGGACTAAAATGATGTACATTTTTTGAATCAACATTTTGGATCAAACTCCATGATCCATCATGAAGATAATGCATGCAACCAAAGAGAAGAGAAAATGCATGTTATTTTCTCTTCTCTTTGGTTTCATTCATTATCCTAATTATGGATCATGGAGTTTGATCTGAAACATTGATTCAAAAAATGCACACAGTTTCAATCCAAAAAACTAAACAATTCATGATAATGGATTGTGGAAACTTGATGTTGTTAATTTTGGAACTTCTTAAAATCTCACCATCTCATAAGGAGGTTTTAGAACAAGCTCTTGTGGCCACAATAGTACCTCATAATCTAGATGTTTGTCAATTCTAGGCTATGGTGGGACACTTAACCACACCTCACTACCTATCATTTTCCAAACAAGATGATGTATCACTTACTCATCTGCACAATTATGCCCTTCATATTGAAGTTTTAATCCATTAACACTGGATAAAGTGTGTCTTAATAGATGGTGGAGCTGATTTAAACATTTTCACTTTGAAACTAATCCATGCACTAGGATATTCTAATAACACTATAGATTCTAGAAGGAAAATCACAATAAAATCCTATGATGAAGGAGATCCTCCAATGGATTGATTGTATTACCTATTCAGGTGGGACCAATTATGAAGAATATAGTTTACCAAGTATTAGAAAAAGAACTAACTTATAATATACTCTTGGGACATCCCTAGATTCATGAAATGCAAGCAATACCTTCAACTTATCATCAATGTTTAAATTTTTTTGGTCAATGGATAAGAAATCACTATTTCAGTTGACTACAATAATCCCCAATATTGTAGTATGCTTAAAAAAACTCAAGACACTTTTTTGCCCCATAATAGGGAAGCAAACACTTCTAGTTCATCCAACAGTGAAAGGTAACTAAATGTTATATCTAAATGGGTTGAGAAATAGGACCTGTCAAAAGAGACAAGTGTTGCTAACTCCACTACATCAAAAAATGAAGCTCAATTGGATTCTTTATCACAACAATTCAAAGAAAAGATCTAGTTAAAAGACAACCATGAGAGAATATTCCATTGAATAATGTTTTTGTTTTTCACAGTTGTTTCCATCTCCAAAATCATATGGGTAGCCATCAACATCAACACAACCATAATCACAACCTACTATGGTTTATAATGATAAATTTTTAAAGGAAGGTACTTTAGAGGATGAATCTGAAGATAAGGCCATCTTCAGTTGGCTCTACAAAGATGAGGAAGCATCTACATCAACAACTATTAGCATAAAGACATATCAATATGGAAAGGGAAAAACAATATTAGAGAAAATGGGGTATGAAGGAAAAGGACCTATTGGAAAAAGAAAAGAAGGCATTGTAGAACCTATCCAACATTTCACACTTCAATGGAAGGAAAAAATAGGACTGGGATATACATGAGAAACAAAAGAAGAAAACACTCAGAGTTGTTGAAAGAATCCTTCAAATGCGAGATAACTCTGAAACAGATTCTAATGAGTATGAGTGGGATTCTTTTTCTGAAGCATCATACAAGGACATACCAACTGATGTCATAAAAGAGTATGCACCCACACGTGAGGAGGGACAAAGCTAAGGAACTAGACCCCTTGTATTTGGATCACAAAATATTGATGACTCAAGTGAGGGTGGATAGATATCAAGTGAGATAGATGAATTGAAAGAGAGTAATATCATAGACCTTGACAACAATGCTATTGGAACCCTCACTATGGTTGACCTTACCCAAACTGATGACTTTTTACCCTTAATGCATCCTAAACTTATCGACTAGAAACCAACTAAACCTATTGATATACCTATCTTTGCGAATGATGATGCTATCATTAATTTCCTTTGTAGTGACACACCTGACACAAGTTCTACTCATAATTTTCATAATGATGCTTTGGGTTAGGAGGGTGTCAAATTTTCTAGTTGCAAAATTGAAAATAGGAATAATGGATCTAATGGTGAAAACCATTCAATGGGAGCATTAGATATCAAAATAGTAGAAATAAAGAGCCCATCTGATGGTGAAAAGATCTTAGAGGCACCAAAATATGGGTGATTTGACACCCTTCTAGAAGACTATCATGAAATATCACAAGTATTGGTGGAGCCTACACAATCTCTCAATATTAGCACAATAAGAAAGGCAAAGACTACATCTCGCAAACTCTATGACTGAACAAGAACATCCTAAATTCACCAAGCTCTTTGACAAAAGACATATTGAATTTGGTTAGTCTCACTTTGATATGCTAGGTTTAGATCCAGATCTTCTAATGCATCATTTATCTCTACCCTCTAGGATAAAACCTTTAAAGAAAAAACTAAGAAAAATGCATCCACATATCGCTTTATTGGTAAAGTTAGATCTAAAAAAGTTGTTAGATGGAGGATTCATTAGATCCATTGATTCTATTCAGTGGATTTCTAATATTGTACCTATTTCTAAACCATATAATATTATCAAAATATGTACCAACTTTAGAGATCTCAACAAGGCATGTCCAAAGGATGATTTTCCTTTGCCAAACATTGACATATTGTTGACTTAACAGCAAGACATGCCATGTTATCACTTATGGATGGCTTCTTAGGGTATAATCAAATCAAAATAGCACTAGATGATCAAGAGAAAATAACACCCACATGTCCATGGGGAACATTCTGTTAGAATGTCATGCCCTTTAGGTTGAAAAATGCAAGTTCCACATATCAGTGTGCAATTACCACCCTTTTCCATAACATGATGCATAATTTTATGGAAGATTGCGTGGATGATATATTAGCAAAGTCATATACCGGAGAAGAGAATCTAGAGATACTAGATAAAATATTTACTAGATTAGAGAAGTTCGATGTCAGATTAAATCCTAAGAAATGTGTGTTTGGCATTACATCAACAAAGCTTCTAGGGTACATAGTTTTAGAGAAGGGTATCAAAGTGGATCCCACCAAGATCAAGGCTATAATATAAATTATACCATCAAAGAATATCAGTCAACTACAATCTCTACAAGGAATGCTATAATCAATCATGAGATTTATCTCCCAATTAGCAAAAAAAAGTCATCCATTCAATCATTTTCTACATAAGAATGTCTCAATGAAATGGGATCAAGGGTGTGAATCAACTTTCAATCAAATAAAGTAATATCTAATGTCGCCACCCATACTAATGCCACCTATAGAAGAGATACCCTTATTACTATACATTGCAACAACTTAGATTTCTTTGGGAGTTCTATTAGCATAGGAAGATCATGAGGGAAGGGAATAGGTTGTCTATTATATTAGTAGGAATTTAAATGGTTATGAGATAAATTACACCTTCACCAAAAAATCTTGTTTATCGGTCGTATTTGCTACCCAACAGTTGTAGTATTACATGTTAACCCACATAGTCAAACTCATAGTGAAGAATGATCTATTAAAGTATTTACTCAGCAAAGTGGATCTAATAGGAAGACTAGCCAAGTGGGTCATGATCTTGAGTGAATTTGATATCCAGTATGTGGATATAAGAGCCATCAAGGGTCAAGTAATACTTGATCAGTTAGTTGAAGCTCCATTATTAGATGATCATCCGATGAACATTGAGTTTCTGGATGTAGACATTCTTTCTATGACAACACAACAATGGAGGCTTTTGATGGGTCCCACACACAACTTAGGTCAAGTGCAGGAATTCTATTTGTTACACCTCAAGGACATACCATCCCAAAGTCCTATAGACCCATGTTTCCATGTACAAATAATGTAGCAGAATACAGGGCATTAATTATTAGTATCAAAGTGGTAGTTGAATGGAAAATCATAGAGATACAAGTATATGGAGATTCAAAACTAGACACTTATTTGGTAAATGATGAATATTGAACAAAATAGGAGAAGTTGATGTCATATAAGAAAATGGTGGATGATCTCAAAAAGTACTTTGTAGATATCAAGTTTGAATAGATTCCCAGGGTAGAAAATAAAGTTGCAGATGCTATGGAAATGATTGCTTCTCTCTTATAGTTTCTAGAAAAGAAAGGTCATTATGAGTTTATGGTGGAACAAGTGTCTAACCCTACTTATGATAATCAAGAATCTTAAAAAATATGCCAATTAGTAGACATTTAATCCTTAATTTATGGAAAAACCTATGATTACCTAAAATGCAATATCCTTCCATAAACCAGAAACACAACTTCATTCACCAAAATGCACGACATACCTTAATTGTTGGCATACTTTACCATTGTGGTCTAGATGGCACTCTTCTCCAGTGTCTAGAACATAACAAATCTGAAACAACCTTACGCGAGGTTCATGAAGGTATTTGTGGAGCTCATTCACATGGACTAACCTTAGTAAATAAACTCCTCCATTTGGGGTATTACTAGCTAAATATGGAGGAGTCTTTTTAGTTTGTTAAGAAATGCTAGAAATGTCAGATCCATGGTAACCTAATCCATGTGCCAACACAAGAATTACAACCATTTACTTCAACATGGCCCTTTTTTTAGTGGGGACTAGACCTTGTAGGAAAGATTAATCTTTCTTCATCCAATAGACACAAATTCATAATCATAGTAACATAATACTTTACAAAGTGGATAGAAGTGGTTCCCTTAACAACAACCACTAGAAAGTAGATTTATTCTTTCATTCTAAATTACCTCATCTGTTGGTATGGCATACCTCAGTCCATTGTCATAGACAATGGTAGACCTTTTAAGAACTAGGATGTCCAAGAATTATGTGAAAGGTTTCATATCCAACATCATTTTTCAACACCATACTATCCTCAAGGAAATGGACAAGTAGAGGCTTCCAACAAAACAATTCTAAAAATATTGAAGAAGACTATCAATGATGTTGGATGTGATTGGAATGTTCAATTAAATATTGCTCTTTAGGCATACCAAATTAGCATCAGAACACCCATAAGAGCTACACCATATGCCTTGGTATATGGATCAGAGGCCATCCTACCTATTGAGTGGAAATACCATCACTTTGTGTATCATTGTGTAATACCCCTCATACTGTTTAGACTTATTATTTTATGTGCTTTACTTGGATACTATGATGATACTGTTACTATTTGATGTGGTTAGTCAGATACTATGATGATATTGTTATTGTTTGGTATGGTTAGTTAGACGTTAGATGATGATGTTATTTCATGATTACTTTATATGACATTGTGGTTGATTATATCAGTTGATTTTATGAATTATGATATGATGCAGTGATTTAATTTAATATGTTATGAGATGATTGTTAGTTAGAAATGTAATTCATTGATTATGTTAATATTGTTAGAATAGGTGTGACGAAGGACAATATAGCATCACTCGTTCGCGAGTGCCCTGTTATGTTGCGATTCCTTCTCACAATGCAGTACTTTGATTTAATGCTTTGATATATATGTATATATGCACATGTACACAACTTCGTTTGTATGCAGGACTGCAGGTACAAGTCTCGATTCCACCTGCTTCGGCAGGACAGGGCGAGCACCAAATAACCCAATGGATAAATGTTGATACAGAGGTGACGATGAAGTCCTTCCGTTCCATGATGTCAGGTCGTCTCATTGTTTGGTATAGTTGATTGTTATGTAATTGTCGTCATTGTGTGTCGTGTTGTGTGTTTTTCCTTATTTTTATTTATGAGGGCATTTATAATTATGATTTATTTTAATGATTGAAATAGATTATTTATTTTTAATGTTGGATTAACTGGTATTTAAATATTTAAATAATTTAATTATTTTTGAAAATCATATATTGCAAGTAGATAATAATTAAATATTAAATATGGTTTAATTATTTTAATCAAGTAAATTGGTGGTGGATAATTATGAGAATAATTTATTTAAAATAAATATGTAATGTGAGGTGCAAGAAAAGTTGCAAAACAGGAATTAAAGCAATAAAAGAATAAAAAAGGACAGTGTGAGCCAATAGGGATTGAGAGTTGGGAAAAAGCTTGTTTTAAAGAATTGATTTTTCTTTTAATTGGGGATTTTTGGAGAGTTTGAAGAATGCGCAATATGTTTTATTTAATTATGAATTTTTGAAAAGTTCTCACACACACACAGAAGATCAGAAAGTTGAAGTTGCTCAAGGGATTGTTGAGTTCGTTCTGGACTAAGGGTTGGAATCGGGTTCGAGAGCATCAGAGTCAAGCAGACATCTTCAAATTTGCATTGCACTCCAGGTTCCTCTCGTAGTCTTCTTCTCGTACCTTTGCTTTCATCTGTTTGCTTCAAAAAAAAAAAAAAAGGAAAAATAAACTTTAGTAAAAATGACTTTGTGAACATAGGATAAACTACTGTTTGAACTGAAAACTAGTGCAAAATATTAGACTATAAATTTTAAAGAAGAAGAAAATTATAGTACTGTTACAATCTGTCATATCTGAAATCTTTGTCTTTTGAAATATTCAGTTTAGCAATATGAGGATTTTGAAAAGATAATTTTTGTAAAGAATAATAAATTAGAAGTTTTATTAATATATTTATATATATTATGGATCTGTGTAATTTCTCTATATTTCTCTCTATTTTCTTAACAGTGATGAAAATCTATTTCTCTGTATTTTTGTCTCTGTATTAAATATATATGAGAATAATATATATATATATATTACTGTATATATATAGTATTTGGTTTTATTCGTATTGTTTTCTATTCTGATTATTTAGTGGTACGAAATTGTGCCTAGGCAAACCTATGGCCATGCCTGTGCACGGCATGAAATTTTTAATATTATAAATTTTCTTTTTTAAAATAAATAAAAATAAAAAAAAATTATGAAATTATTGAGGTCGTGGGTCCGTCCCCACAGCCCCACCTCCTTGTGTGCTCCATAATCCTTTGGAGTCCCCTTGGGAATCCTTTGGGAACTCTGTACGCCTGCAGCCTATCAAACTTTATTTTTATTTTTTTATTTTTTTGTTTTTGTTTTATTTTTTATTTTTTTATATTTATTTTTTTATTTTTAATTTCTTAATTAGTTTTAATTGTTTTATATGTAATTTATATATATATTAATTCAATTTAATTTTTTTTTTTTTTATATAGATATTTATTTGTATTTTTTTTATATGTATAAAGTTTTAAAAATTTATATATATAAATATGTATTGTAATAAAAATGAAAATTATAAATTCAATTAAATCAGTCTTTTAATTTGTATTAATTTGTAGTTGTGAAAATTATAAGAATGTATTATTTTGTAAAAAGATAAAATTATAATTGGAATTGGTAATTTCTTATTAAAATTTATTGTTGAATTATTTAAAAGAAATTAAAGGAATTGGAATGAAATTTTTTAGAACTATATTAGCTTTGTGTGAATGTTCTTATGTCTGTTTTATTTTATTTATACATCTGTTTGATTTTGTGTTGATGTTTCTTGAAATATCGTTTGACTTTTGTGCTATGGGAACCTCGTTGTATTAAGGAAACCAATTATGGTTATTGTTAAACCTTATTCCAGAGGTGTATTTAATTTTGAATATTATTCTCGTCTTGGTTGATGCTTTAAATGTTATCCTCATTTTGGTTATACTCTGGGAGTTGAAGCTTATTGGCATTCTGTTAGGAAGGGTTGAATGGTTTTTTAAGCTTTTGGTTATGAATTATTGCGAGAGGGTTAATGCCTCGCATGTTCTTGTTGTGGTATTATGCTTTTTTATGCTTTGGTTCAACCCTTGCCTAGTTTTGATTCATGTTAGGGGTCATAGGGAGAGTGGCTCTTCGTGGGTGCCGGTGCCTTGGGTAAGAGGAAGTGCCAGGGGAACCCACGTAAGAGTAGTTAAACAAGTGATAACCTAAAAATAGAATTTAGGGGGATGGGTAGTAAAACATACAATATAAAGAAAACTGGATTCCTTGTCTATGCATTAGGGCTACCGTAGACTAGTGATAGATTGAGTAGGCCGTGGTCGGCAAAGTCGTAGTCTCGTCTTCATGAGAGACCATCGGCTCTGCATTAGCTACCCTATGGTGCCAGCGCCTCAGTAGGAGGAAGGGCCAGGTGATCCATAGATGGGTGTCGGTGCCTCGGTTAGGAGGAAGTGCCAGGGGATCCCATGAGAGCTATGTGATGACACTCTCCACTAGACATACTTGTTGTTCTTGTTTCTAGTTGCCTCTGGATATTGTTATTTTTATGTTGTTCTAATTTTAGGGTTAGGGAATCCATAGGTGGGTGCCGGCGCCTCAGTTGGAGGAAGAGCCAGGGGATCCCATGAGAGTTATGTGATGACCCTCCCTACTAGACACTCGTTTGACTTGTTTCATGTTGCTTATGGAATGGTGTATTGAATGGTTGATTCAGAGTTATTATGGAATCGTATTCTTTTTATTGGTTCTGATTTATTTGGAAATGTATTTTGGGTGTTGGTTCGGTTCTTCTAGATGTTATCTCTTTATGATGTTTCTTTGAATTTTTGTGGTTCTGTTTCATGATTGATAATTGATGGTACGTCATGTTATTGCGATGAGTCTCTTGGTTCCTACTTGTTATGTGATTTGAGTACGTCGATGGTTGTGCATTGCATACTTGAGTTGTATTTGTTTTGTATCATGTTGTTGTTGAGTCAGTTGACATTCATGGTCGGGTTCACTTCCTCGTCACCTCTGAGCACGGGGGGTGAGTTACTTGTAATTCACATGGTTGGGTGGAATGTGCTCCGCACCCGTTGGGTTCCCCATCAGCGTCTTGTCTTCTCAGCTTTCCGCAGTGGAGTTGTACCAGAGATCAGTTGTACTTCATGTTTCATTATTCTTGTATCAATCCCCATGTTGGGAAATTCAATGTAATTCTTGTATCAAAGAAAATTGTAATGTAACATTATATCAATGATGTAATAGTTAGGTTCATTTGTATCTTGTTAAAAGATTTATCATGGATGTAATTATGTGATGTTATCATACTCGCATCATGATTATCGGATGTGTCATTGTATATGGTTATCATAAATTATATGGTTATGTTATATTCTTTATCTTTATTCTGTTTTGTGGTTGCGATGTAACCTCGCGTGCCCCAGAGAACCAAGTGTATTAATGCTATGCGTTATGCTATGTGATTATGGTTTAATGTTGTTGCACATGTTTACTTTTATTATTTTTTTTTAAAAAAAAATTATTCGTTTTATGTGTGTGTTCTCTGGGGTTTGCACGACGGGCGTTACAACTTGGTATCAGAGCCAAGGTTGCAAACGCTAGGGTCTTTGGGTAGTGTAGTCCATTAGTTTACCATTTGTGCAACTCTTGAGCTCATGTTGTACTTTATCTCGTGGCGCAGAACTATGCCTCGAGGTAGAGGACGTGGCCGTGCAAGAGGCTGTGGTGCGGGATGTGGAGCAAACCGGCGAAGCCCCTCAGTTCCTAGTTCCCATGGCTTTGAGCATGAGGAGCAGCAAAGTCTTCATAGTGTTCCATCAGGTGGCCAGAATCCAGCACAGCCAGGTCTAGACGGTCAGTTACAACATATACTTGGAGAGATTCTTGACCGTTTGGGACCCAGGCTAGATGAGGTGCACCAGGTTGAGAGGGAGAGGGAGAGGTCTCCGAGGCGCAGGGATTCAGATGTGGTTCCAGATGCAATCATAGCAGGCCATATGAGAGATCTGATGAGGGCACACCCTCCTACTTTTGATGGTTCTGGAGGAGGTCTTGAGGCTAAGACCTGGTTAATTGACTTAGACCGTTGCTTCGCCATGCACCCCTACGGTAGCAATACCAAGGCACAGTGCACAGTTATGCACTTGCAAGGCTTCGCGTCTACTTGGTGGCACCTTGAGGAACAAAAGTTGCATCTTGATCTCAGTATGGTTACTTGGGAGTTGTTCCTTGATAGGTTCAGGTCTCGTTTTCTCTCAGACCACTGGAGGCAACGCAGGGCTAACGAGTTTCACGATCTCAAGCAGTTGTCTATTTCAGTGGAGCAGTATGAGAGGTGCTTCTATGAGTTGAAGCAGTATGTAGGGATTAGCCACGATGAGGGCATGTTAGTGCAACATTTTGTTCGGGGCTTAAATGCCTGCATCAGTGGTGGTGTATGAGTCTTCGAGCCGAAGACGATGGAAATGGCAGTTGAGAAGGCTCGCTTAGTGGAGGAGAATTTGGCCATGGCTTTGGGTGGTCACATTGGAGTGCAGATTGGTAGTGCACCTACACCTGGTTTTAGCACTCATGGAGGTCAGTCTCAGGGAGCAGGATCTTCCAGGAATAGGAATCCACCTTCTAAAGGGGGTCAACAACATCATCAGCAGCAGCAGCATCAGGAACAACAATCACAGTCGAAGCATGAAAACTTTCAATCTCAGCAAGGTGGCAAATTGCAGTTTCGTAAGGATCGGAACAAGATCAGGCACCAAATGTGACAGGAATGTTTTGCACAGCCTGTGCCTAGTTTTCAGTCTGTGCCGAGTCAAGGAAGCTTTCAACAATCGAATGCTCCATCCGAGGGCAGAGGATTTGGCCGAAGTACTGGGTGCTACTCATGTGGGCAACAAGGGCATATCGCTAGATTGTGTCCACAAAAGAGAACTTCTGGATTTAATCAGAGACCTGCCGCTTCTGAGCCGACGGTGGGAGATGCGGGTAGATCTCATCGAGTGTTTTCCGTTGTTGACAATCGTCAGGCTGGGTACCAGGATGCAGGTGCAGAGGCTTCTGGTAGAGGACGAGGTTCTGACTTCGGAGCTCGCGAGTGAGCTCGAAAGGGTTCGATGGTGTCTTAAACGTTGTGATCTTGGCGTCATGGGAGGATGTCTCCCTTATTTGAGAATCTTAATTTTTCTTTTTATTCTGTTATTTAATGGCTTCCAGGAGTAAGCCATATCCTAGGGGGGGAGGATGTAATACCCCTCATACTGTTTAGACTTATTATTTTCTGTGCTTTACTTGGATACTATGATGATACTGTTACTGTTTGATGTGGTTAGTCAGATACTATGATGATATTGTTATTGTTTGGTATGGTTAGTTAGACGTTAGATGACGATGTTATTTCATGATTACTTTATATGACATTGTGGTTGATTATATCAGTTGATTTTCTGAATTATGATATGATGCAGTGATTTAATTTAATATGTTATGAGATGATTGTTAGTTAGAAATGTAATTCATTGATTATGTTATTATTGTTAGAATAGGTGTGACGAAGGACAATATAGCATCACTCGTTTGCGAGTGCCCTGTTATGTTGCGATTCCTTCTCACAATGCAGTACTTTGATTTAATGCTTTGATATATATGTATATATGCACATGTACACAACTTCGTTTGTATGCAGGACTGCAGGTACAAGTCTCGATTCCACCTGCTTCAGCAGGATAGGGCGAGCACCAAATAACCCAACGGATAAATGTTGATACAGAGGTGACGATGAAGTCCTTCCGTTCCATGATGTCAGGTCGTCTCATTGTTTGGTATAGTTGATTGTTATGTAATTGTCGTCATTGTGTGTCGTGTTATGTGTTTTGCCTTATTTTTATTTATGAGGGCATTTATAATTATGATTTATTTTAATGATTGAAATAGATTATTTATTTTTAATGTTGGATTAACTGGTATTTAAATATTTAAATAATTTAATTATTTTTGAAAATCATATATTGCAAGTAGATAATAATTAAATATTAAATATGGTTTAATTATTTTAATCAAGTAAATTGGTGGTGGATAATTATGAGAATAATTTATTTAAAATAAATATGTAATGTGAGGTGCAAGAAAAGTTGCGAAACAGGAATTAAAGCAATAAAAGAATAAAAAAGGACAGTGTGAGCCAATAGGGATTGAGAGTTGGGAAAAAGCTTGTTTTAAAGAATTGATTTTTCTTTTAATCGGGGATTTTTGGAGAGTTTTGAAGAATGGGCAATATGTTTTATTTAATTATGAAATTTTGAGAAGTTCTCACACACACACAGAAGATCAGAAAGTTGAAGTTGCTCAAGGGATTGTTGAGTTCATTCTGGACTAAGGGTTGGAATCGGGTTCGAGAGCATCAGAGTCAAGCAGACATCTTCAAATTTGCATTGGACTCCAGGTTCCTCTCGTAGTCTTCTTCTCGTACCTTTCCTTTCATCTGTTTGCTTCAAAAAAAAAAAAAAAGGAAAAATAAACTTCAGTAAAAATGACTTTGTGAATATAGGATAAACTACTGTTTGAACTGAAAACTAGTGCAAAATATTAGACTATAAATTTTAAAGAAGAAGAAAATTATAGTACTGTTACAATCTGTCATATCTGAAATCTTTGTCTTATGAAATATTCAGTTTAGCAATATGAGGATTTTGAAAAGATAATTTTTGTAAAGAATAATAAATTAGAAGTTTTATTAATATATTTATATATACTATGGATCTTTGTAATTTCTCTATATTTCTCTCTATTTTCTTAACAGTGATGAAAATCTATTTCTCTGTATTTCTGTCTCTGTATTAAATATATATGAGAATAATATATATATATATATATTACTGTATATATATAGTATTTGGTTTTATTCGTATTGTTTTCTATTCTGATTATTTAGTGGTACGAAATTATGCCCAGGCAAACCTATGGCCGCGCCTGTGCACGACACAAAATTTTTAATATTATAAATTTTCTTTTTAAAACAAAAATAAATAAAAATAAAAATTATGAAATTATTGAGGGGGGACTGGGTCGGCCTAAGCCGTACCCATCCCCACCCCTTTTCCTGCACACGGCAGCCCCACAGGACTGCCGCTGCAGTCCGTAAGGACTACAACAGCAGTCCTTTGGACTGCTGTGCACAGTCCCTTGGGACTGCGCGCCGCGTACTCTGTACGCCTGCAGCCTATCAAACTTTATTTTTATTTTTTTATTTTTTTTGTTTTTGTTTTATTTTTATTTTTTTATATTTATTTTTTTATTTTTAATTTTTAATTAGTTTTAATTGTTTTATATGTAATTTATATATATATATATATTAATTCAATTTAATTTTTTTTTTTTATATAGATATTTATTTGTATTTTTTTATATGTATAAAGTTTTAAAATTTTATATATATAAATATGTATTGTAATAAAAATGAAAATTATAAATTCAATTAAATCAGTCTTGTAATTTGTATTAATTTGTAGTTGTGAAAATTATAAGAATGTATTATTTTGTAAAAAGATAAAATTATAATTGGAATTGGTAATTTCTTATTAAAATTTATTGTTGAATTATTTAAAAGAAATTAAAGGAATTGGAATGAAATTTTGTAGAACTATATTAGCTTTGTGTGAATGTTCTTATGTCTGTTTTATTTTATTTATACATCTGTTTGATTTTGTGTTGATGTTTCTTGAAATATCGTTTGACTTTTGTGCTATGGGAACCTCGTTGTATTAAGGAAACCAATTATGGTTATTGTTAAACCTTATTCCAAAGGTGTATTTAATTTTGAATATTATTCTCATCTTGGTTGATGCTTTAAATGTTATCCTCATTTTGGTTATACTCTGGGAGTTGAAGCTTATTGGCATTCTGTTAGGAAGGGTTGAATGGTTTGTTAAGCTTTTGGTTATGAATTATTGCAAGAGGGTTAATGCCTCGCGTGTTCTTGTTGTGGTATTATGCTTTTTTATGCTTTGGTTGAACCCTTGCCTAGTTTTGATTCATGTTAGGGGTCATAGGGAGAGTGGCTCTTCGTGGGCGCCGGTGCCTCGGGTAAGAGGAAGTGCCAGGGGAACCCACGTAAGAGTAGTTAAACAAGTGATAACCTAAAAATAGAATTTAGGGGGATGGGTAGTAAAACATACAAGATAAAGAAAACTGGATTCCTCGTCTATGCATTAGGGCTACCGTAGACTAGTGATAGACTGAGTAGGCCGTGGTTGGCAAAGTCATAGTCTCGTCTTCATGAGAGACCATTAGCTCCGCATTAGCTACCCTATGGTGCCGGTGCCTCAGTAGGAGGAAGGGCCAGGTGATCCATAGATGGGTGCTGGCACCTCGGTTAGGAGGAAGTGCCAGGGGATCCCATGAGAGCTATGTGATGACACTCTCCACTAGACATCCTTGTTGTTCTTGTTTCTTGTTTCCTCTGGATATTGTTATTTTTATGTTGTTCTAATTTTAGGGTTAGGGAATCCATAGGTGGGTGCCGGCGCCTCAGTTGGAGGAAGAGCCAGGGGATCCCATGAGAGTTATGTGATGACCCTCCCTACTTGACACTTGTCTGACTTGTTTCTTGTTGCTTATGGAATGGTGTATTGAATAGTTGATTCAGAGTTATTATGGAACCGTATTCTTTTTATTGGTTCTGATTTATTTGGAAATGTATTTTGGGTGTTGCTTTGGTTCTTCTAGATGTTATCTCTTTATGATGTTTCTTTGAATTTTTGTGGTTCTGTTTCATGATTGATAATTGATGGTACGTCATGTTATTGCGATGAGTCTCTTGGTTCCTACTTGTTATGTGATTTGAGTACGTCGATGGTTGTGCATTGCATACTTGAGCTGTATTTGTTTTGTATCATGTTGTTGTTGAGTCAGTTGACATTCATGGTCGGGTTCACTTCCTCGTCACCTCTGAGCACAGGGGCTGAGTTACTTGTAATTCACATGGTTGGGTGGAACGTGCTCCGCACCCGTTGGGTTCCCCATCAGCATCTTGTCTTCTCAGCTTTCCGCAGTGGAGTTGTACTAGAGATCAGTTGTACTTCATGTTTCATTATTCTTGTATCAATCCCCATGTTGGGAAATTCAATGTAATTCTTGTATCAAAGAAAATTGTAATGTAACATTATATCAATGATGTAATAGTTAGGTTCATTTGTATCTTGTTAAAATATTTATCATGGATGTAATTATGCGATGTTATCATACTCGCATCATGATTATCAGATGTGTCATTGTATATGGTTATCATAAATTATATGGTTATGTTATATTCTTTATCTTTATTATGTTTTGTGGTTGCGATGTAACCTCGCGTGCCCTAGAGAACCAAGTGTATTAATGCTATGTGTTATGCTATGTGATTATGGTTTAATGTTGTTGCACATGTTTACTTTTATTATTTTAAAAAAAAAAAAATTATTCGTTTTATGTGTGTGTTCTCTGGGGTTTGCACGACGGGCGTTACACATTGAAGGGTATTATTACAGATGAGGATTATAGAATCTCTAGACTTCAAAAATTAGAATTATTGGATGAACATTGTTAACAAGATGTAAACCATTTGAAGGCATACCAATAGAGAATGTCCAGAAGCTACAATCCTAGGGTAAAGTCTATATTTTTTCAGGTTGGTGACTTGGTCCTAAAGGAAAACCCTAGAAATCAATAGGATAGAGAAAATAAAGGGAAGTTTAAACCTAATTGGATAGGTCCCTTTGTTATCATATTAGTCTATGGATCTAGAGCCTATCAACTATCTACACCTGAAGGGGATTTTTTTGATGAATCTATCAATACTATCCATCTCAAGAAATTCTATACCTGAATCATATAGTGCATGGTTCAAGCCTTGGAAAAATGGTTGCATTGATGAAAACCTAGCAAACAAGCTTCTTAGTAAAAGAAAAATACAAAAAAAATCAGAAAATACAAAAATACAAAAAAAACATTAGAAAATAAAAATTATAAAGTCTAAAAAAGTGCAATAAAAACATGTAGTGAAAACCTAGAAATAGGTGCTACTTGTGATTTAAACCAATAGTTCCATCTATTGGATACATGTCATGGTCATTCACTTTCATAATTATTTTCATCCATTATCATATCCTAGCAATGTGGTCATGTCTCACTCGAGCTTGGGGAGAAAATCCTAAACTCACTAGGGGAAATAAACTTTGAGCTTAAAAAAATAGACAAACAATAGTATGAAAACATAACAAATATAATGAACATGGGGAAACTCAACATTGAATATACATTAAACATCACTTGTTAGAAAATATACCATCCATATCAAACGACTAAAATCAAATTGAAAAATGACCTTAGGTGGATGTTATTCTTTTGAATAATGATTTTATCACTTTCAGCTTGAATGTTCAAATGTTTCACTTTGATTTTTTGTTATCATATCTTTGGAGCAACTCAATGATGTATTGAACTAGAGAAGCTAGGAAGGAGAATGTTATTTTATTTTCCAGCTATCTATGAATTGATCATTATTTTTGTGTGAATTGTCATGATACATGCTCTACAAAGTATCATTGATGACATTCATAATTCACATATTAAAATTATTGATTCTTGTTTATTTACATAAGAAATTCTCAGGTCATCTGGGTTTAATTATACCTAGATGCTTGTGTTAACTTTCAATATAAAAAATCATGAAAGTACTACTCAGGTCATCATTGGTCTACATTATTCCATTGATGCTTTTACTCACTTTCAACATTTTAAAAGCTCAATGATGATAAAAAGCATGATAAATGGGCTGTTAAGATGACAATTCTTGCATATAGGTTTGCATGGTAAAATTAGATTGCATTCATGATATTTTTTCATTTGTAGAGTATTTATTACAAAAGATGGTGAAGGATTCAAAATTGATCTTATCTTTTCTCATTAATGAATGGAGTATATTTGACATTAACAAAAAAATATTCATTATCACATAATTGCATAATCATTTCCATTACATAAATTAGAAATAATTTAACATTTTATTTCAACATTCATACATTTCATCATATATTTTGCATCATATAATATTTTTCAAATCATCACATCATCTAAATTGCCTAAGAAAAATAATAAAAAAATATCTATGTAGTTGCATTTTCATTCATTCATTCATCATATCACATATCATACATCTAAAGTATCATTATATTCATCATTCAGTCATCCATTTATTGTATCATTTATATGCATTTAAAAATACCCTAAAATAAAAGTGCATCATATCCCATTTACTTTATTTTCATATATCATTGAAACATCATATTAAAAAATCATGCATATTGATACATATTCATATCATTTGGATATATATATTGTCATACAACATCATTATTCACATAATCACATTTTAAACATCATAGATAGAACATAAAAATCATAGCATTTCATCATGATCATAAATTGCATCCATAATATCATAATATAAATCATGACATGGCATATAGAACATGAAATTAAATGCATCCATCATAGAACCATATAGAACACATATAGATCAATTAATCTGCCACATATCATATAGAAATCAAAACTTATAATGTCAACTATACAATGATTTCTAAAATGTAAAGAGATACAACATCAAAAAATGGTTGTGAATAAAAAAATCAAAGTATACATCATGTCTCAAAATATATCAGAGAATCTAATCATAAGGCTATGTGCTAGTAGCTCTAGATGGTGTTGACATCTCTAGATTGGTACCTCCCCCGTCAGATGTACCAAGATCTCTTGGATCTCTCTGTGGAGGTTGTGTCACACCAATGCTAATAGTCCTGGCATGAGTCCTACCTAATCAAGATTGGGCATAATTGACTCTCTACTAAGAGGGAACTGCATCATGGTACTGACTTGTATAATACTTTTCCTCTCTACCCACACAAAGAACCTCTCTCATATAATCAGCCACAGAGGTACCATCATCCAATCTCTGCAATCTATCAGCTATCAATTGAGCCTATTTTGCAGCCCATCCAGTTGCATCTCTCTTAGTTGTCAATGAGACAATCTGTGTTTGGGTAGCTGCCAATTGTCCCTATACCTAAGCAAGAGTTTGTGCATGAGATTGGGCCTATGTTTGCATCTGGGTCTATGTCTACACCAATAAACCTTGAGCCTGTATCAACTAACCCTATAATTTTTATACCTACACCTGTAAACTTGCAATCTAGGTCTATTGATGTTGTGAATATACCCCGATATGCACATAAAAATAGTGTGAGCTATTAGTGATCACCTCTTATGAGGCACCATATAGTCCTTGACATCCATGGCTAGACTTGATCCACTTGCCCCACCACCTCCTCCGTCAAGACCACTTTTCCCATCATCACCACCATCTCCATCTCCCTCATTGTCACTACTATCCTCATCATCACCACTGTTCTCAACATCCTCCTCCTCCTTGCCACCCTCCTCTCTCCTCTATCAACAACCCTGGGCAACAACAACCTCCTACTCACCAGGTAGTGGCACTGGCTCATCAGGAACAAAAATCCATGGAAAAGGATGTAGGTCTAGATACTCTGCATAATATGTTGTGACAAGTTGTCATGCCTAAAATTTTCCCTAGAAAATGCAACATTTTTTTTTTTTTACAATGCATTAAACTAATTAACATGGTTCAAGTGTTTGAGGTGTAACACTATTGCTACGCCAACTTGGTCCGATATGGTAGCATCCTATATGCTTCAGATATCACAAATAATCTTAACCACTTAGTACGCACCCACTAGGACCAAGTGTCACTATTAAGGGTAACCGCTTGGCAATGGCAATGATAATATTATACTATTGTTCTTGATAAATTTTATGACGTAAGTGTCATCATCATTATTATTTATGTGATTATTTATATACACAATATACAATGAAGAGGTACCTCCTTAGTTAATTCTATACCATACTTGTGAAAATACATGTTCCTAATAATACTAATATTAGAACCCCATAACTATATATGGTAATCATTTTGCTATTAAGCTTAGAAATAGTATTACTCATCTACATCGATATCAATATTATTTCATGTCAAACCTACAAGAAGTCTAGAATAAGAACTAGTTGATATTTAGTTTATATCTAAAATATATTGTAGGTCTTGGATTAATAATATCACTTGCATTGAACCAGACAAATAATAGTATTTTTGAACCTTGAATTCGCCTTAATAATATTATTAACTGTGAGATTAACCATTATATTAATGTGACTTCTCTTTCCTCAAATAATAATGTTATTATTACTTCAATTGATATTACCCCTTAATAATAATAATAATATCATTATTTATTACTATTTTTATTTGTTTATAATTCTATTTATTTATTTAAATATTCATATATATATATAAATAATTAAGTGAATAAATATATATTCATTTACATATATTGTATTTATTTAAAACATTTATTTAATTTTAAAGAAAAGATAAGAGAACCCATTTAAAATAAATAGGAAAAGATGCCTTTATTAAAGGTAATATTACCAAATATCTGTTTCATCTTAGTTAATTTAAAATTAATACTCTCCAATCCCCCATAAAAAGTAGTTTCTTTTTGTTTACAAGGATCTTAAAGGAACTATATATAAGAGAGGGCTTTCTAAGGAAATAAACATGGAACCTTCTTTCCACTCTTTTTTTCTTTCTTTCTTTCTTTTTGGCGATTAAATGCTAGTGCTAATATTATAGAACAATATGTTTGCCTATTAGTTTCATTTAATAAGGATATTTAAAAAGGTTTATGAAAAGGTACAAAGTGAGGAAGATACCAAGCTGAAAATGGAATCAACTCAACATTTAAGCATTTTACATTTAATTTAAAATCCAATTCAAAAACTCAACTCAATAGTTGTTAAAAGTAAATTTGTAGACTATAATTTTTAATAGTAACTGTCCATGTTTTAAATAAATTTGGGGTGCCCTAAAGTAACTAAATTTGAAGATTTCAAGAACTTGGCTGTATCACTGATCCAAAGATCTGATCAGGTTTCTACTAGAAGATGGTAAAGTAAAAATATGATCAAAGGATGATGCAAGCTGCTCCATAAATAATTTTATTTCAAATTAATCATCATTTATATTTTGTTTTTGTTTGCATGGGCCAGTAAACAAAATTTTGGATTTGTATTAATCACAATGCACATCAACAGAAATAATGATACATATATATATACTTTTTTATTAATTACTAAATATTAAAATATTATTTTCCATATGTTAATTTATCTTTAAAAACAATAACATCATTATGTGCAATAAGTGATTCATCTCTTACCATATGTTGATTTATTTACATGCTAATAAATCTTTAACTAGTATTATTTACATGTGAATAAGTTGCAGAGAGCTGTGAGTAGATTATGAAGTCATCTGCAAATACAATGCCAAATTGCTTTAAGGTATTGCTACTCACAAGGAAAGCAAACCCTTACTAACAAAGATAATCAAGTATGCATGATTAAACCATTTAATCCTCTCCAAAGATAAATTTATTACATGAATATATTTCATCCCATTAATTAATTATTTTTATTTTCTGTTTGGTGATCTGTAGACTGGAAGCAAGGACCTTAAGGGGGAATTCACCTATTAATAACTATCCAATTACTTGCACTACCACACTCAACTGAACCCTTACTCTATGTACATTTTGATGAGGGATGTGAGACACTGTATTCGGCTAGCAATAATAATTGCTATGCAGAGGGAGGCATCTGCAATCTTGCTAAGCCCTTTAATGCCTTTAATAACATTAATGCTAAGATTTTATTGGCAGATTGGACAGTGCGACTGGAGGCAGCCATGTTAATATTACTGATAGCTAATTCTAACGTCAAATATTATTTATGGATTTTTACTACCTTCCATCTAAAATTAGGATTTAGACAGAAGAGAAGGACATCCACCCTACATGCCAAGACTAGGTTCCTACCATTACACAATTCTACTGCAAAACAATTTAATGCTCAACTTGATGGAAAAGACTTGAAAGAGGCCATCTTATTGACTTAATGGAATCACCATTATATTGGCTAGAGTGGATGGCATGAGTAGATGGCTGCAACCCCCCCTATCATCTATCCCAAGGATATCTTACTTGCCTAAATCAATAAATATGACTGATGCATGAATCTCTGTACAAAGCATCAAATTTTGTTGTCAAGTCAAGGCAGTCAATCTGAATTAAAATCCCAGTAAAGTTTAAATTTCTATCTATTGAGGTAGGTACGAAGGCCAGGTGACTTAAATTTTGGAGCTATTGAGAGCTATAGGGGGTAAGCGACTATAGTGAGGATGAGCTCTTCAAGGGGCGAAGAATTTAATACTAAGCCTTCTGATCGTCGAGTAGTTAATTCCTAGTCAGCACTCATTATGATTGATGGCTGCAAAAACTAATGATGCATTTTATTCATCCCAATGATACTATAACCCACCTAAATCTTCGACAACAATCTTCCCATTACCACTGGGATGGAATGTTGATGGTGTTATGGATGCTGGGAATTTTCTTTTAATTTTATTTTTAGTTTCTTTTGGTTGTTGTTTCTTCACGCAAGATTCCAGTGTAGGGAGAGGAGTTAAAAAAGAACTGAGCCCTGATTTGGGCGATGAGCCTCAAGGTACATGTTGACCCAGGTTACTAGCCACTGCCAAGACAAACAATAATGAGAAAAAGTTTGGCAAAAATGTACTTTATTGAATTTTGTGCATGAGTATTTGTGAAGGTTGTGGTGATCAGAAGAGGCCTTTACAATTATCGTTCTGTGAAGGATTGAGTTTTCAAAATTCTTTGATGGATGCCCAACCCTCCTCGCACACTAAGGGGAGCATAGGTAAGGGAAAAGATTCTTTACTAAGCTTTGCGCAAAAGCATCTATAAGGGTTGGATGTGCCCAGGGAAAATAAGCGAGAAGTGGGGTCGCGGCTCTCCAGGCCTCAGCCGTGCCCTTAAGCCATCTATATATGTATATTGATTTGTTTTATTATTGTGTCAATTTCCAAACTTTCGAAGATTAATATGATTACCCCTTCTCTTCTCTTCTTTTCTTTTTACTTTATATGGTTTGTAACATAAGATCGATTTATCATTTCTATTACTGTAATATAGTGTGTTTGGAGTTGAACTGGGGTATATATTTGCTCGTATATGCACTTTAATTGTAAATATTTATAGTCTAGAAAACCATAATGACACACATATTTCAGTCCATCTGAATATCAGCTTGTCTTGAATGTATAGCATTCTTGTTCTTTCATGCACATGTCAGTTGTCTTTATATACAACATGTTTAACTTCTCTAAATTTTGGGTGCATAAGCTCTAGTTCATAACTCACATACAATCCAAAGATCTCCTTCAAATTAACTTATCTAATTGTCACTAATAGATTCTCATGATGATTCAGTGCTATAAATATTTTAAATAAACTCTAATGAACTTAAACAATCCTATCATTTGATGGGTTTCATTTAGAGTAATGTACACCATTTTTACTCCACACATATTTAACGAACTCTTTCATTTTTTTATTTTTATTTTATTAACTTAAATACATGAGAACATAACTCTTCCTTCAAGTCTTAAATTAAACATCTCTTTGAATACAAGAACATAAGATAACTCTTTTTCACATTCCACAAGTTTCCAAATCTTCATTATTACACTAAACTTAGCAATAGTTGAACATGTTACCAACTATAACCTCTCATTTCATCCTTTCAATTTACAAGAAACACCAATCCTCAAACAATGCATAATGCACATACAAGCAAACAATCTCTAGCTTTCCATAGTACCATTAATTCTAAGAAATACAATGAATGGCATGTGATTGAATAAGGATTTCTCTCCACCCTACCGTAATGGCATCATGGAGCCTCGTGGGCTCTAGCCATACCCCCGAGCAAGGAATTATTTCAACTCCATGATGATAAATGGAGTCTATTCTCATTTTTATAAAGGAATGAACTAAAATTACACAAAATTACATGCATCTAGATCCTCTACTTTATGATTTCAATCATGATCTATAAACTACACCGCCTTCTTACTATCATTAACCAAGAGTAAATGAGAATAGAAAGAACTTATCTCTTTCTTTTAAGGGAAGGGATTGAACTCTTTTAACCATATTTCCTCTCCATGCTAATCCATCTTGAATCACTATCTTTCCAAGGATATGGACTCCTCTCCTCTCCTCATTCTTTCTACTCTCTCCACTCAAGTTCTCCAAGAGGAGAAGTGGGTAACACCACACTCCTTCCTCTTCAAAATATATAGAATTTTCAACTAGTAAATTTTGGGTGGGGAGGTGTGCAGTGCACCTACCTCCATCAATAAGTGTCCTTTCCCTTATTAAAGAGGAACATGCATTTGGACAACCCTTCCATCCTTCCATCCCATCCTTTCCTCAAAACTCGTCACTTTCATTTAGGAGGACTTTTCAAGGGTCAAATCATGTCCTAGGGGCACTATTGTATGCCTACTTGACCCCTACTACTATGGTATAGAGCCTAGGGGGTTTATTTCTACACCCTAACCCAAAAAATTGACCAACAACTCTCATTAAAAGCCCACTCAAGGTTCCATCCGAGTTTCAAACTTAACTAGGGGTTTCCAAGACCTAATCCCCACTAACACCTCACATGAATCACAACTAAATGCCCTCACAACTTTAGCTCTCCAATACATTAACTTTACTTGCTTCTAGGTCCCGAATGGAATTAAATTTATATCATCAAGAAGTCTTTTGATTTTCACATGATGGTTCTCCCTTCTCATGCGAGCACCATTATCTTCCTGCACATTACCAATACGATCATAAGTAACAATTATTTATCATGTTAATCTATTAGCTGAATATTCTAAACTTTAAAATAATCCATTTAAATTTCAATTTGTATTCCACAATATACAAGTACATTCCACCTTCAGGATAGTGACCATAAAACATAATGTCAAAATAAAATGCAAGGATATTTCCCATAGATACCCTTATTTATCATCCAACATATGTATAATTATTACTTCAATAAAAACATCTAACAAATTAGGTTGATATTATGTACATACAAGGTGGGGTCTTACACAAGTGACTTGACGATCTCATAATGAATCTCCCAAACCAAAGGCTATAGGGCTAGGTACTCCTAAACTATTGAATCATATGAAAGGCAAGGTCCCCACTCTGTAGAATCTATCTAGTGTCAGGCATAATGTGAAACACCCTAGGGCATTCCCTGCATGATACCATACTATCTAAGCACTCTCTTGAACAAAAAATATCTCCAACACCCAATGAGTCCTACCAATCAGCAACATAGACTGATAGAGGTATGGCAACTATATATTGTCATCATCACAGTGCTCACAATCTAGATATGGCTAATATGTAACAACCTCTACATCATCCAAGACTCTCCTCCAATTCTCCAGCTTACCCATTCTAGGTTGAGTAAGTTGACCTACATATATATGCACATATGGTCTCATGGCACATTGTCTCACCATCACTAGATGCATAACAACTATATCCTCCCACACCCACACCTAAAGTAATGTAACCCCTACAAACAAATTGTGACCTTGGAAGTAGACAAACAAGTACTAAGGGTAGGGTGGCATAGGCATCCACCATCTCATGCCATGAAATCTCATATCCATAAATCGTATCATTCTAGAACACTCTGCATAGAGCATTGGTCCTTCCCTACTTTGACGAATCATAAACTACTATGTCACCAACAACGGGTATCCTCAAAATCTTCCAAACATCCTTAGGGGTGACTATCATCTTGCCAGTAGGAAGGTGGAAGGTATTATGCTTGCTATGCCACCTCTCGACTAAGGCTATCATGAGACCATGATTAATCCTAATATGGGGCATAGATAGAAGAGAAGATAAACCACAATGTGTGATGACTATAGTCTCAGGCTGAGCTAGCTGTGGCATCAAATAAAATGTCCTAGGAAAATTCTCTTGAATCTTTAGATTCCCAAATGACTCCTATCATAATGAAATATTTAAAGTCAGTAATCATTGTCAATTTATCAAACATCAATTAGCCTATCAAATCTAATAAGCTCTAGTGATATTTTGATCAAATCTCATGACTAATTATTAATTGAACCTGACCTATCATGAGAAAATTACCAAACCATCATTGAACCTCACCTACCATGATATCAATCATCAATCTAAAATTGTACCTCGCCTATCATGAGGTCAATTCATCAAATCAACCTCGCTTATCATGAGGTTTATCAATCAAACTATAATTATTCATCACCTATCATGAGGTTAATTATCATCAATCAATCATCAAACCTCACCTATCATGAGGTTGACCATCATATAATCTATTGGGATCATCAATCATATCAAATCAATGGCTAACACGATTGGAAAACATCAAAATCTAGGACAAAACTGACAAACTCTATCATTTTGACATAGATGCACTAAAATGGTGTTTCTATGTTCCACAACATTCAATGCACCATTAAAACATTTCAATGCGCTGAAATAGGTGGTCAATACACTAAAACATTGTACATGTTGTTGTAGGAGGCCAATGCACCACTTCAGGTGGTTAATGCACTAAATCAATGATTGTGCCATTTCATCAAACCTATGTGCTAAAACTATGATGCCTACAGCTACTTTTTCCTACAAATGCACTACAAAGTTTGATCTATGTGCTAAATCAATGATTGTGCTATTTCATCTTAGCTATGCACTATTATAGGTGATCAATGTGCTAGATTAGAGGATGCCTTAAAACAACTAGTATATGCACTATTGTGGGAGATGTATGTGCTAAAAGAATTAAAAACATTTAAAACTAAAATAAACACATGAAAAAATGAAAAAAATAAATTATAAGGAGGTTCATGGGTACGTTCCAAAGGTCTATAGGTTGCCAAGCAGTTGTGTCAACGCATGCACTCAAAATAGTGAGAGTGGTATGGGATAGACATTTTGCTCCAAATTGCACAAAATCACACTCTCAAATTTCAAAAACTCAACATGCACAAATGAATTCAAAATCAACCTTTTAGCTTTTTAATAAGTTAATTAAGGGGGTATTTTTGGTGGGATTTTTAAGTTTTTTTTCCAAGGAGCTTAATTCAAAATTCATCACAAGGGCATTTTACATAATTATTTATCAGGAGATAAATCGATACTTCATCAAATATTCATCGAATCATCACATCATCACAAAATTATAATTTTTTTTAAATTCTGAAAAATCTAGAAAAATAAAAAAAATCATCAATTTGTCTCCTGAGGGGGCATATATCCATCATCACCTAAAAATCAACGTCTTGGGCATATTGAAAAAAAATCATCAGTAGTAGTAGGAACAACAAAATTTCCTTTTGAAGTAATGTGTAAACAAATCACTTCAAAAAGGGGAAAATTTTGTGTACACCTAAAAATGGTCTTGATAAACTAATTAATTAAATACAATTTATTTGATTAATTAATCTTTAATTCCTCTACTATTAAATAAATAGAAATACTTATTTATATAGTTCATATTTTAATTATTTTATCTTTATCATATTATTTCATCTTAATTAAATAAACAAATTTAATACTTTGTTTTATTTAATTATCTATTTCTTCCATATTAATTTAAAAAATAGAATTCTATATTTTTTTTAATTAAATTAAATATCTTTTTTTCCTAAATTTAATAAATCTAAATATTCAATTGAAATATATTCTACAACTAATCATATCCACTTACCAAATTAGATATGAAATGTCTAATTTAATTCATCCAAACTTCAAGGGAAAAATTGGAGACAAATTTTCAGGAAAACTTCATCTTCTTCCATTGATTCTTCCTATCTTTTGGTTGAGTGTTTTTGTTAGGATGAACAATCTCTGTAATCAACTTAGGCTTCTTCATCATTCACCATTCAATTCTATAGATCAAATCCATACCTTTTTTATGCTTCCCCTTCACAAATGTGTTACCAGGAATCTATAAATGCAACCTCTATCTATAGGAAAAGGATCCCACCTTTGTGCAAACTTACTCTACAAAAATACTAATTGAGCAATCAAGCATCTTAGCAATAGCAATCATCATTTAGCAATACAAATAGCAACCATTTTGGAATAAAATCAATATCATGGATTTTTATTTAGTTTCATCATTATCATTTAGACGTCATTATATAGGATTAGATTATTGCATTTAGCAGCATCTCATTCTCTAGATTGATATTTTAAGAGACATGTAATGCTTACCAAATCTAAGAGCCTAGCGACTTAATAAATATTTGGAGATAGAGAGCAATATGACACTTTCATTAGATTCTTACTTTAAATTAGTTTAATTATTGTTTGAATCTTTGATATAATGTCTTATTGATTGTGTTAGTTGATCATTTACTCACAATTTACTCACAAAGTGGAAATTCAAAATTGGAGAAGAGACATGTTGGAGGGAGATGAAAGATGAATTAAATGCCACTTGGCTCAAGAAAAGGACATGTAAGAGTCCTTTAATGCCTTTTTGGATGGACAAGTCCTTTGGAGGGAGATTTTCAAATTTGAGGAATATTCTATCTTTTATGCTTTTTTGAATGAAATGGAGGAATTTATAAATAAATTAAATTGATTTACATGCACAGGTTGCAAAATCTAGAGGATTGAATGGATTAGGATTAGCATTAATCATTATTTTATTAACTTAGACAATAATTAGTTGATTTGATAATTTGATGTAGATTTTTTAATTTAAATAAATCAAAATGAGATGAAAAAATGATTAAATGACTTAATTAAATAAATTTTGATTTATTTAATTAAAGAGGATGGTGTTAGTTTTAAATAAATAAAGGTTAATTTATTTAATTTAAAGGGAATGAATTTAGAGGTTAATTAAATAAAATGAATTATTTAATTAAAAGAGGGACTATAAGATTTATTAAACAAAATGATTTATTTAATTAATAGGAGATAATGATTTAATCAAATAGAGGGATTTATTTAAATAAAAATATGAAATATGATGAATTTAATCAAATAAAGATTATTTGATTAAGTGGTTAGCAAAGGAATTGTTTTAAGATGAACTGATGTTAGTAAATTAGGATTAGATGCATAAGATCAATCAATATATTTCACTTGTCTACACTAAATCATTACACCTACTATCAAGACCTGTAACTTGGTGAAATGAATTCTCCCATGGTAGGTTAGGTATTCTCATGGTTTACAAGGAAAAGGTGACAAGTTGTTAGGATTTGGATAACTCCCTAGGGAAAATCTGTGTCTTTTAAGTGAAAATGGGTTGTTGAAATAGGGTCTTGTCAAAATATTGATGGAATTGTCTATGTAAGGGACATTTGAGTTTGGACAGACCATTTGTGAACTATTGGTGGCATTGGTTGGGTTAGATAAGTCCAAGACTTAAGACTTTGAATAAACCCTTGTCAATTATATGCAAAGTCAGGTTTTTAAGGTTTAGTGTCTTGGAGGTCATGGCTCTAAGTGGATTTTGAAGTTTTGTAACCCAATTAAGGACTATTTATTGAGTTTTTGGGTCAACTTGGTGTTTTGAGGGTACTTCCTTTGTTAAAGAGGGCTATTTGGTGGCCTAAAACCAGAGACAGTTGATTGATTCTCCATATTGTTTCAAAGAAACCTCATGAAATCATTTGGTATGTTGTTTTAGGCCCTAAATTGAGTCTCAGATGGTGTTTGGTTAGGCTTTGTATGGCCTTCTCTAAACGATAAGCCCAAAGAGCATATTTAAAAGCTATAAGCAACTAGGTGTGATTCTATGATAGGTTGAGTGGATAGGATTGAAGGGTCTAGTTTCTTGTTTGGAACTAATCATTTTGAGTTGGTTTTGGTCATCACCACCTTGCTTGACATCATTTTCATTGATGCCAGCTCTTGGTTGGTGACAATTTTGCTCATTCAGTAAAATGTGTTTCCATTATTTTGATCTAGTAATCTGGTCTGGAAATGCTCATAGTAGAATATCATTCTATGAGATTTTGATATGTTTAAAAGGACTATTATTTGATCCTTTGGACAATTTTTTATAATTTTTTGTTGGAAGGAACATGGAAGATATGCATGACAATGTTTAGCTTACAGTGTTCAGTTTAGTAAATATGCAAATGATATGAAGTTTTCCTCTGGCTGACACAGATAAGTGCGGTAGACTTTATTGGTTATTTAAGGAGATTTTATTAAGTATGAGCTGAATTATTCCTTGCACATTTGGTTTTGAAGGGAAGAAGGTTTTTTGTTGAGCTAACAAGTTACATATTAAATTGTGCACATCTAATTAGGCTGACCTAATTGATGTATGAAAGTGTAATTACATATTATATGAAATAATTTTTGTATTGGAGATAGATATGATGATATGATGAATGCAAATATGAGTAGTGTGTATGTGTGATGTGAAAAAGGGAATGAGCGGTGAAGTGCAACTATGAGATATTATATGAAGGTGTATACATTTGATGCTTTTGATGTGTACCTACAAACCTATGTAGGATTTTATATTTCAAAACTTAATTACAATTGAACTTTGCACATAGAAGGTGTATTCCATTATTTCATACTTTCGAAAGTGAGCCATATATGTTTGTATCTTGGCACTAAGCAATATAATTTTTTTTTTTTGGTTGTGAGCCTTCCAAGGATAGTGTGTCCTGGGAGTGAACCCTATAATATTCAATAACCTGTTATAACATATTATGAGCTAATCCTCACCATAGTTTTTCCCATTTGGGTTTTCCATGTAAAAATATTAGTGTTCATTTGTTATCTAGTGCTATGCTTCCTTTCATGTTATTTTTTATACTTGGAGAGAGATATGTTTTTATTATTGAATGGTTAGCAATTAAATAGTGCAGTAGAATATTGATTCACCCCCACTCTAAATATTTTATGTTTTCAACAATAAATTCAATTACCAAACCATATTAATTGAAGATAAGAAATGAAAGCATGCATCATCCAAAAATCACAAAGCACATGAACAATAATATTTTTATGTGGAAAACTAAAAATGGGAAAAACCATGGTGATGATTAACTCATAATATATAATATCCAGATACAGTATATTATAGAGGCTCATTAACATGACACATTGTCCTTAGAAGGGCTCACAACCAAAGTTAAGTACAAAACAAAAATGGTGGCTCATTGTAAAAGTATGAACTTATGCAAAGTTCACCTCTCCTTTCTTGCATTTTAGTTCCTTTGAAGCTTTGAATATGAAGTATTACTCCACTTAGTAGTCGCTCAAAATTTTTACTCTCATTTTGAACTTTTACCACTAAATTTGAATGTTCACCCATACAACACCACTCACATCTAATACCTCATTTATGCTCACACATCCATCACATCACACCCTTATCAAATCCAAAATATCTTAATCTTCTAAACAAGTATCATGCAATAGGCCAGATAGGAATATGACCTAAACATAAAACCTTCCAATCATACACATGCTTCTCAACATAAAAATCTTCTAGACATGATATTTGATCATATAACTTATTTCAACAACATCAAAGAGAATACCTTTAGAACCACAACATTAAAACATTTTTTAGACAAATAAAAATGACCTAGGCCTGCAAGCTCTATTTTATCACTTTCATCCTAGCATAGTTATGATATTTAATTATGTCCTTGGTCTGCTTCTGACTATTAATTAAATAGTTCATAATTATTTAATTAATTTGTGTCTCTTCTATTCTTCATGATTATTAAATAAATAAATTATATTTATTTATTCAATATGTCACTCAGGGTCTATTATCTTCTTACAATTAAATAAATTTATTAATTTATTTTCTATTTATTCTTCCTGATTATTAAATAAATGAATTTCATGTATTTATTTAATATGTCACTAATTCTCATAATTAAATGAATTTATTAATTTATTTAATTATTAATCATATCCTCTAAATTAAATAATTATCTTTAATTATTTAATTTCCAAATTTAACATTTCCCTCATTTTAAATAAAAGAAATTATTTGAAATGATCTCACATTCTTGACTGCCAGTTCATTTTAGTAAATAATCTAAAAATTGATTATTTATTATCACACAAAATCCATATTTTGAATTAATTTAATTCAAAATGTTAATATTCTTCCAAAAATCAAGCAATTGAGAAAATTCTTGATTTTACACATCTATTTTTTAGTTCAACTCTTATCTTATTAATTTTTTGAATATCACAAATCAAGTAGTCTTTGTCTTCTTGATTTTAAAAAATCTCTATCTTTTGATTAATTGTCACATGAAATATCGTCCACAGATTTGAGGCTTTGTCAGCTTTCAATCTCGTTCATCCATCCAAAATTGCATTTTCTATAAAATGACATTTTTTCTCACATTTTTGGATACTCATGCTCATTCTTATATGTCACAGCATTTATTTTCATACTTGATGTCATTAATTCTTAGGAATTTCTTGGCATAGTCATTTCATCATTTTCTCATAGGCATAGACATTTATATTTCAAATCATTCAAAGCTTTTTTAGGACTTTTTCATATTCTTTGGTATCAAATTACTCACATGCTCAATCTAAGGGCAACAATCAACAAGTTAGAAGGTGCTATGAAGGTGAATCATGGAAGCTTCAATGAGTGATAGGTATAATCATTTCATTTGCTTTATTTTTCATTGTACTTGATGGCTTCTTTTGGTTTGTATGCTTTATTATTTGATAATCTAACTTTCGAAAATTAACCCATTAATACATTGGTGAGCCCAATTGCTTTATTTTTTTTGTTCCATATAGTTTTTTATTTTTTTGGCTTTCTATTTTTTTTGTAGGTACAGGTATAGAAAGCCACATTTGATTTTTATCGCACCACATCTGATGTGTTGCGCCACATCTAATTCGTTGCGACACATTTGAAGGATAAAACGATGCAATTGCTCCGAGGTGCCACAATCACAGTATGTAACGACGCATTTGAAATAAATGAGCCACATCTACCTGTTAGAACAAGATGAATTTGATTTGCTATGACACATTTGTCTAGTAGTTTTTATTCTTCCTTTTGTATTCTAGTTTTTCTATTTTTCTGTCATTTTTTGTTTTGCATTATAGTTTTTCTATTTTCTATTCTTTTCTGTTTGGCATTCTGGTTTTCTTTTCTAGCATAGTTTATTTGTGTTACTATTTTTTGTTTGTAGCATGTGGTGGTTATATTTCATGAGTCCAAGATGATTTAAGCAAACTACTAACTTGTGATTTTTCAAGTTCGAATGTCCAAGACTCATTTCTAAGCATCATGTTTATTTTTTATTTGATTAGAACACATTTGTTTTTAGTTCACTTAAAACAAACATTTCTTATAGTTTGTCTAAATGTGTTTGAAAGTGGTAGCCAAATATGCTCTCACCTTGTGCAAACTAGGTGACTAGAAAGCTAGACCCACTTTGTCCTTGTGTAACCTTGATGCAATAACCAAAGTATCCTCTCCCCTTATGAAGTAATGTGATCCTGGGTGTAAGAGAAATGATTATTTCCTCTAGAAATTGGTACTTCCTAGGGATTTCATCACCCCAACATGACTCAAACCAGCAATGGAGCTAAAGCCAAGCTACCGCCAATTACTATATAAATGTGAATCTTAAGGGAAAACCTCAGATTGTGAGTGTGGATGTGTCATATGAATAGAGTAGTACTCCAATAAACCCTATTGAGCTTAACCTCTTTAGACTAGAGTGCCACCTAATTGGTGACTAATCTCTTGCCCCATGTATGGCTACTTGAACGAGGGTACAAAATTAAAAACTCTTGTGTAGTAAGCCCAAAACCTTTTATTTGCTAGTACAACACCAGTTGGTGTGAAGCCTTCCATGTCTTCAGAGTCTTTAGTAGAGGTGATCAATCTACCATGGGAGTTTCATGGGGGTTGGAAGCTTGGTTGGCCTAAGAAGTGAGTGTATTGTAAGGGGGAACCCATGTAGCCAAGCTTCTAGATTCACATGCTACTAATATGCGGTTGAAGAAACCCATGTGGAGTCTAGCGAATACTGTCCTAGCCTAACCTAGGATCGTACTTGTTCTCTTGTGTGCTTGTTTACTTTTCAAAACATCATTCTTTCCAAGTGTTTTTTGGTTACTTAAACAACACTTGAAAACCTAGAAACACATCATCAAACTTTCAACAATTCAGGTTTTTAACCAGAACATCAGAAAAATTGACTTTTTACATCCTACAAAAACATCTGTTAAACTGCAATTACTCTGTTGCACCACATTTTCTAGGTTTTGCAACGCATCTGCTCTAATAACTTGCATTTTCTGCTCCAAACACCATATTTTTCTATCTTAAAATTCATTTTCCTTTTGTAAGGCCACATCCAACATACTAAACTACATTTGACTTCTGTAAAGTTGCACTTGCAAAACTGAACCGTATTTGACATTTCCAACACTGTATTTGATTACTGAAATGCATTTGCTTCCTGTAACGAAACATTTTCCTATTAACAAAGTAAAACCTATTTCAAAATAGAATCTAAGTCCAAACATCTTAGCCTACTATCAAACATCTTTTTCAAAAGTCCTTGTTAGAAAATAGAATCAAAATTGCTCAAAATGTCCATCATTTGCATTCATTAGCTCGCACTTTAACCATAGGTTTAAAATTTTCATATTTTAGTTGCATTCCCTAGGCATCATAATTGTCCTTTTTTCCTTAGGATTCATCTTGGAAAACTTTAGATTAGGCCACATCTCCATACTTTGCAAAAACCATTGTCTTCAAAATTAGGTTATCTTGGGACATAGTCATTATTCCTCTTTTCAGTCATTGTCATTTTGTGAGAACCTCCAACTTAATTGTCTAGTTAGGTAGGCTCACTCATTATTTTGAGCTTGTCATTAGGCCCCTTAGCAAGTCCTTTTGATAACCTTAATTGAGACATAAGTCAAGCTTGAAGTGGTTAGACAAATCTTTCTCCGAACATTGTCTAAGATTAGTCATCATTTTAAACTTAGACTTTGCATTGTCCACCTCTAGTCCTCATTTTGAACCTAGACCTTGCATTAATCATTTTAGTCCCTATTCAACATTGTCATCCCAGTCCTCATTTGAAACTTTCTCCTTGACAACCTTTTCATTTTGCATCAATCATTTCTTTAGTCATCACCTTGCATTGTCATCCTTCATCGAAAAAATACAAAAGAAAAAACATAGGCTAGCATCATCCTTGCATTTAGTCAATTAGTCACACACAACCTATGGCATCATTCACCATATTCCCCAAATATTGACCCAAATGGCTAGGGGACACATTCTGACATACTCATCCCATATTCATACCCACCAACATGCTCCCAATCCAAACATTCAATACCAAAAACACACAAATCAAAACACATCATACATGTCACAACATGTACTTGAACAACATACCAACATCCATTCACAACAAGTGGGGACCCATGGTGTACCAATAAATCTGATGTATGGGACCACAAATGACCCTATAATTGATTCCTTGCAAGAAAAGTTGATGTGTCTAGAGAATACCATAGAAAACATGCAAATATCTAGCTAGAAATTAGAAGTGTCATATGATTTATCCATATATCCCTTTGACATGAACTTATACATGCCACTAATTCCTCTAGGATATGTGTCACCTAATTTTACCAAATACAGAGGAAAGAAAAACCCTATCGAACATGTTAAAAAATTTGCAACCAACTATATGGATGTCACATATGAACCAACATACTTGATGATACTCTTTTCTAAAAGTCTTACAAGTCCTACCCTTGAATGGTTCTCTGCTCAAAAGGATATCCAAACATGGGATGAACTTAAATGGAAACTCATAAAAAATTACTCATATAATATTGGCATGGACACCTCTATTACTAGCTTATGCAATCTCATGTAAGAGGACATTGGTGAAATGTTCATCCCATTCTTCTAATAATCGAGAAGTCTAGCCAGTCATTGTCACATCCACATACCTAAAAAGGAAAAGGTGGACATGTTCGTTCAAACACTTCTAGGACCCTTAAAATATGCATTAAAAGTGCATTGTTGCACAACCTTCATGGACCTAGTTGAAAAAGGTGTCCATATTGAGAAATCCCTTATTGCAAAGAGAGAGCTAAAGTACGATCCTAAAAACACAAACACAAATCATCCCACTAACAAAAATAAGTACTGGGCCAAAAATAAACATGTTTCCAATGATGGTGTTGTTGATGCCAAGGCTATAAACATTATGGGTCTTGTACTTGCTCTAGAAGGGGTTAAACCACAAAACAATCCAATGAAATGCCAAGGACAATGGTCAACAAGACAAGGACAATACCATACACTCCCCAAGGGTCGCAAGGGTGCCTGTCTCATCAAAACCATACAACCCAAGGAAATTTAGACCATCATGGTGGGATGATAATTCCTTTTGTGCTAACCACTGGACTAACAGACACAAGACATCATCCTATCGACAACTCAAAAATATTGTGCAAGACCTTATCGAGAGTTGGATAATTGAATTAGGTGGGCCACAATTCCCATCAATTTTTGACCATACCATTCATAAGAACCCATTGGAAGACCATGGTTCTAATAATGCTTGCATGCTAGGTCCTAAGACAAAAAATAATCAAGCCAATTATTCCCATGCCAAGTATGACTATTCCAGTAGACCTACTCTAAATAATGTCTGAACTGACGATGAATACATCAACACCATCATAGTCAAATGAGCACCCCAATTCAATGCCAATACTTGAGGTGGCAAGATCACCATAGCTAGTCTGCCTCCTGCTAGGAAACCTAATTACCTGGTCCATCTCCTAGGTAATCACAACCCGCATTGACCACAAAGCAATGGCAACCTAAGAGTCAGTTTAACCTAATCAACCAGCTTGGAAAAACTCTCATGTGCAAATTTCCATACTGATCTACTTCACATTTCTCCCACGCATAAGGCTATATTGGATAAAACCCTACAAGATTCCTCTATCCCTAAGGATATTGATGTCAACCAATTTGAGACCATGGTGGTATATCTCACTGCACCTCATCACGTCACTTTTTTCTGATCAAGATTACTTGTCACCCAAGACCAATCATAATGACACATTACATATCAAAAAATTTGTCCATAAGCACAAGGCCATAAGAGTTCTAGTAGGTCACAAAGCATGATTGAACATATGTTCCTTGAAATTGGTTAAGGATCTAGGGTTTTCGTATGCATACATGGACCCTACAAAGAGTATAGTCATAAAAGCATATGATGATGAAGAATGTTCTTCACGAGGCATTATTTCTCTTCCTATCAGAGTGGGACTAGTCATTTTGGATACAACTTGCCAGGTCCTGGATCTAGAATTACCTTACAACATCTTGCTCGGCCACACATGGATTCATGCTCTAAAATTTGTTCCCTCGACATATCACTAATTCTTAAAATTCCCATTTGATAGCACAAAAATCACTATATATGGAGACCCCGACCCTTTTCTATATTGCACCAACCTAAGGGGTATTTCAAAAAAATGAGTGCCCATCAACCAAGAAGCTCTTGGCTCCTCTTCTTCTAAATACATTGACCCATCCACACTCACATCATCTTCCACATCCACTCCATCCAAATATTCCTCCACGCCATCATCTTCCACACTTCCTAAGGATGAGTGTCAAGATCTAGGACCTAGGCTATGGAGAATTCATACTACATACGACATATAGCATCACAACAATACCATGGTCTGAAAGTCTATGGTCAACCATGTTTTAGAATGGAACCCAAAGAAATTTTCAAATTTCCACCAAAATCGATTTCCATAAAATGGGGAGACATGAGTAACAAGGACCTTGCCAATATTATAGGATGGCTCTATTAAGAAAAGGAAAACCTACCCCCATTACCAGTTAAGAAATATGGCAAGGGATATGACATGATGAAGGCTAAGGGCTATGATGGAAATAGTGGCCTAGGAATAAATAAAATGGGACGAAGAGAGCCCATAGAATATTTCAAAATACAAAAGTATCTTGGATTAGGTTATTAATTGTCCAATAATGATGACCAATGTACCAATGGACTTTTGAGTGAGTGTGTGCATGCTTCAAAAAGTGTCAAGACTTATAAGGAAACCTTTACTGAAACCAACTCCCAAGAGTGGGAATTTGGCTCCCAAAGATCCATAAGTGACTATTGCCTTGATGATTTTTTCATTGAAATGGGGGAGCTTACCTCTGAACAAAATTTTTGGAAAACATTTAAAATCGATTTGGCACCAAATATTCACATTCCCATTTCCCTTCCCCATGGCATACAAGACCCAACATCTGACCCCCATAACCAACAATTGAATCTTTTTGAATTTCCAGATAATGCAGACAACCACGACTCTAAGTCATTTACCCTTATTTTGACAATGAATATGAAACAAGTGAAGGGGAATATTGGATATAGTATGACATGGAATTAGATGATGATAATTTCATCTACAACGTCTCTGAATCCATCTGCATTCTTTTCACATCCTCCCCTCAATTCACCAATGTTGATGATGGCATTTCCCTATTCTATCCACAATTAATCGTTTGGGACCAACAAGGCCCACCAGTCCTAGACACCTTTCAAGATGATGAGGCCATCATAGAATCTATGGGATTACATGAGGGAATACCCAGTGGTGATCACAAGGTAGGATTTTCCATTAACCTAGATTGTGTAGCCTACTTTGGTGAGACCACTCCTTGCTCCAGTTGCAAAATTAAAAATAAGACTAAAGCAAAAAATGAATCGTCTTTAGGTAAAAACTAGAAGGAACCTTCTAATGACAAAAAGGTAAAAACAAAGGATATATCTATGGGTGAAAACCTCTCTAAGGTGCCCAAAGATGGAGGACTAGAGTTTCTTCCCATAACACAAGAGAAATCAGCTATGCTCATAGAAGACACTATAGAAGATAATATATCAACAATAGAAGATCCCAAAATGGTCATCTTTGCTACATCCTTGACTGAAGAAGAGAGACTATAATTTCACAAGTTCTTTGTAGAACATAAAGTCAACTTTGCATGGTCCTATGGTAACATGTTAGGACTAGACCCAGAACTAGTTCTGCACCATCTGCCACTATTTCCAAATTCCAAACCAGTTAAACAAAAGTTGCACAAAATGCATCCTCAAGTTGCCCTATTGGTCAAGGCGGAGTTGAAGAAAATTCTAGACATTGGGTTCATATGGTCTATTGATTATGCTGAATGGATATCTTACATTGTGCCAGTAATGAAGCCAAATGGAATGATTTGATTCTGCATAAATTTTAGAGACTTAAACAAGGCAGGCCCAAAAGATGACTTTCCTTTTTCGAATATTGATATCATAGTCAACATCATAGCAAGATACGAGATGTTCCTCATGGATGGTTTCTCAGGTTACAATCAAATTCGTATTTCCCTAGAAGACCAACATAAAACAACATTCACTTTCCCTTGGGATACATACTACTAGAATGTCATGTTGTTTGGTCTTAAAAATGTAGGCACCACATATCAGAGAGCAATGACCACAATCTTTCACGACATGATGCATAAGATAATGGAAGATAATGTAGATAACCTTTTGGCTAAATTAGTGACAAGAAAAGATCATCTGAAGGTGTTAGACACAATTTTCAAGATGCTAGAAGAATAGAAAGTCTGATTGAATCCTAAGAAATGTGTCATTGGCATCACATCTGGAATTTTTTTGGATACATAGTGTCTCGATGAGGCATTGAGGTCAATCCAGCAAAAGTAAAAGCCATCATGGACAAGCCTCCACCCAGAGGAATAAGTGAACTTAGAACCTTACAAGGTAGGTTGCAATCTATCTGACGCTTCATAGCACAATTAGCTGAAAAGTGTCAACCATTCCAATATCTTCTTTGCAAAGGCATTCCATTCATGTGGATAGATAAATGCCAAGAGTCCTTTCAACAAATAAAAGACTACCTATTGTTGCCACTAGTCCTTATGCCTCCCATTCAAGGAAATCCTTTGATATTATTCATTTCAACAACAACTTTAGCACTAGGAGCATTACTAGCACAAAACAACCATGATGAGAAAGAAAGGGCCATATATTATATTATTCAGACACTGGTCAGGTATGAATTGAATTACACATAAATCGAATATGCTTGTATAGCAGTTGTCTTTGCAGCTCAGAAGCTAATACATTATATGTTAAGCCATCAGACAAAACTATTAGCAAAGATTGACCCCTTCAAATATCTATTAAGTTGGGAAACATTAACAGGATGTCTGGAAAAATGGATCATGATTATGAGTGAATAGTATATTCAATATGTAGAAAGAAAGGAAATAAAGGTAAAAGTCATAACAGACTAGCTGGTGGACACACCTATACAAAGTGATCACCCGTTAGGGGTAGATTTTCTAGATGATTCAATATTCCATATGGAACCTCAATCATCTTGGAGGCTCTACTTTGATGGATCACATACTAATCATGGCTCAGGGGTAGGGATCCTGTTCATCACCCCTCAAGGAGATTCCATTCCTGAGTCTTTCTACATAGCTTTCCCGTGCACAAATAATGTGGCAAAATATGAGGCATTGGTTATAGGACTTAGAATGGCAATAAAATGGAAAATTAGAACATTGCATGTCTATGGGGATGCTCGGCTATTTATCAACTAGGTTAATGATGACTATGACACAAAATATGAGAAATTCATGCCCTACAAACAAATGGTGACTTTTGAACATGTTCTGAGAGCACATAACAAGGTAGCAGATGCAATGGCTACAATAAACAAGGTAGCAGATGCAATGGCTACAATAGACTTTCTCCTCTACATTCCAAGCAATATACCTCAGTTGGAATTCTCGATAGAACAACTGTTGGTCCCTGCCTATGATATTCAAGAATCAAAGATGGTATGCAAGCTTGTTGGTCCTGATTCTCCTTGGTACCGAGACATCTATGACTACCTTAAGTATAAACCATGCCCCCTAATCTTTCCAATATCCAAAGGATTCTTTTATCCAAAAATTTGCAAGATATGCCATCGTTAGTGACACCCTTTATCGCCATAGCTTTGACAACACCGTCCTTAGATGTCTCGACACCAATGAAGCACAAAAAACCTTACACAAAGTGCATGAGGGTATATACGGGTCTCATTTGAGTGGTCCTAATCTAGCCAAGAAGATAATGATACTTGGGTACTATTGGCCAACCATTGAGAAAGATGCACTAGAATATGTCAAGACTTGTTGCCAATGCCAAATTCACAGTGATTTGATTCACACTCTAGTACAAGAACTTTGGCCGATCACTTCTCCTTTGCCATTAGCACAATGGGGAGTTGACCTCATGGGAAAGGCCCATCCTACCTTGTCCAATGGCCACAAATTTATCATAACTACCACTGAATACTTTACAAAGTGGATCAAAGCCATCCCCTTGATGTACATAACCGGAAAAAAAATATCCAAATTCATTCTTAACTACATCATTTTCTGGTATGGCCTTTTGCAATCCATCATCACTGACAATGAACGTCCATTTAAAAACCAAGACGTTCATGACTTATGTGAGTCATTTCACATCAAATATCATTTTTCATCTCCATATTACCCACAAGGAAATGCTCAAGCTAAGGCATCAAATAAAACCATTGCTAAAATCCTTAAAAATATTGTCAACAATGTTGGCCATGACTGGCATATGCAACTCAACCCTGCTCTGTGGTCCTAGTGCACCAGCATTCGTACACCTATGGGAGCCACTCCATTCACCCTAGTCTTTGGGGCTAAGGCCATCTTTCCCGTTGAGGTTGAAATTCCTTCCTTACGAGTCTCTCTGAAGGGTCTAACTGATGATGAGGAGTATAGACAGTCATGTCTACACAAGCTAGAGATGTTAGAAGAAAGAAGGCATTATTCCCTGAACCATATGTAGGAATATTAGAACTATCTATGTCGCAATTACAACAAGAGATTAATGGTCAAGAATTTTGACATTGGTGACCTAGTCCTCATGTAAAACCCTAAGAATTAGGCTGACAAAGAAAAACCTAGAAAATTCAAACCAAATTGGCTAGGTCTCTACGTCATCATATCCTCCTTTGGTTTGGGAGCTTATCAGCTAGTGACTCTAGATGGAGAACAAATGATAGATCCTATCAATAGTCTACATCTATAAAATTTATATGCATAGCATCAAAAGATTGAGTTGAAAACTTTAAAAATACAAAAAAAAATTGAAAAATGATAAAAAAATTGTTGATGAAAACTTGGCAAACAGGTGTCTTCGCAGAACCAAAAAAAATGGAAAAAAATAGTAAAGAGAAATAATTCATCCAATAGTGAAAAGATAACAAACAGGTGCTTTGGATAGGTACCATGTTGAAAACCTGGCAAACAGGCACCATGCATAGTCAATCATTACTCTGCCATCTACTATCACTTTATCTGTCTTGGTCAATGATGAAACACATTTTTTGTCACCGCCACAACACCTTCTAGGACATCTTACCCTTCCTTTCATGGTTGACATACAGTTGACATCAAGTCTTGAATACTGTCCATCTGACACCCCATACATATCCCTTCACGTCCTTTAAAATTGGCTAAGTCTTGGACCTAACTAGAGGTAAAATTGTTATCATGTGACTACAGTGGGTGTAACGCATGGTTTGAGCAATTGTAAAAGTACTGAAAAAAGAAAAAACATTGTAAAAATTCTTGAAAAAAGACAAAAACACCATTAAATGTCTTAAAAGAAGAAAAAAAATCGTAAAATATCATAAAAAAAGACAAAAACATTGTAAAATGTCCTAAAAAATGACAAAAACATTAGAAAAAGTCCTAAAAAAAGACAAAAACATTATATAATGTCCTAAAGAAAGACCTAAAAATTGAAAAATGTCTTGAAGAAACCACAGCGAACATCAAATTGTCTCAAAATCACACAAACTAGAGCAATTTCTTGTCAATTCTTCCATTATCATTTTTCTGAACTACGTCGTCTCTATGCATTTGCTACCTAGGCAAAACTCATTTTTGAATCCTCGAGACATTAGGTCAATCCTTTTAGGTTTGTCAAAATAAAATCATGATGCAATCTTTGGTCATCAAGACAAAGTCATAGGTCTTGTCTAACTATGAGGTCTCTGAGTGTATGACGTAGGAAAGGCCATCTGTCAATGAGCCCCCGAGGCCACACTAGGTTAGTCCATTAGGGTTCATGACATTACACTTGAACACATGTTAAAAACTCTTCAATTCAAACAAGTCATCTCAAAATAAGAAAATTATTGTAACCCAATTATGACAATCATTTATTCAACATGGCAATCACACTAGCATGTCAACATTGAAATGTAGTGAAGACAAGTCAATTTAGTCAACTTTGGTCAACTACAGTAAAACTTAGTCAAAACAAGTCAAATTGTCACAACCAGTCAAACTGTCAACTCTTGGTTATCTTTCAGATGCATCCTTTTGAAGAATGGCCTTCATCATTTATGCCTTAGGATGTGTCCTTCCTAGGCATCGTCACTGTCATCCGACATTTTGAGGGATCCTCTTAACATTTAAGGATCACTCCTCTCGACATCAGTATCTTTCAGATGTGTCCTTCTAAAGAATTTCCTCTATCATTTATGCCTTAGGATGTTTCCTTCCTAGGAATTGTCACTATCATCTGATATTTTTGAGGGATCCTCTTGACATTTAAGGATCACTCCTCTCGACATCCATGAATTCTTTAGATATGTCCTTCTAAAGAACAACCTCTTTCATTTATTCCTTATGATGTGTCCTTTCTAGGCATTTTCATGGTCACCATCACTGGAATTTTGAGGGATTCCTTTTGACATTTAGGGATCAACCCTCTCGACATCAAAATTATTCAGGATGTGTCCTTGAATTTGGAAATCTTCAACATTTTTTCATATTGGCATCATCAAAACCTTGACACCCTAGCATCTCGACATCATCAAATCTAACATCTGGACATTAGAACACTTGGAATCCAAACACAATTGAAAAGCACTTGGCACATGTCTTTGGCTTCTTCATCATGTTACTAGTTGTTCAGCGAGATCCTGACATCAGGATTTAGAGAAGCAGCAATGTATCATGACACTCATGTTACTATTTTCTCAGCGATGTCCTCACTAGAGGATTTAGAAAAATAATGGCGTATCATGATAATGGCTTTATTTAGTCCTTTTGGGAATCATAATGTTATTTTCTCAAGGATGTATTAGAAACAAGATTTAGAGAAGCAATGATGTTTCATGAATTGTCCTTCTTGTCTTTTTTGCTTGTGGTTGATTATGACAAAAAGACTGGGGAAATTGCACTATGGGTATGAGTCATTATCATCCTTTTTTGTAACTTCTTGTCTTATGTGATGATACAGCCTTGCACACCTTTATTTATGTCACATCATGGTGTTTTTTGGCCATCACAACAATCTTCCCAATGATGATTAAGAGCAATAAATATTAAAATTCCTATCGTAAAGTTTTGAAGGATTTGGTCTAAGAACTAACATGCATCCTATCACCTTCTCTTTTTTGTCTCTCAATGATATCCTATGACATACAAAAACACAAGTGCATACATAATCACAGACATTGCATTAGGTCCATACATTGCATTATCCATAGGATTAAATCATATAAATTTCATACACATATTGCATTACACATAGTCATGCATTAACAAAAGCATAAACATGGCATCCATTCAAATAAATGCATTATGCATATCATCATCCATGGCATAACATTAGCATGATATATAAATAAACATTGCATTATCAGGGCATCACATCATAGGTAACCATCATAGAACATACATGATAGAACATATAAATAAATAATACTATCATCCATCATAAATGCATATCATACATCATAAATGCATAAATTAAAAAACATCACATAACACACATGTAAGTCGTATCAAAACTGCATCATATAGCATCATCTCAAAAATCAATGTCATAGAATAAAGTCAAGAGATATCCAAAAAATAGAGCTTGCAGGCTCGATAGTCAATACATAACATGTCATAATACAAAGTATGAAACATGAAGCCAGAAAATGTAAACAGACCCCTATGAATTGCTCTCCTCATCCCCTCGTGGTGAAGAATGTGGTGATTGAGGACCTATGGTCAACATTGAGATAACAAGTGGACATGTGGCAACATCTGTCTGAGAAACCAATGGAACTGGCACTAATGGCATCATCCCCATGGTAACATGCATCTGTGATGACACTCTAGCTTGACTCTATGAAGTCGAAGGATTTTTCACTAGAGGTAGACCAAGTACTAATCTATGGCTTGAACCTAATGAATCATGGGAATGCCTTGACCTATGCCTAGAAGAGTGTCTATGATGAGACCTGTGACTCAATGTATTTCCTAAAGAGGTTGAGCCCCCTACACTGCTCTAACTGCCACTGCCATTTCCACTCCCTAACCTGCTATTATCACCTATCCTTGCCTATGTCCTAGTCAGAGTGAGATCTCTCATCTCAGCTAGTATGGCCTACTCATATAACTTTTTGTATTTCCCAAGTCATAAACTAACCCTTCCAAACTCTCATGCCAAATTTGTCGACGGTCCTGTACAAATTCATGCAAACTCTATACACCACTATGTTGCCTCCAGCTAGCAGATCACTACTTGATCCCACTCTACTTGAGTCACTTCTAGCTCTACCTACATTGCTCTAACCTATGCGGCACTCTCATCCAATATCCTTTGTAGGTATACCACCCTCTGGTCTGTAGTGGCATCATGGGGAAGCACCAAGCTAAATGGTATCTCCTCCTCTCCCTCCACCATCCTCCATCTTAGGAGCCTCTCGGCTTCATCCATAACATCATCATCATCTTCATCATCATCCTCCTCCTTGTCAACCTCCTCACCACTGACTCCCTCATCTCAAGGCACATCCGCATCCACATCCACCTCAAGCTCCTGCTCTTGTCTGGACTCTTCCTTGGCTACATGCTCCTCTTGTCTCTCCTCCTCTTGCTCCTGGATCAGCTCCTCATCCTCTCTCTCTCCCTCCTCAACCACCTTAGAGATAGCATCCAATGTCAACTTGGATATACATTGTTGTACCCTCCTACCTTGCCTCTGGCGATCTCTCTTCCATCTCCAGTCATCCCCTCCATTATCCCCATCATCTACATCCTCCTTTCCCCTGCCTCCATCCTTGCCTTCGTCTCTACCACCATCTCTCCCCCTACCTCTGCCTCTATCACCATCTCTTCCCCCTCACCTCGCTTGTGGCACACATGGTATAACTGACCTCCTATCAATAGGTGCTGGCCCATCAAGAATTTTTAGTGGCACTAGTTGATGCACCTACCACCACAAGATATAGTTAGTGGTAGTCCCTAGATCTACAACTCCCGCTCTCCATATCCATTGCTGGGCTACTAGCCCGTCAATTTGTTGCTTGACAAATGGTATAGAAATCGGCGGCCCCCATGTTGACTCCCTAGAAGATCTAGCATACTTAGTTGTGCCTACTGGTATACCCTACTGCTCCTCAAACTATCACAGTACATGTTGTGGAAGGGTATGTGCAGGATCATCATGGAAAAAATAGGCCCTTAAGTGGCAAAAAAAATAGAAAAATCAAAATTAGGCAACTTGACTTAAAAATTTGAATAAATTATCTATATTATTTCAAAATATTTAAGAATAGAATCTATAGAAAATTGAATGTAGTTTCTAAACTACTGGGTTGTTTTAGAAAAAAAGGAAATCTATTTGGTGAAAATTTGAAATTTCAATGCAGTAGTACTTAAATTTTAGGGAAAAAAAAGAAGTGGGTGTCTGTCTAACCACCCTAACCACAATAAAATGATAATATTTTTTTATAAGATTTTAGATATAAGTAGAGGACTCATGTCCCAATGTGATGCATATTTTTTAGTAATTTTTTTCTAAGTAAATAATTAATTATGATTTTTTTATTACAACTTTAAAAATATATAAAAAACTTGTATGTTTGACCACCTTAACTTAGTCAAAACTTCATGAAATTCAATTCTTCTTTTTTTAATCCTATAGTATGTGAATCATAGAATGTGACACAAGTTTTGGATTTAAAAAATATGATATTGTTTGAAAGCTATAGATATTTTGCAATCAGTCTATTGATTAGGACTTTAGTCATAATTTTAATAGAAAATGAATAATAATTACATATTAAATTCAAAATAAAGCAGAATTTATAGTGGTGGAAAGCCAAGAATCTCCTTTAAAAACCCTTTTCATTTCATCAATTTTGGGTAAAACAAAAGTCGTCAGCCACATACCCATCATATTGCCACTTTTTGGCCCATCATGATCCTGCACATACCTAGAAGGTACATCTCTATAATGAGCTAACTCTACACTGTCCTACCAATCAAGTAATAGTACTATCTGCAAAGGTTGAGGTGCTCATCCTCATCATCCCACTACTGGCATTCTCTATAAGGCCTCCAAATGAATGAAACCATGGTGTCAATCTAATGGTGCCACCAACCTATCTCTCCCATCCTCATCTATTATAAGGTATCGACATAGTAATAAGCGTAAAGCATCCCCTTGACTAGTTGTGGTCTCTAAATAGGAGGTAAGAATATGGGCACATGCTCCCAAGCCCATATCATCAGAAGTGTAGTACCACACCCAATGCTCTATGCTCTCTTGTAGGCCACCTCATGAATCTGATGGTAAAGCATGCCTAACAAATAGGACCCCCAAGCATAAACTATCTTGTCTCACCTCATCCCCACTAGCACATTACCCCAACCAATGGGGAACCCATGTCCATGATGGTTAGGAATCAATATCCAACCGATCAATGTTTCCACAAATGCATCAAACCAAGCATAGTGCTCCACCATAAAATCCCAATGGATATCATATCTCTCAATGTCGAGTCTTGCACCTTGATCATGATAGTAGGTCGTGACGGTTTGATAGCCATGCTGAGGGTCATAGACAATCCTCTCTCCTTGAATCCGTAAATAAAGGATATGATAGATGTCCTCCAACATTACGATGGCCTCCTAACTCAAAGCATCATTATGATATTTATGAGTAGAACTCATTTCAAGTTTCTCACAATCGAGTAAATTAACAATAACATCATTCACAAAGATAGGTACATTGATTGGTTTAGTTGGTTCCCATTCAACAAGTTCATGATGTATTAAGGGTAAAAATTTATTAGATTGGCTAAGGTCAACGAAAGTGAGGGTTTTGATAGCCATGTTGTCAAGGTTGTCAATAGTGATGTCAAGGTCTATGATATTACTCTCCTCCAAGTCATCTATCTCATTCGATATATGTTCATCCTCACTTGAGTCATCAACATTATGTGATCCAAATACAAGGGGTCTAGTCCCTAAGCTTTGTCCCTCATGTGTGGGTGCATACTCTTTTATGACATCAATTTGTATGTCCTTGTATGATGTTTCAAATAAAGAATCCCACTCATACTCATTGGAATCTATTTTAGAACTATCCTACACTTGAATAATTCTTTCAACAACTTTATGAGTGATTTGTTCTTTTGTTTCTTCTTTATAATCCAATCATGTTTTGTCCTTTGAATGAAGTGTGAGAGGTTGGATTGGTTCTACAATTTCCTCCTTTTTTTTCCAATAGGTCCTTGTCCTTCATACCCCATTTTCTATAATATTATCTTTCCCTTTCCATATTGATCTATCTTTATGTCAATAGTTGTCGATGTAGATGCTTTCTCATCTTTGTAGAGCCAATTGAGGATGGCCTTATCTTCAGATTCATCTTCTAAAGTACCTACCTTTACAAATCTATCATCCAAAACTATGGTAGGTTGCAATGATTGTTGTGTTAATGTTGATTGTTGCCCATATGATCTTAGAGATGGCACCAACTATGAAAGACATAGAGAATGGTCAATGGAATACTCTCCCATGCCTTTATCTTTTAATTGGATCTTTTCCTTGAATTGATGTGATAGTGAATTCAGTTGACCTTCATTATTTGATGGAGTGGAGTCAACAACACTTGTATCTTTTGACTTGTCCTTTCTCTCAACCCATTTAGATACCATGTTTGTTTTCCTTTCACTGTTGGATGGACTAGAAGTGTTTTCTTCCCTATTGGGTAGGTGTAGGATCATGATGGGACAAAAAGTAGCAATATGATGGGTATGCGTAGGGTATGTGGATGGCGATTCATTTTTTCCCAAAATTGATGAAATGAAAAAGGATTTTAAAGGAGTTTCTCATCTTTCCACCAATATAAATTATGCTTTACTTTGAATTTAATAAATAATTTTTATTCATTTTCTATTTGAATTATGACTAAAGTCCTGGTTGATAGGCTGACTGAATTTTTTTTATAGCTTTCAAACGGTATCACATATTTTGAATTTGAAACATGCATCACATTCTATGGTTCACATACTATAGGATTAAAAAAATAAATTGAATTTCATGAATTTTTGACCAAGTTAAGGTGGTCAGACATACAAGTTTTTATATTTTTTAAAATTTGTAAGAAAAAAATCATAATTAATTATTTACTTAAAAAAATAAAAAAATATATGCATCACATCGGTACATGAGTCCTATACTTATATCTAAAATATTATAAAAAATAATTATCATTAAATTATTGTGCTTAGGGTAGTTAGACAAAAACCTACTTATTTTTTCCCTGAAATTGAAGTACTATTGCATTGAAATTTCAAATTTTCACCAAATAGATTTTTAAAAAAAATAAACCTAGTAGTTTAGAAATTGTATTCAATTTTCTATAGATTCTATTCTTACATTTTTTTGAAATAATATAGATAACTTATTCAAATTTTTATGTCAAGTTGCCTAACTTTGATTTTTCTGAACTTTTTGCCACTTAAGGGCATGTTTTTTCCATGATGATCCTACACATACCCTATTATGGGGCACATAAGTGTCTTGAATTGTTTTAAGCCTATTACAATATTGGGGATTTTTGTAGTTAGCTTAAATAGTGACTTCTTATCCATTGATAGGAAACTTTAAGCACTAATGAGAAGTTGAAGGTATTGCTTGTATTTCGTGAATCCAAGGACATCCCAAGAGTAGAATATATGTTAGCTCTTTGTCTAGCACTTGGAAAAATATATTCTTCACAATTGGTCCTACTTGAATAGGAAACACAATCAATCCCTTGGAGGATATTTCTTCTTCATGATAAGCTTTTATTGTGATTTTCCTTCTGACATGAATAGCATTATCAGAATATCCTAGTGCACAAACTAGTTTTAAAGTGCAAATGTTTAAACAAGCTCAACCATCTATTAAGACACATTTAACACAGTGTTTGTGGATTAATACTTCAATGTGAAGGGTGGAATTGTGCAGATGAGTAAGTGATACATCATCTTGTTCAGAAAATGATAGGAAGTGAGGCATGGTTAAGTGTCCCACCATAGCCTAGAATTGGAAAACTTCCAAATTATTGGGTATTGTGGTGGCCACAAGAGCTTGTTCCAAAACCTCCTTATGAGATGGTGAGATTTTAAGGAGTTCTAATATTGATATTTGGGTTGGTATCTTCTACAGTTGATCGACTATGTTGTATTGATTTGATGGGAAAATCATTGTTTTAGATGCAAATCCTTTCACTATTAATTTGGATTTCCCCCTTGTTATGTTGACTTGTTGATAATCTTTATTTTCCCTAATTTTTATGACATTAATATAATTATTGGATGTGATCATGTTTGGGATTAGATTTAATGGTATGATGTCATTGATTCCAACGTTATGAGTTTTATTATCAGTGACACTATTATTCTCAACTGCAGAAATACAATGAATAGTGTTGTCATAAATGTAGTTTACATTTTTACCTTTATTGTTTGTAGAAGAAGATTTTCCCTTTTCATAATTTGGTAAAGAAATTTTAAATGCACTATGATCATTGTTCATTTGATATCCCTCTACAAATACTTTCTTGTTTTCAATCAAGTCTTGTACTAGATTTTTGAACTGCATACAATCATTTGTTTTGTGTCCTTTGTTTTTATGAAAGTAACAATAATTTGTATCATTCCACCATGATGGTTTTACTCTTGGTTCCTAATTTCTTTCTTCAAGTAGTGTGATAAGTCCATGTGTAAGAAGTTGTCGCATTGCTAATATTCTAGTGTCTATCCCAATGGTGTGAATCTTCTTTGATTTGATGGTTTTTAATATGATTGTGATTTAGATTCACCATTGTTTGGATTGTTGTTTTGATTGATACTTTGATTGATGTTTTGGTCATTTTTTTGATTGTTCTTTGTAGTAGTTGTCAAATTAAATATTGGTTTCACATTTTTTGTTTCATTTGCAACATCATTGTTACAAGTATTTCTAATCTTTTTTCAACTTTCGTTTATCATTTTTATTATAGTGGTCTAAGGAGTTAGTATTATTTGATCCTTCATTGTAGTGTTTGATTACCCCTCTCTTGACCAAGGCTTCTTCGATCTTGAGCCCGTTTTCAATCACTTTATCAATTGTAGAGGGGAATTTTAGTTCAAGCATGTAGCTCATTGCATCAGTTAGGTTGTTAATGAATAGTTCCATCTTTTCCTCTTCCGGTATAGAATGAGGATACCTTGAAAACAACCTTCACCATCATTGTAGAAATGAGAGGAATGTTTCACCTTTCTTTTTTTTCACATTGTAAAGATCCTTTATTGTTATCTCATGTTGACATTTGTTATAGGAATATTGTGAGATAAACTTGTTGACTAGTTCTTCAAAAGATCGAATTCCTAGCAGTAGTTTAGAGAATCATTCCATACATTGACCTCCTAAACTTCTTGAAAACAACCTTATCAAATAATTTTCCTCTGTTGGTTCTCAGTTGTGCTCTGGTTGGTTTGTCCTTGATGACAAAATTCTACTTTGGGTATCATATCAGCATGACATTCAAGTGGTCTTGAGGAAAGGACTATCGGCATGACTTCAAGTGGTCTTGGCAACAATGGAAATGTCTATCGGCATGAGTTGTGTTCACCACTGAGAGGTCTTACTGAATGAGTTAGGTTTCACTGACTTATAATTAAGGAGGTTCAATCGGCGTAAGTAATCCTATCAGAATTGTGTCTTGGTGAGTTTGACTTGTTACATTGACCGACTAGCACATTAAAGATTCACTTCGGTCAGACATGTTACTTTCAGTGTGAAGTCATAGTAGTTTCACTTTGTCACACCGACTGGTGGTGGGAAGATACATCGGTAAGAGTTAAGGTTTTCGACATGAGGTCTCAATGAGTGACCTTTGGTCTCACTGACATTACACATGGATTTTCATAGGAAGCTTTTGGCATGTCTTCTTTTTTGTTTCAGCGACAGAAAGTGATCTCTATTGGCATATGTTATTCTGTCGGTATGTGGTCTCAGTGAAATTGGTATGTCACACCGATTGGAGATTAAATGGAAACACATTAGCAAGAGCTTAGGGCTTCGGTGAAGGTTCATAGCAAATGTGCAATGTCACATTGACCACCATTGGAGAATTGGATATCGACAGGAGGTCTTAGCGATTCCGTGGTGTCTTAGCGACTCAGAGTGGATAAATTTTTTCAGTATGACATAGTGTGCTCTCCAAGAGGTCTCCCCGATATTGATATGTCTCACCGATGGAATACAATTGGACTTTATCGATGTGAGATTTTTTCTCTCTTGGCGATCTAAGGTGTGTTCGGGTTGTTTCAGTATGACACAATATAATCTATGGGAGTTCTCCCCGATATCGATATCTTATAGTGACCCACTTGGGATAGATGGCCTCATCAGCAAGAAAAACCTTATGTCACAGTGACACACAAGATGGTGGGTGACTTTTGGTATAATGAAGTTTATCTATATGAGGTCTCCCCAAGAGCAAGATGTTATGGCGACAAGTTTGTTCACAAGGGCTCTTCGCAAAACAAAGACTTGTCTACAAGATGTCTCTCTGATATCAAAAAGCTATAGCGATAGTGATTAAAACTAAAGGGAATCTTGGTGAGAAACTTGCTTATGTCTCAGTGACACCAAATGAAAGGATGACTTTTGGTCAAACATAATGATATCTGCGAGAAGTCTCCTCGACTGTAGAAAGTCACAATGACAAATAGTGGGTTGACTAAAGGTGTTATGTTGACTTCAACATAATGTTAGGGAAATATTAGTGATTATTCTTTTTGACTGGGTAAGGAACCCTAGCCGCCACCATTGTTATCTACCTCTCTATTATATCTTACATGGCTGTTTTCAAAAATGTTGAGTCTTTGATAATTGTTTGGACTATGAACTCAATAAATGAGAGCTCGACCTATTTTTTGGCAATGATTCTCTGGAGTTTATTTGAATGCTACTCAAATAGGTATCTTTATTTGGTATGTTCTTTTAGCTACTGGTAGTTCTTGGGCATTATCTTGTTGTCTGGAAATCTCTTTATAGTTGGAGACGTTTCTTTGTATGGTCAGATCTTTGAAAAGCTTTGTTATATTGTGACAAAGTATTTACAGCCTTCTGGATAGGCGTTACTCCTACAAACATTTACTATTTGGCATCATTCTTCCTGAAAATAGTATGAGGTTTCAGTTTCCTTTTGACCTCGTATTCTTTGAAGATCTTCTTTATGGAAAACATACTTGAAATATTGTATAAAGACCAGAGTTGAAAACACTGTAACTTCTTTTGGTAGTGATTTGTGAAGGTATTGAAATAATCTATATTTAAAATATGAAACAAAAAAGATGTAGAGATATATTGTAATATTCTTTTCTATGTACTATTTTAAGGATTCAATTATTGAATCTTTAAGGTATTTTGTAGACAAGAAAATAGAGATTCATGTGCTTAACTAAAAACAAAGAAATCCTCTGAGTTGTTATTGTTGTTCATAACATAATTTGAGGGGTTGGTACTCCTTGAGATAGATATCTCTAAATGAGGGGTTGGTGCTCCTTGAGTGGGTGCTCAAAAACAACCTATAAGGCATTGTGAATGTTTGATTTAAGGATTAAGCCTAGAAGGCATTTCAAGAGTGGTTTTTATACCCCGGGAGGGTTTTCCATTTGGCAAATTTTGTGTTTCCTTGTTCATTTGTGTTCTCACTCTTTACTATGTTGTTGTTGTTTCAGTTCACTGTTGGATTATTACTTTTCTCAATTCTGTTTATGAATGATTACATTCAACTCATGAATGCATTAATCAGAGTAATATTGAGATCAAATTTGAGCTATGTTTTTGAATTTTTGCAAATTGGTCAAATCTGTTAAGACACAGATTCACCCCCCCTCTTAGTGTCATTTTAACTCCGACATCCTCTTATGCAAATTCTAAACTCATTGTTCTAAATTCCTTCACATGATCTATTGGGTAATTTTTACCATTGTATTTGTCATATTTTGAGAATTCACAATCTCTAAGAAATGGTATCATGTCCACACTTGGATCGAAAGGATAGGGAAAAATTTCTTGTAAGAAGTATCTTTTTGCGGTCCCTTTTTGCATATTCTAAAGTTGTAAAATTTGCATTTGATGTGTTAGGGAAACCACTTGATCTATGTTTTGTGGTTTAGTTTCAGCTATTACAGGTGCTTCTTTTAGTTGATTGACATCAAATTCCTTTGGAAGTTTTGCACCTAGCTCAAGTAGCATAAAAAGGTATTTTTCTCCATCTTGTTCCAAAAAAAATTCCATAAATTTATGGAAGTTAGGATCTTGTTGTGTCATTTGGATATCTTCTTCAGTTATTTCATTACCATAATTTTGGTGGAATCTATGAAGGGATTTTCTTCAACCATGGTATTTAGTGTTTCAATTTCTTTCTCTCTAAGTTTCTTCCTTTGTAATCTTGTCAAAACTGGCATACAAGTGTTGTTATTTTCACTAGACTTTGATCTTTTATTTGGATGAGTGTGAAGGATATTAACTAAGTCAAATAGAATGATAAATTCTATTGTTGATACTAAGTTAAACTCTAATTATTTTGCTTTTTGTTTTTTGATTGTAGGATGACAAATCTTGATGACGAAATTTAGGTTAATAATCAAAGTTATCTTTGGTGATTTTTAGGAACTTTAGAATGTGAGATCTTGATTTAGTTTGAATAATTTCACTTGAAAAGTTGTCTTTGGAAATTTTTTGAGACAATGGTTTGAATGATAAATTTTTTTTGTTTTGATAAAAATCTAGATACTGATGTTAATTATTTGATTGATGGGGAAAATAACTCTCTAGTTCTTTATTCTGAGGATGCACTATAATAGACCTCAAATGCACTATAATAGACTTCAAATGCGCAATAATAGACTTCAAATGTGCTATAATAGACTTCAGATGCACTATAACAGACCTCAAATGCACTATAATATGGTGTGAATGCATTGATAAACTAATTAAATGCACTTAAAAACTAGGTACATGTGCTAAAATAGAGGCTGGTTGCACTACAATCTTGGGTAAATGTGCTAACATACTAGGTAGATGCATTGTAAAACAAGATAGATGCACTAAAACAAACTTTAAATGTGTTGTTTAAATATGGCAAATGTGCCAATAGACTAGGTAGATGTGCTAAAGCAGAGGTTGGTTGCACTAATCTAGAAGCAGTCACTGGTTTTTCCGTCCGTTCTACTTTTTCTCAGTAAAAAGATGAATTTCCAAGGTATAATTTTCTAACCTATGAAGATTATGGAGGGATGCTTCACTTGTAAATCTTTGAATTTGATGAACTAATTAGATGACACCTTTGGAAATTATTATACACACACAACAACAAGTTTGTAAACATTGTTTGCAACACTACATATTAAACAAAGAGCATGTATTCTAGAATCAAGTCTGATTCTTTCAATTTCCATAGGTTTAACACAAATAAAGATAGTTAAGCACTTTTTCTAATTGTCAAGTAGGTCACTTAAGATACTAAAACCCATAGTTTGCAACTATGCCAGCTCACACAACCCTATCACCCTCTAGAGGGCACCTATGTTTTTTCCTTTCTCGAGACTTAACCAAAGTTGAATCTTCCACTTTTGGCCAGGGTCTTTGAGAGTTATATGGTGAGTCTTTTGGGGGTAAATTCTTCCCTCCCCTTGCACCGTGATATAAAAAGTGTTCAAAAACTAACACAGTTGGATTATACACTAAAGTTCATAGAAAGGGTATTCGTTTGATGTGGAAATTGATAAAATCCCTCAGGAGATCTCCCAATCTTTAGAAAAAATATTTTTGGGATGGTTATCTTGCACATTGTTGTTGAATTGTGGGTTTCCCTAAATTCACTTTTGATAAGAGTGGGTTGGAAAACCTAGATTTGGTTGTTCCCACTTAGGTCATTCCCATAGTTTGAGTACTTTTTCCCACTACAGAAGGCCTTCTAAAGGTGCTAATAAAGTAGGATAGCAAGTCTAGCATTTTGATCACCCATTTAAGGGGAGAGCATAAGCCTATTACTTTCAAAACACAATGGACACATTGTTCAAACTATTTCTTTTAATTAAGCTAGATGTACTATCTTAACCAAAGTAAAAGTAGTAATAAATTAAAATCCCTGCAAATACCATTAGTAATTTGTGATATTTTTTCTTTTACTGGCATAAGTGTTGTCCAACAACTGTCTTTAACCAACATATTTTTCCTATAGGACAAAAAATAAGGATTAATTCTAGGAATTTTTAAAATTCTATAAAAATAGTTAGATGTGCCATAACAGTCATTAGATGTGCTAAAATATTATTTTAATGCACTAAAGTAACAATTCTATCCACTATAGAAATTGATGAATGTGCTAAAAAAAGGGTCAACGCGCTGAAAGAAAACCCCCTAACTAGTGAAGTAGAATACTAGATGCGCTATAACAATGCTCATATGCATAAAAAAATCTCTTGGATGCATCATAATAGTGCTTGGATGTGCTAAAATATTTCTCATATGCATCATAAAAACTCTCGATTGTGCTAAAACAAAACACGTCAGAAACTTGCAAGCGTAAGTTTCAGAAAAAAGATGTTAAAAATGGGGTTTTTGAGCCCCACGATGGGTGCCAATTTATGTGTGAGTAAAATATGCATAATGGATGAAAAAAAAACCTAATAAGACATTATATCAAAAGATTTAAACAACATTTAACCTAATTAAAGCAAGAAATCTCTTTAAAGCATCCTATTGCTCTCTATCTCCAAAGATTTATTAAATCATTGTGGCTCTTAGATTGTGTAAGCACTATGACTATTAAAATGATAATCTAGAGAATGAGATATTGTAAAATATAGGAATCTAATCCTATGTAATGATTTCCAAATGATATGGTGATGACACTATAGCCTTAAATGACATGAAAATGATAAAACAAACTACTGTAAACTAAGATGCATCTAAATGAAAAGCCATGATTATGATTGTTATATGATTTTTTATTATTATTTTCTATTTTCTCAATGCTCAAATGCTTCGATTTGATTTGAAAGATTCAATGGTGAAGGATGAATAATCTTGAGAAGACTATGGAGATTTTTCCTCCCCACAAAAATATTCAACTAGAGGATAGGAATGATCAATGGAAGAAGATGAAGAAGTTCGCCTGTAATTTGTCTCCAAATTTGTTTGTGAAGGCTGAGTTGAATTAATTAGATATAAAATATCTAATTTTGTTGGTGGATATGGTGAGTGAAAAGAGGAAATAGTTGTAGAAATGTTCTTTTATTTGAATATTTGGATTTATTCCATTTAGCAAAAGAGGATATTCAATTTAATAAAACAAACTATAGAAATATATTTATTAAATAAATATAGAAGAAATGCGGTAATTAAATAAAACAAAGTATGAAAATTGTTTATTTAATTAAAATAGAATGATGTGATTAAGATAGAATAAATATATAATTATAGAATAATTTTGATAATAATAATTAAATAAAACAAAGTATGTGAGTTGTTTATTTAATTAAGATGAAATAATATAATAAAGATAGAAGAAATAAGTGTGAATTATATAAATAAATATTTCTATTTATTTATAAGTATATGGAAATATAAGGGTTAATTAATAGAATAAATCATATTTAATTAAGTAGATTATCTAGACCATTTTTAGATGTATACATTGATAGCTAGGAAGCTAGGAGATAAGGAAATAAGGTTTAAATTGCAAATTTGTTAGGTATTTGATCAATTTAAGCCTCAGGATGCACAATATGGGTTAATAAGGGCCTATTATTGATGGTGTGAAGAGTAATTAGGGCTTGGGACACAAAATTTAATGTGAAAGTTAGATTAGATACACTTTACAACACTAAAATGAGGTCCACATAGCCTAGGAAGGCACAAGAACCAATCTGAATGTGCAAGAAACATTACAACACTAGTTTAACATTAAATTTATTTTACAAGCCTTCTCATTTTATGTGAAGATGTAGTTAAATACATTTTATAATTTTGAACTAGGAAGAAATGGGTTCATTAAATCTAGAAAAGCATGAAATCCCTTTACAACACTTTACACCACCTTTATAAGACATTGTTAAAAGCATGTTATTTGATTTGCAAGGGTCGAAGACCTAGTGTGGATGCATAAAAAATCTCACAACACCTGAATTGAATGGAATCATTAAGTTCGATTTATCCCAAATCAAACAAAAGATCCATTTTTTTATGCCATAGTTCTACAAGCATTTATACTAATTTGATGTTTTTGAGAGTTTAGTTGATTAAGGTTCATCATTTATAGCACATGCAAAAATTGTGATCATGTTGTGTCATGACCATTTTGGTCATGTCAATTAAAAATATCTCTAGCAAATGAGTACATAAGCATTAGTGTCTAGGATCCCTAAGATTTTCTATACTAATGGTGTTTGTTGAGGATCTATGTTCTTGGTAAACTTCACAAGGATTATTTTCCTATGGGTAGATCTACACGTACCAAGGTACCTTTGGGGATAGTTCATAGTTACCTCATGTCATTTCCAACTTCAATTTTAGGGGCCAAATATGTGCTCACATTTATTGATGACTTCTACATGAGTACATGGGTGTACTTTATTAAGTACTAGCATGATTCCTTTGATTATTTTAGGATATTCAAGGAATTTGTAGAGAAATATAGTCTTTCTATCAAGAAGATATGCATAGATAATGGGGGTAAGTAAATCAAAATTTTAGGGACTTTTGCTCTGAGCATGGTTTGCAACATTAACTTATAGCTCTATATACACCTCAATAGAATAGTGCTGCTAAGTGAAAGAATAAAACTTAATGAGAGATGGAAAACTATATGATTCAATCATGAGATATGCATTCTTCATTTTGGGTTGAGGTAGTTAATTGTGGTAACTATATTTATAATTGTATTCCTGATAAGGTATTACAATATATAACTTCTAAGGAGGCTTCATCCCATGTCAAGCTCAATGTATCTTTATTTAGATTCTTTGGTAGTGAGGCTTGGGGAATTCATTCCTGAAGCTTAGTCAAAATCCATGGAGAAGAAGAGTTGACCACTCATATTTTTCTACTATTATGATATTAAGGTGTATAAGTTGTTTGATCCTGATTCTATAGAGGTCTTATTCCAAAAAGATGTGTACTTTGATTAGCACTTTCCTCTAATGGATTCTCCATCCCCACCTTCTCTCTCATCACCTACTATTCACTCATATCTTGGGGATTACTCATTTCTTGAGGATGACGATGATGCTCCAACTATCCCACCACCTCCAAATATTCAACCTTTACCCAAGTGGGCCCACAATACTATTAGGTGTTCCTTCAAACTCTCATTTCACTTGTGCATAAACATTAGGTGTTAGTATTTTGAGTCATACCATTTTGGATTATTCTCAAGAGGTTTTAGAGGTAGTTCATATTCTTGAGTGGGATAGTGTTATGGTAGATGAGTACATTCTTCTCTGATGAAGAATCATACTTGGGATTTAGTTCCTCTTCCTAAGAGAAGAAATTTGGTTCGATGCAAGTGGGTGTACTATACAAAATATGTTTTAGATGGTTCTATTGATAAGTATAAGTCTCATCCTATTACAAAAGGCTTCTCTCAGGTTGAAGGAATTGATTATTCTGAGACCTTTGCACCTATTTCCATGATGGTTTTTTTATTTTTTGTGATTTTTGTGACACAAAAATGAATGCCTAAATGAACAATGCAAAGATATGCAATATTAAACCTATATATAAGGTGAATTGCTTCACATTTCAAAAGGTATATAATGTTAACATGTCAGGTTCACCAAAATTAAACAAAGGGAAAGGGGGTTCCTTTGGAGGTTTGCACCTCTTTAGGGTTTGACACCTTTTCCTTGTTTTAATAGAGAAGGATGGTTGATGGGTGGTTGTTTAGGGTTTGATGGATTTGGACAAGATATAGGACTAACTTACAACATGAAAGGTGAGTCAACCTACCCTTGAATAGACTTGGAATGGATTTGGAAATGAAATGCAATCATCTAACTAGGATAATGATGCAATTAACTATTCTAATGTGAAAACAATAGATCTGGAAAATCACAAAGGAATTCAAACTATAGAAATGGACTAAGAAGAGTAATATACACTTGTTATATGAATTTGGGGTTGAAAATAGAGGATAAATTCACCCAAGGTTCCTATGTATTTGTAGATGAACTTCAAATCTAATTTTATAGTCCTTAGGAGACAAACCAAAACTTCTTGTTCCTCTGTGTCACACTATTGGATCACTATTGAATACTAAAATAACTGAATTTCTATAAGTTTTGGGTTTGATTACAATAGTGAATAATTGACCTTCAAACTTCTTCCAATATTGTTTAGACCTAAAACTTGCATATTCAAAGAGAGAGGAAGGTTTGTTCCATTTAGGGTCTTGGCTTAGTCAAACCCCATGTTATAAGTGTTTCCACTTCCACAATGGCAATGTCAATGATAGGGATCCTAGATCCTTTTGAGGGATAAATATAAATGATACAATGGATGATGAATCAACAATGTAATATATCTCACTACTCATCAATGACTTCCTTGAAGGACTAAAATCATGTACATCTCCTCAAGGATTGAATGTTGCTTGCTTAAATTCCATGAAGACTTGCAAGGGTTAGATCTCACAAATACAATGATAACATAAACATCAAGAAACTTGAGATGATTCTTTGATGTTGAATTTCTACAATAGATCTTGAAATTTTTCTCTTTCCTTACTTGATAATGATCTTGACAATAATTATTTCTCTTAATGCTCAATTCTTTCACTTCTTGCTAGATACATTTCAAATGATTCGATTATTGGGTATTTATATACAATTATTCTAATTTCTTGTAAACTAGATCCCAATAGCTAACATTGGACATTTGAAATCTAAATAATAAAATGCCACCTCTGAAATATTCAATTTTGGATCCAAATTAGGGGGACATATATACCCTAGGCGTCAATGTCTCAAACCTATTTTTTAGGAATTAAGGTGTTGGGAGAAAAATATTAAATAAATGCATTAGCTTTCTATTTGCAATTTTTTGGTAAATGTTTAAATGGGCCAAAAAATGCATAATTTAGGAAATCATGTGTACAATTAGGTCCAATTGCTTAAGGGGGAGAAAAACAATGTGAAATTGTCAAGGATGACAATTTACAACACTACAAAAATAATACAATCTACGGATATTCTAGAAGAGGAAGATGATGAAGTGTGATGATCTACATTAGAATATATTTAAGCTTTGTGTTCATGTCTTCAAGTTGTCTCTAGATGTGTAGCTTAGGAACATAGTTCTACAAGATTCATAGGTCTCATAGACCAAGTTGCACATTGTCTTCCACATGTTCTAGCATCAAGGATGGTGAAAAACACAAGATCTACCATGAATATTGAACACATTTATAAATACTTTTTTAATCTCCAAGCGAAGTAGAAAGAAAAATTTATATCATTTCTAGTTAGCAAAGCTAACAAAAAGAAACCACAAATACTCATCGAGAGAAGCATCACCATCAACTAGCACAACAATGTTGGGAAAACTGGATAATAAACCCACAACCATATTCTCATGACCAAGCATATCAAGTATAGTAGTGTTAAATTTGTATAATATCATCCATTTAATAACTCCACCATTATGAATGATTTATCATAATAAAATTGAGGGTAGACTTATTAATATGATAAATACTTGATAATTATAAAATGGATTAAAAAATACTATTAAAATCAATGCTTGTGTAGAGATAATATAAAATCATTTCCAATTAACATAAGAATGCATACCTTGATGTTATCAAAAACTCACACATGTGGTTGTATTAGAAGCATCAAAATAATAATCAATGATATATTTATCAACAATCAACCAAAGATTTCAAAAATTCAATGGATTCCCCCACAACTTAATTTCATATTTTAGAATCATGAGGGTATTAGGATAATCCAAAGTATCAAGAAAGAAAGTGACATATTTAATAATACATTGATCCTTATTTATTGAATGATCATTCATTTGTAGCATGTTGTGTGTGGTCATTAATGCATTCAAACCCGTCTCGTTCTTCTTAATCATAAAAGAAATTATCAGACCTATATCAATAAATGTGTGAGGAATATATTGTTTTACCATAGGCCTCCAAAGATCTAGATGTTTAAGTATAAAAACATTTATAAATGGTAGATCTTGTACGATGTCATTATATGTATCTCACACAACTCTTGAATCATTAAGACATATAATTCACCATTTCTCATTGCATGAATAATTTCAACACATGTCTTTATCATTTTAATGATAAAAGTAGAATTAGATTGAATTATTTCCTTATGTGTGCAAATTATTTCTAACAGTTGTCATCCATTAAGTAGATATGAAAAACTATTTAAAATGATTATATTTTAATGGATCATATTGTTCCTCAAATTCAATTATACCAAAATCACATCCATTATTTGTTTTGACAAAATTGAATTGTGATTCACCAATTTCAAGCACATTAATGGAATGTGAATGGATCATTGAAACATCAAGTAATTATATGCATTTTGAACCACCTTATTATGTAATGTTTTATTAGGCATTGTAGTTTCCCTTGGTGGATATGTTGGAGTGGATGGTGGGTGATACAAATGGGATAATGAAAATGGTAAAATTTGTTGTGGATATAGAGTGGGTGGGATTAGGTAGGATGGGTATAATAGAGATGGTAATGATGGGTGTTGCGGTTGTTGTGAGCATTTATTTTGACATTTTGGTAAGATGAAGATTGTTCTCATCCACCGTAAATGTTAGATGGAGAAGCATTTTGTGAAGAAACATATTGGTCTTCAAATCCAATAGAATTATGATACATTTTAAAATCATTAAGGATAACATGATATATACCTGATTTAATGTGTGTAATTGTTTTTGAGTTATAAAAAAGACTTATTCATTTCCACCGTTCTAATATTGAGGCTCACTTATAACATATATTTCCTTCACCATGTCCTCTTGAATAGCTTGGCATGTGCACTTATCTTCTTCCTTGAAACAAATAGAAAAAAATGGGTCAAATATTCATCTATGGATTCATTTTCAAAATTCCAATGTCCCTTTAAAAATTCATCAATTATGTGTTCTTGCTCAGTTATAGGAATAATACCTATAAATGTGTATGATGATGGTAGTGTTAGATCATGATAAGCTAAGATCCATTCTTTAGGTAGACAGAATATAAAAACATCACCTTGTGTTAGTGTGATTTCCCCACCAATTTCTTCTTTGTTTTTTTAAATTTAAAATTAATGTGTTTGAACTACCTTGAAAATGCAACATTTTTATGGTTCTTTTTGTTTCTTTAAAATTACTTCTTTAGCTATCAATTGACTCATAACAACAGGCTTGAATATATCAATGGTTTTACCTTCTAATATCTACCTACAAATTGAAACCATGCATCTATATGATTTATAATAGAAAAAACTAAGGGTAATTATCCAAATGAGGTTGAATGTCATGTAGAATTTCATCTTAGTGCATTGGTCCTAACTTAACTCACTAGGTTTTCATGACTTTAACGCCTCTCCCCAAAAATGACACCAAAATGTTTGGACAAAACTATGGATCAAAACTATCCTTGCAATTCTATCAAATTGGTTGAATCAATCCTTTGTTGGAAAAAAAAGGACAAACAACTAAGAGGGGGTGTGAATCAGTTGTCACAAAATAATAAAATTTTCAAAATTTACTTAACTTAATGTCAGATCTAATAAATAAGAAATTAACACATTAGAGAGATAGAGAACACCAAGATTTTTTCTTACGTGGAAATCCTATTAGGGTTAAAACCATGGTGGATGTTAGTTCAAAAAATTATACCCTATTAAAAGTTTAATGAAAACAATAAAGGGGAATGCACATGCATTCAAGCACACTTCCTAGAGCTCACTACTCAGTTACAAAAGGCACTCACTACTCAAAAATACATAATAGGATTAAATCTGAAGGGTACAAACTAAGAAAATAGCTTCTACACAAGGGTATGTGCAGGATCATCATGGAAAAAATAGGCCCTTAAGTGGCAAAAAATTTAGAAAAATTAGAGTTAGGAAACTTGACATAAAAATTTGAATAGGTTATATATATTATTTCAAAAATATGTAACAATAGAATCTATAGAAAATTGAATGTAGTTTCTAAACTACTAGGTTTTTTTTAAAAAAAAAATCTATTTGGTGAAAATTTGAAATTTCAATGCGATTGGTACTTAAATTTTAGGAAAAAAATAAGAAGTAAGTGCATGTCTCACCACCCTAACCACAATAAAATGATAATATTTTTTTTTACAAGATTTTACATATAAAAAGAGGACTCATGCCTCGATGTGATGCATATTTTTTTGTAATTTTTATCCAAGTAAATAATTAATTATGAATTTTTTATTACAACTTTTTAAAAAATATTAAAACTCGTATGTCTAACCACCTTAACTTGGTCAAAACTTCATGAAATTCATTTTTTCTTTTTTTAATCCTATATTATGTGAAGCATAGAATGTGATGCATGTTTTGGATTCAAAAAATGTGATATCGTTTGAAAGTTATAGATGTTTTTCAATCAGCCTATCAATCAAAACTTTAGTCGTAATTTGAATAGAAAATGAATAATAATTACTTATTAAATTCAAAGTAAAGTATAATTTATATTGGTGGAAAGCTGAAAATATCCTTTAAAAACCCTTTTTGTTCCATCAATTTAGGGTAAGAAAATAGTTATCATCCACATACCCATCATATTGCCACTTTTTGGCCCATCATGATCCTACACATACCCACAAGCTTGATTACAATTCCAATTAAGCACAAAAAACTCCTTCAATTTTCACTCAATCTACTTCACACTTCACTCAGTCTTCTTCACACTCTGCTTTGTAATCGAATAATTATCACACATACACACATAGGATCACACCCAACACAGTTTACACCAATGAAACAATCACTGTTATATATTCACATCATGGATTACATCAACAACTTAGTCAGCTAGAAAAATGAAACATATTTGCAATGTCGACCCAAATTTATGATTAAATTTTCAATTTGGATGTAAACACCATTAGCCAAAATAATGATGCGACACAAAACAATATTCACAAGCACACTAAACATTCAAATTTTACTTTTCAAGGATCCACAATATGTTACCACCATCATGTTAGCCAGAAGCATGAAAACCCAAATGTGCACAAGAAATTTTTTTGACAACAAGCACACCAATCAATGTGGATGTACAAGAATGATGGTGAATGATCTAGAAGCATCTAAGAACACAAGGAAATAATAGAGAAGCACCCACAACAACAAAGATTATCAAAATCACACAAACTTCACTCACGAACATGAAAAGAGACCATAAAAATACTGTCATACCACAACACGATAAAATCTACATGAAAACCTATGTAACTTCTAGAAGATGATCTAGATACTCTAAAAAATAAAACCTTTAGTCCACAACAACTGATCTTAAATGTCCAGAACAAGATGCCTTCATGACCTACACAGTTCCACTAGGAACCTGTAACACTTTCTTTTACAATTTTCTCAATATCCTTGACATATATAGCCTTCAATACACCAAATGCTAATAGTGTTGACATCAATGAAAACCACATATCAGAAACACATCCAAAGTATCCAACAATCTCGTCCTTTGGCATTGATGGCAACACATTATGTGAAAAATACTATCAATCCAACACACTTGCTTCTTAACTACTTTTCTCCTACAAGGCTCTTCTCCTCGGAAGATTTTTCAAATTTTACATCTCCCCCTTTGACATCAATGGAAAAGGTAACCCTGACCCTTCCATATACATGCTCTGAACCACATATCTACACATCTAACTACTGCCCCTCAGTAGTAGCCATGAAAACATCAATCCATATTAGAATAAAGCAATGTAACTTATAGATTGATGCAAGTAAATGCATATTTTAGTTCTTATCAGGATGGCTAATTATCCCTAGCATTCCTTTGAGATACTCAAAAGTATCCTTCAACAATGACTTAGTAAAGATGTCTGCAATCTATTCTTTGGTAGGCACATACTCTAATCTAACTTCTTTCTCATTCACTTTCTCCCTCAAGAAGTGAAACTTGATTGATATGTGTTTAGTCTTAGAGTGTAGCACTAGATTCTTTGAAATATTTATTGCACTTGAATTGTCATAGTATATGGAAATAGGCTCTTCATATATCATGCTGATATCTTTCAATATTTGTTTCATCCATATCACTCAAGTACAATTATTTGCAACAACAATATATTCAACTTCAACAGTAGATAGAGAAATGGAATTATGCTTTTTACTCAACCAAGACACTAGCTTCATCCCTAGGAAGAAAGCACCAAGACTATTGCTTTCCTTTTCATTTACATCTCCAGCCCAATCGACATCAGTATATGCACTCAAAGTGAAATCATCATCCTTTGGATACCAAAGTCCAAAGTCAATTGTTCCTTTCAAATATCTAAAGATTCTCTTAACGACAGTCACATGTGATTCTTTTGGATCAACCTGAAATCTAGCAACCATACATACAACATTCATAATATCTAGTCTAGTTTGGGCTAAATAGAGAAATCCATTGATGCAAGAGCATCTAGTGGTGTAAGGGCAATCTTGCATCACCCAAAAAATAGTTAAATTTCAAGTTTCTTAGTTTTTAGATGTTTTTACATTTTTGGATACCCTTTTCGTCATAATGAAATTCCCAATTTATGGTTTTTATTTTCTATTCCTGGGTTGAAAGATATTGTAGTTTTAGTTTCCTAGATTTGCACCTGAAAATCTTCTGAGTTGGATTTGAGGCACTTAGAGCTTCCAGAATGGTCCCGAAACTTGCCAAAATCAGCATAGAGAATTTTGAGCGTGTTGTTGACTTCGAGACCTTTCCAATGGTTCAAACGGTTCATGAATCAGAACCCCAGATAAAAAATTATGGCCTCAGGAAGTTGGCGCACTTTCTAGAAGATACAATTGCAAATGTTCTTTTGAAATTTGAACTTCAAGTTGTAATTTTCAGTGCCAAACCACCTAAACTCAAATTTTAATTTTGTTTTGGCTCCAAACTAAAGAGGAGCTCTATTTATGGGTGGGTTTCTAATTTTTTGGGTAACTTTTTGGGGACAAGCTCGCATATTGTGAAAGGGTTATGCTGTAGCTTTCTGTAACTTGCATGTGTTGTAGAACTTGGGGATTTGAGATTCTCTGCATGTAAGAAGTTCCATTTTCTGAATAATAAAATTATTCTCTTATTTGCAGGTTATTTTATGTGTCTCAGGTTGTGCCCTCATCAAGTGGTATCAGAGCGGGTTTTCTTGAGCATGTGGATAGATCACCAATCGTGAGGCAATTCGCACTAGGACCATGGTTGTGGGTTAAGGTCAAGAAAGATGCCTCCAAGAGTGATGCCTAGTAGGCATGGTGGTACCAAAGGTGGTCGAGGTGGCAGAAATGTTGGTGGAAGAGATGCACTGGCAGCCCTCTAGAGATAGATTGACACATTACAAGAGCAGGTGAGAAGAGGGTTAAACCCGAGGGAGGAAAGTGAGGATGAAGGAGAGGAAGAAGGTTCAAATGTAGAAGAGGAAGAAGAAGCAATTGATCAAGACCAAATGCAGCTAATAAGGGCCATTTCAAAGATCGGGAAAAGACCCAGAGCAGAAGTCCCCAGTTATTCCGAAAGTCTGAACCTGAAAGAGTTGATCAACTAGATCAATGAGCTAGAAGAATATTTTGAGTATGAGGAAATAGAGGACCCATATCGGGTTAAGTTTTTGAAAATGAAGCTGAAGGGCCATGCCAATATTTGGTGGAAAGAGGTCCAATTGGAAAGAAATCGAAGAGGAAAAGTCAAGATCACCAAATGGGATCGCATGGTAGAGAAATTGAAGAAGCAGTTCATACTAGTGGACTACGAGTTAGATCTATTGAAAAATTGCAAGGGTTGAACCAAGGAAGCAGATCTGTGAAAGAATACACTAAAGATTTTCACAAGATAATCATCAGAACGGGTCACACAGAGGCCAATAAGGAGAAGGTAGCCCGATATCTTAATGGGTTATGACCGAGTATTCAGGAGGAGTTAAGCCTAGTTAGAATGACCACCATTGAGGATATGTATCAATTTGCTTGAAAGGTGGAAGAGAAGCTGAACAAAAGATTTGATGGAAAGCAAAAAGGACGAGGAGGTCAAAGCGGAAGGGGCAATGGAAGACCTTCAGGAAGTCAAAATGATGATGAAAAGAAAAGTGAAGATGTGGGTACCAGCTGAAGCCAAAAGAATGACAACTTCTACCACTCTCGTGATCAAAATAGTGGTGATCAAAGAGGTAGAGGATGAGGGAGATATGGACAAGGATCTGGAAGAGGTGGTTTCAGAGGAACATGTTTCCAATGTGGTGAAGAAGGGCATCGAGCCTAGGAATGTCCACAACACCAAGGAAGGGTAGACAAAAGGCCAGAAGGTCATGGAAGAGTTGTGCATGCAAATGAGGAGGCCCAATCTGAACATTCAGATGATGCTAAAAGGGGAGAAACCCTAGTGATTAGGAGAGCCCTAGTGACTAAAGAAAAGGAACTAGAATAGAAAAAGAATCTGTTTCGCACAAGGTGCAAGTGTGAAGGAAAGTGTTGTGATGTTATTATTGATAGTGGGAGCACTGATAATCTCGTGTCAGAGGAGACGGTCACAAAGTTGAAGTTGAAGAGGGAAAGGCACCCGCATCCATATCGGATTGCCTGGTTGCGGAAAGACACAAAGTTTTGGTCAATGAGCAGTAAAGTTCAAGATCGGAGCTACCATGATGAGGTACTCTGTGATATCATCCCCATGGATGCATGTCACATGTTGTTGGGGAGGTTGTGGCAGTTCGATAGGCGAGCTATACATGATGGCCATGCAAACACTTATTCCTTGACAAAGGATGGGGTTCGTCAAAAGATGAAACCCCTGAAGGAGACCAAAGAAAAGGTATACAGTAGTGCTAGAATTTGTTATGCAAATGGAAGAAAAATTTTAGAATGTATGAAGCATGAGCGTGTGTGTTATGCATTCATTCCTAGAGTAAGGAGGATAGTGAGAAGGTTCCAAAAGAAGTTTCTGGGATGTTGGATGAGTTTCAGGATATTGTTTATGATAATGTACTTGAGGGTTTACCACCAATAAGGAAGATCAGTCATCAGATTGACTTGATTCCTAGAGCCAGTTTGCCAAATAAGGCAGCTCATAGAATGACTCCAACAGAAAATGAGAAGTTCAATAGACAAGTTCAAGAGTTGTTGAGAAAGGGTTTGATATGGGAGAGTTTGAGTCCATGTGCAGTACCTACAGTACTAGCACCAAAGAAGGATGGGGAGTGGAGGATGTGTACAGATTCCCGAGCCATAATCAAGATAACAATTAAGTACATATTTCCCCTGCCAAGGATGGATGACCTGATGGACTGTTTGAGTGGAGCTCAGTACTTCACAAAGATTGATCTGAAGAGTGGATATCACCAGATCTGGATTCGAGAGGGAGATGAATGGAATACTACCCTCAAGACCAAAGAGGGCCTGCACAAGTGGTTAGTCATGCCTTTTGGGCTAACCAATGCACTGAGCACATTCATGCGGCTCATGAACGAGGTACTAAAAGAATTCCTGGGAAGTTTTGTTATTGTGTATTTAGATGATATTTTTATTTTCAGTAAGACATTGGATGAGCATCTGATGCATATTCGGAGAGCCTTTGAGAAGTTAAGAGAAGAGAAATTGTTGATTAATCTGAAGAAGTGCAGTTTTGTGAAGAGGGAGTTAGTGTACTTGGGGTTTGTTGTCTCAGCAGAAGGTCTCAAGATGGACACAGAGAAGGTGAAGGCTATTCTAGAATGGCCTACCCCAAGAACTGCTACTGAGGTGAGATCTTTCCATGGTTTGGCTAGTTTTTATAGGAAGTTCATTAGAAACTTCAGTAGTATTTGTGGACTTCTGACTGAAATAATGAGGGGATAGAAAAGAATTCAAGTGAAGCACTGGAGCAGCAAAAAGTTTTGAACTGTTGAAGCAGAAGGTGACAGAGCAACCTGTTCTAGCCCTCCTAGATTTCAACAAGGTATTTCAGGTGGATTGTGATGCCAGTGGTTGTGCCATTGGAGTAGTATTGAGCCAAGAAGGTAAGCCCATTGCCCATTTTAGTGAAAATTTAAATGATGCCAAGAGAAAGTATTTTATATATGATCAGGAATTTTATGCAATATTTCAAGCATTAAAGAAATGGAGACATTATTTTTTGCCGAAGGAATTTGTTCTATATACTGATCATCAGGCCTTGCAGTACCTAAATAGTCAGGGAAAATTAAATCAGAGGCATATGAAATGGGTAGAGTATTTGCAGAGTTATACCTTCATTTTGAAACATAGGAGTGGGAAGTCAAATAGGGTTGTAGATGCCTCAAGTAGGAGGCATACATTGATGGAAAAGATGCAGATTGAAGTGGTTGGGTTCAATGAACTCAAGACACTGTATGCATAATATCTTGATTTTGCAGAGGCTTGGAAAGCTTGCAAGGAACCTATTATAGTGGATAGGACAAGGTGGCTGGATTTCATAATCCAGGATGGCATGTTATTTAAGGAAAGTCAATTGTGTATCCTGAGGAGTTCCATGAGGGAGAACCTGATAAAGGAGAAGCATAGTGGAGGAATGGCAGGACTTTTTGGTCGGGATAAGACCATTGCCATTATTAGTGAGCATTATTATTGGCCTCAATTGTCACAGGATGTGAAGAAGTTTGTTCAAAGCTGTAGGGTATGTCAGATGACTAAAGGAGTGAGCCAGAATACAGGCTTATATCAGCCCTTACCTATACCAGAGAGGCCATGGGAGGATATAAGTATGGACTTTGTTCTTGGTTTTCCAAGGACACAATGAGGGAATGATTTAGTCTTTGTGGTGGTTGATAGGTTTTCGAAGATGGCACATTTCATTCCATGTCAGAAGACCCATGATGTAGTCCACATTGTTGACTTGTTCTTCAAAGAGGTGGTGAGGCTACATGGTTTTCCAAAGAGTATTGTTTCAGATCGTGACACCAAATTTGTGGTGTACTTTTGGAGGACCTTGTGGAAGAAGTTGAAGACAGAGTTGAAGTTCAGTTCTGCACACCATCCACAAACAGATGGGTAGACAGAGGTTGTTAACAGGAGTCTAGGTAACCTACTGAGATGTTTGGTAGGAGATAAACCCAAGGGATGGGACTTGATCTTACCCTAGGAAAAATTTTCTTACAACAATTCTATCAACACAAGCACCGGTAGATCACCGTTCCAAATTGTGTATGGAGGTAGCCCCAGAACAACTCCAGAATTGAGGAAGATGGACCAAGAGAAGAAAATTAGTGTTGAAGCCGAAGATTTTGTAGAACACATCAAGGATATACATGAGAAGGTAAGAGAACATATTAACAAGATGACTATGCAGTATAAGGCTAAGGCAGATCAGAAAAGGAGGAGATTGAAGAAATCCTAGATAGTCATGTGGGAAGGAGTACCATGAACAAGCAGTATGAAGAATATCTAGTGAAATGGAAAGGAAGGCATGTTGAAGATTCATCTTGGTTGCCTAAGGTAGAGGTTGACCATTTGGGTTTTCCTCCACCATCTGAGATGTGACATGGTCACTTCTCAAATTACCCTGGGTGTCTGATGCAGGAGCATCTAGTGGTGTAAGGGCAATCTTGCATGACCCAAAAAATAGTTAAATTTCAAGTTTCTCAGTTTTTAGATGGTTTTACATTTTTGGATACCCTTTTCGTCATAATGAAATTCCCAATTTACGGTTTTTATTTTCTATTTCTGGGTTGAAAGATATTGCAGTTTTAGTTTCCTAGATTTGCACCTGAAAATCTTCCAAGTTGGATTTGAGGCACTTAGAGCTTCCAGAATGGCCCTAAAAATTTCCAAAATTGGCATACCAGATTTCAAGAACATTGTTGACTTCGAGACCTTTCCAACGGTTCAAATGGTTCGCGAATCGGAGCCCCGGATAAAAAGTTATGGCCCCAGGAAGTTGGTGCACTTTCTAGAAGATACAATTGCAAATGTTCTTTTGAAATTTGAACTTCAAGTTGTAATTTTCGGCACCAAACCACCTAAACTCAAATTTTAATGTTGTTTTGGCTCCAAACTAAAGAGGAGCTCTATTTATGGGCGGGTTTCTAATTTTTTGGGTAACTTTTTGGGGACAAGCTCGCATATTGTGAAAGGGTTATGCTGTAGCTTTCTGTAACTTGCATGTGTTGTAGAACTTAGGGATTTGAGATCCTCTGCATGTAAGAAGTTCCATTTTCTGAATAATAAAATTAATCTCTTGTTTGTGGGTTATTTTATGTGTCTCGGGTTGTGCCCTCATCATCCACCAATCATTAACCTGTATCTAGTTTGATTCACCTTAGGAGAATCATCATTCTATGTTAGATTGCATCTGGTCACCATGGGAGTACCAACATGATTTGATTCTTCCATCCCAAATTTCTTCAGTAGCTCTCTCACATATTTGGACTGAGATATGAAAATTCCCTTGTCTAGCTAGGTAACTTGCAATCCCAAAAAGAACTTCATCTCTCCAATCATACTCATCTCAAATTCACCCTTCATCTCATGAAAAAACTCCATGCATAGATTGCCATCTCCTCCAAAATGATGTCATCAACAAAAAATTCTATAATTAACTCTTCATCATGATCCAATTTGAAATATAAGTTCCTATTAGCAATACCTTTAGTGAATCAAAGCTTCAATAAGTGTTTTTCCAATCTAGCATACCAAGCTTTGGGGGCTTGCTTAAGTCCATATAGAGCTTTCTTCAAGTGGAAAACCATATCTTCCTTGTTAATTAGCCAAAATCCATTTGATTGTTCAATGTATACATCTTCTTCTAGTTCTCTATTCAAAAATGCCAACTTCACATCCATTTGATAGACTTTATAGTTCTTGTATGCAACATAAGCAATAAATAATCTAATAGCTTCAATTCTGGAAACAATGGAAAATTTTGCTTCAAAATCAACACCTTCCATTTTAGAATACCCTTTACATACTAGTCTTGCTTTATTCTAGACCACTTCACCTTGTTCATTCAACTTGTTCTGAAACACCCATTCAGTACCAATCACTTTTTTGTCTTTAGGTCTGAGAACCAGTGTCCACGTGTCATTCTTTTCAATTTGTGTCAACTATTCCTTCATAGCTTCCATCTAGTGTTCATCTTGGTAGGCTTCAGCAACATCTTTAGGTTCAATCTTGGAAATTGGGCAATACTCTTCTGCAATCTTTCTTCTAGTTTGCACACCTTTATTATTATCTCCTATAATTTGAATTTCAAAATGATTTAGATTTACATACCTTGAATTTTTGGTACTTTCACAAGCTTTTGGTTCTTTTGATCTTTCTTGTGCACTTGCACTTTTTTGTGCTTCTTGACTTACTTGATTTACCAGAACATATGGAATAATCTAAAGTTGGTTTTGTGTGTCAAAATTCTTCCCTTGGCTTGTATTATCTTCATCTAAATCATAACCATAATATCTAGATTATTTGGCAGAGTCCTTATCAACTTTGACATTTTCACTCTCAAACATCTTTCTTATTCTTCTGTTATAGCACCGGTAGGCCTTTCTTTTAGTAGAGTAACCTAAAAATATTCCTTCATTGCTTCATGCAGCAAAATTTCCTTTATCATCATCTCTCTTGATATAGCATTTGCTTCCAAAGATTTTGAAATATTTAACAGTAGGATTATGACCAAACCATAGCCCAAAAGGGGTCTTACTAGAATTCCCATTAACATTTACCAGGTTTAAAGTATGCATCTAGTGGTGCTTACAACTTCACTCTAATAGATCTGGGGAACATTTCCTTCTATCATCATTGTTCTAGCAACATCCAAAATTGTTCTATTCTTTCTCTTTGCAACTCCATTATATTGAGGGGTTTAGGGAGTAGATAACTGTCTTTTGATTCCATGTTCTTCACAAAAAGAGTTGAACTCCATGGAGATGAACTCACCACCTCTATCAAATCTCAGACACTTGATTTTCAGACCTTTCTCATTCTCTACCATAGCCTTGAAACTTTTGAACTTTTCTAGTGCTTCACATTTTCTTCTTAAGAAGGAAACCCATATCCTCCTAGAGTAATCATCAATAATCAACATAAAGTACCTTTCTCCATGAATACTTCTGACTTTGGAGGGACCAGAGAGATCAGTATGTAGCAGCTCCAACAAGTCATTTGAATGAAATTGTTTGCTCTAGAAGGAGACTCTAGTATGTTTACCCATCTAACACTCCTTACAAATTGTGTTAGCAGGCTTCACTAACTTAAGTAGATCTCTTACTGCTTGAGTGGAACTTACCTTGGAAATGTTATCAAAATTTACATGACACAACCTCCTATGCCACAACCAACTTTCATTTATTTGAGTAATTAAACAAATCCCACTAGCAGTATTCAGGTGAAAGATATTACCTTTTTTATTTCTACCTGTAGCAATCATATTGCCAGGAGTTCCACGTATCTTGCATTTTCCATCTTTGAATTGTAGATCATAGCCTTTTTCCACCATCTGTCCAACACTAAAAAGATTTTTCTTTAGGCCTTCAACATAAAGAACATCATCAACATTATCCTTACCACCAAGGAAAATAGAACCTCTGCCACGAATCACACCAACATTGTTGTCTCCAAATCTTATAACACCACAATCATACTTCTTTAGACTTACAAATTTGTTTTTATCACTAGTCATATGATGTGAGCATCCACTGTCAATAACCCACTCATCCTTTTCTTCAACTCAGGCTACAAGAGCTTTCTCATCTTTAGTAGATTCAATATCCATAGGACTATTTTCAATGGTAGCAATAAAAACCCATTCATCTTCATTTCCATTATCTTTATCAGAATCATCATTAGTCACTCCTTCTTTAGCAAAGTAACATTTCTTTTGGAATCTGGACTTGTTAGGCTTAGATCTAGGAACTCTTTCAGGACATCTGGATGCAAAATTACCTATTTTACTGCAAGAAAAACATTTAATACGTGAAACTACTTCATACTTACCTTTTTCTCTACCTTCTCTATTTACAAGCAGTGCTTCCAATTCATCTACCTCTCTTTCTTTATATTCAAGATGTTTTAGTTCTTCATCATACTTGGATATATTTCTAGAACATTCTCCCAGACCATATCTTCACTTGTTACTTCTAGATACAGCAGCCTTGAATGTGGATTCAGTCTTTGGAACAGATTCACCAAATTCATTGAATTCAAAAGCAACAAGCTTACCAACTAGCGTGTCTTTTGTTATCTTTGTTACTAATCTGAGCTCTTCAATAGCATGTCTCTTCACTTTGTAGGAAGGAGGCAAAGATCTAATTATTTTAGCCACAATTTCATCCTCATCCAGAGAACCATTGACACATCTAATACCCATCACTATTTCATTTACTCTCTACATAAGAGAAGTGATATTCTCATCTTCACTCATCTTCAAATTCTCATACTTTCCTTTCATACTCTATAGCTTATCCATCTTCACCTATGCATCTCCTTCATACAAATTTTCCCACTTCATCCAAATCTCATGAGTTGTCTACAATCTTATCACATTTGCTATCTTCGAATTTTTCAGAGCACTCACAAAAGCTTCAATAGCCCTAATATTTTTTTCAGCTTCTTTGGTCTCATCAGTAGTGGAGGGACCATTATGAGGAATAACATATGGATCTTTGGTAATCTTCTAGAAAGCTTCACCAATACACCTTAGGTGACTTTGCATCCTGACTTTCCACTGTGAGTAGTTAGTTCCATCAAATGTAGGACTGTCCTTCTTATATGTTTCCATCTCAGATCACCTCAAGATTTTAGAATTCTTTAGAGGAACCTTATTTGATACCAATTGTTGGAAAAACAAGGAAAAAAAACTAAGAGGGGGGGTGAATCAGTTGTCACAAAATAAGAAACTTTTCAAATTTTACTTAACTTAATATCAAATATGATGAATAAGCAATTAACCATAAGCAGTTAACACATCAAAGAGACAAAGAACACCAAGATTTTTTTATGTGGAAACCATGTTAGGGGAAAAACCACGGTGGATGTTAGTCCACAATATTGTACCCTATTAGAAGTATAATGAAAAAAAAGGGAGAATGCACATGCATTCAGGCACACTACCTAGAGCCCATTGCTCAGTTAGAGAAGGGGCTCATTGCCAAACAATATAGAATAGGATTAAATCCAGAGTGTATGAACTAAGAAAATAGATTTTGCACAAGCCTAATTACAATTCCAATTAAGTACAACAAAATCCTTTATTTTTCACTTAATCTACTTCACACTTCACTTGGTCTTTTTCACACTCTACTTTGCAATCGAATGATATTCACACATACACACATTGGAGCACACCCATCACACTTTACACCAATGAAACAATTTCTCTTATATATCTGCATCATGGATTACATCAACTTAGTCAACTAGAAAAATAAAACATATTTGCAATGTCATCCCAATTTGACAATTAAATTTTCAATGTGGATCTAAACACTGTTGGACAAAATAATGATGCAACCCAAAAAAACATTCATGAGCACACCAAACATTCAAAATTTACTTTTCAAGGATCCACAATAGATTACCGCCATCATGTTGGCTAGGAACACGAAGACCCAAACATGCACAAGAAAAATATTTGACCACGAGCACACCAATCAATGTGGATGTACAAGAATGGTGGAGAATTATCTAGAAGCATCCAAGAACACAAGGAACTAATAGAGAAGCACCCACAACAACTAAGATTATCAGAATCACACAAACTTCACTTAGGAACACTAATAGAGATCACATAAATATTGTCAAACCACAACATGATCAAATCTACACACAGACCTCTGAAGCTTCTGAGAGATGATCTAGATACTCTAAAAAATAAACCCTTTAGTCCACAACAACTACTTTTCAATGTACAAAACAAGATGCCTTCATGACCTACATAGTTCCACTAGGAACCTGGAACACTTTCTTTTACAATTTTCTCAATATCCTTGACATATACAACCTCCAATACACTAAATGCTAATAGTGTTGACATCAATGACAACCACATATTAACAAAACATCCACAACATCCAACATCATTTGTGTTGGATTCCTTAGTTTTTTCCTAGATGTCAACTTGAGGATCATAAGCTCCTGAAAGAAATTGTAGTTATATACCAAAGGGTTGAAAGTAACAAGTTGAGTGGGGATGAAATGTAAAACAATAAAATATAAATTCTTTGAAAGAATAACAAAAATGAACACTAGATTAAATTGTGCTCCTAAAGAAAATCTTTTGAAACCATCAAATTCTTTAAATAATTAACTCAAATAAAATCCTTTAATGTATATAAGATCTAGCTATGTCCAATTCAACTCTGATAAACCTTATTGGTTCTATTTGAGATTAAAAGACTCTAAACTTGCAGTAGTTTGCATTGATAGAATTCTAGCAACAAGAATTGTCACTTCCTGGTGATGGGAGCTATATGCAGGTGATAGGAACTGCAATCTTCAAAACTATATGAATTTTTGCAACTATAGCCTTATGAAATAAACAATTTAAAACCAAACTGAAAACATGTAATAAAAAAATTACTCACATTTTAATAAATAAAATAAACCACAATATTAAAATAAAATACATAATATAAAAATCAACATCACCACCATTTCAAAAGAGTGGGCCCTCCTCTCCTTCCATGGGGTGACAAAAATAATTTGTTGTAAACTCCTTAATACTTCAAACCGACTATTGCATTATTTGTTTCTCCAAAAATATTACATCTCCATTCTCACACCATTTCTTATGTATTATATAAGAAATGAGGCATTTACTAAATGACAATTCTCCTCTATAATCTCTCCACAAAATTAGATCTCAAATGAGAGAATCATGTAACTAATATATTCTTAACGTGGAATGTTTGTTTGGTGACAAAATAACCAATATATCAAATTTGTTTTAACATAATAAGAATATGGACATTTATTTTTTGTCTCATGTCCATAATATTAGGGAGCACAAAAGTTGTTTATGGCTAGCAAGCATTACATTTCTAAGTTTATGTCCATTACAATATAATGATTTTTTATAACAAAAGATTAAAATATATCTTATCACATATAGTGAAAAGTGTTTATTTCTTTTTCAACATAATGGTAGAAAATATTAGTCAATGCAGTCTAATATTTATTATTCATGTATTTTATCTATAAACTAAATTAAATACTACTTATATATATTTAATCATATATAGCATAAAGGAGGTAAAATGGTATGATAATCTATGGAAATGGAATATGAAGATGGGTATAAAGGTATATGAAAAAGGTTAAAAGATGAGATAAAATAGAACATGAATTTCTCTCATTAGATATGATAATCTAGTCACTTTTATTGATGTTCAACCTTGTAGGGGCCAAAAAAATCTCTCTTGACATTACTTTCTAAAAAAAAAAAAAAATTAAATACACACCCAATGGTCCTCTTTACATCACTAGAAGAATCAATAGTTGATCCAGGGGATATTTTTTGGTGAAAATTGAAGTGTCTCCAATACTCCTAATTTCAGCACCATCAGAAAGATCTCAGTGTCCTAATTCCAGCGCAACTTGAATGGAGCGAAAAGGAGTCCATTTGCAAAAGTTATGGCCAGTCAAACTTTTGGTCAACTAGCATCAGGGGGCATCCAGAAAGGTGAAAAAAATGATCTCAAAAATCATCGAAAGTGGCGTCAAGTTGAAGAGCTCATTGAGATGATTCCGACAACATTCATTTTGTTGCAATCCGACATCGTACGCTTGAGCTATGGGCAGTCAAATTTTAGTTGACTTTGTGGTAAAAGGGTGACGTCAACAGTCAGTCTGTACTGTACAGAATCTGATGTGGACAAACCAGAGCATGACATGTGGTAGCTGAGTCATCTATACAGACCAATCATATTAAGACACGTGTACAGCCAGACATTATGCATGGCATCTCCGTACTCAACATGACATCCGAGTTGGCAGTCTAGTCATGGGCTTCGTCGACAAACACGTCAGCTCCGCCTGCGAATCAAGTATTGACACATGGTAGGCAAGGTGGCACTGCGGATTGACAGGTCGGGCCTATCATTGTTTGACATGTGGCTATTTTTTCCTCTGACTCCTGCAATTAGTTGTTCATTCATTTGTTGAGCAAAAGGTTTTGGAAGGGCTCAAACCCGCGACCACATGTGTAACAGTCCATCGACTCCACCATTGCGTCCGCCGACAACCATTCAATATAAAATGACACGGATTTATCTTTGTTAAATTTTTCGGTCGAGTTTGTAAACAAAATTGTGGTCAGTGGGGTTGGAACACCCAACTCACCATTTGCTAAAAGTTGAAGCCACCGATATACCAACAATCATGGTCTGCTAAACGTATGTGTTCGGTTTCTTTTGTTAAATGTTTGTTGGCTGAACCATAATATATGGCTAATAAAGCCAAAAATAAACAAAAACCAACCTAATTAAATTGACAAAGGGGGTTAAGAAAAAAAAAAAAACTCTTGTATGAGTTGTTAAGGGGATTTTTATTGTTGTTTTGTAATCATGAAGATTTTTAGCCTTATTAGGCTTATCTCATGCATAAATAGAGGTTTAGATGTGAGAGTTTCTTATGGAGATTTTTCAAGTTTAGGTGTTTGGAGGAACAGGGAGATCTTCTTGTGGAGATTTTTGAGCCATTTTTGTACAACATAGTATTGTTATGCTACCGAAGTGCTAGAAGGAATGGTCTTGGTGCATTTGTAATCCTTTTTTGGAGATTAATCAGATTGGTCTCACTCTATTGGAGTAGACCCGGAGACGTAGTCACAATTTTGGCAAACTCTGTTATCAAATTGTTTGCATTTCCTCTCTCCTCTCTCATGTTCTGATTTTCACCTTAAGTTTTTCAGTTTTTATACATAATTTCTATAATGTATGCATGAATTATATTTCCATTAAGTTGTTATAATTAAGCATTCAAATTCACAATTAGTCTAGATCCTATACAGATCAAGTGGTATTAGAGATTTTGGTGACTATTATTGTAGTTGGTTTTGAATGCTAACAAGATCCAGGATTCAGAAGGGCGAAGGCAAGCTTGAAGAATTTGATCATGAGATCGGGAAGCGAAGAAGTTTTCTAAAGATGTCTATGTCTGGAATGGAGGTTCCTAAAGAAATCAGTGAGCAAGAGTTTCGTAGAGCATTCCTCGAGATGAAGGCTAAGGTGGACATACTTTTCCAAGAGAGACAAGAGCGGAAGAAACTTGAAGGAGGTTCATTGGAGCAAGATGCTCGTAAAGACAAGAAAGGGAAACATCATGGAGATGGTGATAAACAACCAGATCCACCCTCTTCCCCTTCTCCTCCCTCTTCTCCTTCTTCTCTATCATCTCCTCATTCTATTTCTTTTAATCCTTTCAAGAGTGGGTATAAGCCTAAGATCAAATTGGATGTAAAATTTGACTTACCAAAGTATTGTGGTGAACTAAATGTTGAAAAATTGGATGATTGGATTCAACAAGTTGAAGTCTATTGTAGATTCCAAAACCTATTAGATGATGTTGATAGGATCCAATTAGCTACTCTTCGGTTAGGAGGTATAGCTTTAACTTGGTGGGAGAGTAAGACTAAGGCAGAAATTTCACAGCATGGTAGAGTCAGTTTAACTTGGGCAGAGTTTGTTAATGCTCTTAAGAAGCAGTTTTATCCCCTAGGACATATGCAACAGTTAATGATGGACTGGAAAATGTTTAGGCAAGGGAAAGGTCAAACTGTCCAAGAGTACACCCATGAATTCAGAAAGAAGGCTATTGCACTAAATGTACCTTTGTACACCCAAGATACTTTATTAAAGTACATAGGAGGTCTTCATTCATATCTTAGACATTCCATTTTGGTTTTGAACCCTTGTAATTTGGATGAAGTGTATGTTCAAGCTACACACTTAGAGTCAAGGGGAAAGGGTTCTTTCATTGATAATGATAACTTTGTAAAGAAATCTTCTAAGGTTACAGAGACAGGAAAAGGAAAGAAGACAGCTACAGTCAAGAAGGATGAGAAGCTTTCTTGCTCTCATTGTGACAGGAAGGGTCATGATGATCATTGTTGGAAGTTGCATCTGGAATTGAAGCCTAAGTGGGCTCAGAGACAAAATCAAAAACAAAAGGGTAAGGAGAAAGCCACAAATGTTGTTATGGATCTTGGTTCTGATTCTGATGATGAAACTAAGATAACAGCTATGGGTTTGAAAGGTAAAGCTTCTATTTCCAGTGTTTCCTTTGATAGTTGTGCTTCTACTTCTAAAGTTAATGATGTCTCTGAAGATAAGAAAAGGAATGAGCTATTTCATTTAAGGGTTGTTGCTAAGAACATTAAAATTGATGCACTCATAGATAGTGGTTCTCAAGTTAACTTAATTTCTGAAGATGTTGTAAGAAGCTTGGGATTGAAAACTACACAACATAAGAAACCTTATCCACTAGGCTGGATTTGTGAGAATGATAAGTTGCAAGTAACAAGACAATGCACTTTGAGATTCACAATTACTAGTAAGTTTGTGGATGAAGTACAATTTGATGTGGTTCCACTAGATATCTGTGGCATAGTTCTGGGTAGCCCTTATCTATATGATCAAAAAGCTATTTTCTACAGGGAAAAGAATCATTATCATTTGTTTAAAGATGGCATTCAGTATATTGTACATTCTCATAGGATTAAGACTAATCATTCTTTTACAAACACAGGGCAATTAAAGAGGATGATTAATGCAAGTGAAGATTTAACTCTTATGTTTGTCAGCACAGGTGGTTCTAGACAGGAACTTGGAGTAGCTAACCAGGGTTAGATGTCACAGGATGCACCCACAATACAACATGAGGGAATGATGATTGAAAGCATTGATGGATCCTTGGGTAAAAATGTTCCTGTTGGGAAAGATCGATATGTTGTTGATTTATTCTCTTTCATCTTTGCATTATTGTTCAGCTTGATGCTAGTCAATGTTGGTTGGTTAGTGGCTTCAACAATTGATGTAGATGCTTATGGAAGTGATAGAATGATGTTTATGATCAACAATGTTGTTGCAATTTTTGTTGTGATTATGAGCCAGGTATTCAGATGAACAAATGATACAGGACAAGTGGGGAGTCCAAGTCCTTAGTTGATGTTTGAATAAATGCCACTTTTGGAGGTCCAAAAGTTCTCCAGTGGGGAGGCTTGATCCAGGGGATATTTTTTGGTGAAAATTGAAGTGTCTCCAATACTCTTGATTTTAGCACCATCAGAAAGATCTCAGTGTCCTGATTCTAGCGCAACTTGAACGGAGCGAAAAGGAGTCTGTTTGCTCAAGTTATGGCTAGTCAAACTTTTGGTCAGCTGGCACCAGGGGGCATCCAGAAAGGTAAAAAAAATGATCATCTCAAAAATCATCGGAAGTGGTATCAAGTCGAAGAGCTCGTTGAGATGATTCTGGAAACATTCGTTTCATTGAAATCTGACATCGTACGCTTGAGATATGGGCAATCAAAGTTTAGTTGACTTTGTGGTAAAAGGGTGATGCCAGCAGTCAGTCCATACTGTACGAAATCCAATGTGGACAAACCAGAGCATAACACATGGTAGCTCAGTCATCCATACAAACCAATCATATTGAGACATGTGTACATCCAGACATTCTGCGTGGCATCTCCATACTCAACGTGGCATTCGAGTTGGCAGTCCAGTCATGGGCTTCGTTGACAGACACGTCAGCTCTGCCTATGAATCAAGTCTTGACACATGGTGGGCAAGGTGGCACTACGGATTGTAGGTCAGGCCTATTACCATTTGACACATGGCTATTTTTTCCTCTGACTCCTGCTATCAGTTGTTCATTCGTTTGTTGAGCAAAAGTTTTTGGATGGGCTCGAACCTACGACCACGTGTGTAACAGTCCACCGACTCCACCATTGCGCCCGCCGACGGCCATTCAATATAAAATGACACAAATTTATCTTTGTTAAATTTTTCGGTCGGGTTTGAAAACAAAATGTTGTTCGGTGGGGTTGGAACCCCCGCCTCATCGTTTAAAAAAATTTGAACCCACCGATATACCAACAATCATGGTCTGCTAAACGTATGTGTTCGGTTTCTTTTGTTAAATGTTTGTTGGCCAAACCATAATTTATGGCTAATAAAGCCAAAAATAAACAAAAACCCACCTAATTAAATTGACAAAGGGGGTTAAGAAAAAAACAAACAAACTCTTGTACGAGTTGTTAAGGGGGATTTTATTGTTGTTTTGTAATCATGAAGATTTTTAGCCTTATTAGGCTTATCTCATGTATAAATAGATGTTTAGATGTGAGAGTTTCTTATGGAGATTTTTCAAGTCTAGGTGTTTGGAGAAACAAGGAGATCTTCTTGTGGAGATTTTTGAGCCATTTTTTGTATGACGGAGTATTGTTATGCTACCGAAGTGCTAGAAGGAATGGTCTTGGTGCATTTGTAATCCTTTTTTGGAGATTAATCGGATCGGTCTCACTCTATTGGAGTGGACCCAGAGACGTAGTCATGATTGTGGCGAACTCTATTATCAAATTGTTTGTACTTCTTCTCTCCTATCTCATGTTTTGATTTTCACCTTAAGTTTTTAGTTTTTATACATAATTTCTATAATGTATGCATGAATTATATTTCCATTAAGTTGTTATAATTAAGCATTTAGATTCGCAATTAGTCTAGATCCTATACAGATCAAGAGTAAGCCTACTAATGGCACATTAATTGATCTTATGTTTGTAGAGAATGTGATCATTGAGGAATTCTTGTTTGTGCATGAAGTTTACCAAGATTCTTATGAACAACCAAAAGAATGGATCAAAACACAATGGTTTTTCTAGCCCTATGATAGGTTTGATCACTCTTCCTTTAAAAGTTGGACTGAAACTGTAGACACGTCAAATTAGCATTATAAATATGCATCCGCTCATTCATAAATCAAATTCACATTGATCCATTTGCTAGGAAAGTAAGGTCTTTAGTCCTAAGGTTATGCATTTAAATAAATCAAAGGCTCACATCATCCTTTAATTAAATAAATCAAACTTTATTTAATTAAAATCTCAAAGGTCATTTCCATCCTTTTCTGATTTAAATAAATCAAATATTTAAGTCATGAAAGTCAAATCATCCTAATCATCATTAATTTAATCTAACCATGATTAAATGCTAATGTCGCCCACTTGCATTCTCTAGATTATGCCACTTGCACAAATAAATCAATTTATTGATTTATTTAAACTCTCATTTTCACTCAACATAGCCCTCAAGTTTGAAAAACATGACAAGTTGATTTGTCCCTCCAACATTGCATTTATTACTATTTTTCTTGTCCCCCTCTCAAAATTTATTGCCAAATTTGAATTCAAATTCTCCCTCTCATGGGCACTCTTCCCAAATCTTGCACATACATCAACCAATCACATGATGACAAGTGGCCTCTTCTTATTGGCTTGTTTCTTAGTCCCACATTGGTCCCTCTTCAACCCTTAGCATTTGAAAATCTTTAAATATAGGCTTCATCCTCAAGCAAATCCTACACAACTCCATCATCTACACAACTTGATGCAAGGTCATTCTCTTTGAGAATTGATCTTGTCCATTTATCATCTCCATATCCATAGCAATTTCATCACTAGCTTATCAATCAAGGATTGGGAAAGGGTCACTAGCACATGTGACACCAATCCACTATGAGATGAAGTTGATTCATGTTGTTTGTATGCTTATTTGGTTTTTCTTGTTGTTTTAATATCTTACTTAGCATATCTAACATGTTTCATTATCTCATAGGGATGTTGAGGATTATTTTGGTTTTAAAATGCTAACCATATGCAGATTTTCACATCCACATTATGGTGCTAGAAGGATGGCAGGCACGTAAATTATTGATTACCTCAGCTTGATTATTCATTGTTATATTTGGATTTTAAGTTGTATAACAACATCTAATGTCTTAGGGTTTCTTCTCACGGTAAATAGCTTTTTGTGAAAAAAAAAGTGTACTAGTTTATTCATTACTTTATATCTGGAACTTATTAAATCTAGTGTCAATATCACGTAAGCCTTCTTCAAGTCATCCGGCCTGATTAAAGTGTTCACTTTCTTTGTTTGAATGTCATACATCTTTTTCATTGCATCCTTTATCTTTTTCTTGTCTGCCTATACAACAACAATGAATACAAAAGTATTGTTATCTTCAATATTCTTCATTGCAGATTCAGTTGTGAGGGGGTATTTCAGAACCTCGTACTAATCAAGGTTGTTTCTATGAGGTGCACTAAGTCAAGGGTATTCAGGATTTTGGGGTGTTTCCAATGTCTTTGGTCTGTGGACTGTTATGGATGTTATGATATTCTCAGTCTTTCTTTATAGTGGAGGCACTTGCCTTGATTTCTTTTGCTGCCTTTTGTGCTTGTGACTTTGGGTCAAATTTCTTTTAAGCACTTTTGAGAAGAGCCATTATTGTTGTTACTATTGCCACCACCGCTACCTATGATTACTATCATTGCTGTCAATAAATATCCTCATATACCCTCATTGAAACTTTATTTGCAGGATGTTACTCACCAAATTAAATAAGCAAAGGTCAATAGGCATTAAATTGGTATGTTTGGTAGTTGTTTCTATAGGAGTGATTGATTTGTATGGCTCACTATCTTCCAAAATCTATGCATTGAATAAAGACACATTCTTACAAAGAGGAGCACTTGAATATATCGAGTTCGAATGAGTACTTGAATCTCTGATAAATAGACTGTTACGACAACAGTATCCCAAGTCTTAGAGGCTACATCTAATTCTGTAACATGTCGAGCCAGTATTTTCTAAAAGAACAACTGTGTAATCAATGCTTGATGTCGTTTGTATGCCACCTCTTGGCATATGTGTTTACTCAATGCTCCAACTGAAACCAGTCAACGAAATCAAGTCTTAATGGTGAAAGAGTCTTAGAGGAAAGGAGCGCACTGGGAAATCTCAACTCTAACTACTTCCACAACATTTATAAGTATACCATAAGTTTCCATTCTCTGAGCCACTTTGTCAAATAGTTCATATGACTTGTTTATGCTCTCATGCATAGCATATAGCCAAACAATTCACATGCCTTGCCTATGCTTCATGTTTCTTCCAGGCAATCTGTCAAAACAGTCCACATGCCTTATCTGTGCTTCCCCATCTTGCATACATGTCTCTACACATTTCTAAACTATTAGCATTATTCATGCATACTTTATACTAGGATGAATATCTATCCTCTTTCACTAAGCTTCATAGGGAGGATGTTGCACAAAGGTTGAGGAATTCGGCTTTACACCCAACATTTGCATTTGCTTAAAGGATTCAAAAGCCCTTTTAACAAACTCATTTTGTGTACAGGTAGAGAGAATGCTAGGAAAAGCCGAAAGATGATGCCATATCTTCTAATCACACAAAAATCTTGAGGCAGAAGCTATTATTAATGAAACCATCGACATCTCTTTGAAGAAAAATAGTTGTTTAAATCGCTATCATGTTTTATCTGATAGGTGGTTGTTTGAAAGATAGAATTAATTTTTGCTTGAAAGGTATAGCTGGCAGCAATAAAAGTTTGTTGTGTGAGAATTTGCTTGGTAACGTGCAAGCTCTTGCATAGTTATGTGTATCTCCAGGCGTCCAACATTCTCAAAGATATAGGCTGACAACAAATTTATCAAGCCTAGAAAGGGAGCAACAGTTTTGCGGCTTTGTGGGAGGGAGAGATCATACTTAGAAGGCTCAAACTCATTGTTGCTTTGAATACCCAACTACTATGTGCAGATTTTGATTTTGATATAAAAAGATCCCTTGTTTATGGCGGCAATGTGACCAAAATTTTTGGCCAACTCAACAGGTGTACAAGATTGCGTGAATACCATACTGCAATAAATGGGAAAAATGGATTGGACAATAAAGACAGAAAGCAGCGGTGCTGCAGAGATGAAAGACTAGATGATTTGAATTATTATAGGTTGTGCTTTAATGAAAAAGGTAAAGGTTGATGTCGAAATAAAACATTGGAATCAAGCGAAAATGAAGGCAAGATTGGAGTGAAGTGAAACTAAGCATCAAACTTGAAATTCAAAAAGCATTTTTTAATGCTTGGAGCCTCCATTTACTATTTTAATTTTCTATTTTAAGCCAACTAGATCATTTTTTGTTTTCAAAATTGGGCTAAAATTAAACATTAGAAACTGATTAGATTTTAATTTTGGCTAAAATCGAACAAGACAAACTTCACATTTAGCTTGGTGCTTTAAAAACGAATCAAATCATTGCTTTGAAGGATAAAATGAATGTGTGCATTTATTGTTTTGTAATTATTTACACAAAGTAATATCATCAAAAGACATATGCACTTCTCTCGCGCCTCATGGCTATCTTGAGAATCAAAAGGATTTTGGTGACATTAAGTTACGTAAATAATTTCCCATACACACTTTGATTTGGGTTTAAAATTGAACATCTTGTGCAAGTGTGAGTAGAGCATCATCACGTATATTCTCTTTCTTTTTGCCATCAAAGATTGATTGAGTTACGGATTTTTTCTTTACTCACTTTTTTTTATCTTAGAGGGCCTGCCTTGGGGAAAAAGTACTCACCCAAGGGAACGGCTCAACCAATAACACTTTAAAGCCAAGAGTATTTCCAGTTGGGATATAAATGTGGATATTGGAAGAAATGCCAATATCACGCGGTTGACTTCGACAAGATGGATCCGAAAGGGGACTCTTGCCACATTGGGTCAACTCCTACGAACAGAAAGTCCTTACTAGAACCCATGTGCTAGAATTGGCCAAAATCCTTAATCTATTTGTTGGTGCAAGAACGGTCATTCTGAAGCCACCCCACACTTTTACAGTCTTTAGTAGAAATGGAAAACATGCCATGGGAGTTTCATGGGTGTTGATGCTTGGCTGCCCCATATAAGTGAGTGTCATGGAGGGGAGCCAGTGGGGTCAAGCATCTAACCATTTGCTAAAGATAAGCATAGTCAGACTTGTCCAAGTGGGGATTCAACAAATATTATCTTTCACATCCATAGGGCTTGTACTTGTTCTTCGTTCGAAAACATAGTGCATTTATCGAAAACATTGCAAAACCAACATTCAACATCATCATCAAAATTTCAAACCCCTTAGTTAGAGAAAATACCTTTGACAAAGCCCAAGAACTATTGCTTACCCTTGGGATTATGTCCTTAGAGGTTTCTAAGTAATTGGGTTTACATCTTAATTTGCTCCTACAAAGGTCAACATTAGGCAACCCTTATCCTGATTTCTTGGAACTTCCACATAACACTTTGTGGGATGAAAAGAAGTTGTGACATTGGACATTCAGTTTGAAACCTAATCAAGAAGTGTGTTTGTGGTAAAAAGTACTCATTAAGCAAAGATAACAAATTGGACCCCACACATGTGCTTGATATCTTGCAGTCATATGATTTTCATGAAAACATTGGTCTTCTGGGTTTGAGTTACTCGTAGAGAAAAGTGTGTTCTTCAATATCTTGGCCTAGTAAACAAAGTCTCTCTAAGTCTCTTAGGATCATCAAAACTTTCATCATCCATCCAAACAACTTTAGAGCTTTTTGAAAACATCATTCTAGACTTAGGCACATCATCAAAATCAAAATCACCTCGTTTATTTAGATGTATGGGAATGCATCCTTTCTCATACATTTAATTGAATTAGTAATCATTTGAACAAATTTTATCCTAAAGATCACATCCAACATCTTAGGGTTTACAAGTTCATCATCCAAATCAACCAATCAAAATCAAACCCTAAGTCTAGCATTGATCCAAAGCTCCTAAACGTTCATCACTCATATCATTTACACCTTTCATCCTTCATCTCTTCATTGGTCCTAAGAACATTAGAGGTCACTTTTGCAACAAGGTCAAAACACAAGGAGAACATGGAATATAAACTTGATCCATTCATCATGAGTAACCCAAGTCAAATAAATTATCAAAGCCTTACAACGTCAATTGATTCTCAACACTCACATCTATACAATCCATACATGGGACCATTACCTTCTACAAATGTCGATAGAACAACAAGTGTGAGTATGCCCAAATCAAAGATTGGAACACATTTCCTGATGGTAAATCCAAGTTCAAACCTACAAGTCCATCAACCGAACAATCAATGCATGATCCTTCAAAAAAATGTCATCCCACCAAATCCCTACAAGCCAAAGGAGAATGTACCAACCACAAGTTTTCGAAACATGAATCTGGAAAACTTTGGGATGAATACATTTTCAAATCATACGAATATTCCAAACATGAACAATGGTCAAATTCAAGCTATCATGCCAAATCTAAGTGTCATCCCAAATGAGAACATTTTCCAAAATCAAACACAAGTACACACTCCAAATTTTCATGAACAAAAGCCAAATCAACTATATCAAGGGAGTCAAGATCGAAATCAAGAAAAAATTTGGCTAGATCAAATCATTGAACTTTCCAAAATCGTTGAGTCAATGCACCAAGAGACATCTCCACCATCATTACCCATATCAACATCATTCCTTGGTTTAGGGCTTCCCCCTTTACCTAACAACAATCACTCCATCCAAATCAATCCACCTAACATCAATCAAACCATCATGTCAAATCCTTCGAATATACCATCGACATCACACCAATGGATGGTATCTAATCAAACAATAACATTAATCCCAAATCAAAATACGGTCTCCCAAGGACCTATCACCTCGGTCATTCCAACCATCACTATCCCTTCAATCATTCCAACCACCACTATCATGCCCATCACATCTCAAACCCCCACTATCAATCCAAATGTATCTCAACCACTTGTCATTACATCCAACATGATTTTGAATCCATCACTAGTACCACCAAAACTAAACGCAGCAAGACAATATGGAATTGCTCTAAAATCTCACCAGTCATACCAAAAGGCCATCCAGCAATATCTAGCCATGCAACAAGCCTATCAAGCTACCCAAGCCTCTCTAGTTGCTCGACAAGCACAGGAACAAACACAAAAACATTCAATCATTGGTGATAGCATTGATAATCTCCCCACCATAATTGTCGAAAGCAATGGTCAAGATCCATCCATCAAAGAGCACATTGGAAATGTTTCTATCTCATCTGAAGATCAAATAAACATAGGTCAAGAGTCACTTTTCAATCGTGATGAGAATTCACCAATGATATGTAACAATGATCCAATTCAAGAAAGGTCAACATCATTTGACCCTTTGGTTGAAGACATTGGAAATACCTCCATCACAACTATTCAAAACAATGATCAATACCTATCCATCAATGAGCACCTTGAAGATGTATCTACACAATCCAATGATCAACTCACCATACATCAAGAGCCACTCCTTAGTGATCTATTTCAAGGAGTGTTAGGATTATTTTATCCTATTGACATAATGCACAATCCATCGACCTATGATCATGTTGAAAATGTCTCTACATCACCTTATAAGTTAGAGGACATATCTCAAGAATTTATCACAAAGCATGATCAACATCTTTCATCAAGGTCTAGCAATGGTCCTTTCCAAGACATGTTGACCCCCTTTGACCTGATGGTTACAGATACTGAAGAAACCTTGAACTCAACACTTGATCCAAATTCACTCAAAGATCAAGAGGATATTGAGCTATTCCCCATGTCTAATGACGACATCCAAAAACCATTTATAAGTAATCCATCCTTTGAAACTGATCCATGTCAAGAAGTTGATCCATCGCATGTCAAAAGCAACTCTGAAATCATTCAAGATCAAGAATTTGTATCTTCAAGATACTACAATAATCTAATGGACACTCTCTTATCTATGCAAGATGATCATATCCATGTAGCACATACTCCTCCATCTACCCATGAGATGCTTTCTATGGATGGACACGTAGATGATCTTCATCTAGAACAAAATTCTGTTACAAAAAAAGAGCAAATTATCAACTCCTATAGTCAAACTGAGTTATCAACATCAGGATTAGATGTGTCCCGAATTTAGACTAAGGACATTAGGTATGTGGATGTCCAACATTATCCGCTCAAGGAAACAAGTCAGATAGAACAAGATATTCCAGAGTTAGCAGAGCAGCAAATGGAAATAACGTCACCTACGGTGGTCATTTATCAGAGAATTCATTCTAAACAAAAGCTCTCAAAACAAGTAGAATCAAAGCATGAAGATACTAGTACCACCATACTAGGGGCAACTTTGTCTCAAGCAAATGTCAACATAGGGAGCACGAAGAATCCTTGTGATGAAACTGATGCCAATACTACAACTAGCCACGTCATGAATCTTCATCCACCCATCACCCCATCCACGAATTGGGACCAATGCCAAAAGGAAGATTTGAATCAAAGTATGAAGAATGTTATCAAAGAAAAAGAAGCTGAGAATCAGAATGGACAAATCAAATACAAATGGATACCAAAGAATACAAAGAAAGATCATCCCTATCAAACTCCATCAATCAAAGATACTATGGGGCAAAATAAAAGAGGGAAAAGTATCCATAAAAGACGTCCACAAAATAAAAATCATTTTTTTCAAGCGACATACAAATTGTATCAAGCAGTTGGTCCTAATTCCACACACACTTTCATATCCACCCATCATTGCTCATCTTCCCAAGTTTGGAGAGTCAAAGATTCCAAACTGTCAACCAATCCATCTCTTATCCCTAAACACACTCCATCTACACCTCCACGATGATATCTAGTTCTTACATTGACCATGTATTGGCAACGACCCTTCATCATAAGGATTCTAAAGGAACTTTATCACGATGTACGCATAGAGACAGAGTTAACCCTGGTATCAATGAAGCAAATCAGGAATCTCAAAAGTTGTATTCAAGTGCATGTGTCTTGACAAACCAACATCTTCAAGCAGGATATCGATGGCATATTATGACAGGGGCATCTACATCGACACCACTAGGTGGGTCAGCATAAATTTTTCAAAAAAAACCAAAAAAAGAAAAAAGAAAAAAATCCAAAAAAAATAGAAAAAGGATTGAAAACAATAAAGAGAAAAAAATCATCCTCTAGTGAAAACCGCATGTGCGATGCTTTGGGCAAAACCATGATGAAAACCTGGAAAACAGGTGTCATGTGTAGAATCAAGAATCTACGTGTGCCAGTTCAGGTGAAAGCATCTCATCTCATCTATAATAAATCAAGCATTCAATCCATCTTATCCATAATAAATCCATGCATCCATGAACCATTTATCCAATCCATCTCTATCCGTCTGCATCCATCGTCTGAGTTATCCTAATCTTGATGAAAGTTTGGGGCACACTTTAGCCTGCTTATGGTAAACATCTTGACATGGGTCATTTTCATTGATCCTATCCTATTAAGCGTTATCCGAGCCATGAAACATATCCAAATGAGTATCCTTTATCTATGCACCTTATCTTATCGCAAGATAATCCATATCCATCTATCCATACACCTACTTGAGCATCCATCCATAACATTCCATACATTGCTAGACATTGGGGGTAGATATTTACATCTTGCTTCGGGAATAAATCTTGATATATATCCTCCAACTTATGTGGTGATCCGAACATTGGCAAATGAGAAATCAAATTGGTTAAAGCATTTGTGAGCAAAAAAAAAAATCCAAATCATTAGCCCATGGCATATTTTGACAAGATGAAATTCCTTATCAATATTCATCATTCATCGAACATCAATCCAAATAATCACTATCAGTCACATCTAATGTGTGCTTCAACATCACATCAAATCATCCAAACATATTTTGTTTGAAAACAAGCTTCAAACAATCTTGATCAATCGAATCCAATCAATCCATAATCTTGGGATATCCTTCCCGATCATTGTGTTGCTTAACACTATCCTTGCATTATTGTGCATCCTCAACAATGTTATCATCATCAATCAAATCCTTGCATTGTTGTGTATCCTCAACAATGTCATCATCATCATCAATCCATCAACCCAATCAATCAACCTTAGCTTGGTTTTTAGCAAAATCCTAAATAGAGCATTGATATCATCACACACATCCATATCCAAATCATCAAAATCATGCGAAAAGTCCAAAAACATCCAAAACATATCAAAATCCAAAAACACTCAAAAAAATTGGGAATCAGAACTACGCCATCTTTGAGCTTAAACGTAGGCAAGGCTCATCTTTGATCAGCCCCCGAGACATCAAAATCCAAAAACATTTGAAAAACACAAAATCCAAAAAAAATCAAAAAACATCAAAATCCAAAAACATTCAAAAAACATCAAAATCCAAAAACATTCATAAAATCTTGCAAAATCCAAAAACATTTGAAAAAAAATCAAACATTTGAAAAATCCAAAAACACCAAAAATAGCCTCAAAACATTCCAAAAACATCAAAAACATCCAAATATTTGAAAAAATCCATCCATCTCATCTCGCTTTCACCCACAATTATCAATCATCCATAATAAACTGATCATCACCTTCATCCTTTGGCAAACAAGTAGAAACAATCATAGCAGTCAGCAAAAGCAAGCTTCAATCGTAAAATCAAAATTGAAACAACAAATCTTTTAAACACAAAATCAAACTCTTGATCTTTTTCAAACATTTCAGTCAACCTTATATCAACATCCTATCAATCAACTTATCAAAACCATCATCATCCTATACAATGCATGTCCTAG
>VDFB02047230.1:507493572-507889087 GCA_007258455.2 Sequoia sempervirens | reverse complement strand
TGGGAGGGAGGGAGGAAGAGAGTGGGAGAGATTGTGGAAGAGTGGGAGAGTGGGTGATAGGGAGGGATAGAGTGGGAGAGTGTGGGAGGGAGGGAGGAAGAGAGTGGGAGAGGTAGAGAGAGTGGGAGAGAGTGTGGGGAAGTGGGAGAGTGGGAGAGTGGGAGATAGCAAGGGAGAGAGTGGGAGATGGAGGGAGAGTGTGAGAGGGAGGGAGGCAGAGAGTGGGAGAGAGTTGGAGAGAGTGTGAGAGAGTGGAGAGAGGGAAATTGGGAGAGAGTGGGAAAGGAGTGCGAGAGGGTGGGAGAGAGTGGGAGGAGGGAGGAAGAGAGTGGGAAAGAGTGGGAGAGAGTGTCAGTGAGTGGGAGATTGGGAGATAAGGAGGGATAAAGTGGGAGAGAGTTGGACAGGGTGGGAGAGGGTAGGAGAGAGTGGGAGGGAGGGAAGAAGAGAGTGGGAGAGAGCGAGAGGTTGGAAGAGTGGGATAGGGTGGGAGAGAGTGGGAGATATTGGAAGGGAGAGTTTGGGAGAGGGTGGGAGAGAGTGTGGGAGAGGGTGGGAGAGGGTGATAGAGGGTGAAAGAGAGTGGGGGAGAGTGGGAGAGAGTGGGAGTGGGAGGAAGAGGGTGGGAGAGAGTGATAGAGAGGGTGTGAGAGAGTGGGAGAGAGTATAGACAAAGAGATAAAATAGATGTCTAAAAAAGCCAACTTTATAATAATGTGAGCATATTTTTAAGAAGTAGAGATAGCCGTTATAGGAGGAGATAGGGAACTTGCATTATAACGTGAGCGTGTTATATCTTGCACTAAAAATGATAAAAAAACATAATATACCTGTGATGTTAGCTCACATTCTGGATATTCTCTTGGTTATGCATGTGCTCTGACAAAATGTAGCTTTTTGATGATTGAGTGAAGTTTCCAAGCATGATTTTTAGATTCCACCACCTTTTTCATTATCTTTACACCACCTTTGCATGAAATAGAAGAGTTTTCACATTGAAAGACATATAATATCAATTCAATTTTGAATTCTAGTGATAACTAATATAAAATTGAAGTTTTGAGGGGAACAAGCTTTTGAATTTATGTGAAATTGTTGAGGAGTTTGAGGAAAGAAGAACCAAAGGCTACATAGTTGGGTATAACTCCTCCATTTGAAACTTTGTTTTTTAAGGTAGGTGAAGTCTTGGTACATTTTTTCTCATTCTATTATTGCTTTCTTTCATTTTTGTTGTTTTGCATATTCCATGGTGATCATTGTTTGTTTGTCATGTTACAACCTTATGTTGTCAATGGACATTTTAAATTACACAATTCTATACACTTTACAATTACATTTAAAAACCACATCTCTTTGAGGCATTTTGTTATTTAACAATTGACTTACTTTGTGTATGCTTGCAAAGCTTTCATTGAGTTATTTTGTCAAACAGTTATACAAAATAGTTGACTACCTTGTCTATGCTACCAAAATTGGAATACACTCCTAATGCAGTAGGGGGAGCCTTGCAACACACAACTCCAGTCTAGAAACACAATTTTCAATTTACATTTTTATCAAGACCTCTTCATTCAACATATTCACAATATCCCTTGCATCATATCAAAGTCACCCAATCAAGTATAATTCCACTCACACAACCTTTCAACTCACAACACAACAAAAATTAGGGACCCATTATAGAGCCTTTCAACATATCCAACAATCACCAATGCTTGTTTTGTACCAAACTTCACAAAGCATGTCTTATGTTGAGTTTTTGAGTTTAGACATTAAAATGTGAAAAATGGTGATCTTGCACTAAAGTATCTTTGTAGCCTTTGAAGGAAAGTTTTTTAATTTACATGTAAAGTGTGCAAGATTAGTGTTTTGAGGATGTAATAAGGCTCATTTCAAGCCATTGGTGTGGTTTTAGTGAGTTATAGGTGTTAGGTCTGCAAACTTACATTATGAGTAATATTGTTGTTATATCAAGTGTAAATGATGTAAAATTCTCCTTCAATAGTCATTAAGGGTTTTAAATTAAATTACAAGGTAGTGGGTTAGTGGTATGTGAAGAATAATCCTTTAAATGGAATGTAGACACAGAATGTAAGTTTGATTTGGAGTTTTTGAGAAGAAAATACATCAAGAAATCTTAAGTTTAGCAGCAATTTTCTATGTTTTCATGTTTTTTCCTGACTTGTAACTCATGTAAGGGACACTATGATGTATGATTTAAGTGTAGGATTGATAATTTGAGTGATTGGAAAGAAATAGGAGTAATAAACCTACTGCTATAGTGAGTTTTGTGAACCAAAATGCATGTGAATGAGGGCTTAGGCCTAGGGTTTGGAAGGATCTGTATGGGAGGTTATGATGTTTTGAACTTTTAGGAATGTGTAGGGTTAATGTCCTTTGTTTAAGTTGGTTTTAAATTCTGGGAGGTTTTGGAAGTAGCATATTCAATAAACCCTCTTAAATAGTGCATAAAACAAGGGTTTTTCAGGTTTGGTATGAATTTGTCCATACCAGAGGATTCTAGTTGTGGTTTTAGAGGTTTGGGAGCCTAGGAAATTCTACCCGAAGGTTTCAAGGTCTTGTGATTTAAGTTTGAGGGCATGTTGCTTTTCAAATCAGGCCTAATCAACCTAATTAGGTCAACCTAGAAGGGGTTTTTTTTGGGATTTGGTCCAAAGGAATTTTACTTTATATTGATATATGTGTAATAAATCTGAAATGGGTGTCTAAAACCATGAAGATTTTGTTTGGTGTTTTGGAGAAAAATTGAGTTATTGGGAAAAAAATGAGTTTCCACTACTACTAGGGTTTAAGGGGTAAAAGTGTGAAATCTAACTTCTAATGATTGTCAAGCTTTGAGGGTTGTTTGGTTTGTTTAATTAGGTTATGATCTTAATCTTGTTATATGCCTCTTAAAGGCATGTTGTCAAATTGGTTGTGATTGAGCCTCCCAAGTCTACATCAAACCCTTCACTATTTGTTAATTTCACAACTTAGCACTTTTTGCACATTTTGATAATTCTACTACCTATTTAAACTATTTTGGTTTTCATCTCTATTTCTAAATTAACTCATTAGTAAAGCTACCTAATCACCTATGTTGTCTATTTTTGAAGCCTTGGATGACATATATATTTCATTTATTTTAATGGATACATTTTTGAGGAACTAATATTCGTCTCATTACCATGGTACAAGTAAAAGTATCTGCCATGCTGAAGAAACGAACAAGGAAGAAACTAATAGAGGAAAAGTATGAAACCTTCAAAGAAAAAGAGAGAAAAGATGGTGATATATCATGAAAAGAATAAATTGGAAATGATTGATGAAAACAAGACAATTGAAGAGGAACCTCAACCATCAAATAGAGAAAAGAAATTTGTAGCACAAAGGGAACGAATGTGAAAGAGTCGTGCTAGGATAGATGCAAATACTACAGTTGGAGAAACACCCTCTACCGCAAGTGAATACGAAGGGACACCATTAAGCACAAGTGAATATGGAGCAACACCATCTACCACAAGTGAATATTATTGGACACCATCCATCACATCTCAAGTTGAGAGTACATCATCACTTGGATTTGACAAAGAAGGTATGCCATCATCCTCACATAAAGATCAATGTATGTCTTCTACTCCACCCTCGATTGAAGGTACACAATTTGTCCCACCTCAATTAAATATTGATGAAATTGCTAATGTTGAGATGTATGTACCTAGGAGAACACTACCTAGAATTTTGCATAGAAATCCAAATTTTTTAATTAATATTGATGAGGATATTTTGCAGCACATGGAAGGTAAGATTCTAGAATGCACTTGTAGAAGATATGCTGATAATATTTGGAAAATCTTCTTTGAAAGGCTAAATGAGACCAAGATTTCAACTATTTATTCAAATGATGTGGGGTTTAAAGTATAAAAACATCATGAAGACTCTTGGGTTGAGAACATCGAATGCATCAAGTGAAAACACTATTGTGAAGAATTTAATAGGTGCTTATGAGAGTGTTGGTAAGGCCTCATGCTCAAAGGATAGTAATTTCACTCAACATGTCATTACATCGACTTTGGTAAGATATCAAATAAAGAGATCTCATATCATTAAAAACACAAGTGAACAAATGGGAATTAGTAGAATTTTTTTATCAAAATCCATTCAAAGGTGACAATGAATTGAGGGCACCAATTCAAATGAATTATTGGAATTCTCGGCAAGACTACCACATAAAGATAAAAAAAAAAATTGAAGCATTGAGAACTAATTGAAGAGTATTGGAAGAATAATACAAGTCCATCTCTGAATCAAAGGGATGTCATAAGAAGGAAAATCGGTAGTCAGAACCATGAGCCACATCCAAAGCATTTTTTGGATACGACTCAAACTCAATTTTTTCATAAATTTCAAAATGATTATCCTCAAATTAGTATTTCTCAATTTTTTTTTGAAATGAATAAACCTTTTTATATCAAGATAAATCACACACACACTACTTGTTGTTGTATACTACATTTTGAATTCTCTAACCATTATGATGTTTATCATTCTATATGTTTAGATTTGCATAGTAATGATGTTTGTGGGATTGTGGCATAGAAGCCCCACCAAAATATTCAAGAGAGTTCTTATCAAAAAATTTATGTCAAATAGAGGATGGCCAAATATTCTACAGGACAACATGCTTGGATACCATTCTAGTGAGCATTGTGGTGGATTGCAATGAATGCCAATATGTTAACATATGGAAAGAATAGATGAGGTGGGATAGAAACTAGTAGATTTCAAGAAGTATAAAATAGTGGCATACACTACAAAAGATGGATCTCAAGAAAAAAGGTGTGATTTGGTTATTGAGAAGATTTTAGTGTATCAATTTATGTCAATGTCTCATGAGAATCTAGTGACTGAGTATGCAAGGCATACCCATAGATCCTGATGGATGGACACACAATTCAACCTATGCAAGGATACCTTTGAGTTGACAATATAGTATTAGTGGTTGAATTTGTAGAGAACTACACTCTACAGCCACAGTGTGAGGTATAGTCATAGTATTACAACTCCACACAGGTTTCGATATTTGTGTACATAACATTCATTCATGCAACTAATAGTACAGAGGACCAAAGGAATGTATTAAGAGAGTATGAATTTTATATTAGTTATGATCACACACATTCTCTAGAGTTCATGCAAGGTTGGTTCCATATGTTCTACAGTGATTTGGCTTAGAGGGGCATATCATATGGTTAGCATATAATATGGTCTGATAACTGTGCAACATAGTTCAAGAATGCACACATGTTCTACTAGTTGTGCAAGATGCATCTAACTACAGGTGTTCAACATATGTAGAAATTTTGTGAGGCCGGGCATGGAAAGGGGGAGCATGATGCTGTAGGAGCATACGTGAAAAGAGAAATAGCATGAGAAGATTAAAGTATAAAGATAGTGAAAAGTTGACAGATGCAAGATCAATCATCGAGTGGTTTAATGCTTCGATGGGTCTAGGTAATGAAGGTATGTCTTTAGTTCATAATTTTTTTTGGATAATACTACCATTTCGCCATATGAGGATTTTTGAACACTAATAGGATCGAGTGAGCTACACTCTTTCCTTAGCTCAAATGCAGGTTCATGGAGTATTGATACACAAGATGGCATGTTTTTTTCTTGATGTACAATACAAGCTTCGACCCTTAATGGATCAATTCGATTGAACATATCAACTAGTTGGTTTTCTTGTGGTGTCTAGTTTTCAATTGATGGAAAAGTGTCAAATGGAAGCAATGAATAGTTGCAAAGTGGTGCAAATTTTGTTTTGCAACTTGTGTGATTAAAAAAACTATTCAAACACATCTAAATAGGTATTTTTATGCTAGGCATGGTCCTCTTTCACACCCAAAGATGCGGAATCACTTTGAGCTACGTTCAATCAGATCGATCCCTTAAGGGTCCAAAGTGCAAAATGGCTACAAATTTCAGCATGTTGTTACTCGGATACTGTGATGCTTAGGTATCATATAATCCTATAGAATCACATTGGGCCCCTCTACAATAACCTCTCTTAATTTTTTTTTTAATCTCAAAGTGGTTTTCCTGTGGTGTCCAGTTTTTAGTTGATGAAAAAAGTGTCAAATGGAAGTAGTGGAAAGTTACAAAGTGGTGCAACTTTCATTCTACAACTTGTGTGACCAAAAAAATTATTCAAATGCATCTCAACAAGTATGTTTATGCTAGGGATAGTCCCCTTTCACATCCAAACACACGGAATCGATCTGATCTATGTTCAACCAGATTGATCTCTTAAGGGTCCAAAGTGCAAAATGGCTAAAAACTTTAGCATATTGTTACTCAGATACTGTGAGGATTAGAAAATTCTTATATAATCCTATGGGATCATGTTGGTCCCCTCTACAATAACCTCTCGCAGTTTTTGTTATCTTGGAGTGGTTTTCTTGTGGTGTCTAGTTTTCAGTTGATGAAAGTTGCAAAATGGTGAAACTTTGATTCTGCAACTCCTGTGACCAAATGAACTATTCCAATGTGTCAAAATAGGTATTTTTATGCTAGGAATGGTCCTCTTTTTCACACAAATATGCAAAATCACTCCAAGCTATGTTCAACCAGATTGATTCCTTAATGGTTCAAAGTGCAAAATGGCTACAAACATCAATATGTTGTTACTCAAATACTGTGACACTTAGAAACTTCTCAACTAATCCTATGGGACCATGTTGGGCCCTCTACAGTAACCTCTCTCAGTTTTTTTTATATTGGAGTGGTTTACCCGTGGTGTCCAATTTTTATTTGATGGAACAAGTGTCAAATGCAAGTAGTGAAAAGTTACAAAGTGGTGCAATTTCCGTTCTGCAACTGGTGTGACCAAACAAACTATTCCAACATGTCTGAATATGTATTTTTACACTAGGCATGGTCCTTTTTCCCATCAAAACATGTGGAATCGCTTCGAGCTATGTTCAACCAGATCAATCCCTTAAGGGTCCAAAGTGCAAAATGTCTGAAAACTTCAACATGCCATTACTCAAATACTATGATGCTTAGAAAATTCTCATCTAATCCTATGAGATCATGTTGGGACCCTATACAATAAACTCTCTCAATTTTTGTTATCTCAAAGTGGTTTTCCTGTGGTGTCCAGTTTTTAGTTGATGGAAAAAAGTGTCAAATGGAAACAGTGGAAAGTTGCAAAGTGGTGCAACTTTCATTCTGCAACTCGTGTGACCAAATGAACTATTCCAATGCATCTAAATAGGTATTATTATGCTATAAATGGTCCTCTTTTGCACCCAAACACGTGGAATCGCTCTGAGCTATGTTCAACCAGATTGATATCTTAAGGGTCTAAAGTGCAAAATGGATGAAAACTTCAATATTCTATTACTTGGATACCGTGATACTTATCAACTTCTCATCTGATCATATGGAATCATGTTTGTCCCCTCTATAATAACCTCTCTCATTTATTTTTTATCTCAAATTCATTTTTTTGTGGTGTCCAAGTTTTAGTTGATGGAAAAAGTCTCAAATGGAAGCAGTAGAAAGTTGCAAAGTGGTACAACTTTCATTTTGCAACTCATGTGACCAAATGAACTATTCTAATGCATCTGAATAAATATTGTTACATTAGGCATGGTCCTTTTTTTCACCTGAACACACATAATCACTTCAAGCTACGTTCAACCAGATTGATCCCTTAAGGGTCCAAAGTGCAAAATGGATGCAAACTTTAGCATGTTGTTATTCAAATACCATGATGCTTAGAAAATTCTCATCTAATCCTATGAGCTTTTTTTGGGTCCCTCTGCAATAAATTCTCTTAGTTTTTGTTATCTCGAAGTGGTTTTCCTGTGGTGTCTAGTTTTCAGTTGATGAAAAAAGTGTCAAATGCAAGTAGTGGAGAAAGTTGAAAAGTGGTGCAACTTTTGTTCTACAACTCCCCTGACCAAATGAACTATTCCAATGCATCTGAATAGGTATGTTTATGCTAGGCATGGTCCTCTTTCACACCCAAACATGTGGAATTGCTCTGAGCTATGCTCAACTAGATTGATTCCTTAAGGGTTTGAGTGTAATATGTCAAAATATGCCATTCCACCTATTTTTCAGGTTGTCTCTCGGTGATATGGGCCTAATGTAAGTGGGATAGGGAGTAGGAATAAAAAAATAGCATTGCTAAAGGAATTCGAAGAGATTACTAATGCTACCCCTATTCAAAATTCAAAATTGAGGCCCTTTAAAAGAAAGGCTAGAAGAGGTGAAAAGAAGAAATTGCTTGAAAAAATGTTAGAATAGGTTGGGAATAAGGTGAGGTTGTGGAGTTCAATTTTTTCAAAAGGTCTACAAGGACAGGGTTGGTCAAAAGTATGTTATGGCATGATGCACTAGTTGGGAAAATAGGGGTTTTGAATGAAAAAAAGATGTTTTAGGGAGTAAAAGTGGCTAAAGTGAAGAGGAAACATAATTTGGTGGTCAATTAAGTTTTTTCAAGTAGAATGAAGAGTTCTGGAATAGGTTTTGAGGGTTGGGTTTGGGTTCAAGGGTTCTGTTCACTAGTTAGGGCAATTTTTTTTGTAGGGGGGTTCAATTTGTTTTTGGGTTCATTGGTACAAAATGCTAGTGTAGGTTTTTTAACATTATTTTTCCTACACATTATTAAGCATACCTTAGGTTATATAAGATGTGGTTTATGTGAGGACACATGGCATAATCCATCTATTACATTTATTACTCCCACTCACACTTGGGTGGTTGAGTTTCACACCCTCTTTTGACTTTATATGCCACCTTACAAAACCACTCATCTGTCTCTTTTTGAGTAGGTTATGCCACATGTTTGGAATTTTCCAAGTAGGCATAACTCCCACCTAATTTGGTTATTTTGGAGTTATTTTTCCTTCTTGGAATTATTTGCTCATATTCTACTATATATTTTGCACTCACCTCTCCCTCCTATCTAGTTCAAATCTAGTCTAGATGAGTTCATATTAAATCAATTCAAGGGAGAGTTAAGGCATATTGTATCATTTAGTCTATGATAATAACATCATTTTGTTATTGCACTATATTCTAGAATTTTATCTCTTGCTTCTCTTGTGTGGAAGGTTTATCTTGGTTTTGCAGGTGATCCCGGGTGCTCAAGTTCATCAACAACTCTTACACAAAAATAATGTAAAAACAAAATATAAATATATATGTAGCCTAGAAGCATGCATTAGGATTAGAATATCACATAACATCATATAAACAACAAAACCACCATAAACTTGAATTTCATTTAAAACATGCATGATAAATATTCATCTTTGAAACTTGAATTGTGGTAGCTTGATATATAGAGTCTATTGATGCTAGGGTTCAATTTGTATGATTTTGAAAAAATAAGCCAACTGAGTAGAATTATCAACATTCTTATAAATCACAAGATTTTTTTATTACTGTACTAGCCATTTTGATGTCTTCTTGCAGTCTCAAACAATATTTTGTATTAGGGTAAAAGCACAAAACTGTGTCACACTTTTAGCCAACCTATCAACACAACTTAATTTAAGTATTTCTAACCAAAAATCAATTTTGGTCAAACATATGATCTAGTAAGATTCATTCTAGCTAAGTTAGATATTTCAACAACTTTCTCAACTAAAATTGTTGGCTAAAAATATATGGAGCACCACTTTGAGTCTAATTTACCAAAAAAATAAAATTATTTGAAAAACTTGAAGCTTCAATAACTCCTACTAATGTAAATAACATTTTTTTAAAAATATAAAAATACCCTTTTGTAGAGGCATAAGTGTAGTTTTCAAAAATGTATTTATTTTAATAGTTTAATTATTATTTATTATTTATTTTTTATTTTTACTAAAAGTAGGTTATCAACACAAAATATTAGGTTGATTACCATGCTAAGGAAAAATACTAAAACTTATTAAAAAAAAATGAAAAAAATATGATACACTAAATAAAAGAATATATTTCAAGATGGTATGACTTTTTTTCCATTTTAGATAAATATTTAATATGAAAGTTGACATCTGATGGAAATAGATGGTTCTTGATTCATGCACATTTTAATATTTATTTAAAATAATATATTTATCAAAATTAGAAAAAATATATATCCATGCACTAAAGTTTCAAGTTATAAATTCACACAAAAAATTTGAAAGAAAAAAAATTACTATAAAATGTTTTATGTCCCATGCAACTTCATTTTTCAACATTTTATCAGCAACTAAATTATAGTGTTAATTTATTAAAAAATAGTTTAAATTTTTTTTTAAATTTTTTTAAAAAATAAAAACTTAAAATATACTAAAATATACATATTTTACTAGTTTACATCATTTCAAAATTCAAAACTTATATGCCACTTTTTAGTGATTCAAGTTTAATAGTTGGATCAGTGTTGGTTGTTTCCTTTACAAAGTGTGACACAACTTTGTGCTTTTACCCATCATTGTTACATTGGTCTTGAGATTAGTAGCTTAATATAGCTCCACAATACAAAATTTGGTTTACTTGTGCAGTGTAACAATGGCATAGGCAGATTTTTCTTTCAAAGAACCAAAGGGTGAGTGCACAATTGAAGTGTATAAACACATATCTTTTTGTAATATCAAGGATAATTTTTGAAACTTCCATGCATTGCTAATCTAAAAGGAAATTTCTTATACATATCCTTTGCTTAATTGAGTTGTTCCAATAAAAGGATTAAATATATTGGAATCCTTTTATCAATCATTTCATAGAATACCAATTGAAAACATGTTTTTTTCTTTTAGATAAAGTTGTTTACCATCAATCAATTAATTTATTCAAGAAAAACCATAAGGAAAATAGTGATCAATGCTATGGCTAACCAATTAATAAGTATGCATGTGAATAAGTCTAGCATGTACAAGTGAATACAGGAATCACAAGTAGTCACAAACACATATGCCTTGAAGTATACACACAAATACATGGTATACACAATTTAGGACAAAGTATATGCATGAATACAAGGTATACACATGAAAATGTGTAAGTCACAAAGTATGCATTGAAACACACGTAAGTCACAAAGTATACATGTACGTTGTAAAGTAAACACTTCAATACACGTAACTCATATCGATTGAACAATGAATTTATAACATGAAAATATTGACACCATCAATAGAAAATATTTGTATTAACTAAATATCCATGTACACATGCATCAATATATGTTGATATAAGTATAAAATATAGGTACAAAATAGCCATATAGGCTTATGAGAATTCCATATTGGCATACAATGTCAAATATATCCAATACAAAATATGTACAAAATTGTAATGTAGGCATACAACAAAGGGCTCTAGAATCAAATTTCTCTCTTGGCTCTCGAAATAAAATCTTGGCGTTTGTTGGTCGATCGGATGGTGATAGGTCTATCACTCATTTCTGTTGCACTCGGGGAGTGCTCCTACTACTCCTCCTCCTACTGTTAAGTTCTTGGTGAAGTTTTAACTATTACAATAAGAAGTAAAGACATTAATATATATAGAAATTACATTATAAAAAATGATATATTTAAAAAAAATCACTTACGACCATCTCATGATCACTCTCCTCAAGGGAAATATTTGCACATTGATGTTGAGGTCTGCTCAAGCCCTGTATAAACCATCCAAATAGAAATTAGACTACGAATCAATAATTTGGTTTGATTTTTTATTCAAACTAACATCTATAACAATGAATGTAAATTCAAATTTAGTAATTTTCCTCATACTTCCCTTGTAAAAGCCATTGATGATTGTATAGCAGATGAAACACTGATATCCATTTCCCTTGTAACATTTGGAGGTGTTTCCACAACCAACATCTGAAAATAAAACAAAAAATTATTTAATCACAAAAAGTTACAATAGCGATGGACACGTCATGACTTATAGTGTATGAGATCTAATGAACAAAATTTTGAGTACTTATTAAACTATGTATTTCTAATTATCATGCTTACTATTTTCCCTATCCATATCTTGTTCAAAAGGACGTGTTTTTAGGATTTTACCCATAACAGCAAGCCACTAAATTGTTTGCTTAAATTCTTTCATAAATATGTATGATAACTATGGTGGCAAGGCAAGGAACTATTTGAAAAAATGCCTCAAAAGTAATTGGGTCTCATGGTGATGTAATTCCATTAAAAACAAATGCACATCATGTTATTCCATCACCATAAGAATGCATTTCTTCCAGGAATATTTTCAAAAAATTTATTTCCTTCTCTATGGCCAGTATTATTGATTACTATTATGCTTCAAAATAGATATTTTTCCAAGCATCCATAGTTTGTTGGAAGGCACCTATTTTAGGCTTTTAGCTATAGCAGCAAGGAAGCACAAGTAGTTTGATAAAATACTTTGGTGCACATGTATGAAAAATGCGGTATCATAGAAAAGGTGGTGATCATTTTGAAGAAATGCCTCAAAGAAATGTGGTCTCATGGTGATGGAATGGAATTCCATCACCATGAGACCACATTTTCTTCGAGGCATTTTTTGAAACTACTAATTTCCTTGTCTATGCTATTGCTTACTATTATGGTTTCATAGATTTTTTCCAAGCATCCATAGTTTGTCATGTAGGCGCACCTTTGCAACCACATGCCTCCATGCGAAGAAACTGCATCACTGCTTATGTTGAATTTCTAAACAACTATATTGTAGTTTAAATTTTTTCATCTATCAACGTCTAGTTATTAGTTATGGAATGTGAAGTAATTCTTTGAGTTTGAATGATGTGCAATGCAACATAACCAATGATATGAATATATACTAAAAAAATCTATTAAGTAAAATTCATTAGTTAAACTCTTTATTCTATTACATGTGTGAAGGTTTGAGTAAATCCACTAGCACTGGGAGGTGTTCCTTTGAAACCTCCAATATTACCTTGTTCAACATCCAAAATCATATATTAAAATACCATTCGTAAAAAATTCTATTAACATGTAATAAATTTATAATTTTTTACTAATTACATAACCCACCGATAGGTGTACTACAAAAATAAGGAGGTGGATGGCTAGTGTATCTAGTCTCAACACTGTGACCCTGCAGTTTTATTAAAATCATAAAACTAAATTAGTTAATCTTGCATTTCAAAATAAAAATTTAATAAATTAAATTCAATGAACTTGCTAAATTTTACCTGAGTATCAATTCCATATGTATCATGCAAAATGTCAGCGGCCCTCTCCATCTCCATAGATGCATAAGGATTCTCCACAACAGCCTCTTGAGTGCTAGTGGGGTAATATGAACAAGTTGCCCCGCAAGATTAACACACATGGGTTTGAAGGCCACCACTTGAAGACTCCCCTTGATGGCACTATAGAATAGGGATAGTATGATGGATGACACTTTGGGTCAAAGTGCTAATCACCTGAAATGTCTCTACGTCTGCACTCTCCTTCACGACTATAGACATAACAACATGCTCATGAGGTGGCCTAGTGAGAGCTCGTCTCCCTTGTCATGTAGGATCTAGCTTTGCACTAGGCCTATCCTGAGATGACCCCCACATCTCCCCTAGAAGTCCCTCATATCAAAATAATTTGGTATTTTTTTCAATATGAACTCATTGTATAGTTTCCTAAGAAAATAGTGGGGGACTTCACAATTGTTGGATGGTTGGTCATCAAAGACCATGCACCACCTATCATAAAAATAGTTCATAATCTCCTGGTGGTGGCACCAATGAATAGGAAACCTCTTCACATTGAAGCCAAGATTTTGATTTGTGCATGGGTTAGTGAATAATGAGCATAAATCAAATTTTATAATTTTTAAATCTTTTTTTTTTATATGATAGTTTATCTGCATAATATGCCCTAGTCACCCTCCTATCTTGCCATCCAGTTATTTGATTTCTAATTGAATATACATTTTTTAACATATCTTTCAATGAATTTGTGAGGGTCATTCTTTCTGTGTTTGAACCATTTGGATCACTCAACCTACTAATAAAATCCTCAATATGCTTTTTGTTGTTCTCAATCTCTCTCATTAGATTTTGTTGAGTGCTAGGAGGGTGTTGAAGGACTGGTGGAGGAGGTTGTTGAGGATTTTGTTCTTTAGGATTGGGTTTCTCTTCTTCTTGAGGATTTTGTGGGTTTGCGGGTACATTTGCATCTCCTACAAATTCAAAAAATTATATATCAAATTTAACCTAAAACTAAGAAATTCAAAACAAACAACAAACAATACTTACCTCTCCCACCTTTTCTTCATTGTGGAACCATCCTTGCAAAGAAATTGCAACTCTTGTTGAAGATTTGTGCTCAATACATCCTCCTACAATGCAAGCACGAAAGTTGGGCATTTTAGCCGTGGGAAGAAGAAGAAAACAGTCGAAGTGAAAATGAAGACTTTCAATTTTTTTTTGCTTTTAACGTGCTATAACATGAGCGTATTAGAATGCACTCACTTTATATCATTTTGAAACTTTTTTTATAAAGTGGCCACAAAATTGCTACCCAACTTCATGCACCCGCCCTAGTGTTATGTTCCAAAAGTGTTGTTTAGGTAGATTTTACCCCATCTTTAATCATAAGGAAATTTGCAAGATCTCCAAAAGGGTTGAAAGTCAATCCTACCATTGGGGGATCTCATTTTGTAATGAAATAGAAGAAAGATAGGTTCATTACACCCCATTTTCCTAGATCTAAATACCTATTTTTTGGTGTTTCAATTACTATATCCTAGATCTAAAAAAAAAACATCTTTTGGACTTTCCTAAACAACATTGCATGCCAAAAATATACTACTTTAATTTTAATTTTCTTTAAAGAGGTGTTCACTTTCCTTGTTGAAATAAAATTATTTTTTTCTACACTCATATGCATAATTATCATATATAAATTTAATGTAATGACATTAATTTGATATTTTTCATGCCTTTGACCATCAGACTAATTTTGATTTTGATTTTATTTGCTACCTCTTCCACTTGAATTTGTATCATTGGTTCTTGCACCTCTTGATTAATTTCTTCCTTTTCCTTTGAAGTTAGATCTCCCTTTACCTCTACCATGACTAAATTCTAAAACTTGTTATTTAAAGGAATTATCCAAATAAGATCTAGAAGAATGAATTATCTTATGATCATGAGAAATTAATGAGGCATGAAGCTCATCTACACAAAATTGATAAAGATTTATTATCTCTTCTATGGATACAACAATTGATTCAAAATTTGTCAATTTCTACTCTTCTCTTATCATAAAAAATCTCTCAATGAGATCTAATTTGATTAAGCAAGCCAATAATTTATTTTAAAAATGAATCCATAGATTTAGATTCCTTCATCAACATGATTTCAAATTTTATTCTCAACATTTGTAACTTTGTAGTTTTTACTTTAGTCATTCCTTGATATGTTGTTTGAAGGATATATCATGCTTTATTTGATTTTTTATTGCTACAATCCTTGGAAAACTACTTTCATGCATTTCTTGAAAGATGTAGAAGAGAGAAATTTGCATCATTTTTCTATGATCTGAAAGAAAACTATACTTTGCTTGAGATAATGCATTTTATTCTATTGCATCTATAGGTTCAAGAAACCCATTCTCCACAAGCTCCCATATATCTTGAGTTCTCAACAAATCCTTCATTGTGATTGACTGATACTCATAATTATTTAAGTGAATAGAGAAATTTATAGATTTGTGAGACTTATGCTAGAAGATGTCATTTTTGACTTGAATACTAGATGAGGGAATAGGAAGAGATAATAAAACACAAGAGAAACTTACTATTGTGTATTGAGTTTTAAAAAACTACTTACATAGTGTGGTTAATAATTTTGGATTTCCCAGTTGCTTTAGATCCTTCTAGGGTTTTTCACCTAAAAGGAGAAACATATGGGGTCCAAAATGAAAATTTATACACTCAAGATTAATTTAAATGAGTTTTAATATGTCTAATTATGATGCACTAATGCAATTATTTGGAAACAAAATGATTTAATGATGGTAAACCTAAGAAATGCAAAGTTCTAGAAAACACATTGTAATATACATAAAGATGAAGTAAATGTAATAAATAAAAAAATAAAGATACAAGACAAAAACTATGCACCTGGAAATTGATGAAGAGCTGACTAAGGATTGTAGACACCTCTAAAATTTTGTAAAATTTAATTTTTGAGCCAACTAGTACACTTAAGTCAAGCTAGGCGACTTAGTCCTAGATCAGGGAAACTACATAGAAAGCTGATCCTGCCAAATGGGTTTCTGAAACTATAAAAATCCCTAAAAAATTGGTGCAGTGGGACTAAGTCACCATGATGGGCAACTTATTCCACTTTGGATTTTCCACAAATACAAAATTGGAAATGAAATCCCACAACCTACACTCTATTTTCTAATGGGAATATAGATTTGAACCTTCGAAAAACCCTACAAAACATAAGATAATTTGATTTCTAATGAGGGGTTTTCCTCGATCAAACCCCTAGTTGGTATTTAAAATTTGTGAGAGATAAAATCTACATAAAACCATAGCCCTAAGTGTGTCTAAGACTAGGAAAATTTGAAATGAGACAAAACCCTATTCTAATGTGCTAGAATAAGATAAGCAAATGGCACTTGAATGATGTGAGAATTGAATCCAGGAAACCCTACAACATTAAAAATGAATTCAAATGACACACAAATGTTAGGAAAACCTTAAATCTAAAGATAGAGAGAAAATAGAAGATGGAACCACTTTGAAAACAAGCCATTAGGTGTGATTTGATGGCTAGTTGCATCTCCTCAACCTAGATTTCTCCATGATTCAAAATAGGAATCCATGATCAACCCTTTGCAATGTGAGATCTTGAACCAAAAAGTAAGCTTGAAAACCTGCAAAAACCCTAGTTTTCCACCCTTAAGCTTCAATTTTGCTATAGAAAGACTAATGAAACTTCTTATGAAAGATATTTGATCTTGAATTTTGATGTTTGCTTTGTAAAAATGACTACGATATGTGAAAAATGACCTAAAAACATGTATTTATAGGCATTAACACTGAATTACTCATTATTTCAACTTCATAGGCTGACATCCCTCAAGAATTTGAATTAGGTCGGTGATTTTCCCGCACAAAAGTCAAAAATACCCCAAAAGGGACTAAGTCGCCACCTTGGGCTACTTAGTCCCACCAGGGATTTTTTTGGTGGGTTTCACAAAATTTGAGTAGTTTGAATGTTATTTGTTAGGATTTAAGTGATTTTTGAGTGAAATACGCCTTAAAGTCCAAAATCATGAGCATTAGGGGCCTATAAATGCAATTTTTAAGGGGTGATTGATGCAAGGATGTCTAAAATAGGACCTAATTAGGCCACAGATTCTACTTTCTGCAAAGGAGTACAATTTTCATTTCCACACATAGATTTGATCACAAGAGTTTCAATTCTATTTTGTGGATAAATACAAATATTTTTTCTTTTACAAAAAAAATGTTGAATTACATTTTTGAAAGAGCTTCAAATTTGGTTCATTTTTTATTTTTTATAAAACTAATATTTTTTATTAAAAAAGTAGGGTATTTTAAAACATTTTATAAAATTCTTCTATTATATAACAAACTAAGCAACTATTTTCTATTCATATAAGGAAAGTTCTATAATATTAAAACTATACAAGACTATGTAGAAAAAAGGAAAACAAAATCCATCTAAACCTGTTTGGTGGAGAAGTTGGACCATACTCATAGAACAAGGGCCATATAACAAGTAAAATAAATTAAAATGGAAGAGAGGAATGTACCAAAACTATTAAATGGTGAAGTAACACCATACACAAACATTATTCTCTACAAATAAAATGCGACAAGAAGTAGATAGTGATAATTGGGATTACAAATATGAAAAATTAGTAGAAGAAGGTGGGATGAATACCTCTCAATTCTTACCTCTTTGAAGATGTAAATATGACAAATACCCCTCAATACTTAGCTTTTAGTATAAGGATGCAAGATATATTCCCCTCAATCTTTACTTCTTAGTATAAAGAAGCAATATAGATACCCTTGAATTCATAGATAATTGTAAAAAAAGGTAAAATGGATACACCTCAGTCCTAGGCTAACTCTTAAAGTGATGAAGATGAACAAATGTCCCTCAATCTTTATATTTTAGTAGAAGAATGTGGGATGGATACACCTCAATCCCTAGCTCTTAGCATAAGGAAACAAGGTAAATTCCTCTCAATCCTTAGCTTTTAGCATAAGGAAGCAAGATAAATGTCTCTCAATTCTTAGTTCATAGTAGAAGGAAGCAAAGTAGATACCATTGAATTTTTCAATCATAGTAGAATAAGGCATAATGGAAAAACTTCAATACTTACTTTGACTTCCAAAATGATGAAGAAGAATAAATTCCTAATCAATCTTCAACTTAACCATAAGGAAGTGGAATGAATACCATTTAATCTTTGTCTTTTAATGAAAATAAAATAAATACCCATCAACATTTAATTCTTGACAAAATGAATGTTCTTAAATCTTTAATTCTTAAAAATAAATAAATAACTAATGCTAAATCATTAAATTTTTATTTATTATATTGAGATAAAATTACAATATTTAAGTAGATATAAGTTAGAGCAAGACCAAGTTTGACCCTAAAACAAACAAATTTGAAAGGTAAATTACAGGCTAGTCAATTATTAGAAGCATACTTCCAAATATAATTTCAACTATTTACAAAAATACCATGTAATCTAAATAGACTGATAAAACCATTCAAAAAAGCTAGAACAACCAAGTTAAAGCTATGTCCTCGACCTAAAATTTTATAAAAATGTCAATCCTCGTTATTTAAAAAAATGAAAATAAAAATAAATATATTGACCAAAGGTGAGTAATAGCACTATTATTTCCTCGTTTCTTCTTGTAAGATTTCTAGGAAGAGAAGGGCAGATTCATCCATAGTACTCAAGAATTAAGATCAGAAATTTAGCATACCAAATGCACTCATGGAATACTATTTATATATGTATGTGTTGGCTATCCTCAATGGTGTACCAAGAAAATTAAAGAGTATTGAAAAAACCAATTAGTGTAAAATTATAACGAGGATGAGGATTGGAAAGAGATTAGTATTCAAAAAATAAAATAGATTCGTTGAAGTGATTGAGGAAGCGTATACCTATTGTGCAATTAAGAAAAGAATAAAGGACAAATATGGGGTCACTAAAGAAGAGACATACTCATACAAGCACATTGCATAAATCATATTTAAAGCATTGATGATTACAACAATCTATGGCTTTTCTCATAACCTTTTACTATTTTATTTATTTCCTTTATTCAATCACCTAGAATAATTAATAATAGAAGTTACTTTATTCAAAACGTTGATGTTGGGATTCCCTTTTGTCCTCAATCCAAGCCATGTCACTTTATTCAATCACCTAGAATAATTAATAATAGAAGTTCCTTTATTTTGTTTATCTCCCATGCATGTTGAAAACATCAAAGCAAGGAGTAAAAGGTGCAAATTAAAAATATTTTCGAAGGTGTTAGGATGTGATCTTTTTGTGAACCTTCTATGGGACATGGTATCATAGCATGTTTCTATTTCCACCCTAATCCCATGACACATATCATAGAGGGAAACTCAAAGTCTCCAAGGTGTTAAGACCGGGTGTAATATTTTTTAAAAAGTTTTTAAGTCTTTTAAATTATAATTTAATTATTTAGATAATAGATAATGTATTTTCTTCAAATATATTGAAAAGGATAAAATGGGATACTCATGTGAGTGAAGATATTATTTATTTTTTGTTGTTCTTTTAAGATAATTACACTAATGTATATGATGACATTAATAAGATTAATTAAAAGATCAAATTTTAGAGTTACAAAACATCTTAATATTAAATTCCCTTATAGAATGCCTAAGATTTATATATTCATCACTTTCACCTTGAGTTTGAATGGACACATCCTATAGAGCTTATCTAAAGTCTAAAACCCTCATGGCTTCAATATTTCAAATTATTGTGCTTTGAATTTCTAAACTGATAATGACTCACGAGGCCAGTGCAAAATCATATACAAACACTAGTGTATTAATGTCAACACTAGGAGTGAAAGAGCAAAACAACCCAAGATCCATGATGATTGTGGTATCATGGGATGACATGAATCTCAAAATTTGTCTCACTATAGTATTAGCAATAGGACACCAAATACTCATGCAAGTGATACTAAATGCAAGATAAATGAAAATGCAATATAAGGAAAGAACAATGAAATGACTATAACATAATTTTTGTAAACTGAACAAAAAGCTATAAACAACAAATAAAAGCTCAGAAACAATGGTTTAAATTTTGGAAAATGTAGTGCAGAATTTGCATTGGGACTAAATCATCCAGAGGGGTGTACAAATCCTAGTGGGGATTTTTTTCAAAAATTTTAAAATTTTCAAGTGATTTTGATGCTTTTTACATTGTATGACCTATAGCCTAAGTGAAAATGCATATTTTATATGATTTTCAATTATTTGAGATGCAAAAATGTAACCTATATGCACTTTCACTAATGCAAAATTTAGAAACACTAGAATTCCAATTAACTAATGCAAACCCTAATGCAATGTTAATGTAAGCAAGATCTAGGATGATGATGCACTCCAAATCAGAATAATGATGTTCTAAATGCAAGTTCACCAAAATGAAAGGAGGAATATTTTGTACTCTCTCTATGCTAGGGAGATAGAACAACAAAACTCAGATACTCTCAATCCAGAAAAAACCTTAGAGATCTCAACCTCAAGTGTGCAAAGGAGAAAGAGATCTTGTAATAGCATTGTTCCAAGGACTGATTGTAAACTAATGAGGGTTTCACCACCAAGATAGGGCTTGGAAAGACAAATGAAATGTAAGATGTAATGCTTAACACTAATTTGATGCAATCTTTAACTACATGACCTAAAAATACATGTAAAATAGAATAACAAGTTGTAAGATGAAATCTATGCAACTAAAAAATTTTAGAAGATTGAATGGAGTTATGAATTGTTGAAAATGTTGATTTTAATTTTGACTCAGACCCGTACACCTATCTGGGTGATTTAGTCCCAAATTTGGATTTCTGTACAAAAATTGGAATTTGGAAAATGGCTATTCAAAACTACAAAAAACCTAAAAATTGACCCAAATTGGGACTCATACGCCAAAACTAGCATATTAGTCTAGTTAGGGTTTTTTAAAGCTTCAAATTCTAAATCTATTCTTTAAGGTATGCTCTACACTTCCTAATTGATTTCCAGATCTTAAACCCTGATTTGTAACTTGTACATGTCTTCCAAGTATCTCCAATGCAAGGTGGGAACTTTGAAAACTTTAAAAACTTTGACAACTTTCTCCAAACTTTCTCTTCAATGTGCCATCAACCTAAACATGCAAATCACACACTAAAGAGAGAGAAATGTTGTTTTGTTAGTGAAAAGTGATTTGACTTAGTCAAACCTTGCTTTGGTAATCAAACCTTGAAATGAAATGTGTGTCGTAGAAAAAAGGAAACTTGCTTGATTTGGGGAATAATTGATGATAAATTAGACTTAATGAGGCCTTGATTTCGTGTTGTGAGGTGTTTGACACATCACACTAGGTCTTGGACCCTTGTAAAATGAATAAAGTGTGTTTAACAATGTCTTGTAAAGGTGTTGTAAAGTGTTGTAAAAAACATGCATGCCTCTATAGACTTAATGGACCTATCTTTCCCATAATTCAACAATATAAAATGTATGTAATAACATTATCAGATCAATCTAGAAGGCTTGTAAAATAAACTTAATGCTAATCTACTATTGTAATGTGTCCTACACATTCACATTAGATGTTGTGCCTTCCTAGGATAAGTTGACCTTATTTTAGTGTTGTAAAGTGTATTTAATCACACTTTCACATTAATTTTTTTGTCCCAAGGCCTAATTACTCTAGGCCCCTTTGACCTCATATTGTGCATCTAGGGGCATAATTTGATGAAATACCCAACAAAGTCACCATATAAACTTGATTTTATTATCTCCCAACAACCCAACTAGAAAATGGGCCCCTCTAGGAGTAATTCACTAGATCTATAGTGAATGATTCCCTAGAAGGTGGGATTGATTCGCCCAAGGTGGCAAATGAGTCCCATTTGGGCTATTTTTTGACTTTTGAGTAGGAAAACTTAGGTTTTAAGTTTAATTTTTCTTCATGTCAACCTTGGGGATCCAATTAATGGGTGAATAAGGTGAATTTCCTATAAATACAAGTATCTAAGCCCTAATTCAAATTTATTAACTCATTTAGACATCTCTTATCATTCATTCATCATCTATCTTCTCTCTTAAGTCAACCAAGTTAGGGTTTCATTATTGTAAGTCATCAAGATAGCTTCCTAAGACATTAAAGGGTAGATTATTCATCTTTTTTCACAGAAATTCAAGATCAATCATCATGGAGAGGTAATAAATCCATTATATCATGCTTCATTACATTATTATATCATTGTGGTTTAATTACCTAAAAAGACCAAGGCAAACCCCCATGCCCTAGCATCCAACATTTCTCCTTCTCTTCTTGTGTTTTTGCAGATTTAGGCATCTTGGGTGATTGGAAATCATTGAAGATCAAGTTGCAAGGTTTTTGAAAACATCTCCTTTTTTACCAAGTCAAAATATCAACAAAAGGTCACTTTCAGGTTCAAAAATTAGACATTTGAAGGCGAACACCTATTAGGAGCTGAAGTGAAGACCGAGGGCTTCAGTTTCAACCTTCTAATTTTTAGAAATTTATAATTGTACTAATTCACCATGGATAGTGAATGAGTCCCACTACTAGGCTTGAAATATGTTTTCTATAGTTTTGGATACCCATTTGTGTGAAATAGGCTTCAATGTAGTTTTTTGGAATAGGGACTGATTCACCCAAAATAGAGAATGAGTCTCACTAGGCCTAAAATTAAAGATCAATAGAATTTCAAAAGATATTTCATATCTCCATCAAGATCTTAGGTGCACACTTTCAGTTTCATCCATTTATGTTGTAATTTGCACTCATTTCTAGGTGTTTTTGCATTACATAATGTGTTTTCAAACAACATGCATTTCTTTAGTTTCCATTCAATAATTGATCTATTTTATCAGTCTTCTACATTTAGGACATTGAATTTATGCATAATTCCATCATAAATTCATTAGTTTGAGTGAACCACCTCAATTTTTGGGTCTCTCCTTTTACGTGAAAAACCCTAAGAGAGCAAGAGAATTTCAAGCCAACCTAAAAATTGATGGTTCATTTTGGTGAACCTACTTTTTTTAATAATTTATTTTCTAATTTGGATTCCATCATTCTCCTAGAAGTAGCTTACATTACATGTTGCATTAGTTAAGTTGTATTCTAGGGTTTTAAATTTTGCATTAGTGAAAGTGCATAATTAGGTTGCATTTTTGTATCTTTAATCATTGAAAAGTTTTGAAGTTCTGAATTTTTAACTTAGGTATGCATCATATAACACATAATACATAAAAATAAATCACAAATATTTGAAATTTTTGAAAAAAATCCCCACTAGGACTCATTTCCCACGTTGGGCGAGTCGGTCCCTTTTCATCCTTGAAACTACATTTTACAGAGATGAGAACCATGTTTTTAAGCTTTTGATTGCTGGAATTACCTATTTGTATTAGTTGGATGAGTTTATATAACATTCATTTCACTAAATCTATCTTAAATTAGCTCATTTTATGCATTGCTTAATTTCAATTTTGTATTCCCACATTGTTGCATAGCATAATCAATCAATTATCATCTGAATATGTCATTTCATTTCAACCTTTTACATTGTATTTTGAGTTTTCATAGATTGTTATTCAAAATATTATTATCTATACTTTCCAATTTTTCATCAAAAAAGTTAGCTCATATGTTAACCATTCATTCAATGCATTCTCTAATTATGATAGTATTTTACCACAAGAGAATAAAAATGGTGATGTTTGTCTTAAACTTCCACCCCCTCCTATCTCTCCTATTTGTGAGGATTTATGTGTTTGATGAGAATGCAAACATAGATAAACATGATGACCATAATTGTACTTCTCCCAATACGTCTTCTTTTAGTAACGAAAGTATCTTCGTGAAAGAAGATACAATTGTTGAGAATCATGAAGGTCAAGTGTTTGTCATTCTTCTCATTCCCCTTGGGAAGATAGTATAACAATACATGATGAATGCATTGCCACCACTTTATCTAGTCTCCCTTCATCTCCCAATACCTCATCTATTTATGACAATGCTTTCGTGAATGATCATGACAAATGCATTTATGAGGAGGATATGTTGATATCAAGAAACCTAATGATTGGGAGTTATAGAATTATTTCTCTCCTTCCTAATGTTCCTAACAATTGGAAGGGTCTATTTGAACAAGAAGATCCAATCATTGGCACACATGAAAATCATAGTTGTCCTTCCCTTGATCTCACCCCTATTTGTGATGAAGCTTGTTTACAACATCTAACCATAACATGTGATGACCCTCTTGATTGTCACTTTTTGAAAATCTCTCCTAATAGGGTAGATGTTATGGCACAAGACAATGAGTTTATGGACAAAAATAAAATTTCCCTCTCTCCTAATTCTATCCTATTCGTGAAGATGATATTATGATACAAGATCCAATTGATGAAAATCATGAAAACATTATTAAACAAGACAATTCAAAAATTAATAGCTCCCTTACTTGTGATGATGAAGAACAAATCCTTGAATATTAAGAACATTTGGATTGTCATTCTCCTAACAACTCTCCTCCTAGGGATACTATTATGGTACAAGAAAATGATGTCTTCCTGAGGGATACATCAAACAAAGACCATTGAGGTTATGAATGTGCAAGTGTGCATTAGACCCCCCTCAATTAATGAACTGATACATACCTCATGGGACATCCTAAAAATCCTCTAATTATTTACCCACCATCAAACAAGCAACAACCTCAAAACCAACCTGAACTCATCCTTTCCATAGCTAAACATAATGTTTCATACCAACCAAGTTACAATGACATTTCTCACATATGTAAAAAATTATATACAATCAAATCCAATCCCAAACTTGAAAATATTATGAAACAACAAGAAAAAGGATGTGATGTTATAAATAAATTATTCATGCCCCCTAGAGCCTAAAACACAAGCACCAAATCATGGTTTTCATAAATTTCCTTTTATAGATATCAACTCATCTAACACACCTTCACTCAAAATCAATACTATCGCACAAGATTCTTCCAAGAAACCTCTGACCTTGGTATGTCCTAAATTTATGGATACCTCATTAAACATGTATCAAGCAAAAACTTTGTTTCCTTATCCCAATAAATAACATTAGTTACTGCTCCTTGTCATGCAATAGTTGCAGGATCATAACATACTCACTACTAGATGATTTCCATTGATCGCAAGGGGAAACATACAATCATCTACTCCAGGCTCACCTTTGTCCTACACTAATTGGGCACAAAGGGTTAGAAAGCCTTATCCATATATATCACTTGTCATTGTCTCTTTCGGTTAATCGTTAATGTTTCATGACCATATAAGATCAATCTTGGGATGTGGACAACATGTCTTAAGATTGACTCACATGTGACATACTCTCTTTCTTCATGACATAGCTTATCAAAAAATAATAACTTGGCATAGGGATTTTCTAATAAGCTCTCATATTCTCTTCTACTTTAAAGCCATTGCTAATAGTAGGTGTAGCAACTACTTTAAATGAGGGCATATATAGACAACATCTTTGTGCAAATTTCATGGTGTGATTTTGTTTCTTGTGATGCGTCCTCTTGTTGGTGGTGTCATTGGGATTGATTCCATCCAAGAGTGTATGATCAACTGAAGTGGCTTGATGCAAATGAGGCATCCCATGAATAACAATCTGATACCCTGACTTGTCCTCTCTTGGAGACATTAGACACAATGCTCCTTAAAAAGAAGACCTTACATAAAAAATAAAAATCCCCTTTAGAAAAATTCTTTAACATTAACAAAAAGCATTACATTGTGGTGCCTTATAAATGTTATTAGGAGCATAACTTTGGTATGGTTAGTATAATGGAAAGCTGGCACACTGACACAACTTTCTCATTATACGGTGGGAAGTCAACACACCTGCATGAATTTCTCACTAAACCACTTCTTTGGGACATCTCACCCTCCAGATGACCTAATGTTCTTTGGCCCCAAAGTGAGTGCATCTTTTCCACCCCATTTCTCTTTCCTTTAGTTCTTGTCATTCCATGATTGTGTATCTTAATGATTTGACTCAGGATCTTGGATCCTAGGGGCTTGTGCATCCTCCTTTGATCTTTTTGTGTTGTACCATAGAAAAAAGGAAACTTGCTTGATTTGGGGAATATTTCATAATAAATTAGACCTACTGAGGCCTTTATTTTGTGTTGTGAGGTTTTTTACACATCCACACTAGGTCTTGGACACTTGTAAATTGAATAAAGTATGTTTAACAAAGTCTTATAAAGGTATTGTAAAGTGTTGTAAATGACTTTCACACCTATCTAGAATTAATAGACCTATATTTCCCTTAATTCAAAAATATAAAATATATTTAATCACATTATCATATCAATCTAGAAGGCTTGTAAAATAAACTTAATGCTAATATAGTGTTGTAATGTGTCCAACACATTCACATTGGATTTTTTGCCTTTCTAGGCTAATTGGAACCCATTTTAGTGTTGTAAAGTGTATTCAATCACACTTTCACATTGAATTTTGTGTCCAAAGCCATAATTACTCTTTACATCATCACTAATAGGCCCCTTTGATCCCATATTGTGCATCTTGAGGCATAATTGGATGAAATACTTGACAAAGTCACCATATAAACATGATTTTATTATCTCCCAACAACCTAGCTGGCAAATGAGCCCCTTTGGGAGTAATTTTCTATTTGTGTCAAACGAGTCCTTTCCAAGTGGGATTGATTCACCCAAGGTGGCGAATGAGTTCCATTGTGGTCATTTTTTACTTTTAAGTAGAAAAAAATAGTTTTAAGTTTAATTTTTCTTCATATCGGCCTTGGGGATCCAATTTATGGGTGACTAAGGTGAATTTCCTATAAATACAAGTCTCTAAACCCTAATTTACATCTCTTAACTTATTTTCACATCTCTTAGCATTCATTAATCATATATCTTCTCTCTTAAGCCAACCAAGTTAGGGTTTCATCATTGCAAGTCATCAAGATAGCTTCCTAAGACATTCAAGGGTAGATTCTTCATGTTTTACTACAAAAATTCAAGATAAATCATCATGGAAAATTAATAACTCTATTCTTGCATGCTTCGTTAAATTTTTATTATTATTTTGGTTTAATTACCTAAAAAGGGGTTTGACCAAGGCAAACCCCCATGCCCTAACATCCAACATTTCTCCTTCTTTTCTTGTGTGTTTGCAAATTTAGGCATATTGGAAGCTCAGAAATAATTGAAGATCAATTTGAAAGGTTGTTGAAGATATCTCCTTATTGACCAAGTCAAAATATCAACAAAAGTGACTTTCAAGTTAAAAAATTAGACTTTCGAAGGCGAACACCTATCAGGAGCTGAAGTGCAAACCAAGGGCTTCAATTTCTACCTTTAGATTTTTAGAAATTTAAAAGTGTACCAATTCACCATGGATGGTGAATGAGTCCCATTTCCAGACTTGAAATATGTTTTTTGTAGTTTTGGATACCCATTTGTCTGAAACGGGCTTCAGTGCAGTTTTCTGGAACTAGGACTGATTCACCCAGAATGGTGAATGAGTCCCACTAGGCCTAAAAATTAGGATCAACAGCATTTTAGAAGTCATTTCTAGTCTCTATCAATATCTCAGGTGCACACTTTTATTTTGATCCATTTTTGTTGCAATTTGCATTCATTTCTAGGTGTTTTTGCATTACACAATGTGTTTTCAAACAACATGCATTTCTTTAGTTTTCATTCAATAACTGATCTATTTTATCGATCTTCTACATTTAGGACATTATATTTAGGCATAATTATATCATACATACATTAGTTTGAGTGAACCACGTCATTTTTTGGGTCTATCTCTCTCCTTTTAGGTGAAACCCCTAAGAGAGCAAGAGAAGTTCATAGCCAACCTAAAAATTGATGGTTCAAAATGAAATAGGAATGGAGAATGATGAATGAACAAAATATGATGTTCCAAATCAGTAAATCCTAGCAATAAGAGGCTACAAACATGTATGAGAAGGATCCGATGGATGTAGATCTTGACGCTTGCTTGAATTTAGATAGATCTTGAATGAAATGCTAACTTGAATCATAAAACCCTACATCACAATTGTTAGCTCCAAAAAAAACATGATGAATTAAGACTTTGACATGATACTTGATTCTTGAATAATTCTCTAAAATGCTTTATAATCTACCCTTGAATGCTCTTGAATGCTCTTTCAAACACTTGAATTCTCTTGTAAACTCAAACTTTCTATAAGGATGAATACTTGAATTCTTGGGGGGGAAATGAGTGAAAGAACCTTGTATGTATACTTAATTATGCCAAAATTCTTGAAATTACAACACTACAAGCCGACATCCAATCTAGGAGGATAAAATACCACAAATAATTTGAATTAATTTTGATTTTGGGCCACATGGGACTTATACACCCAAGGTGGCATATGAGTCTCGTTAGGCATAATTTATGGGCCCAAATTCAAAAATGCTTAGAAAGGTGTAAAACCATAATCAAGAGCCAAAACCCTAGGTGGGACTCATATGCCCAAGGTGGCATATGAGTCACAAACCACCAAATCTAATCCACACAACCTAGAAACACCTGAATTATAATTAGATGTTAGTTTTTGTTGAGATTCTCCTAAAAAAGATGCATTAAATGAGGCTTGTGGATGCAAAATAAGGCTAATTAAAGCATAAAGAAGCCCAATTATTAATGAAAACCCTAGAAAAGTGTGAAAGTGTGTTACAACACTTTACAACACTCTAAATAAGGTAGTATTAGGTTTATTTAGTTTACAAAGGCCCAATACCTAATGTGAGTTTGTTAAACATATTACAACACTGAGTGTGAAAATTTCACTGACGATATTTTTTTGACACTATACTTCCTTTACCTCTACAATGAATAAATTCTAAAAATTGTGATTTAAAGGAATAATCCAAATAAGATCTAGAAGAATGACTTATCCTATGATCATGAGAAATTAATTTGGCATGAAGCTCATCAACATAAAATTGATAAAGATTTATTGCCTCTTCTATGGCTACAACAATTGATTCAAACTTTGTGGATATGCTTCTTAGAATATTTTCTACTCTTATCTTATCATAAAACATCTCACCACGAGATATAATTTGATTAAGCAAGCAAATAATATATGTGAAAAATGAATCCATCGATTTAGATTCATTTATCCAGATGATTTCAAATTTTCTTGTCAACATTTGTAACTTTGTAGTTTTTACTTTAGCCATTCCTTGATATGTTGTTTGAAGGATATATCGTTTTTTATTTGATATTATATTGCGTTAATCCTTAGAAAACTACTTTCATGCATTTCTTGAAAGATGTAGAAGAGCTAAATCTGCATCATTTTTTTGTTATCTTTGAGAAAATCATACTTTTCTTGAGATAACGTGTTTTATTATATTGCATCTATAGGTTCAAGAAACCCATTCTCCACAAGCTCCTATATATCTTGAGTTCTCAACAAATCATTCATTGTGATTGATTGATACTCATAAATTTTTTAGTGAATTGGGAAATTTATAGATTTGTAAGACTTGTGCTAGAAGAATATGCCACTTTTTACTTCAATATTAGATGAGGAAGAGGAAGAGAGAATAAAAGACAATAGAAACTTACTATTGTGTATTAATTTTTAAAATACTACTTACATAGATTTGATCACAAGAGCTTCAACTCTATTTTGTGGATAAATAGAGCTATTTTTTTTCTTTTACAAAAAAATTGTTGCATTAAATTTTTTAAACAACTTTAACTTTGGTTCATTTTTTTATTTGTATGAAACTAAGGTTTTTGATTACAAAAATAGGGTATTTTAAAATATCTTATAAATTTCTTCTATTATATAACAAACTGAGCAACTATTTTCCTTTCATATAAAGAAATTTCTATAATATTACAACTATACAAGACTATGTAGAACAAAGGAGAACAAAATCCATCTAAGCCCATTTGGTGGAGAAGTTGGACCATACTTATAGAACAAGGGTCATACAACAAGCAAAATAAATTATAATGGAAGAGAGGAATGTACCAAAAATATTAAATGGTGAAGTAGCACCATACAAAAACATTATTTTCTACAAATAAAATGGGACAATAAGTAGATAGTGATAATTGGAATTATAAATACGAACGATTAGTAGAAGGTGTGATGAATACCTCTCAATCCATACCTATTTGAAGAAGGAAGTATGACAACTACCCCTCAATACTTAGCTTTTAGTATAAGGAGGCAAGATAAATGCCCCTCAATGTAGAAACCCTTGAATTCTTATATCTTTGTAAAACAAGGTAAAATTGATACACCTCAGTCCTAGGCTATAACTCTTAAAGTGATGAAGATGAATAAATGTCCCTTAATCTTTAGATTTTAGTAGAAGAAAGTGGGATGGATACACCTCAATTCCTAGCTCTTAGTATAAGGAAACAAGATAAATTCCCCTCAATCCTTAGCTCTTAGCATAAGGAAGTAAGATAAATGCCTCTCAATTCTTAGTTCATAGTAGAAGGAAGCAAAGTAGATACCACTGAATTCTTCAATCATAGTAGAGTAGGTTATAATGGAAAAACCTCAATAGTGACTTCCAAAATGATGAAGAAGAATAAATGCTCAATCAATCTTTGGCTTAAACATAAGGAAGTGGAATGAATACTCTTTAATGTTTGTCTTTTAATGAAAAATAAAATAAATACCCCTCAACATTTAATTATTAACAAAACAAATGCTCTTCAATCTTTAATTCTTAAAAATAAATAAATAAATAATCCTAAATCATTAAATTTTTATTTATTATATTAAGATAAAATTATAATATTTAAGTAGATACAAGTTAGAGGAAGACCAACTTTGATCCTAAAACAAACAAAAGTCGAAAGCTAAATTACAAGCTAACTGGTTATTAGAAGCATACTTCCAAATATAATCTCAACTTTTTACAGAAATATCATGTAATCTAAATAGACTAGTAAAAGCATTAAAAAAAGCTAGAACAGCCAAGTGAAAGTTAAGTGCTCGTCCTAAAATTTTACAAAAATGTTTATCCTCATTATTTTAAAAAATAAAAATAAAAATAAATATATTGATAGAAGGTGAGTAATAGCACTATTATTTCCTCATTTCCTCTTGTAAGATTCCTGGGAAGAGAAAGGACAAATTCATCCATAGTACTCAAGAATTAAGATCAGAAATTCAGCATACGAAATGCACTCATGGAATATTATTTATATATATGTGCTGGCTATCCGCAGTGGTGTCACAAGAAAATTAAAGAATGTTTAAAAAACCAATTAATGTAAAATTATAACGAGTATGAGGATTAGTTTTCCAAAATTAAAGCAGATTCGTTGAAGGGATTGAGGAAGCATATATTGTGTAATTAAGAAAAGAATAAAGCACAAGCACGGGGCCATTAAATAGGAGGCATGTCCGTACAAGCATAATGCATAAATCGTACTTAAAGCATGGATGATTAAGACAGTCTATGGCTGTTCAGAAAACCTTTTACTGTTTTCTTTAATTCCTTTATTAAATCATCTAGAATCAGTAATAATAGGTGTTCCTTTATTCAAAACGTTGTCGCTGGGATGCTCTTCCGTCCTCAATCCAAACCATGTCACTTACACATTAGATCTCCCATACCCGTTGAAAGCATCAAAACAAGGAGTAAAAGGTGCAAATAAAAAATATAGGACAAAATGGGATACTCGTGTGAGTGAACATTTTATTTATTTGTTATTATTCTTCAGGATAATTAGAGTACTGTATATGAAGACATTAATAAGATTAATTAAAACGTCAAACTTCAGAGTTACAAAACATCTTTATATTAAATGCCCTTATAGAATGCCTAAGATTCAGATCTTCATCATTTCACCTCGAGTTTGAATGGTCATATCCCGTAGAGCTTATCTAAAGTATAAAACCCTCATGACTTTAATATTTCAAATGATTGTGCTTGGAATTTCTAAGTTGATGGTGACTCACGAGGCCACTCCAAAATCACCAAGTCATGCCTTGGATGTCTTGAGTCTCATTAATTGATTGACCCCTTCATCTAGCCTATCGGTCGAAGACTTTATCTTGTCGATAAAATTGGATGGCTTATGTTGCATCCTTTTAAAAGCTGTGGTCCTTGCTCATTCTGTATGTGTCAGGATTCGATTACATTGCGTGCGAGCTAGTGCAACACAGTTTTGTCTAAATATTCTAAGGGACAAATTTGTGCACTTTATCTTTAGTAACATGTGTCTTGGAGACCGAATTTGTGCCTGGTGGACGCCCTAAACAAGCATAATCATTAGCTGGCCTTGGCGCACCCTCATTGATGTTCACTATTCATCTTTATTCTTAGAGGGAACGAATCAAAGGAGTCTTGTCTCATGGGTTACGTATCAATGTCCTATTGTAGCCTGAAACCCCTCCACAACACAACTTCATGTTTGGGCCCACTTTCTCATTTCTATGTTGAGCTATTGGAAAAAATTTAAATTCTTTTCGTAGAGAATGAGTGGCTTTATGTCGCTGCTTTTGATTATAACAGATCAGCTTTTCTTAGCGTATTTTCATACTAACGCTTCCCGTTCAGAACAATGAAGGTGTCATTCGCTAACACGTCACAAATAGTGAGTAAGTCTAATGTCGAATTGTCTATGTAGTCATCAGACTGTATATTTGATCATATTTATTTATTTATTCAAAATCAGAATATAATGTGTTTTTTATTTTCAATTAATTAATAAGTACATGACTGGATAGATGTTGTGTCTAATGAAAGGATCATTTCAAGATTATTAGCATTAACTATAAGCAGCTAAGACATGCGTCATTGTATTATTGAAGTGCATGTTAACTTCATACAACAATTTGATAAGAATTTATTTTAAACGCTTTGCTATGACCTTTTAGCCAAAAATTCAATTTATTATTATCCATTGACTTGACTTCTCCAAGAGATCCAAAATTAATGTTTAAAGGCAAGAAAGAACATATAGCATGCCATGCAGGCTTCAACTCGTATGAACATTCAATGCAAAAGGTGGTAGATAGCATCGTCACTTCAAACATGACACTAGAGTTTTAGGGCATCATTTTCATATATTAAAAGAAGGTGATTGAGTTTGTATGAATTCACATAATGCTTTGCTAGAACTTGTCTAGTTTAGAGTCATTGGTTAAATAGGTATGTTTTGTAAAATTATTGTGTTACAAAAGGTTCTCATTAACGGGTTTTATGATCTTTTATTCATGTTCTAATTATAAGCTTATTTATTGTATTTTGTGAGTTATCATATATTGTCTTCAAAAAACTTAGAATAATTTCTTGTTAGTAAGGTAATCATATTTTTAAATAAGTTGAAGTTCATCTTAGGGTGATAGGTCAAAACAAAGCCTTGAAAATGGTCTTTTAAATCAACTTTTTGATTTGGCCTATTGGAAATCAAGGTAGAAATGATTCAATAATGTTAGTGTAAATAAAGTCTTGTACCTAGTTAATTCATTACTAGGGGACTTATTTACACATGTTAAGTTTACTTAGGTCATAGGAAGGAATCTTTCTAGAAGCTGTTAGTTGTCATTAGTTGTTATCTTATTCTTTGACAACTACTACATGTGAATCTAGGTAAGTGTGATTGGTTGTCTCATGTCATATGATTAAGACACTTGTCTTAATACTATGACATCTTGCATCTCACCTTGGCTATATAACCAAGGGGTCTCTCATTGTAAAATCAATCACATCATATCATTGAATCATATTAATGAGAATGTAGTTTATTCTTGTCACATTCTTTTCTCTCTCCTTTTGTGCATTCCATTTGGTCTCAAGATATTGGCATCTATAGCCAATTCTAACATGGTATTAGAGCTATATCTTAGTTCTAACATGGTATCAGAGTGGATTGGGTGCCATTGGAGAGTTTTTTTCTAAAGAGAGATACCAGATTTGGGGGTGTTCTATTTTTGGCTCTTTATTTCAGGTTCAAATTAGAACTTGTTAGTGCAAATTTAATCTCACCATTATGTATGGAAGGTTTGAGAAAGTCTATTTTTCCTTTTGTTTTGTCCAAATCAGACATTCGAGGCTAAATCTATAACGGTTTGAAGTTAAATAGTGTTTTCCAGATCCAAAAGGTAGCTGCATTTTTGGAGCATTTTAGGTCAAATCCAACCCTACCATTGCGTCCAAAAGGGTCAAAAACCCTAAGATTGACTATCAAATCATCCAAATCAAAGTAGTTGTTTGGTGAGGCAAAAAAAATTCCCAGAGTCGTACGGTACCCCAAGTCGCGTCATTATTACAAGTCATACGAATATTTTATTTTAAAAATTCTGAATTATTTTAATATTCATCGGCATTTTAGAATTTTTTCCAAAATTTTTCAAATATATATATATAAGGGGGAGGGCCTTATCATGGGTAGGGTAACTTTGATCCCCTGCTCCACCTCATTAGCATCCGAGTTGGCCTTTCTTTTTTTCCACGACCTTTGACTGTCGAGCCGACAGTATGTAAAAAACTTTTGGGGAAAATTCAAGCATGTTTTTTGATGTTTTGGGGGCACTTTTCAAAAACCAAAAAAAAGAGCCAAAAAGAGTGATGGACTGATAGTGGGTAACTAAGTCATATAATATTCGTATGTTCATGTGGCGTTACATGATTGGTCAATTTGTGTATTTTTTGAATTGAAGGGAATGGTGGTTGGATACTAAGTGTAAATTTATTGACACTTTTATTGCTCGATAGTGGGCCCTAGACTGTCTCAAGTTGGCCTCTAGGCTAGCCATATCTATGCCAGTAATTGGACCTTGTCCCATAGTTGGCTCCTCTCCCTTAGAACTGGTTTATTTTTCAAAATATTTTTGTTGTAAAAAATAAAATAAAAAGGAAAAATAGTAGAGAAATTTTGCATAGTTTGCATACTTCACAAGGTACGGTGGTACCCACTTACCGCACAGCTATGTAGTTTGCATACTTCGCAAGGTACGGTGGTACCCACTTATCGCACAGCCACAACACGACTTCTATGCATTCATCGAGTGGGCCCCACAATACATGGCCCCCACTTTGAAATCCAACATTTCAAGAAAAATCCTGGCACTTCACATAAATGGTGAACTTTGATGTCATTCACCAATAGTCAAATCATCTAGCATTCAAGATAATCCAGCAAGCATTTTTCATAAATACCAATGATAATACAATCGGTGATCAGTTTGTAAAATCCAGGCTTCTCCATTTAAATAAGCGTACAGTTCATTTAAATCCAAAGGAAAGTCAAATCAGTGGTTCAAAAGGACAAAAAATATTCACTAAGAATATTCTAGCCAAAAACTTACTTGCATGGTGATGGTCGTTTAGCCATCAAACTTAAGTTGGAAATCTGAAGCATATTCCTGTGCACACTGAATATTCCTTTGACGGGAATAGGGACATCAAATTTAAATGAGAATGTTGTTGATGTCAGCCTTCATCAGCACAACATCATCATTTTCTAAAAAACATTTTCCCCCCTCCCTGTTGGGCTTTTTGATTTTGCAATCCAACTTTGAAGGCTCATAACTTGCTCATTTTGACTTCTTTTTTCAAGCATTTTTTTTTATTTGGGATAATTTTTCATGATCTTTGTAGTGGTACAATCATTTTTTGGTTTTAGTGTTCTTTTTTTCATAAATTTCATATTCTCATAGGTGTTGCTACTTCGTCCTCATTTTGGGAACTTCAGGAGCCCATATCTTACTCCTACGGTAACATTTTTGGGTGCAATTTTTTTTGAAGTGCATGTATTTTCATGTACTTGTAAGTGGTATTGTCATATTGATCTCATTTTTTACCAAAATTTGTACTTTATTCTATGGCCTATTTCGGGCATTTGCATGTACCAAGATCAAAGACCACATCATTGTTTTTGGCAAGTGGCAACTCTAAACACACTACATATAAAGTGTCAAATCAGATATTTTTTCAGAGGGTTTCTTGATTGAATGATTTTTGGGGGTAATCTTGAACTGATTGCTTGCATTCTTTTTCTTGGTTTGTGTTCTTGTAATGGGGAAATCTCAAAATTTACTCCTAACTCCACATAATTATGCTACATGGAGAAAATCAATATGGGGCTATCTCATGATGAAAGGTCTAATAAGTCAACTAAAGAACACCACTCAAAAACCTACTAATGCTAAGGAATTGGCAAGGTGGGATATTGATCGTGAGAAAACACTTGGATGCATATGTTCATTAGTCTCATTTGATTTGTAATTTCATATTGAATCATCCAATACACCTAAAGAGGCATGTGAGACTTTTAAAAAATTGTATGGTAAAATAGATAAGATTAGGGGATATCAAATTGATAATGATTTGATGAATCTTGAGCCTAAAATTTTTGACCACATCCAAGACTACATCTCCAAAATCAAGCAACTAAGAACACATTGAAAGAATGAAACATTGAGAAAGAGGATTTACAATTGATTTTTAATGTGTTATCCAAGCTTGGTCCTAAGTATTTAGTGTTCATTTCTAGCTTTCATACCCATTGACTTTCTATGGGAGCATCATATGTTGATCCTAAGTTTGATGACTTTGCAAATCTCCTAATCCAAGAGGAAGCTAAGTTAATGAACATGGGCCTAATCAAGTCTTCCAAGCCACAAGCATTGGCGGCTAGTGAACTGTCTAAGGTACAAAAAGAGTTAGGGAATCTTGATAAGAAGCAAAAGAAGAAAAAGAACAAGCCGCATAAAGAATCAGAATACTCATCCTCAAGAGGAGAATCATCTAAGAAGGAGAGGAATTTTTGTGCATATTGCAAGAAGGATGGACTTGAAGAAAATTATTGTTATAAGAAGGATATTGATGAGTTGAAAAATCTTCTCAAAAAGAATCACATTGATTTTCCTTCTAGAATTTATGAATCTTGTTCTCCTTCTACTTCAAAATAGTCTAAAAAGGACAAAGGTCAAGCATCTACATTAGGAAATAAAGGACTAGCTCTTTGTGTTTTTTCAAGTTCAAGATCAGGGAGATGGCTTCTAGATTCAAGGGAATCTCATCATATGGCATCTTCATAGACTATATTCTCTTCATTTCAACCTTGTATTATGTCTCCTATCTTGATGGGAAACAATACGTACATGATTTTAATTGGGAAGGGATCTATTAGTTTTGGGGACAACAGTTTCTAGGATGTTTTATGTTTTCATCATTTAGTCAACAATCTTCTTTCAATATATCAAATTACACATGGTGGAGATGGGAGAACTATCGAGTTCACACGTAATTCAGTCATCATTTGAGACTTGGAGAGTAGAGAGATCTTTGCTACTAGGGTGGTTGATCATTCATCTCAGTTGTATACCTTTGCAAATTTTTATTTTGATGGTGACATTGTTCTTTTAGTTGTTGACCATATGAACCATGATTTAGAGGAGACATTTGGATTTTTGAACTTGGGAGTTCTCACATTCGATATAGTACTTGAGCCATGCATTTTATCTCCTCCGTCTATTGTTGCAGTTGATGATGCTTGTGATTCCACAGTTTGGGTTCCTTGTGATTCAGTGCAACACTATATACATAGTCTTCTAGATATGACTACTTTGAATGACTTCTTGATAGGTATTTTAGACAGTTTATTTGTGGAGTTTCATCTTGAAGATTTGGGAGACATCATAGATAGCATTCATCTTCTCCTTGATGAAGATGCTCCTTCTTTAGTTGTTGTGAGGGAACACCTTGACCCTCTTGTTAATTCTCTACATGATCATTCTTCACAGTTTAACATGATTGTGGATACTTTTGGACAGAATTTGGAGGAAGCTCCTTTATCCTTAGAAGGTATATATTTGTCTTTGGATCATGTTTGACATTCCTCTCTACTAGATTTTGGATTGTACTCTTCAACAGTGTGGCCTATAATTCCTATTTGGAGTGTGCCATCTTTGGGCATCAACATGGAGACACTTGAGCATGCTTCAAAGACATCATCATCCATCATTCATATTCCTAGCATCCTGCATACATCCATGGTTTTGTTTCTTCCTAAGGGAAGGAACATTGTTCAAGGAGATTGGATTATCTTCAACATTCAATGTTGAGCTTCTACCATCATTGTAGGAGACTCAACATTGAGGGGGGACTACCTTGTCTCTCTTCTACTTCTCTCTTATGGGAGGTATTTTTCCTCACATGGGGTTTTACCTTCTCATACATCATTAAGATTATTTCACATATCTATTTTGTATTTCATCTCTTTTAGGGAGGAGTTTTGTCCCACTAGGTTTTCTTCTTTTCTCCGTTTGTGAGAGATTTTAATTGCATGTACATGGGTACCTAAATGGTCAAGTATTTGGGACCCATCTTTGCATCTTTGTGTCATTTGCATAATAATATACTACTCCCTAAGTTGCACTTAACGGGGGGTGTTGGTGTAAATAAAGTATTGTACCTAGCTAATTCATTACTAGGGGACTTATTTACACATGTTAGGTTTACTTAGGTCCTAGGAAGGAATCTTTCTAGAAGGTGTTAGTTGTCATTAGTTGTTATCTTATCCTTTGACAACTATTACATGTGAACCTAGGTAAGTGTGATTGGTTGTCTCATGTCATATGATTAAGAAACTTGCCATAATCCTATGACATCTTTCATCTCACCTTGGCTATATAACCAAGTGGTTTCTCATTGTAAAATCAATCACATCATATCATTGAATAATATTGATGAGAATACAGTATATTCTTGTAACATTCTTTTCTCTCTCTTTTTGTGCTTTCCATTTGGTCTCAAGATCTTGAAATCCATAGCCAATTCTAACATGGTATCATAGCTATATCTTAGTTCTAACAAATAATAACTCTAACAAAATGATGGCTCTAAGGGAAGCACCTGCAAGCTCCAACGGTTGATTTTTTAAAAATGGGGGTTTCTCTTAGTACCATCAAGGGCCCCATGGCTACTATTAGGATTATCTATTTTGTACATGTACATTCTCTGTCACATCTAACACAAGCATCCACTCTAGATCCCCTTGTCATGGTTGGAAAATGCTCAGTTGGGGAAAACAACCAGTTTTCAACATATGTGAATGGAAGCTTGAAAACTTGGGAAAAGTTTTAGGCCTTTCTCATCATTCTTTGTGGTCCGAATTTTTTTCAGATCTGCACTACCTAGCAATTGTACTTGATACCATTCCAACTAGATATGGGGCACCCTTCAATCCAAATATTCACCATTCTTTTTTGAATCCCGTAACATTCCCTAATACAATTCCTATCACATATGAGAATTCCTTTGGTCCAAATTGTTAGAACTAGAATCATGCAACATTATCCAATACCATTCTTATCATATATGTGAAATCATTTGGTTAGAAGGATTATAGGCCATGGGATGAAGTAGAAAAGGAAAAAGGATTTTGTGTCTCAAATTTGAACGAGAAGGTTCCTATAAATGGTACATAGAGGAAGATCTAGTTGCTAAAGCTGCAAAGGGATACTTTGAGGCCAAATGAAGGGACAATTTTAGTCACCTCTCTGGATGAAATGTTGCAATCACAAATTAAGGATTTGAAAGTTTAGCCCATATTTGTAAGTTTTGGAAAATTTCCCCTCATAGATATTTTTTTTACAAAAGTGGGTTTTCAAAGAATGTGAGGGATCCAATCAAGTCTTTTATCTTGATGAAGGGGGAAGGGTTTTTTGTTGTTATTTTATCTTCTAAAGTATCTAGGAATGCAATAAATAGAGTTAAATTTCAGGTCTATGAGGGTTCAAGCCTCTACACTTTGCCATGGGTCCCTAATTTCAACCCATCAACCACCATGGTCAATTTTATACCCTTTTGGGTTCAACTGCAATATGTTTCACTTGAATATAGAGAAACAAAAATCATAAAAATCTTGGCAATCAATTGGGAATTTATCTCAAGAATAATCTCTCATTCTTTAGTAAACCTTCACTTCTAGTGAGGTTTTGCATTCTCCTCAATGTAACAAAAACCCTTCCCTCTTTTTTGCACATAAAATCTAAGTATGGGGTTTGGAAGCAACAAATAGTTATTCAAACCCTAGAGAAGTTTTTCTCCCAGTGTCATTTTTAAATTCACTCAAGTATAAATTAACAGTTGGAAAAGGAATGAACTGAAATGGAAAACATTAATTTTCAAAAGCCATCTACTCCTAAAAATTTTCCAACTCATCAAATGTCTCCTACTAAAACTTTTGAAACTAGGTCCTCAAGAAAGGAATATTCAATATTAGCTAGCGATGGGATGTGCTAAACAAAGTGCCCAAATAGAGTTTATCCTTTTCAAAAAAAATTACAGAGGGTCCTCAAGAAAAGTAAATGAGTCCATCCAGGAGTTGGTTGTGTTGAACAAAGAGCCCATACAGAGTTCACTCCTTTCAAATGTTTCTTACAAAGGTGTTCATGATACCTCAACTATTTCTATTTCCTTTCTATGTAAAGGGAATAGACTAAAGTTCCCCTTTCTTGATAATTCTAATCTAGTGGATCCAACATGTTATCAAATAAATGACAACCATCTAGCCAAACTTATCAATTCTTTAATATTTGGTAATATCGGCAATAGAGAACCCACATTCATTAAATATGGGGCTCCTCTTCAAATTTGTTTTTCCATTGAGCTAGAGGAAGTGTTGTTAGAGGGTGGAAAAAATGTTGAGGATTCATTGCCAATGGAGTTTTGTGAGGAGTTTGAAAATATAGATTTCTTTCAACCTGCTCAGGGAAATTCTAAAAACTCAAAGTTAATAGCTTTTTAGTCATTGATTGAAGAAGGAAGTCTTGAAGAATTCACACATAGGATTCTAACTAAAGTGGGGAAAGAGTTGATAGATGAGATTGAAAAAGAGGTATGTAATGGAGGAGAATTTTGACTTTAATTAGGAATTATCTATATCACAAACAACTAGTGTTCAATTTACTATGTCAAATTTTCTAGGTAAAAGAGGCCAAAAATCTCATGCCAAGAAGGTCCAAGAAGAAATAGAGATAGGGATTCAAGAAGGATTGGATAAGAGATTAATAACCTCTCCAAATAAGAGACTTACACTGAACAGGGCCTGTTTCTCTCCTTGTGACTAATGAAACTAATATCTTGGAATGTTAGGGCCCCTACAAAAGGGGTCAACTCAAACATAAATTGGATGTTTGTGAGGATGATATGATCCTTATCCAATAGTCCAAAATGATAGATAGAATGTTTGAATAATCAATTAAGAAGTGGTTTGAATGGATAGCTTTTAACTCACCTGCACAAGGGACATCAAGGGACCTTATTACATTGTGGAATGATAAAACAGTAAAGGTTAGGTCTATTACAAATGAGAGTAATTATTAGATATTAGAAATTAGTTAATTTGATTTGTCTTTTTGGTTATTAAATGTCTATGACCCAACATCTATAGTTGGGAAGAAGTTATTATGGGGGGATTTGACTCAAGTTTTGGATTAGCTATAGTGGATAGAGTAATTTTAGCTGGATACTTCAATGAAATAAATTCCTTGCATGACAAAAAGGGAGGGATAACCCCACCATAAAAAATAATGGAAGATTTTACCTCCATCCAAGATAATGCTCTTTTGGAAATCCTTCTAACCAATGGTGAATACACTTTGACCAACAAAGGAAGAGAATTTCTCCAATTTTTTGAAAGGTTAGATAGGTTTCTAGTTTCTCCCAACAGGGTTTCAAGGAATTGGTCTTTGAGATCTGAAATCCTACCCTTATCAAGATCAGGTCATTTTTGAATTCTTTTGGAAGCATCGACAAATAAAAATACTTTCTGAAATGTCAAATTTCCTTTAAATTTGAGTCAATGTGGTAGAGACATCCATAATTTCTACCCCTTCTCAAACAATGGTGGTTGAGTACTCTATATTTCTTAGGTTGAAGAATGTTCCAACTATGTAAGAAATTAATGTTCATGAAACAATAAATCAAGTTATGGATTCAACACGTATTCAAAAACATCTTTGTTAGAAAGAATTGGTTTATTAATAATTATCTGATATAAATAATCAAATCATTTCACATGGTATGGATGCCTCTTCTTATGATCAACAAAAGAAGCTTGAAATGGAATGGGTTGAATTGTTATCAAGGGAAGAAATATATTGATGGAAAAAATCAAGAGAGATCTAGCTGAAAGATGGTGATATAAATACTAAATTCACACATCAATGCAAGTTGAAAAATAAAAAAGTTCAATATTTTCTATATATGATAACACAATTGGTATTAACTTGTCTAAAGTAGTCAATATTCTATTTGAAGGCATCAATTTTCTCTCAAACCTTCTCTAAGCCTCGACCTCTCAACCTTCAAATGTTGTAATGGATAGGGAAAATTTGTTGGAATCCATCCCAAATTTAGGTTCTCATGAGGATAATAAGATTTTAATGTGGTGATTTACCCTACAAGAAGTGAAGGATGTAGTCCTCTCCATGCTTGTGGAGAAGAGACCTGGGCTAGATGGCTTCATTGCTTTATTATTTCAAAAATCTTGGGAGTTCATTGGAGAAGATTTTCTCAAATACATGGAAGAATCAAGTAAATATGGGAATATCTTTAAACAATTTAACTTAACTCATTTGGCCTTAATCCCAAAGGAGAAAGAACCCAAAACATTTTTTGACTTCTAAATAATTTCTCTTTGCAACACAATATATAAGATATTTACTAGGGAAATCTACTTGAGACTCCATTCCATTACTCCAAAAAGAATCTTTGAGGAAGAGGGGGTTTTGTGCTAGGAAGGGAGACAATTGAGCATGCACTAGTGGTGCACAAGGTTCTACATTTAATAAAAACAAATAAAATTCCCTCAATACTAATCAATTTGGACATGTTGAAGGCATATGGTAGGGTGGATTGGGCATTTTTTATCCAAGCACAAAAGATGTTTGGGTTTGATCATAAGTGGTGTAAATGGATTTTTTTCATTTTTGTCATCTATAAAATTCTTAGTCATAATTAATGGCTCTCTAGTTAGTTTTTTTTCCTCATCACAAGGGGTTTGATAAGGAGATCCTTTATCTCCATTATTTTTCATAGTTCTAGTTGAGTCACTAAGCAGATTCATTCACAAAACACAGGTTCAATGCCTATGAAAAGGGGTTCAAATTTTTTTTAGAAACATTATGGAAACACACCCTATTTTAGTTGCTAATTGTGTTTAGAAAGGCATGAATCTTAAAAGCTAAAAAAATAAAGTTGGTCTTAGATAAATATATGGTTGCATCAGGATAGAATATAAATTCATAAAAGTCAAAGATTTATGTCTTCAGTATAATGGCAACAATTAAAAGAAAAATAATCAGTCAGCTAGGCTTTCAATTAGCTGAGTTAACATGTTCATACTTAGGTATTCCTTTCTTCATAGGGTCAAACAAGCCTTCTTGTTGGAAAAAAGTAATTGAAGCCATTTAGTGTAGAATTTTAACATGGAAATGGAGGTGGTTTCCTTATCAAGAAGAATCATGATGATCAAGTCTATTTTATCAACCATCCCAAATTATTATATGGCTGTTCTCAAAGCACCAAAACCCATTGTGCTTGAAATAGAGAAAATGATTATGAATTATCTATGGAAAGGAAATCTAGATAATTAAAAAATACCTCTAATTTCTTTAGAAAATATTTGCTTAGAGAAACATACAGGAGGTGCAAGAATTTATTGCTTGGCAACAAGAAATATGTTCCTAGGTGTTAAGTTGGTGTGGAATCTATACTCAAAACCTCAACCTAAATGGTGTAGGATAATGCAAGGTAAATACTTTGATTCCCTAACTCCAACAAGAATCTTCACCATTTCCAATCCACCAATAGGTTTTCCCATGTGGAATTTCTTGATAGAACATAGAGTTCTAGTTACACCCTTTATTACTTGGGAGGTTCATAAAGGCTAGGATTCACTCTTTTGGGTAGACTCTCAGAATGGTAAGCCACCATTAAGTACAATTCATGAACTTCAAAATCTAAGTGAAAACTTAGCAGATATTTTGGGAACAAGAGTTCAAGACTACTTCCATGGTTTTGATGAATGAAAAAGCAATGTAATATGGAAAGACCTCTCAAATATTCCCTTTCCTATTCATCAAAAATAAAAGTTGTATGAGATCTTAAGGGATAGGATAGTATACAAATCTAATGTTCTTAACAAGTTAATTTGGGGCTCTACCAAAGTCTAGAAATTACACAATCCGCCAGGGTTATAGATCAATCATCAATAAGGGTACTCAACTTGAAAACCAAAGAGCACTATTATTTTGTTGGAATGCAATGACCCTCCCAAAGCTAGGTTGTTTTTGTTGGTTACCATTATGTAATAAGAAGATTTAATCTAGTGAAAAACTCTCCAAACTGCACATTTCAGATCACTTCCACTATGTGATGCATAATTTTTCATATGATGATTCTAATCACCTCTAGCTTTAGTGTTTATTTGCACAATATTGTTGCACATTTTTGTTGAATAAATTAAATTGGTCTTCTCCATTACAAACACATTATGGTAAATATTTACAAGTTGGCCATTTTTGTACTATTCCCCCCTTTCTTCTTGTATTTGGAGGGTTGAACTAGTTATTGTTATTTGGAGCATTTTGGCTAGAAAGGAACGGAATTTTTTTTAGAAAAGAAACTTATTCAAATGATCACTTTTTACTAGAATTTGAAAATTCAATCTTTGAAGTCTCTAATGCATATGTTAGAAAATTGAAGCACATAGGTTCCATGCTCACAGATTGGGACTCTCATATTTCAAATCATTGGGGTCAATTGGTGTTACTGTTACTAATTTTCACTACAACTCAATTGGAAAAGTTGATTAGTTGGATTTATCTCAAAGTGAAAGTTTAGCTAATTTTTGCATGTGTTAAATTTTTCTTTGCGTCAGTTTTCAAATGATTATAGTAAACACAATTTTAAAAGTTTTCTCAGTGCTTTGCATCACAAATGAAGTGCAAGACATAATATATAAATGATTAAGAATAACAATTTCTTTCATTTTTTTCACAATGCTTTTTCACATTATAGTATTTCATTTGTTTACAAAAAAAAATGGTTGTACATTTTTGCATTTTGATGGATTTCTTTTCAGAATGGGAATGAAAAGAGAAATTAAAGGATCCACACAAGCCATGGAGATAGCTAAAACCTTTCATTACAAAAAATGAATTATACAATTGGAGGTCAAAGGAAAAGAAGGAAGCAAATAGCATAAGACATATCCATCATTGCTTGTGTCTTGATCTTCATTTGATGTTCTTGTAGCTTGCTCTATCCTACTTTCGATTTTGAGTGTGCCTACAGAAGATTGGGAAAGTCCTATTAGAGCTTCGGATATGAGTTACACTACATGCTCTACCAATAGAAATATAATTCATTCCTTGAAATGCATGGAATCAACTAAGAATGAAGAGTGTAGTAACAAGAGCCTAAAAATGAAATGTCACATGATGGAACCTTTTAAACTTCATTATTTTATGCTAACATTGTTTGTTTCCTGTGTAGGTATAGGAAAAGTCATGTGTAGTTGATCATTTCATCAAGACATAGTAGCATGTGGCATAAACTAGGCTCCCACAAGGGTTGAGATCCAACATGTTGTCCCTCAAGCATTTTAAAAGGGATTGAGAAGGAAATAGATACAAAGTGCTTAAGGAAAAACATCCATCAAATGAGTGCATCACAAGGTGCCAAAGGATTCAAATAGTTGACCACTTCAGACAGTCGATTCTCGAAGTGCAATGAATGGAAAATAAGGAGTGATCAACTGTATGAATGCATTTTCATAATTTGATAGGGAACATGCATACATAATGCCTTGTTTGAAAACAACAACTAAAATTGAAGAAAATGGAAAAGATCCAAAATATCATGATTAAGTGCTCTTATCTCCAAATCTTTCATACATAAATTATTGTCACATCCTCATTATTGCTGCCCAAGGGAACATAAAAATGCATGAACAGTGCAAAAAATAGGAACATTGGCATTGTCAAGCCATTGAATGCAGAATACAATTATGAGTATGTGCATTGCATAGTTACATGTCAATGGTAAAGTGTAAGTGTGAGCTGCATTTCTAAAGTGTTCAAGTGCATAAGATGAGAGACAAAAGTTGTAAAATGATCTACTAGTGTACTATGTTGGCTAGATGCAACTTTTCAAGAGAAGTGAGATGGATGCATTTGAAATCAAAAGAAGTTTTTATGTGTTTCTTGAAGAAAAGAGTGGATGCAAAGATAGCATGGTGGACTGGAATGTAACACATTAAGTGTTGGAGCTAAATAAATGTTGAACAAAATCATATATAAAGATGCACTATGCAAACGAAGTGCAACATTGCAATAAGTAAATGGCTTCATTATATAGTGCCCATGAAGGAAATGCAAAATCAATTTATGTTGCAATTTAACCCAAGATGTTGCCTAAAATATCTTTATATACATAAAAAAAATTGTGTTTGATGGAGGGAGAATCATATCATTTTATAGCTGCTTCAAACAAAATATTAAATTCTTGTGAAGTGCATTTAGTTGTGGTTTTTTCAAGCATTGACTGAAGATAAAATTGGAAAATGACATATTGATGCAGGAATAATGATAGAGCAACATGAGCCACCAGATTTCTTGCTACAGGAGATACACTATCCAATAATTGAAGCTTTACCATAGGAAGTTGTTCATCATAACAAATGCAGAAATTTCCAGATACTCATTTTGATCATTAGTGGCCATGACCAAAATAAACTTGGTTCTTTTTAATTAGCAATACACACTTAGGGTTTTCACCTCAAAATAACAAATGCATGGATTAGTGTCATTTTTACACTATGGGTCCAACCCAAAAATTGGAGATATGCAAAAGAACCTTTCAGAAAAATGTGATAATAGTTCCACACAATCTCAAAACCCATTTGGGTTTTTCTTCATGAGAAGTAGAGCATAAATTTTTTCAAGTTCATATAAAGAAATGGAAATACAATGGGTTTACAAAATACCCATAAAGAAAGAAGAAAGCCCATGGCCTAGAGTGTCCTATTGGCTCTCAAAGGTTTACAAATCTCTTCAAAAGCTCAAAACTATCTAGTCTTTTTAAATGTAAATGGATATAATAAAGAATGATGGAGGTATGAGCTTCTTTTCAACACAAAAACAATCTTCAAGCAAGCTAGCCTGTGGCCTATAAAAAGGACTACATCTTTTACGTTCATCTCTTCCTTACAAAAGAAAAGGTTTTATGAGCTTTTATTTGAGAGGTAAATGCAAGAAGAATGAAAGAGAATAAAATATTACCATCATGCACCTATAGAGAAGCCCCATTAGTCCATGACTAAGCTAATAGAGCATCATATGATACCTCAAAAAAAGTCTCATGGTGGCCGAATGGGAGAGATCAGTAGAAAGTAAAGCAAACAAAAACAAAAACATTAGAGGATGTATCATGCCACGCCCTTGAGCCCAAAAGTTTTCCTTCAAAATGGATTGAGAATAACTTACCCTTTCTTGCAAATGGATATTCAACCCACAGAGAAGTCAAATGCCAAATTCCTCAAGCATTTGCTGCAAAACCCTAGCTCTATGGTGGTAGTGCCATTTTCCCATCAAAGAGGGTTTTCTCAAAAATGCAAAATGTGAATTGAGGCCAAGATTTTTGGGGCTTCCATATTTTGCTATTAGGGTTTTCACCATCTTTCAAACTTAGGGAATATTTTACAATGTTTTTAAAGTATCAAACTCCTATGTCAAATGTAGGGTGGTTGAATTCTTCATTACTTAGGTAGACCAATTGTTAGGGATCATTTAATATCATTTGCCTAAGTTTTAGGTTAGGCATTTTATTATTTTGCAAAGTCTTAAAAACCTTAGGGGTTTTTTTAATTGTTTTCAAATTCCTTGCCTTAGAAGATAAAAGTATTCATTGGATATGCTAAAGGTTTGTTTTTATTGATTTTATAGAAATCAATTTAAAACTCAAAAGGATAAATATTATCTAATATTTTTTATGATTTTTTGGAGAAAAATCAAATTGTAATGGAGATATCAAAGGTTTTTTTTGTGCAAAGATTTCTAAAATATTAGTTGCAAAAATGGGGGAAATTTGAGAGAATTTAAAACTACAAATATCTTGTAAAGCAGGGATAAATCAATTTTTTTATAAATTACTTTTATCTTTTGTTATTTTTAGCAGTATTATGAAAGCTGAGTTGTTGAAATTTTCCTTGGGAAAATTTGAGAAGCATAGGATGAAGATAAGGTGTTTTTTTTTCTTTTAAAGAAAATTAAGCCTATTTTTAGAAGCCTTTTGGATGGACATGCAAGAAGTGTGAGTTTTCCACTTTCATTACACAGTATGATGTAGATTTGGATGCTTTTTTGGGGGATTTTCTTTTGAGCTCGGACTAGGGTTTGGAGAGATATATTTTTTCTTCTTGCTCTTACACATTCTGAGAGCTTGTGAGCATTTTTGTACCCAATTTTTAGATAGAAACTCTCTTTCATTTTATTAAAGTAGCATAGTTCTTTCTCATTTCTCATCTCAATTTTGTAATGACAATTTGATGTCTTTGTGATTCAAGTTTGAATCCTTATATGTTTTGTTGTGAATTTGTGTTCAAAATTGCATAGTTTCAGGTGGTATGTTGTATTTAGCTGTAGATTTTCATATAAATTACTGATGGAAGTATGTGCTAATGAGATTGTTAGGGCTATTGTGATAGAGAGGTTGTTGTGAGTGATAGTGTCTAAATTCATAAGTTTTAGTGAATCATCTATTAGATTTAAGTTTTACTTTTAGTTATCTTTCTCCCCTCTACTTTAAAAAATCATTTAGAATAGGAGATTCATTTGGAGATCCAACTCACTCTAGAGATTCCTTCTTCGCACAGATAACCCACATCTGAAGAAGGTTTCCATATTTGAACAGATGGATAATCCTTTTGTAAGATTAGCATAAGGTGTATATCTAATTGTTAATAGATTTTGACATGCCCATTGAGACCCTAAAAGTTTATTTTAGAGGAAAAAATCAATATTTTAAGTTGTTTAGGTATGCACAACATAGTTTCGGCCTTTGAAGGTGGAAGACAACATACTTGATGACTTCATTCTCTTATTTTTAGGCAAATCTAGTGTGAATAGCACAAAAAAATGCACATACTAAAGGGTTGGGTGTTTTCTTCAATATTATCATCCTTTGGAAGAAAAATTATCAAATACCATGGTGACTAGAAGAAGCTTTTTCTAGTTTCAGAATGATCAAGTGCTAGTATGCCCTTAAAAGACTTTACTTTTTGCATTTTTTTTTATCCTTTGAATGAACAAGCATGTCAATGTTTCATGGTAATATTTCATACCATCCACCATATCATGAAAATCCTACTTATCCATCTTCATATCAACCATATCGACATAATCATGCTATTGGTTTCAACTCTTTAACTTCTCAAAACTAGTATACCCAGTATAATTACCACCCACTCACCCCTACTCAACCTTCATCTCAGCCTTCATATGCTCAAAATCAGCCCCAAAATATGGAAGAACTTGGTTTCAAAGATATAAGGTTGAACTACAAAAGGAAAAAGAGTTACATAGAAAAACAATGGAATCAATTACATCAACAATAGGAGATTGCAAGCCTAAAGAGCGAGTTGCTTGAATTCAAGAAGCAAATAGAGGAGATCAAGAGACAACATGAATATAATTAGCAATAGAAAGAGATGGCTTCTTAGGCCTTTCTCTATGAGCAATAATTAGAGGCACAAAGGCATGAACTTCAAGCAACCCCTGCAATTCTATATCAGCTTGCTCAAGAGGAAGCTCATAAGAATTAGGTTCTGAGTTTTGAAAAAAAGTGAACCTTTTTAAACTTCTAAAGTTGAGATCCTAAGTTTTAGGTAGAATAGAGTCTTAAGCTTTTCAAGTCAGCATCTCAATCTTGAGGTGCCAAGTTTCCAAAGCCTTCATCCTCCCCAAAATGATCCTATCCCTGAGCAAGTTCAAGCCTCAATCATTTAGGGGGAGTTTTTGGAAAAGCCTATTTGTTCCCCAATAGCTCAAAAATTTCCCCAAGTTTCTTCACCTAAATAATCCATGGGTGAACCCTTTGATTAGAATACCTTAATCTTCATCAAGGAGCTTAGAAAGGTAAACCCATTGTGTTCAGCTTTGGAAGGTTACTGTTTGTAGCAACAGAAGATTAAACAATATAAGCCTTCTCCTGATGAATCCTTTCATGTTTTCACTAATGAGATGCCTTGTTTGGTGGAAGACAATGAAATTTTTTTAGAGGATCAACTAGTGCAACAACATACAAAGCAAGATGTTGTTGATTGCACCATTTTCTCAGCTAAACCTAAGAATGTTGCATGTGCGGAGAAGGTTGGTTCATTGTAACAACAAGATATCAATGACTACTTCGAAGTATCCAATTGGTACAATGATAAAGAACCAAAACATCAGGAGAAATTGCTACAAGAGATAGAGGAGGTTGTGGTTGAGGAACAATAGATTCTAGATCAAGAAATGGTTGATAGTTCTCAAGTTCTGCTTGATTTATTCAATGAATTACCATTTTTTGTGGATAGTGAAGAAAGCACATCTCATATTACAACCATACTAGCTCCAGGAAAATACGAAGTTCATAATTCTTATGTTTTAATACCTCAGAAGAGTTGTAGTAAGGTAGAAAATAGTCTACATTCACAAAAAATTGAAAATGAGAGGGAAGAAGACATGTTTTGGGATGACCTTAAAGCTTTTGTTTCAAATTTAGATGACAAACACTCATCTTTTGAAGGAGGAAGTGTGGAGCAACAACTTGAGGAGGAAAAATGAGGTGTCCAAACTCGAGGTTTGATTGATTTATTTGAAGCTAGCTTCCTCTATTTTTTAGTAATGATGAGGATAATGCATGTGAACTAACAAAGCCATCAAGTTATGATCAACAAAGCCATGAAGGTGACATTGATAAGTTGTTGATATGTTCACAAATAAGTGGGGATAACATGGCTATCAAATTTCAAAACCCTAATAAACATGGTACAATAGCTCAAATAGAACAAAATCAAGCTGTGTGAAAGCCTAACACTATTGTCTGAGGTAAGGGTTTTGATATCTTTCCAAGTTTTCAAGAAAGTAGTCAATAGGACACCTCAAATCCTATTATGAATCCAGAAGATAATGATGGGACTCGCGAGGATTTGTAAACTAATATAATTGATGAGTTTTGTGCAAGGTTTGGTGATATGTTTTCAAATGATGCTCATCAGAAAAATGAGATTGAAATGGTATGTAACCAACAAAGAACCACTGGCACAAGTTCAGACTTCATCCTTTTGAGAGGCTACCCCATTGGAGATCTATCTCGGGATGTTGTCAATATCCAAAGGATTTCTTGCACACCTAAGAATGAGGTTGCAGTTGAGGAGCAACATATCTCACTTATTCATTTTTGGGAAACTAGAGGTATGCTTGATCATATTCACATGATCTGTGTCTTTGATTTCAATCTACGAGTTGCAATACAAAAATGTGTGGTGAGTATTCTCACTTTTCATCTCTTAGTGAAAATTTATGAGCATGCAAAGTATCCTCAGTTGATTAGAAGAGGTAGCTACTTTTCAAAACCAGTGAACGATTTTTTTTAGTGTAATTTTCACTAGTTATTATAGGATAGGGTTAGTTGCTATAAATAAGTGTTCCATGCACATTTTATTTCAGTATTTTGTTTTCCCTAAGTGTTGTTGTGAATGTTTTCTTGGCCATCAGGGCCTATTAGTTTGCTTCAGTATTGTTTGATTTTCTTTCTTTGTTGTTTGGAGTGTTATGGCTTGAATTTTTTAGTTTCATGGAGGGGTAGATTTGACTCTGCACCCAATAGAGTACTAAAGGAAACTGATCTAATGCTTAGTAGGCATGCATTTAGAAAAAAACACAAAAATGTTACCAAATTTCACTTCAACTCAATTGGTAGAGCTGATTAGTTGGATTTATTTCAAAGTGAAAGTTTAGTTAATTTTTGTATGTGTTAAATTGTTGTTTGTTTTAGTTTTCAAATGATTTTAGTAAAAAAAAATTCAAAAATTTGCTTAGTGCTTTGTAGCACAAATGAACTGCAAGATAAAATATATAAATGATTAAGGATAACAATTGCTTTAATTTATTTCAAAATGCTTTTTCACATTACAGTATTTTATTTGTTTGTAAATACAAATAGTTGTACATTTTTGCATTTTGATGCATTTCTTTTAAGACTAGAAATGAAAAGAGAAATTAAAGGATCCACACAAGCTGTGGAGATAGCTAAAACCATTCATTGCAAGAAATGAATTATACAACTAAAGGTTAAGGGAAAAGAAGGAAGAAAATAACCTAAGACGTATCCATCATTACTTGTGTCTTGATCTTCAAATGATGTTGTTGTAGCTTGCTATGTCCTACTTCCAATTTTGAGTGTGCCTGCAGAAGATTGGGAAAGTCCTATTAGAGCTCCGGATATGAGTTACACTACATCCTCTACCAACAAAAATAGAATTCATTCCTTGAAATGCATGTAATCAGCTAAGAATGAAGAGTGTTGTAATAAGAGCCTAAAAATTAAATGTCACATTGTGGAACCTTTTAAACTTCATTATTTTATGCTAACATTATTTGTTTCCTATGTAGGTATAGGAAAATTCATGTAGTTGATCATTTCATGAAGACACAATAGCATGTGGTGTAAAATGGGCTCCCACAAGGGTTGAGACCAAACATGCTATCCCTCAAGCATTTTAAAAAGGATTGAGAAGGAAATAGATACAAAGTGCTTAAGGAAAGACATCCATCATATGAGTGCATCGCAAGGTGCCAAAGGATTCAAAAAATTGACCTCTTTGGACTGTCAATTCTTGAAGTGCAATGAATTGAAAATCAAGAGTGATCAACTGTCTAAATGCATTTGCATAATGTGATAGGGAATAGGCATACACAATTCCTTGTTTGAAATCAACTACAGCTGAAGCAAATGGAAAAGATCTAAAATATCATAATTAAGTGCTCTTATTTCCAAATATTCCACATAAAAATTATGGTCATATCCTCATTAGTGCTGCCTAAGGAGACATAAACAATAATGAAGAGTGCCAAAAATAGGAACATTGGCATTGTCAAGCCATTGAATGCAAAATACAATTATGAGTATGTTCATTGTATCGTTACCTGACAGTGTTAAAGTGTAAGTGTGAGTTGCATTTCTAAAGTTTTCAAGTGCATACAATGAGTGACAAAAGTCGTAAAATGATCTACAGGTTTACCATGTTGGTTGGATGCCACTTTTCAAGACAAGTGAGATGGATGCATTTGAAAGCAAAATAAGTTTTTATGTGTCTGCTAAAAGCAAAGAATAGATACAAAGATAGCATGGTGGACTAGAATGTAACACATTAAGTGTTGAAAATAAATAAATGTGGAACAATATCATATATAAAGGTAATTTATGAGAACTAAGTGCAGCATTGGAATAAGTAAATGGTTTAATTATATAGTGCATGAAGGAAATGCAGAATTAATTTATGCTACAATTTTAAACCATGATGTTGTCTACAATATCTTTATATACTTCAAAAGTTTTATTTGTTTGATGGAGGGAGAATCATATCATTTTATAGTTGTCTCAAAAAAAATATTAAATTCTTGTGAAGTGAATTTAGTTGTGGTTTTGTCAAGCCTTGGCTGAAGATAAAATTGGAAAATGATTTATTGATGCAGGAATAATGATAAAGCAACAAGAGCCACCAGATTTATTGATATAGGAGATACACTATCACATAAATGAAGCTTTGCAATAGGAAGTTTCTCATGATAACAAATGCAAAATTTTCTAGCTACTCATTTTGATCTTTAGTGGTCGTGGCCAAAAGAAACTTGGTTCTTTTTAATTAGCAATACCCACTTGGGGTTTTCACCTCAAACTAACAGATGCATGGAGTAACTTGTCATTTTTACACTATGGTTCAGGCCCGAAAATTAGAGATATGCAAATTTTTTTTAGGAAAATGTGATAAGAATTCCATAGAAGCTTGAAACCCGCCTAGGTTTTTCTTCATGAGAAGTAGAGCATAAAAGTTTTCAAGTTCATACAAAGAAATAGAAATATAGCACAAGTTTACAAAATACCCAGAATGAAAGAAGAAAGCCTACATCCTAGAGTGTCTTGTTGGCTCTCAAAGGTTCAAAAATATCTTCAAAAGCTCAAAACCATCTAGGGTTTTCAAATGTAAATAAATGTAAGAAAGAGTGATGGAGGTACGAGCTTCTTTTCAACATAGAAACAATCTTCTAGCAAGCTAGCTCGTGGCCTATACAATGTCCTGCATTTTTTATGGTCATCTCTTCCTTACAAAAGAAAAGCTTTCATGATCTTTTATTTAAGAGGTAAATGCAAGGAGAATGAAAGAGAATAAAAACTTACCATCATGCGCTTGTAGAGAAACCCCATAAGCCCGCGGTTGAGCCAATAGAGCTTCATATGATACCTCAAACAAAGTCTCATGATGGTTGAATGGGAGAGATCAACAAGAAGTAAAGAAAACACAAATGAAAACATCAAAGGATGTATCATGTTGTGGTCTTGAGGCCAAAAGTTTTCCTTCAAAATGAAGAAAAGCCATGAAATGGCTTGAGAATAACTTACCCTTGCTTGCAGATGGAGAATTGACCCACAGAGAAGTTGATGGCCAAAGTCCTAAAGCATTTCCTATAGAACCCTAGCTCTATGGTGGTGTCACCATTTTCCCAGTAGAGAGGTTTTTCTCAAAAATGCAAAGTGTGAAATGAGGCCGAGATTTTTGGGGCTTCGATGTTTTGTTATTAGGTTTTTCACCCTAATTCAAACTTACAGAATATTTTGCAATGTTTTTAAAGTATCAAACTCCTATGTCAAATATAGGGTGTCTGAATTCTTCATTGCTCGGGTCAATCATTTGCTAGGGTTCATTTAATATCATTTGCCTAACTTTTAGGTTAGGTATTTTATTATTTTGCAAATTCTTAAAAACCTTAGGGTTTTTTTTTAATTGTTTTCAAATGCCTTTCCTTAGAAGATAAAAGCATTCATTGGATATGCTTAAGGTTTTTTTTATTGATTTTATAGAAATCAATTTAAAACTCAAAAGGATAAATATTGTCTAATATTTTTTATGATATTTTGGAGAAAAATCAAATTGTAATGGAGATATCAAAGGTTTATTTTTTGAAAAAAATTTGAAAATATTAGTTGCAAAAATGGGGCAAATTGAGAGAATTTAAAATTGCAAATATCTTGTAAAGCAGGGATAAAGCAATGTTTTTATAAATTGCTTTTATCTTTTGTTATTTTTAGCAGTATTATGAAAGCTAAGTTATTGAGTTTTTCCTTGGAAAAATTTGAGAAGCATAGGATGAAGATAAGGTGTTTTTTTTCTTTTAAAGAAAATTAAGCCTATTTTTAGAAGCCTTTTGGATGGACATACAGAAAGTGTGAGTTTTCCTCTTTCATTACATAGTATGATGCATATTTGGATTCTTTTTTTGGGGCTTTTCTTTTGAGCTTGGATTAGGGTTTGGAGAGATATATTTTGAGGAAAACTTAGAGTTTTTCTAAGTTTAGATTTTTGCTTCTTGTGCTTACACATTCTGAGAGCTTATGAGAATTTTTGTACCCAGTTTTTAGACAAAAAAACTCTTTTAGTTTCAATAAAGTAGCATAGTTCTCTTTCTCATTTCTCATCTCAATTTTGTAATGGAAATTTGATGTCTTTGTGATTCAATTTTGAATCATTATATGTCTTGTTATTGTGAATTTGTGTTCATAATTGCATAGTTTCAATTTGTATGTTGTATTTAGTTGTAGATATTCATACAAATTACTAATGGAAGTATGTGCCAATGGGATTGTCAGGGCTATTGTGACAGAGATATTGTTGTGAGTGATAGTGTCTAGATTCATAAGTTTTAGTGAATCATCTATTAGATTTAAGTTTTACTTTCAGTTATCTTTCTCCCATCTACTTCAAAAAATCATTTAGAATAGGAGATTCAGTCAAAGAACTAGCTCACTCTAGAGATTCCTTCTTCACATAGATCACCCACATCTGAAGAAGGTTTCCATGTTTCAACAAATAGCTAAATCTTATGTAAGCTTAGCATTGGGTGCATATCTGATTATTAATAGTTACCATTCAAGGGCCTTCTTCATTAGCCTAAGCATAAAATTGATAGATCAAAAGTTTCATGGTTCCCTCCTCTTGATGGTTTTCACAAGTTTAAATTTGATGGGGCCTATAAATCCAAACCAGGAATATTAGGGACATATATTATCATAAGCAATACTTTGAGCTCTATTGTGTATGCAAAATCTTTCCCACTTCTAGATGGTACAAACAACCTAGCAGAAGCATATACTCTAATTTTTGGCTTGAAGGTAGTAGTAGAATCAAACTTCCTCAAAATCCAAATTGAAAGTGACTCTTTGCTTATTGTCAACACTTGTAAACAAAGATAAATTCAAAACTAGAAATTAAACTACATCCTCCATCTAGCCCAACTTTTAATGGAAAGGCTAGAAGAGTTCAATATTTCCCACACCACACAGAAGGAAACCAATTGGTTGACTATTTACCAAACATAGGTACTCAACAAAGGCAAGAGTTAGTCTTTAAAAGAACAACACTTTCCCTATCCAAATATGACAATGGAAATCATAACTAAGGAAAGCTTTAAATAAAGAATGAAAAAAAGTAAAAGCTATGGTGTCCATCCCATGAAAATTATAGTGTCAATTTGATAGCCTTTCTAACAAAGGTAAGAAGGGTGGTGTTTTAATGCTCTATTTGAGTATTGAAATGAAGCCTTATCTCTGCGTCCTTCTACAAATGAAAAGTAAGTAATCACAATAATTACATTAGATGCTTGACACAAATGTTTTAGAATTGGCATCAAACAACAAATACTTTAAATTGGAATATCCAATGAAGAATTTCACAGTGTAGCAGAAGAAATTTCTGATGTGAGAGATGAGATAAGCACAACACAATGAATCAAATGTATAAGTAGCCAAGCAATATGTATTAGATATTTAATTATTAACATTTTGGGTTTGATGTAGGTTATCTGCAAAGATGCTCATACAATCATTCTAGCAAGCGTTAAAATTTAATGCACTTACAATGTGATATGTGCCCTTATTGGAAATATGAACGATAACCTAGTTAAATTTGTGCACACTTCAAAGGATCGACCAAGAATAATACTATCCACATGAATGAAGAATTGTTCAAACATGAGCAAGAAGAGAGCTTGATCAAATGATGATCTATATTAAATTGATCTAGAATGAATTACAAATGTACAAGAGCCTTCTTTATATAGCCAAGGTGAGAGGAGGTTGGATAACCACCTTAATTGCAATCATTAAATATGCAATACATTATTTTAAATTCTTGAGAGAAATATTGAATGCCTAAATAACTACATGCCTATTAATTAGATATGGTCCTAGTAATAGTTTCTAGAATGCTACCTAGGAAACTACCTCTTAAGTAAACTTATTAATGATGTGAATAGGTCCTCACTAATATCTAGTTAGGAAATATCCCCATTCACATTGACACCCCCCATAAGTGCAACTTGGGAGTGTAGTTATGATGCAAATAATGCAATGATGGGTTCTGGAATTTGTAAGTTCCCATATTTTTTACAGTGTTTTTTTATAGTTTTTTAAATCTTTTCATTTTATGGGTTAATGTCTATTGTTTATTGTTCTTTGGATTTTATAATTTAATGTCTACTCTTCCTTATCTTTGAGTGCTTCTATGGATTAGTCTCTCTTTTTGTGTTAAAGAATTAACATCATAATTCATTAAAGTTGAAATCTTAGATGGCCATGATTATGAATTGAACTAATCCTTTCTCTACATAGATGCATGCCAAGTGCACTTCAATCTATTAAATAAAAATGAAAATTAGTTCTAAATAAGTGCAAAATGTCTCCATATAAAATTATTTCATCGATTGGTATTATGTTTTTTTGCTATTAGAAATATTTCATGGCTTTGTAATGTTCTATGATATCATCATGTCTTTGCACCAAGTGTTTTTGTCGATGCATGGCATTTTAATGAGGAAATTTAGCATTTGTTAGTTCCTAAAGTTATTTTATGTCAATAGATAGAAGTGCAATCATCATTAATGGATTTTGGTGTCAAGTTTTAAGGCTATCAAACAAAGGATTATTTCTGCCATTTTATGCTTGGCTTAATAAATCAGTATGTAAGCAATATAGTTCCTCTCTACTGCTAAAGAACATGAATGACAGGCATTGAAAACTCTGATACATGTGGCAACCAAGGTATATTGTCATTTCAAGTCTAGTAATCCACTATCCTCAACCATGCACATGCCTAACCTTTGTCCATCAACAAATTGGGTTTGGGTAAGTGCAACTCTAGTAAAATTTTGAGACCTTTATGAATTTTTTGCACCTTTACATAAAAAAAAAGCTCCTAATCCTTGTCAAGATCTTTGTTTTGAGGTACACGTACTAAAGTCCACATTTTCATGTTTATGATTTTCCACCTGACAAACTAAATGGATTGGACATCATTTTCAAAATCCTTATCCTTAATGAGACCATTGATAGATGCCTTCCATTTCATCCACTCAAAGTGTACAAAGTCTACTTTTTAGAGGGAGTCAATTGATTCACTATTCAAAATCATTCAATTAGTTGTTACACTCCTAGAGTCACCAATAAATTGAAATATTATTAATAATTGTATGTTTCATTTCGGTATGTGTAGGATCATCATGGAGAAAATGGGCCCTTAAGTGGCAAAAAATTCAAAAAAATCAGAGTTAAGCAACTTGACATAAAAATTTGAATAATTTATCTATATTTTATTGAAAAAATGTGTAAGAATATAATCTGTAGCAAATTGAATTTAGTTTCTAAACTACTAGGTATGTTTAAAAAATAATAATCAATTTGGTGAAAATTTGAAATTTCAATGCAGTGGTATTTAAATTTCAAGGAAAAAATAAGAAGCAGGTGTCTGTCTGACCACCCTAACCACAATAAAATGATAATATTTTTTTATAATATTTTTGTTGGTGTAATTAAATGTCTTGTACCTTTTCCTAGGTCATGATTACACCTTAGTTAAGTTTACTTAGGGACCACATAGGAGGTTGTTAGAGATTTTCCACTTTTGGTGGACTTGACATCTCATTACCACATCACTTCCACCTTTTGTGAACACATCATGTGATTATCTCTCCACCTTTTATGGGAGATCCACCTTTTGTGGAGATCATCACATTATCCTTTCCCACTTTAGGTGGAATGATAACTTTTCATTGTTGTCTCACGTCATAAGATTACGACACTTGTCATAATCTTATGCCCTTCTATGTTCTCACCTTGGCTATATAACCAAGGGGTCTCTCTCATTGTAATTAGAATCCTCTCATATTATTGACATTGAATACAGTTTATTCTTGTCATCTTATTTCTATCTCTCTTATGCTTGTGCTTTCTATTAGGTCTCTAGATCTTGGGTGGCTACCTTCATAGCCAATTCTTACATGGTATCAGAGCTATTGGAGTGCCTTTAGTTAGTCTTTTGGAGAGATTCTTGGAGGGTTCCATTTTTGGCCTTGTGTTGCAGGTGCATTTTGGGAGGTTGTTGCATTGGATCTGAGCTTGCCATTGTATTCGAAGTGTCTGAAATAGTCAGATTTACCCTTTGTTTCATCTCAGTTGGACATCAGAGGCCAATTCTACAAAAGGTTGAAGATTGGAGGTGGTTGCCAGATCCAGGAGGTAGCTGCCACTTCGGAGCATTTTCAGCCGAAAAGGACATCGACATTGCATCCAGAAGGGCCAAAAACCCCTAAATCGACTGCCAAATCATCCGAATCGAAGCAAGTAGCTCTCGGAGGCAAAAAAATTTTACTCAAAGAGTCGTACGGCCCCCAAGCGTAATTATTGTCAGCGGTACGATTTAGAAAATAAATTTTTATTTATTTTTTTGAAAAAATTTCTGCAAATTTTTTGTAAAAAATTTGATTTAAAAATCTAGAAAATTTGAAATTTTTTTGTTTAAAATCAAAGTTTAAAAATATAATTTTTTTTGAAAATTAAAACAAACCACAACGGTCTTAGCGAGAATACAAACGGTACACATAGGGCGATGTCTGACCCTGTGTATAGTGCAGTGTGGGAGCTTGGCTGTCATACCTACCACAAATGTGTGGTGAAGCCATTGTGTCGACCAGCCGACCTTTTTAGAAAAAAGGTTTTTATTATTAAAACTTTTAATGTTTTTTAAATTTTTTTTTTTTTATGTTTTTATTTAATATTTTTTTAAAATTTTTTTAATAAAATAAAACTTTTCATTATTAAATTTTAATGGTTTTTTAATAAAACTTTTAATAAAGTTTTTCTTTAATATTTAATATTAAAGTTTTTAAATTAAAAAAAATCAAGTTTTTCTTTATAAGTTTTTTAATAAGTTTTCAAAATTAAAAAAAAATTTCTTTATTAAGCTTTTAATAAAGTTTTTAAAAAAAAATAAAACAAATGCTTTTTTCTTTATGTTTAATAAAGTTTTTTTTTCATCAAAAAAATTAACTTTGCTTTATTATTTTAATAATAAAGTTTTTTAAATAAATAATGTTTTTAAATTAAACTTTTTTAAGCTTTTAAAAAAAAAACAAATCATGCCATAACATGTAAAATTGGAGAAATTATTTTGCCTCCCAATTGAGCCTTGTCTTTGACCATTTATTCCTCTAATCGACAGTCAAATTGGTGTCAGTTGCTCCTACCGACATTCACCTGGAGGGCTTTTTTCACGGTCTTCAGCTTTGGGTTCCTTTGGTTGGCTTCTTCATCAGCATTTCCAGTTTTGCATCATGTTGATTGTAGTTCTCCTCTTTCTAATGTTGTAATTGCACTAAAATAAAGTGCCACAATCTTCTATTTCAGTGTACTATGTCATGTTATGTATGCTTCTTTGGATTGATCTATGTATCTAGTGTTAGTTCTTATATACTCAGCGTATGCAGCGGCTGGTTACCCATGCATTTCGGTGAGATGGACTAATCACCATATAGACTCCTATTTTGGAAGCACTCTACCTGTCTTCAGAAGTTTGGTTCTACATCCAGAGACTTGGTACATGGCTCCAGTGAGACTTGGATTGTACAAATTGTGCATGGCTCCAGTGAGACATGGATAGTACCAATCTGCTATTGATGGACATTCAGTTGATGCTCCTGTAGTTGTCTTCTTGGTTCCAACCTTATTCCTGTTGCAGTGTGGATTCCTCTACAGTTCTTCATCGACAAATTCTACAATTATTTTTGAGTTGACAAATTCAGCTCAGTCACCAGTTATGTGGCATCTTTTGCAGTTGTACCTAATTCTTTCCATTAGTGCTTTGCACAATTTGGCATTTCTTTTGGAAAAACATTTGGAGGACTCATCATCATCCTTGGTCCACTCTACTTCATTCCTCACATTGTTCTACATTGTCTCCTTCTTCAGTTCAGATTGGGGACTCTTGACATTGTGACATTTGAGCAGTGACTCTCCATTGAGGGGGGGTTGCATGGACTTCTTCATTCTTCTTATGGGGGGGACTTTTTCCTCACTTGAGGTTTTATCCTTCCTAGAGCATGATTCTTATTTTGTTTCTCTCTTTTGGGGAGGAGTTTTGTCCCACTGGGTTTTCTCCTTTTCTCCACTTTATGAGAGATTGCATTGTGTGTACATGGGTACCTAACATGGCCCAGTAGCTGGGACCCATCTTGCATTGTTTTCTTTTGTATACATTCTCCCTAAGTTGCACTTAAGGGGGGTGCTGGTGTAATTAAATGTGTTGTACCTTGTCCTAGGCCATAATTACACATTAGTTAAGTTTACTTAGGGACCACATAGGAGGTTGTTGGAGAGTTTCCACTTTTGGTGGACTTGACATCTCATTACCTCATCACTTCCACCTTTTGTGGACACATCATGTGATCATCTCTCCACCTTTTATGGGAGATCCACCTTTTGTGGTGATTATCACATTATCTCTTTCCCACTTTAGGTGGAGTGATAACTTTTCATTGTTGTCTCATGTCATAAGATTACGACACTTGTCATAATCTTATGCCCTTCTATGTTCTCACCTTGGCTATATAACCAAGGGGTCTCTCTCATTGTAATTAGAATCCTCTCATATTATTGACATTGAATACAGTTTATTCTTGTCATCTTATTTCTATCTCTCTTATGCTTGTGCTTTCTATTAGGTCTCTAGATCTTGGGTGGCTACCTTCATAGCCAATTCTTACAATTTTAGATATAAGTAGAGGACTCACACCCCGATGTGATACATATTTTTTTTGTAATTTTTTTCCATGTAAATAATTAATTATGAATTTTTTATTACAATTTTTTAAAAAATATAAAAAACTTGTATGTCTGACCACCTTAACTTGGTCAAAACTTCATGAAATTTCATTTTTCTTTTTTTAGTCCTATAGTATGCAAAACATATAATGTGATGCATGTTTTTGGATTCAAAAAATGTGATATTGTTTGAAAGCTATAGATGTTTTTCAATCAGCCTATCAATCAAGACTTTAGTCGTAATTTGAATAGAAAATGAACAATAATTACTTATTAAATTCAAAGTAAAGCATAATTTATATCAGTGGAAAGATGAGAATATCCTTTAAAAACCCTTTTCATTTCATCAATTTTGGGTAAAAAAAAAGTTTTTAGCCACATACCCAGCATATTACAACTTTTTGGCCCATCATGATCCTATACATACCCATTTGTACTTGTCTTCATGAAAACAACTATGTTAAGAGATTCCATATACAACACCCAAAGGATGATGGAACATTTATAGACACATAATAAGTGCTTTCTGATAATCATCAACATATGTTATCGATTTTTCCTTTCTAATGATTAGGCATTCTATTTTGTTGTGTTCTCTATTGCTTTGATAATTTAAAAATCATTTTATAAATTAACAAGAATTTTTAAAGTATATGATTTGATCTAATTACCTTTTATGATTCAGGGTATTTGGAATTTTGTGTTTTTTATTTATGATTCAGGAAACAAGATGATGATTGAAGAAACAAAAAAGAGTCTTCATGATGCACTTTACATAGCCCGCAACTTGATTCATAACAAATCCATCGAGTATGGTAGTGGATCAATTGAAATTTCATCTTCCCTTTCTATAGAAGCTGCTACTGATAAGATTCCAGAAGTCAAACAAGTAGTATTTTTATATTTGTTTCGTATTGGTCTTCACTATTGAGTTTGGCACAATTGTAGTACCCTTATGCTAGGACTTCGTATATGGTCTGAGACCATGTTGCATTGGTGTCATAGCCCACTACCACTACAAATTTTCAGTGCAAGTACTTACACTTAGTATCATTTAGCATGCTTTTGACTATTTGAGTTTTGATTAGAGTCTAATATTTAGTATGCAGTTCGAGCATTTGTAGATGCCCTTGATGTTTAGATAAATAAAAAATATATAAAACGTTTGAAAATAAAAATAAAAATATATTAATTTTTTTTTGGGTTTAGATAAGCTTAAAATCTCTAATCTTACATTTCTAGGATATGTTTTATGAAAGAGATTATTAATATTTTTTATAATGCAATTTATACAACTTGTTAAAGAAAAAAATAGTTTCTTTTGAAAGGAGATTTCCGTAAAACTTTTGTAACGAGATAGTAAAATATTATTGCATTTATAAATTTAAAAAACATTTATTCTTTAATTGATAATTTTAGAAAAGGGGGATTGATAATAGGGGATTATTTATAATTTAACTTATAATTCATAATATTTAATGACAATAGATATTCAATATTTTATTCCATGTTAAATGAAGAAGAAAATTATGATTTGGTATTAAATTGTATTTGTTTCATGAATGAAATTGATTAATATTTATATATATTTCATCTTAAAATCAAAATAATTCATTAACCTTTTGTAAGGTTGCATCTATATTTTTATGGATGTGGGCTTCATCTAGTACAATGTGCACTCTTATTTCTTAGTTCACCTTGCTCTTCTAATTGTTAAAGACTAACATTATTTAAAATTGAGAATTTTTATAATAAGACTATATAATTACAAATTTGTATAAGCATATACATTCCCTTAGACAGGGATTCAAGCTCTCTTAGAGCTCTTATTTATAGATATGTGTTGGCTATCCTTAGTGGTATCCCAAGAAAATAAAAGAGTAATTAAAAACCAATTAGTGTAACATTATAATGAATATGTGGATTGGAAAGAGATTACTTTTCCAACAATAAAGCAGATTCGTTGAAGTGACTGAGGAAGCATATATTGTGTAATTAAGAAAAGAATAAAGGACAAGTATGAGGTCATTAAAGAAGAGACATGTTCGTACAAGCACATTGCATAAGTTATATTTAAAGCATGGATGATTATGAAAATCTATGCCTTTTCTCAAAACATTCTACTGTTCTGTTTAATTCCTTTATTCAATCATCTAGAATAAGTACTAATAGGTGTTCCTTTATTCAAAACGTTGATGTTGGGATCCCCTTCTCTCCTCAATCCAAGGCATGCCAGTTACACATTAGATTTCCCATGCATGTTGAAAGCATCAAAACAAAGAGTATAAGGTGCAAACCAAAAAATATTTGCGAGGGTGTTAGGATCTAATCATTTTGTGAACCTTGTGGGGGACATGGCATTAGCTAGCATGTATCGATTTCCCCTAATGATTCATTTTTATTTGTCCCTCCCTAATCCCATGACACATATCATAGAGGTGAACTCAAATTCTCCAAGGTGGCTTCTAGCTAACAAAAGCCCCTCTCCTACATGTGACGGGTGTGAAGATTATGTAATAATGGTTTTCAAGGTCTTTAATTCTTTTAAATTATAATTTAATTATTTAGATAATAGATAATGTATGTTCTTCAAATCATGTGTGAGTGAGGATATTATTTATTTGTCATTATTCTTTAGAATAATTAGACTAATGTGTAAGAAGACATTAATAATAAGATTAATTAAAAGATCAAACTCACAAATATTAACTGCCCTTATAGAATGTCTAAGATTGAAATCTTCATCAATTTCACTTTATGATAGAATCTATTGGACTATGTGATATTTTTCGACAGTTTGAATGGTCATATCCCATAGAGTTTAGGCGAGAGGACCCAACACCCGAGCATGTTTCAATAGTTGTGATAGTAATTGTTTATATAATGCCCAATAGTTGTGATAGTAGTTGTTTATATAATGTCCAATAGTTGTGACTTGACTTCCCATAATTAAACAAAGTGTATTCCTTTGATCTAAAAAATCAACCAATCATGTGATGCCACATCAGTGCTCAACTACCCATGATGTGAATGCACAACTATTGGTCTCACTTTTTTTGGGTCTTTTTGGACACCTTGAGAAAAAGCATGATGTTATGGCATCATATTCGATGGTGTGGCCTTGAAATGAAAGTTATAAGCAGGGGACTTGCCAAATAAGCTGGTGTAAAAAATTGGGATTGATTTGAAATTTCTAGATAGAATATTTAGAAGCACAAAATTAGAGTGCACAACTACTAGATCCTCTCCCCTATCTAAAATTAAAACCCTGATGATTTTCACATTTCAAATGATTGTGCTTGGAATTTCTAAGTTGATGGTGACTCACGAGGCCACTCCAAAATCACCAAGTCATGCCTTGGATGTCTTGAGTCTCATTAATTGATCGACCCCTTCATCTAGTTTATCGGTCGAAGACTTTATCTTGTCGATAAAATTGTATGGCTTATGTTTCATTCTTTTAAAAGCTATGTGGTTCTTGCTCATTCTGTATGTGTCAGGATTCGATTACATTGCGTGCAATCTAGTGCAACACAGTTTTATCTAAAAATTCTAAGGGACAAATTTGTGAACTTTAGCTTTAGTAACATGTGTCTTGGAGAGTGAATTTGTGCCTGGTGGACCCACTAAACAAGCATCATCATTAGCTAGTTTGCGCACCCTCTGATGTTCACTATTCATCTTTATTCTTAGAGGGAATAAATGAAAGGAGCCTTGTCTCATGGGTTACGTATCAATGTCCTATTGTACATTGAAACCCCTCCACAATGCAACTTCATGTTTGAGCCCACTTTCTCATTTCTACGTCGAGCTAGGGGAAAAATTTTAAATTCTTTCCTTAGAGAATGACCGGTTTTATGTCGCTGCTTTTGATTATAGCAGATCAGTTTTTCTTAGCATATTTTCATACCAACGCTTCCCTTTCAGAACAATGAAGGTGAGATTTACTAACACGTCACAAATAGCGAGTAAGCCGAATGATGGGGATCATCTCAAGATTATTAGCATTAGACATAAGCAGATAAGGCATGTGTCATTCTGCATGTTAACTTCATACAACAATTTGATAAGAATTTATTTTAAACTCTTTGTTATGGTCTTTTATCCAAAAATTCAATTTACTATTCCCATTGACTTGACTTCTCCCAGAGATCCAAAACTAATGTTTAAAGGAAAGAAAGAATATATAGCATGCCATACAGGCTTCAACTTGTATGAACATTCAATGCAAAAGGTGGTTGGTAGCTTCGTAGCTTCAAACATGAGACTAGGGTTTTAGGGCATCATTTTTATATATTAAGAGAAGGCGATTGAGTTTCTACGAACTCACATAATGCTCTGCTACAACTTGTCTAGCTTAGAGAAACTGAGACGCTGGTTAAACAGGTATGTTTCATAAAATTATTGTGTTGTAAAAAGTTCTTGTTGTTAGGGTCTATGATCTTTTATTCATATTCTAATTATAAGTGCATTTATTGTATTTTATGAGTTATCATATATTGTTTTTTTATAAATTTTAGAACAATTTATTGTCAGTATGGTAATCATATTTTCAAATAAGTTGAAGTGCATCTTAGGGTGATAGGTCAAAATGAAGCTTAAAAAAGATCTTTTAAATCAACTTTTTGATTTGGCTTGTTAGAAATCAAGGTAGAAATGATGTAATAATAACTTTAACATAATAAGCACAAATCTGAAAATGGGCTCAAGATTAATCCAATATGATGATAATGTGATTAGCACATTCACAATAATAGAATGGAAACAAAAATGCCACAAGTGACACTATATTTACAAGGAGAAACCCTTTTAGGAGAAAAAACTCCACACTTAAAGAGATCCAATTCTTGTATTAATCCTTCAAACACGATTATACATCAATACAACATTACTCTATAATAGTATTTCAACAACACTTTATTACTTCAACAACTTGCAAAACAACCCATAAATCTACTATCTCAATGCACCAATTTATAGAAGAGTTGGAGATGAGAATATTACGTGGTATCTCATTTGAAATAAGTGGTAAAACCACATCAAAAAACCATACACCTGCCTTAGTGGATAGCTTGTAAGCATAGTAAATTACAATAAATCATCAAAGATGGTCAAGCCCTAACTACTCCATAACTCTTTGGCAACTACAAAATATGTATGCAACAACATGCAAGATATGACACCCCAACATGCATTGGCATGCAATTACATGCTACAACATGCAAATCAAAGTGGTCCTCACTACAAAATGGGTTCCCAAGAAGAATATTCCCCCATTGTTCTTTGTAACTATCATTGACATGTGTCCACCTATATGGAATGCAATTATAATTTGTTATACAAAATAAATTTTAAATATTTTAACTCTCATATCCCCTAGAACACTTTTCAAGGAACATGGAGACACATGAATTGACTTAGGATAACAATATTAATGTCACTAATCCTAACTTTCTCCCACTTGATATTATTGCAATTATATTTATGGGATATATAAATAAAATTAATTACAATGGTCTTGAGTCCCATGGCCTTCTTACACCATGAGAAGTTATTCATGGTAATTGGTTTCATAAGAGAATATGTAATTTAGTATCCAAAGCACGGTATTGCTATCATGATTTAGCCATGTAGTTTTTTGAATCAAATTCATTGACCCATGTTTCATTAGTAGTGGTTCACAAGAACCTTGTCTCTCATGGTAATTAATGGTCCACTTAGCACTCATTCTATCTAGGTTATGCTTACAGAGGTGAAGCATTGGGCCTCCTTGAGAGGTCAACCATCTAGTACTAATCCAACTCAACCACACTTAACCATGTATTTTCATCAAGGTTAAGCATACTTCACTTGCAACCCCATTTTCAAAAACTTCAACAAGTGTTATGCCTTATAAACCATTCATTATACAACCCCTTTAGCTCATTAATTTATAAGTAGTAGGTATTTTCCATAGTGTATCAAATTATTATATTGCTAATAGGATTCAACCTTGTAGTTTTTTGAGTCAAACTCATTGAGCCATATTTCATGGGTAGTGGTTCACAAGATTCCATCTCTCATGATAATTAAGGGTCCACATAGAAATCATTACATCTAGGTGATTCTCATAGAGGACTAAGCAATGGGCCTTCCTAGGAGGTCACCCATCCCAATATTATTCCAACTAAAGCATACTTAACCACGAAGTTTTCCCCAAGGTTAGGCCCACTTAGGTTGTAACCCCATTTATAAAACATTAATAAAATGTTGTGCCTTATGAATTATTCATTATAGATCCCCTTTAGCTTATTAATTGATGAGTGGGTATGTGTACGATCACCATGGAAAAAGTAGGCCCCTATATGACAAAAAATTTAGAAAAGCTAGAGTTAGGTAACTTGATGTAAAAATTTGAATAAGTTATCTATATTATTTCAAAAATATGTAAGAATAGAATCTATAGAAAATTGAATGTAGTTTCTAAACTACTAAGTTTTTTAAACTACTAAGTTTTTTTTTTTAAATGATAATAATTTTTTATAATATTTAATTTATAAGTAGAGGAATCATGCCTCGATGTGAGACATATATTTTTTGTAATTTTTCCATGTAAATAATTAATTATAATTTTTTTATTACATTTTTTTAAAGAAATATAAAACTCATATGTCTAACCACCTTAACTTGGTCAAAACTTAATGAAATTCAATTTTTATTTTTTTAATCCTATATTATGCGAAGCATAGAATGTGATGCATGTTTTGGATTCAAAAAATGTGTTATTGTTTGAAAGATATAGATTTTTTTCAATTAGCCTATCATTCAACACTTTAGTCATAATTTCAATAGAAAATGAATAATAATTATGTATTAAATTCAAAGTAAAGAATAATTTATATCGATGGAAAGTTGAGAATCTCCTTTAAAAACCCTTTTCATTTCATCAATTGTGGGTAAAAAAATAGTTGTCAGCCACATACCCATCATATTGCTACTTTTTGGCCCATCATGATCCTACACATACCTGAGTAGGAGATATTTTCCATAGCATGTCAAATTATGATATTTCTATGAAGATTCAGCTATGTGTTTTTTCAACTAAAACTCATTGACCCATGTTTCATGAGTAATGGTTCACACGAACCCATCTCTTATTAAAATGAATGATCCACTTAACATTCATTGCATCTAGGTTATGCTCACATAGGTGAAGCATTGAGCCTTCTTGGGAGGTCACCCATCCCAGTAATACTCCAAGTAAAGCCCAACCAACCATGAAGTTTTCCCCAAGGTTAAGCCCACTTAGCTTGCAACCCCATTTATAAAATCTTCAACAAGTGTTGTGCCCTATGAACCATTCATTATAGATCCTCTTTAGCTCATTAAATGATAAGTAGGAGGTATTCTGCATAGTATTTCAAATTATGATATTTATATCAAAATTCAACCATGTAGTTTTTGTTGGAAACAAGCAACACTAAGAGGGGGGGTGGGAATTAGTGTTGAGCAAAAATTCAACTTTATTATTCTATGATTTAACTTACTTAACCATTCAATAAAATAAACATGCATTAACAATGATCACATCAGAGCTCTCTAAAACGTCTTTCTCCAAATGCAATATGATAAATGAGAGTTGAAGTTGTTCCTTTTCTTGTCCACATACCTAACTCTTTTATTTTTCAATAAATGCTCTTGCTCCAACTCATTTGGTTTTCTTCCTTTCAAGCATCGAGATAGATGAATCTTATGTTGATCACCAATATGCTTCACTAATGCTTCTAACAAAAAAATATCAACTCTCCTACTAGACATATTTGGATTCTAGTATCATTCACCTACAAAAGGGGGGGTTTAAGAGTTTTTCTTCATAGCTCCCCCTATGCTAGAGACCTAAAATCAATTCCCTAAGCAAATATCAAAAGTTGCTTCTAGTGTAGGTCTATTTGCTTCTACAGAGGGATTATTCTTCACCCATTTTTTTCATTTTCTTTTTGATCATATTAGTAGTAACTTTTCCCTTCCCTTTAACATCCTGTTGCATGTTTTGTTTTACTAGACCTATTCTATTCCAATAGAATCTAACAATCTGGACAAATTTGTTGCAATTGTAGTACACAACATTTCTCTGTCCAGACCAATTGTTCCACTGACTTTGTCTTAGTCTTCATTGGTTAGCAATATATCCAAATATATTGCATGCATAGCATCTAACATCTCTATGAAATTTTTTCATCACAATTCTGCACTCACTTGACTTATGACCATACTTATAGCAATTCAAGCACTAACTTTAAAATGATGGTATACTTGAATACACCCTACTTCTACACTGAGAAGCCATTTGACCAAATTTGTTGCAAACATAACAATAGCCATTAAATCTTTGAGCATTTGGTTTCCTTACTAGATCTCTTCTGGTTCCTTTCATCTAACTTCCTTGTTTGAGTCTTCCTTGTCCAGAATTCCTCTATCTAGAGCTATTTTGTCTAGATTCAAAAATTTCTCCTTCATATCCAAGACCTTGTATGTCACCATCAGTCCTCTGTGCTTTGATCAGTTCATCAAGTTTGGATGAACTTGCTCTGAATTTCTCCTTATACTCATTTTTTGTAGCAAGTTCATCTCGAAGGTCATCAAGTTGCTTTTCAAGCATTTATTCACTGTTCTTGGATTGCTAGACAATTCATTTTCTAGTCAGCTGCATTGTTCAAACTTTTCTTTCAAGCAATGTGCAAGCTTTTCTTCATTCTTCTTTTTTTCCTCAAGCTCCTTGGTCATTCTCATCATGTTGGATTCCATCTCTCACTTCAAGGCAACACTTTCCTTGGAATTTTTTTCACATTCTTTTGTTTTCTCCTTCAGAGCCAGACTGAGTTGTTCATCTTCCATACCTTTGTTCTTCTATTTGAGCTGACCACATAGTTCCTTTATTTTCTCTCTTGATTTATTGGTCTTGTTTTTTAGTGACCGGATGAACTTTTATGTATTCTCAATATTTTCTTGCAGTTCTCAGTTCTCAGATTTTATCTAGTTAAGATCATCTAGGGCCACCATAAGTTGTTGTTGAAGACTACTTATATCCATTGAAAAACACCTTCCAAGATCTCCCTAAGCTATAAGACTTCTTTTAAGGAACTAGCTTTGATACCAATTGTTCAAAACAAGCAACACTAAGAGGGGGGTGAATCAGTGTTGAGAAAAAAATCAAATTTATTATTTTGTGATTTAACTTACTTAATGATTCAGTAAAAGCAACACTCGTCAATAGAAAGAAAATAATCTCAACACCATAACACCAGAATTTTTATGTGGAAACCCTATTAGTGGAAAACCACGGTGTATGGCCAATCCACAATATAATATGAGTATGCCCAAAATAAGAAGTACAAAATGGGAATGCACTTGCATTCAGGCTCATTGCCTAGAGCTCACTACTCAAAATGGATGGGCTCACTACCCTACAAAGATTTGGATTAAATCCAAAAGAGGTAAACTGAAATAGAAACAACAATGTCTGATTATAGTTCTGATTTAGTTCTGATGACAATTTTCTATCCTTTAGATAGATTCAACAATTTTGCTCTACTCTGCACAACTTGCACTATAGAAATATTAATGCACAAGTGAAACTATGCATAATTTCCTAATCACTCTTCCTAATGATTGGAACACACCGCCACACTAATTTTTCACAAAAAAAAAATGATATATCAAATCTCCTATATATCCACAACTAGAAATACAATTGCTATAGGTTGCCCTTAATAAAACTTGGAAATGTTATTAACTGTCATCCCAAAATTACAATTTGATTTACAATGTAGATCTAACATTGTCAGCTAGATTGTAGCTAAGAGGAAAAATTAAATGTTTGAACATAATTTTTTTTTAAATAATTCCACTTTACACATCCACAATGTGCCACATTCATTGAGTCAGCTACAAGGAACAAATAGACATAAAACATCCTACTAGACCTTCAAGCTCGTATTTCCACTAATGAAACACCACAAAATTCAACAATAAGAAAATATACATGCTCACCAAGCAATCCCAGGGGTCCACAACACAAAATGATGATTCGGTGAAGTACAGACAGATTAACTAATTGGCCAAATACCCTGTTCTTTAGATATTTTTCTGGTAACACATAGTATTGCACTTTATCTACCAGTATAACTAGATACAGATTTGTGGACAATAAAGATGACTTCATTTACCATCAATGGCAACACTAGAAGCCATATGCAAATATTTTTTTAAGTCAAACTCATTGAATCATGTTTCATGAGGAGTGGTTCACAATAATTCATCTCTCATGATATGAGTGGTCCTCTTAACACTCATTGCATATATAGGCTATGCTCATAGAGGTCAAGCATTGGACCTTCTTGGGAGGTCACTGTCCTAGTACTAATCTAACTAAAGTGTGCCTAACTATGAATTTTTCCCCAAGCTTAAGCCCACTTACCTTGCAATCCCATTTCGAAAACCTTTAGCAATTTTTGTGCCTCATGAACCATTCATTATAGATCCCCTTTAGCTCATTATTGATAAGTAGGAGGTATTTTTCATAGTATGTCAAATTAGGATATTGTTATCAGGTAAAGGAAAGAAGTTGAGTCCACTTCTCGTAGAAGTTTCAAAATTAGGAAAAAAACACCTAATTGGAAAGAGCAAAATAGGATCCTATTTTTATGAAATGGGATCCCATTTCGTGGCAAGATCCTGAGCTGAGGATCATGAAATGAGAGCCTATTTACTATGAAATGGGATCCAATTTTGTAATAAAGGGGATCTCATTTATATGAAATGGGATCCCATTTCAAAAATGTATTGAATTTTTTTAAAAATGACTATGAGCTCATTTTTACCAGTAGTGAATATAAAACCAAAATGGGGTCTCAATTTCCAATGACCTTTGCAACCATCAAATAGTCTAGGTAAGTGTTTATTTCCACTTTTTTCTATTTTTTCTTTTTTTTTGTATTTATATTTTTTTGTGTATTATGTAACTTAAGTATTTATATATTGTATGAATCATCTAACCAAATATATGAACCCTAAATTCAATTGAAACAAAATTATGAACCCTACACATAAAAATATGAACCCTAAACTAAATTAAAAAAAAAATGAACCCTACACTGAATTGGAACAAAAATATGAACCTTAGACACAAAAATATGCAAGATATTATTAGAATTGAATAAGAAAAGTAAGTAGCTAGTATTATCTATTAAAATCACCAACAATTCAATGGTTATGTCCTTAAAAGAGGGAAAAGGGTTTTAGCTCTATTTGATAAGTTTTTACAAGGAGGGACATATCACCCTATCCATTTACATCTTTTGAGATTTGACTTATTGGCATACCCCTTCGGCAGTTATGTTATTTATAACACCTATTGAGGCATGGTTATCAATTCATCCCATGTGAAATTGAGCATGTATTCATCACTTGTGATGTTAAAACATTTATACACCTCCTTAGTTGTGGATGGAAATTTATCCCTCATGATATTAAAATTTCATGCACTCTTCGAGGCATGATTGGAAAATTAGTCCATATATTTGGCATAATGTAACTCGTTGATTCATGCACATGAGAATTTTTATATGGCCACCTAGCATAACATACCTTGCTTTCCAGTGGAGCCATGTGCTTCATGAGTGATTTATCATAACACACCTTGCTAATCCTTATGAGAGTGTCATTTTTTTCTAGGACATTTGAGAGATAACATTTGTTATTTGAGAAAAAAATTAAGACTAAGGTCTCTTTACCTTATTTCCTTTTTAGTAAGTTAACCCTTGCATTTGTGTTTTACTGTTTTTTTTTATTGTTTGTATTATGTTTTCTATGCGTCTACTTTGTCTTTGGTGCATGTTCCCTATATTTTTTAATTGTTTTCATGTATTATGCATGCATTTTTTGAGTATTCTTTATGAATGATGTGTTTTCTTTGCCCATACTTTATGTATTCTTTTAAATATATACTTTATTGATTGTTCTTTGAATGTATTATGTGTGGGTGAATATTTTCTTGTCTTATGTGCATGTTTTTCTTCACATTGTGGATTGATGTGATCATAAGTTAGGGGCTTGTGCACCCCTCGACTTGTTGTCACCTCATATTTTCAACATTTTTATTTCCTTTTAAAGTGTGAGTATGAATGTAAGATTGAATACTCACTAATGTGGGGGCTAAATGTAGCATCAAAACTTGTCACTCTTGACAATTTTACACTATTTTTTTCTCCCCCATATGTTTTTACAACTAATTATGCATTTAATTACCCATTTTATGAGTATTTTCAAAAAATTAAATGATGGGAATGGAAATAAGTATAATATTCTCCCCATAAACTTTAGGCTAGGTAACAAGGATATGTTTGGTCTAGGGCACCCAATGCCCTTGACCAACCCTTTTGGGCCTAAATTCAAATCTATTACTGTCGATATTTAATTATTTGAATTTCCAATTTCATTTGTTGGCCATTGATCTTTCATTTTTTATACATTAAAAGAATTACATATAAATATAAATTATTTTCACCATTTGAGATCTTAGAAAAACTATTGAGAAAAATGAGGATCCTAAAATCAATTAAGAGAATTCAAGGGAAAAATTAGTAGCATTATTACAACACTTTCATCAATCAAATTCAAGCTTACAAAACATCAAGAAGAATGGAGCAATTTATGTGAAAGGAGCTATTATGATTAATCATGCCAAATTATGATGTATTGAGTTATCCTGTACACATGTGCTATTTGTAGTAATATATTATGTTTTGGGAACTACCCTTTTATAGGTCTATCAAGAAATCAAGGTATCATCCATCAACATTTTTTAAACTTATGTGGCATCACTTCATCAAGGTTACATTATCATTTATCATTTATCATTTCAATCAATTATTGTTTTTTGTCCTCTGCTCAACCTAGGGTATGCCTCTTGGTCATAATCATTTGTTTTACATGGAGGTAGAAATACCAAAAAAGGGTTTGACTTAGGAAACCCCTTATACACCACAACCTTTCCCACTCTTTTCATGTGTGCAAGTTAGATTTGATAGTTGTAGAAGAATAAATTTTGGGAAAACACAAAGAAAACTATAACCTATATATCAAAATTTATAAATAAAAAAAAGAACAAACCATTAAAGGATGCCCCACACCCTTGACCAATCAAATCAGCTCCAAATTTTTGTCACAAGTTCCTCTCTATATCTTAGTCACACATTTGAATATTTTTGTGTACTTTCTAATTTTGTACTCTATCATAAATTATATTTTTAGATTAGGTTGCATAATCAAATTAAATCAATTTAGTCATATAAAAATTCAACCAATTTCTAGATCAACTAAAGAAATAGATCCAGGGTAGATTGGCTTTGCATTTAGGTTGTTAGGCAATCTCATACCCTTACCAATTTATCTTCTAATGTTATTTTAAAAAAGGATTGGTCTTAGTGATCTACACACTAGGTCTAGGATTTTTTTTAATTAAATAGGATTTCAATAGACCTTTCAAGATCAAGCTTAAAATTGAGTGCATCATTAGTTATTTGTAGTTATGTTTCATCCTTCAAAATATAATATATTTTGATCATTTTTTTGCATATCTAGTTAGTTTATGAGTAGTTTAGGATCTTAACTTTAACAAAATGTTATAAATTGGATATTTGTTGGTTACAATTTATCTCATATACATATTAATTCATGATGTATATATATATGGGTATGTGCAGGATCATGATGGGCCAAAAAGTGGTGATATGATGGGTATTTGTAGGGTATGTGGTTGACAATTTTTTTTTAACCCAAAATTGAGGAAATAAAAAGGGTTTTTAAAGGAGATTCTCAGCTTTCCACCAATATATTAAATTATGTTTTACTTTGAATTTAATAAATTATTATTATTCATTTTCTATTTGAATTATGACTAAAGTCCTAATTGATAGGTTGATTCAGAAACATCTATAGCTTTCAAATGGTATCACATATTTTCAATCCAAAATATGTGTCAAATTCTATGCTTCCACATACTATAGGATGAAAAAAAAAATGAATTCTCATGAAGTTTTGACCGTTAAGGTAGAAACATACATTTTTTATATATTTTAAAAAGCTGTGGGGCTAAAAATTCATAATTAAATATTTATTTGAAAAATTACAAAAAATATGCATCACATTTGAACATGAGTCCTCTACTTATGTCTAAAATCTTATAATTTTTTTTTTATCATTTTAATGTAGTTAGGGTGGCCATATAGACACCTTATTTTTTCCTTGAAATTTAAGTACTATGTCATTGAAATTAAAATTTTCACCAAATATATTTGAAAAATAAAAAATAAACTTAGTAGTTTAGAAACTAAATTCATTTTTCTATAGATTCTATTCTTACATATTTTTAAAATAATATAGATAACTTATTCAAATTTTTACATCAAGTTGCCTAACTCTAATTTTTCTGAATTTTTCACCACTTAAGGGCCTATTTTTTCCATGATGATCCTACACATATCCATATATATATAGGATCATCATGGAAAAAATAGGCCCTTAAGTGGTGAAAAATTCAGAAAAATTAGAGTTAGGCAACTTGATGTGTATATATATATATATATATATATATATTGTAATGATTTCTATAGCACTGAATTATCAATATAGCACATAGAATAATTTTAAACATAGCTTATGCTAAGTGTAGCACACAACATATTAAAAAAAAGAATATTATTAAGTTAACGATGCATATATGTTTGAATGATGATTAAAACATTTAAAGTGCATAATATTGTGAAATATGAACAACGCCATATAAAGCACTTAGTATCCAATGCTTTTCAATGTTCAAATAAGTTTCCAAAGACTTTGCCAAAACAAAACAATAGTAAATGCTCATGAACAAGAAGTTGACCAAGTCAAAATAGAAAACAACAACCCATGTTATATGGTGTGAATGGCATAATGTGGCATCAACTGAGAATGATATGAATCAATTAGAAGTTTATTTTTCATTATGAATTTTCATATTGTGAAGTATTTAAAATATGGGAAATAGTCAAGTGTGCAGTTATATATGTATTTTGACCTATAAAAGACCATTACCTTGCATTTATGATTATCTTATTTGCTCATTTGAGAAGTGTATGTGTTCATTGTGCATTAATTTTAGCTTTCACCTTTCCTTTACCTTGTTGAGTCAAATCATTTGAGCTGAGAAGTATCATTCTTGAAAACATGTTTCTATTATTTAGTTGTTGATATTTGTTTATATATAAAGAAGCTATCTATCTCATTTGGGACACATATCTACATTATTGTTGTGAATTTTTTGAGTTATTATATTCTGATTTCTTGAGTTGTGAGAGAATTTTTTAAAGGGAATCATTGGAAAAGTGGTATAAAGTTAATTGGGGGTTTCTTACCATTTTGTGAAGGCTATGTTGGGAAACCAAATCGATCAATTGGAGCATAGCATAAATATGTATGTTGTTTCCTACTCTTTTATACTTTGTTTTATGTTCTTAAAAAGATTGTTTCACATTATTTTTTTGGTTTGGGAAGTTAGTTCTGTTTTCTTAATAGGGAAATATTATTCTATTCTTTTAGTGAAAGGAAGCTTGTTGTATATAGTATAAAGATTTATATTTCTTAAAGTGTTTGTACATATTCCATATTAAAAAATGGGTGGATATAGTTGGGATAAATACTATATTAGGGATATATCTTACATAACTAATATTTAAACTAATTGATTCTTAAAGTTACTATGGTTACTTCATAGATGTGAGCTAAAAATAGATGCAATAGGTTAATCATAGGGTTAGGATATTCCAGTGAAGGGGATAGCCTATGCATAGGTTATGAACGGTCATATATAATTTGAGCTAGGAAGGTGGGTGAGCATGTGACAACCACTTCATAATTTTGGGTGATGAATACTTTAGCCAATGTTTACACTATCAATTCACTATGTTTTTATGTACTAGATAGGGATTTCCATATGTGTAGGTTTTAGCCATTGTATGATAGGTCTATAAATATTTAGGACACACCACCAAGCTCTAAAAAGGTCTTGTTATTATGAGGTTACCAAACCAATCTCTTTGTCAAAGGGTAGGGACATTTATCAGTTAGATAGATATGTGGGGGACTGCAAATAGTCCAAGGTTGGTGGAAAAGAGCTTGAGTGATGCTTATTCATACATCTTTTTCTAGTAAGCTCAATGGATCCTTGTATCATGTGTATTTTGTATCTATGTCTATGGAAAGACTGTAAAAGAGAAATTTATCACATGAATGATTTACTATGTTATCAATATATTGGAAAGTTGTAATACTTTGATATAATGCAATGGTGAAAGTATGGAAATATGTTTATTTCAAATGTGCATGTTATCTTTTATGTTAAAGGAAATTTTGTATTTCTCATCATGGCTAGATGATTGAAACTTTTACTTTAGGTTAAAACATAGGAAAGTTACTATGTAGAACAATAGGCATGTTACATACCCCCTATTGATCTTCACCCATGATCCTTTGGGATTCATTTTTATTTGTACTCTTGAGTATTAGTCCTTAAGAGTTATTCCACATGATTTTACCATTTATAAGAATATATTTATATGAACCAAGATTTAATATCCTTTATTTTTCACATTAATGAAAAATGAACAAATAATTCTTACTAAATGGAATATAATATATTCATACTATGTAAAACATAGAAAAATAGATTCATCAAAATAGATGGAAAATGGATATATGATGCACCTATATTTCTTATCTCATTAGGAAATTAGATTCCAAAGGTAGGATTTACTTTCAACTTGAACCAAATGTTTTTGTGATGTGGGGCTCTCTTACACTTCTAGGGTTTTGCACCTAAAAGGAGAGAGGTATCCAAAAACCTTGATGGATCCCTAAAGAATGTTCCCTTGAGATTCCAATGAAAAGATGAATGTCCTAGATGCAAAGAATTGATAAAATATATTGACTACTAACACAAAACTAAGAAAATGTAGAGTTTTTGAAAACATATTGTGATATGAAAAATGAACTATAAATGCAAGTGAATTGTAATAGAAATTAGTGAAACTAAAGAGATGCCCTTGGAAACTACAAAGTGATGGAGAGGAGCTTTGGAATCTTGTATAATTCACTATTGAAGTCTATTGGGACTCATATGAAAATCTAGGTGACTTAGTTCTATTGTGGGGAAATTCTACTGAAACAGGTTTCAAACAAAAGGGTATTTAGAACTGCAAAAAACCACTTTTCAAGCCTAGTGGTAGAACTCATATGCCACTGATGATGAGTTAGTCCACTTCTATATTTCAATAAATTCAAAAGTACAATTTGTAGCTCATGGTTTTCATTTTAGATGTTCAAATGCTTGAGTGAATTAAAGAGTGAATGGGGGTGAAATGAGAGGGAAAACCCTATATTTATACATGATTATATAAAATTTCCTAAAAATACCACATAACAGGCCAACCTTTGGTCTTAGAAAATAACATCTCACTAGAATTTTAAAATAATTTTGATTTTTGAGCCAAAGGGGACTCATTCTCCCCTCATGGCCAATGGGTCCCACTCAGGAATTTTAAGTTGGTGTCAAAAATAAAGATGTATTAAATGATGTTTAATTACCTAATTATTCTCAAAAATACACCTAACTAAGGCCTATAAGTGTACAAAGGGGCCAATTAAGAATAAGAAAGGGTCAAATTATTGATGACAAGCCTAGAAAAGTATGAAAGTTTGTTACAACACTTTGATATAAGGCTTGGTAAGTGATAAAAAGAGGTTGTTTAAGTGAATTATAGTAAAAAGGTCCTAGAAAAGTGTGAAAATGTGTTACAACACTTTTGCAAGGCATCATAAAATTCTTATTGATTCACAAGGGTCCAAGACCTAATGTGAATGTGTTGACTACATTACAACATTTAATCAAGACAAAAATAGGCCAACATTCATAAGAAAGACCCAAATGAGGGTGAAAATATCCAGAGATACATTTTTCTATGCTACACAACCCTAGGTGAGTCAACCCTATAGCATATCTTGCAAATTTCCTCATGAAAATGCAAGGTAAAATCTTCCCAAACAACACTTTGGGGAGAAAAACTAAAAATAGTAAATGAACTAAATTCAATGCAATGTGAAGCTTGAATCATAAAAAAATAAGAAATAATAGACTTCTGACAAATTTGACAAGGTTTTAAAGAAACTATGCACTTGTCACCAAAATTTTTTGTTGAGTGTCCTCTTGGGACAGATTCACCCTAGGGTGAACGAGTCTTTGTTGGGATTGTTTGCTCAAATTTTAGGGTCCTCTAGAGATGGATTTTAGATTCTCCCCGTTTTATTGTTTGAAAGTCAAAACTAAATTTTGTGTTGATCATCAAAGCTTCCACCTCCCCAACAATCTTATGGAAAATTCAGTGAGTGGGGAAAAAATTGTGTCTCACTAAATACCCCCAAGATTTTTATAGAAATTTGGATCTTCTTGTTCGTATGTGGCAACTAATCAATGGCATACTATACACCCCATCAATAAAAAAGGGAAAAATAAATGAAAAAGGAAAAATCTAATTTTGTAGAACACAAAAATCTAGAAGCTTCTAAGCTTGTTAAAAATGGGTTCAGATAGGTGTTATAGTATGATGAAAAACATGATTATTCACAATATTGTAATAGGTTTTTTCACTAGATAATAAAATTATTGGATGGATGTAGTTTGGTGGATGTAGCCCACATTGGGTGAACCACGTTAAATTCTCTATGTTATAATTTATTTTGTGTGCATTTTAGTTTCTCTGTTTGTTAATTAAATTTGCATTTAATTGATAGATATCTTCCATTTCTAACCCTAACAAGTGGTATCAAAGTAGGTTTTGTTTTGATTATCATTTGCAGGAAGGTCTCACAGTTGAGTGGGTGTAATGTCAGACAAGGCTAAGAAGGTTGAGAAGTTTAATGGGAAGAACTATTAGTTATGGAAGATGCAGATGGAGGACTATCTCTATTAGAAAGATTTATGGTGGCCATTGGAAGGGAAAACCAAGAAACCCATAGCAATGTCTGATGAGGACTATGATATTTTGGATAGAAAGGCTCTTGGCAATATTCATTTATGTCTAGCACAATTGGTGGCGTTCAATATTAGTATAGAAAAGACAACTCAACAGTTGATGCAAACCCTGGTGAATTTATATGAAAAGCCTTCTACTTGAATAAGGTATTTCTTATGAAGAGTTTATTTAATATGAAAATGGAGAGGGTGGGTTAGTTACTGATCATTTAAATGAGTTTAATACAATCACCAATCAATTAACTTCTGTAAAAGTAAACTTGATGAAGAATTTAGGGATCTTTTGATTCTATGTTCTTTTCCTAAAAGTTGGAATATCTTGGTAATGGTTGTTAGCAATTCTATTTTTGGTTCAAATACATTGAAATTTGATGATGTTGTTGGTGTTATTTTGAGTAAGGAAATTCATAGGAAAATTTCAGGTGGAACATCCACATTAGGCAGTGTTTTGAATGCAGAAAGTAGGGGTAGAACAAAGGAGAGAGAATTTTTTTTTGGAAATCATGGGAAGTCACAAGGAAAATCAAAGGAAAAAAGGTCCCAACCTAGAGACAAGAGGGATTACTGGTATTATGGTAAGCTAGGTCATTTAAAGAAAGATTGTTGGTCTCAAAAAAATAAAGAAGACAAAAAGGAAGAAAGTAAAGAGGACAAAGTAGTAAGTAATAAATCTAATGAGGATGCTTTGATTCTTTCCCTTGATAATGTTGATGATTCTTGGGTGTTAGATTCAAGGGCTTCATTTCTTGCTACCCCCCATAGAAGTTATTTTCTTGATTATGTCTAAGGGGATTTTGGGCTAGTTTATTTAGGAGATAACAAACCTTGCAAGATTGTTGGAAAGGTAAGAATCAAGATTAAGTTTCATAATGGGAATCACTAGCTACTACGTGAGGTAAGGCATGTTCCAAAGTTAAGCAAAAATTTAATTTCTGTAGGGCAACTGGATGATGAAGATTGTGTTGTTACATTTAGTGTTAAAAATTGGAAGGTCACAAAGGGTGCCTTAGTGGAGGAAAAAGGTGTGAAAGTAGGCACCTCATATCTTTGTACAGTTCATACTATTCCTTCTACTCTAATTGTTACAAAAAAAGGTCAATGTTCAGGAACAGTTGTCGCAGTTTAGAAGGTGGAAGATCATACAGTTGTTGTGAACTCTGATTCAACACTGTTGCATAATAGACTTGGGCATATGAGTGAAAAAGGTATGAAAGTAATTCATTCAAATAATGTTTTATCAGGTCTAAAATGTGTTAATATGTATTTCTACGAAAGTTGTGTTTATATATAAAAAAAAAAGAGTAAGCTTTCTCAAGGATGCGAAGCAAAGAAAGATGAGAAATTGGAGCTTGTGCATATAAATGTATGGGGACTACCTCAAGTATCTTCTCTCAGTGGCTCTCTATATTATGTTACATTCATTGATGATACAACTAAGAAGGTATGGATTTATTTTCTTAGGAAAAAATATGATGTATTTGAAACTTTTAAAAAATGGAGAAGCTTGGTTGAGAATGAGATAGGTAAAAAATTAAAATGTCTTAGATCTGATAATGGTGGTGAGTATTGTAGTAAAGAGTTTGAAGATTATTATTCCTCTAATGTTATTCGTAGGTAGAAAATGGTTCTAAGGACTCCATGAGAAAATAGAGTAGTTGAGCGCATGAATAGAATAATAATGGAGTGTGCACAAACTATGAGATAACATGTTGGGATGCCTTTAAAAATGTAGGTAGAGACTATAAACACTATTTTTTATTTAATTAATAGAGGTCCCTCTAATCCTTTGGGTTGTGGTATTCCAGAGGAAGCATGGAAAAGTAAGAAGGTGAGTTATTCTTTTCTCACAACCTTCGGTTGTGAAGCATTTGCACATGTAGATTCTGAAAATAGAACCAAACTTGATGCAAAATCAAAGAAACATATTTTTTTGGATATGGCATTGATGAATTTGGTTATAAGCCTTGGGATTTTGAAAATTAGAAAATTGTGAGAAGCAGAGATGTCATTTTCAATAAGAAAGTGTTGTACAAAGATCTATTGCTGTAACATGAGAAGAAAAAAATGATTATTTAGTGTTGGATGATATTCCAAACAATGATGTTTTAGTGGTTCCTCATGCTAGGCATTGACAACAAAAACAAATACCATAAACTCCTGTTAGACGATCTTCAAGGATAAGTAGACCTCTAGAAATATTCTCTCCCTCTTTGTATACTATTTTGGTAACTAATGCTAATGAACCAAAATATTATGATGAAGCTATACAGGTGGATACCAAGGTTCATTGGGAACATGGAATGGAAGAAGAAATGGACTCCTTGTTGAAAAATCAGACTTGGGAATTATGCAAGTTGTCTGTAAGTAAAAAGGCTATTCCAAAAAAATGGGTTTATAAGTTGAAAGAGGAGGACAAAGGTAAGAAAATATTTAAAGCTAGATTAGTTGTAAAGGGATTTGCATAGAAAAAGGGTATTGATTTTGATGAGATTTTTTCTCTAGTTGTTAAAATGACTTCTATTCATATTGTTTTAAGTATTTGGGCTACTAAAGATTTGAATTTAGAACAACTTGATGTTAAAACAACCTTTCTCCATGGTGATTTGGAAGAAGAAATATATATGGAACAACCACAAGGATTTGAGGTCAAAGGTACAAGGAGAAACTAGTGTGCAAATTGAAGAAAATTTTATATGGCTTGAAGCAAGCACCTTGGCAATGGTACTTGAAATTTGATAGTTTTATAGCTAAGCAAGGCTACAACAGGTGTAATTCTGACCATTGTGTTTATTTTAAGAGGTTGGATAATGAAAGCTACATTATTTTATTTTTATATATGTTGATGACATGCTTGTAGTTAGGTCTAACATGGATCACATAAGTGAGGTAAAATAATAGTTAGCAAAATCCTTTTCTATGAACTTGGATTTGGAGGCAGCAAAACAAATCCTTGGTATGAAAATTTGTAGAGATAGGAGAAATAGAAAATTATTTTCATCTCAGGCTAATTATGTTGAAAAGGTGTTACAAATATTTCATATGGAGAACGCAAAATCTGTCAGCACACCTTTTCCTAGTCATGTTAAATTGATTAAGAATATGTGTCCAAAGACACAAGAGGAAGAAAAAAAATTCCAAGGTAACATATGCTTTATTTCTAGGAAGTTTAATGTATGCCATGGTATGCACAAGACCTTATATTGCACATATCATAGGAGTTGTTAGCAAGTATTTGAGTCATCCTAGAGTTGAGCATTGGAATGTGGTAAAATGGATTCTCAGGTATTTGAGAGGTACATCCAATAATTTTTTATGTTTTGGAGGATCTAATACTAATTTAAAAGGTTGTGTTAACTCAAATTTGGTAGGGGATATAGATACTAGGCAGAGTACAATAGGTTATGTATTTACAGTTGGTGGGATATCCGTGAGTTGGATTTCTCAATTGCAAAAGGTGGTTGCTTTATCCACAATAGAGGTAGAGTATGTTGTTGCAATAGAGGCAGCAAAGGAGATGATATGGCTGCAACTTTTTATGGATGAGTTGGAAAAACAACAAGATGGAAATTACTTGTTTATAGATAGCTAGAGTGTTATACATCTTGCAAAAAATTTTGCCTTGCATTCTAAAACAAAACACATATAGTTGAGATATCATTTCATTTGATCAGTGTTGGAGGATGGACAGGTCAAGTTGGACAAGATACATACAGATGACAATCCAGCAGATATGTTTGTGAAGGCAATGACAGGGGAGAAGTTGAGCTCCTCTTCAGCTTCGGTTCGACTTCAAAGTTGAATTCAAGTATAATAGAGCAGCAAGGTCCAAAGTACTTATTTCCACTGGGAGTTGTAATTACAGTAGTGTCATATAGGATCAGTCTCCAAGTGGGAGATTGTATTGGTGTAGAGCCTAATTAGTCTCCAAGTGGGAGATTGTTGGTATGTGGTGACTTATCATGTTATACTGTATAGCCCATGGTATACTGTACACCCCACCATGTATCCTTTCTGGGATCCCACCAACTGTAAATACATAACCTATGGTACTCCACCTGATATCTATATCCCCTACCAAATTGGAGTCAACATAGCCTTTTAAGTCAGTATTAGAGCCCCCAAAACATAAAAATTTATTAGATGTACCTCTCAAATAATTGAGAATCCATTTTACCACATTCCAATGCTCAACTCTAGGATGACTCAAATACCTGCTAACAACTATCTCTCCATAATTTTCTTCCTACTTTTTCATGTCATCACTGAAAAAGAGAAAAATCAATGAAAAAGGAAAAATATGATTTTGTAGAACCCGAAAATATGGAAGCTTCTAATCTTGTTAAAAAGGGGTTTAGATGGGTGTTACAGTATGATGAAAAATATGATTATTCAAAAGATTGCAATAGGTTTTTGCACTAGATAATAAAATTATTGGATGGACGCAGTTTTGTGGATGTAACCCAAATTGGCTGAACCACATTAAATTCTCTAAGTTATAATTTATTCTGTGTGCATTTTAGTTTCTCTATTTATTAATTAAATTTTTATTTAATTGTTAGATATCTGCCATTTCTAACCCTAACACTTCTTTGGGGTTGTGAGATAAGGGGAGAAGGAGATGTAAACATAAAACATAAAAGGTGATGTGCCAAAGCTTTTACAACATTTCAAACCCAAATAATTCCTACGATTACTATAATTAAACACACAATGCCACAACCCTTCATTGTTAGAAAGAGAATGAACAACAAAGGCTAACTTCAAGCATAGTGCAAACTTTTAATTTTTTTCATAGTCAGTGTTCATTTAGGTCCAATCAAACATAAAGATTTTTTATGAGTAATAGAACAATATCTCGGGAATCGCATGAACTATTCGTCCTAATACAACATAGCACAAAAAAAAACTTTTCGGTGTGTGCAGAATCATGATGAGTCAAAAAGTGGCAATATGATGGGTATGTGGCTGACGACTTTTTTTTACCCAAAATTGATGAAATAAAAAGGGTTTTTAAAGGAGATTTTTAGCTTTCTACCAATATAAATTATGTTTTACTTTTAATTTAATAAGTAATTATTATTCATTTTCTATTTGAATTACAACTAAAATCCTAATTCATAGGCTAATTAAAAACATCTATAGCTTTCAAATGGTATCATAATTTTTAAATTCAAAACATGTGTCACAATATGTGCTTTGCATAATATAGGATTAAAAAAATAAAAATTGAATTTCATGAAGTTTTGACCAAGTTAAGGTGGTTAGACATATGAGTTTTTATATTTTTTAAAAGTTATAATAAGAAAATCATAATAAATTATTTACTTAGAAAAAAATTTACAAAAAGCTATGCAGATGTCACATTGGAACATGAGTCCTCTACTTATATCTAAAATCTTATAAAAAAATATTATCATTCTATTGTGGTTAGGGTGGTCAAATAGACACCCACTTCTTATTCTTTCCCTAAAATTTAAGTACTACTATATTGAAATTTCAAATTTTCACCAAATATATTTTTTTTCAAACAAACCGAGTAGTTTAGAAACTACATTAAATTTTCTATAGATTCTATTCTTACATATTTTTAAAATAATATAGATAACATATTCAAATTTTTATGTTAAAGTTTCCTAACTTTGATTTTTCTAAAATTTTTGCCACTTAAGGGCTTGTTTTTTCTATGATGATCCTATAGATACCCTTTTAGAAAAATAAAAAAGTCCAATGAAATAGTCCAATTTTCTTAAGCTACTACTCTACCATATGAACATACAACATGGAAATCAACTACTTAAACTATCTAGATTTAGCTTGCAAGGCACAATGCTTAATTTAAAATGATAATATAAAGAAAGAAAACTTGAAAAAAGTCATACATGCATAGTCTCAACAATTTCTCCTCAATAGTTAGTGCTTTGAAATATCAAATAAACTTTGAAATAGAGGTTGAATGCCAATCCAACAATGGTTTAAACCTTGATAGATATAACATGCCAAAGAAAAGTAGTTCTACAACTTTTCTTTTGAAAATAATTCTAGGACCCTAAGAAAACTAAAGAAACTTTTCTTAACAAACAAATTGTAACTTGGAATCCAACCTCCCATTATGTCATCACCCTCCTTATATAGCCATAAAAAGGTAAACACACCACCTCAACACCAAAAATGTTGTTGCCAAGTGTTTGATAGTTAATTGAATGTACAATCTAATTGTACATCTTTGGTTAGGTTGCAACGATCTTTGCTCATCAATTTTTAGTTGTCACATTGATGTTTTTGAGATATTTAGCAAAGATAGAGGCTCATAAATGATCAAATCCTAAATAAAAAAGCCTAACAAGATGTCTAGTTAACTGATCACACCACCCTGAGGCCAACCAACTCTAACAAACTCCCCAATCATATCACTTTGTAGGAGACACAAACTGCCTACAGCTTAGAGGTGATATGTCAACAAGGTGGAAACTTCTAAGCTCATGAATATAGCTCCAAAGGAAATTCCCAATGATCCAACACATGTCTCAAACTCTCCCAAAAGGAATATGAAAGATTAAAGTTGTGCAACCACCACATGGCACATTGTGCATCTTTCTTATAATTCTCCTTGATTGTGGGTGCACTCAAAATTGAAGAAATTTATGCAAGCCAAAAATGAAAATGACTAGGAAAAAATGCTTCATAGTTCTAATGACTCATAGGGGTCTTCACTTTGTGGAGATACAAACCTAGGCCTTTGGTTGTTCTTGGAGTTTGATGAAAGTGGCATGCTAAGCCTCCCAATCTACATCAATTGGTAGGACAAGGGTCTAGATCTGCCAATATGCTTGCTCAAGATCTAAAATCTCCTTAAAAGAGATGAACCCCCATCTAGAAGAAACCACACCTAGGTGATAATAGAGTTGAGAAAGAGGATAGATCTCACACTCAACAACATCAACTGTGAGTATGGCACTTAAACTTGAAATTTCTGCTGAGGTCTGGATCTTATGTCAGATTGCATCATTGACTTGCTCCATTGCTAGCACATCTTCATCTAGTGAAAGAAGAGGAGGCAACCCAAAACTAACCAAGACACTGAAGTCCTTGATCTCGACAACCCACTTATTCATCACTATCTAACAATCCTTACACTTTGTCTCAACCTTGTGACAATTGATAATCTCATTTGCTTTGATGGAGGTGATCCATTGATCAAGAATCCTTGCTCTTTCTAGGACTTGGTCAGTGGTGATATACAATTTGTAGATGAAACTTTGGGAATCTACCACTTAGGATGAACATTTTTGCATCAAGTGATCATCTATTAGACCAACTTTGGCATTCAGTTCCTGAATATCCCTTATAATTGTAAGGTAGGTCCCAGAACAATAATACCAAATATGATCTACTCCTAATGCATAGCTATCAGCCTCTTCATTATAGGGAGGGATCCAAATCCTCGTACAATAGTTAACTCTTGGTTAAATCAAGCCTCTCTCGCCCTTGTGTTTTCCTCCATTTGAATTTCCTCCCAAGGGGAATTTTCCAATTCAAAGCTTAGTGTTCTAAATTCTTTCCTTGATTCTTCTACTTCTACCTGGATCCTCCAAAGATCATCAAAATTTTGGGATTGAGCATTAGTTAAGTCTCTTCTAAAATTTTCAATTTCAGCATGAAGTTGAACCTTTTCACTCCAAGCATCTGCAAGCAACCTAGATGCTTTTCCTTTTTGGCCTTGAATTTTCCTTACGTGGGTCATTTTAGATTTTGTGGCTTGGATCTCATTTTTCAATCTACTAACTATTTCCTTTAAATTTTCAAAATCCACTTCAAGCTTCTTTAATTTCCTATCTAGCCTCTCATAGTAAGCATATACTACCCATTGTGTGGTTTCTGCTAGGACCACTTTATTGCATGGGCGAGTTTTGTTCAAGTCCAGACCTATGGCATGGATTTCATAATCTTCCATATTAATTTTCCCTTTAAGCTTTGAAACAAGTGGCTTCATGGTGGTAATAAGCAAAGAGTTTCACTCTTCATTGAAACAGGCTTCAATCTTCTTTGTAGTAGGCTTCACGACATTTTTTAACAATATTTCCTACTTTCTATCCTTTCAAGCCTATTTGGTAGCATCAAAATGGCCTTGAAGAGTTTGAGGGACATTGATGCTCTGCGCTACAATGGAGGCACCCAAGGGCAATCCGAAAAAGGTGACAAAGGGTAAACTTCGAATGTGTGAGCATGGTGGGATGCAAAAGGAAGTGTAACCATGGAAAAGGGAAGAACACCAAATTGAGTAGGGGAAAAACTAGTAGGGGTAAATATAGAAACATGATAATGGAGAGGTTCCTTCCTAGAAGTAGATGAACCATGAGTAATGGGAAAAGTGATAGTTTTAGTCATTCCAATAGAGGCCTTTGATAGGGTGATTAATGACACAACAATGACCACAATGGATGATGCTCCTTCAACGCACAAGATAGTTTAAGTGGATTCATTGAAAATGGAAAGGGGTGCATTTAGAATTACTAGTTTGGGGGAAGATGGAGGATTCCTTTTGATGGGAGGAGGCAAGGGATTGACCAAAGATGTGCAAACAAGAAGAAGAGGGGGAGAAAATATTACTTGATTCATAATGGATGAAACATTTTGCAGAATGGACTCCACTTATTCTTCTTATCAGATCAATACATCAGGAGTACCCAAATCTTGAATCCTTCTTCATTTAGTATGACCATAACTAGCACCTTTTTATCCTCTAGTTGTAGATTCCTCTAGAACTTGACCTTTAGTAGCCATTGAGGATCCCCTCGGAGATCGTCAGACACCTTTTCATTTACTTCAGGCACTAGGGGTAAACAGTGCTTGTGAACCCCTTTGCCTTGAGTCTCTCTGAATGTCAAATTCCCAAGGTCTAGAAGCTTGAGGTGGGACATGTTCTTCATCAATTTCATGACTCATTGGGATTACTATTGTTTGAATCAATATCCTTGTCATATAAGTCCTTGTATTAATCATCAAGTTGAAAGTTACCTAACATAGCACCTATACATCTCATCTTCTATCACAATCTCTAGAAGTCTGACTTCTTTCTTTTTGACCAGCCCTTTTTCTTCAATTGCATATTGATCGATTTTCCCATCAAAAGATTCCTTTGATACTGTGCCTACAAATCATAAAAACTTAGTCATTTTGGACACTCTTTTGGAATGCAATCTAGTTCAATGTATATCTTTTCACTCTCCCGACTTGGGTTCCTTTTTCTTTGGAAATAATCCCTAAACTCATGTCTTAAACAAAAAATCCCATTCGGGTTATAATTCCATTTGTTGCAAATGAGAACCAACCCCAAGGCTACCAGAAAATTCATGATCTCATCCTTTGCCTTCTATTTAGTCAGTATTACCTGTCTTTTAGCAATCATGAGAAGAATATCATAAATCTTTGTTTTGTTCCTTTTAGTGCCACAATTCCTATCGATGATGATTACTTGTCAACATGCCTCCAATGCAAAGACCTTGTCTATTACAAATCTAGGGAGTGAAAAAACCTCCCTAGGAAAGCCATAAAATTTGACAAATGTGAAATCCTTGTCCAAGAACTAATCCAATGGGATAGGTGGATCCTCTATCATTTCTATAACCTCTTGAGATAAATGACCAATGGAGTGAGGCAACAAATCTTGGAGTATTGACCTTAGAAAATTGTCTACAAACTGATAATAATCTCCTATCCTTGAAAACATAGGGATCCATATAGAAACTAGATGGATACAGTTCCTTTCATCTATCCTATATATCGACACATTCCTCCCCAACCACTCAAAATTTTGACGTAAAAGAAAATAAACTAGGACAAAAGAGTATCTAAATTTAGACTCAACATTGTAGTTCTTCAATGCTTCCCTCATATTCCCAACTATCATCTTCAAAAAATCATAGTACCTCTGGAATTTTTCTCTTTTGAGTGTATGGTCTATGGAAAATTGGAAAGGGTTAACCTCTTCATCATCATCGAGGCCAAAAATCTAGGTCAACATTGAGAACATAGAAGTACATATCCTTCTTAAATTTCTTGCATGAAAGATGCTAGCGAATCTATGATCTCTGTGACCTTTCCTTTGTCTCATCATCGAAGAAATTTTTTCGCCTAAACATATCTTCTCCTAGGGCATCCATTTTCTCTCCATCAAAAAGCTTGACACCTAGGAAACTCATAGAGATGCATAACATATCATGTATAGCTTTATTAGAAATGGTAATCTTGACCCCACGACTCTTAATGGCCTCTACATTTTTGTGAAACCTCTTTGCACATGCTTCAACCAGCTCTAGGCACAAATGTATAGGAGGAGCATAAATTATGGTAGACCATTGTTCTAGAGCTAAAATGTAAAACCCTCTGATGGTTCATGCTTGAACATCCTTTGAAACACACCTTCACTAATATTTTTAGGGTTGGCTAACAATTGAGGGTCAAAAATATTGTCAGTGATATCTTGCACTACCTCTCTTTCAATTTTTTTATTAGGCTGGACCTTCCAATAGCGCTCAAATGGTCATTCTTCTACTATTGGAGCATTGGAAAATGAGCATCTCCCAAAGACATCAATGTAACTAGGTCTTTTGTTCGAAACTGTAGCTTTCCTATCGAAGGTAGATGCTTATGCCATGACTATATGAGAAAGTTGCAAAGAGCTTCTGAAGTGATAATGACCACTTGCTTTTTTCTTATTTAGGAAAATCTACTTTTGAGTGGCATTAATTCTCTTACTCATGCCTGTAGTTAAGACTACACTATTATCAATGGTCCATTAAATGCTGCCACTAGAGCAATATGTGTGAACATGAGATCTGTATCCCTTAGGAATGCCAAGAACACCACAAGAATGGAATTGTACATTTTCCTTGCCACCTCTTTTACAAATAAATTTATTGTATTTAAAAGCATTCTTTTCATCATACAAAACATGCTGAGGTGATACAAGGTACTCTTGAAAAGATGTGCCCATTAATTTGTCAGAGTTTTAGCGTGTTAATCCATTTCTTTTCTTATTGGTAAATTGGTTGAAACTAATGATGGCAAATGACACATGTCAAAAATTGGCATATGAGAGAATTTATTCCCAACGCCCAAATTTATTTCTCAAGGAATTCCATTAGATCCTCCATATGATTTATCTACCTTACTCCATTCTTCCTTAAAAAAATTCATTGTCATCCTACCAAAAATAGACATTTCATTGGTTGATTTTGTTGGCTCACCTTTTCTATATATAGCTACACCACCTTTTGCAACATTCATTCGAACATATAGTCTCTTAAGTTAGTTGGCCTTCTACTTATTCCCTTTCCACCATAATTTGTTGCTTTATCAAAATGTTTTCTAGCCTAGGTACCCCTATTTGACTCCTTCCATGGAGACTGCACTACTGCTTCATTGGAGAGGTCACTAGTGACTGAATCAAACATGTGGAGAAGAAATGTGACCCCCTCATCATGGTAGCATTCAAGTGGGTCATCGATGTAGACTACACTATCGACAAGAACCAACTTTGGAGCAATTGCAACATGCTTTCCCGCTTTGTTGGCTCACTGTTGGACCTAAATGTGTCCAAGCCTATGATAATTGAACTATACCACAAGGTGTTTAACCCTTCATTTATTGAGGGGATTGGTGATATACTATGAGTGGCCATCCTTAGCATCAATATTCTAAGCATTATAAACCTCCACATGCATGTGGACTTTGGAATAGATGTACCCTAGTTTCCCTTCCTTACTAATTTTTTCACCATGGACGTTAAGACACACCACTACTCCTCTTAGCTAGTAGCCACTTTTATTTTGAGGGAATACAATGTGGAGAAAGTTTTGGGAATCACTTGGAGGAATCACTTTGACTTTCTAGTGAAGATTCATGGTGATTAGACCCTAGGTTTGCTCCATGTCACTACATTGTGTTATGTGTTCAACCCCTATTTGCAACCCATCAGATGAAAAGATGAAGAAGAAAAATAAGGAGAAGGAGAAGAACTTGATAATGAGCCCTTTTTTCTTCATCGTCAATGGCTACAGGCATAACTTTACCTTTTTTGCTCATTGCCCCCCTTTTGCTTCTTTTTACCCACTACTTCTTTTGGATTTTGCTCAAGAGAGCTTCATGTTCAATCCTGAGTCTCATACCATGCATTATATTGTAAATTCTCAATGAATATAATATAATATAGCTTTTGTTTCCATAGTGTTCTTCTTGAGTTGTTTTATTCTCAAATTTTTGAAATATTTACAATTTTTTTTACAAATGGTACATAAATATTAATTTTTTTTAATGAACTATGCATTTTAATGGAAAATCTTCAGATAAATACCATTCATTGGTATATCTAAAATTTTTCCTTCCATATCTCCAAGCTCGTACATGTTCTTTTCTTTGCATGTGCTGATTAAAAAAAGTCCTTTCCATAGTGCTTTAGATTCCGTGTGTTGCCTTGGTTTTGTAGTACATTCATCATACTTTAGCGCCAAGCTCCCTTCTTTGAATTCTAGGTTAAAAGTATTTTTGTCAAACCATCAATTGACTATCTGCTAGTGATTGATCATGGCTCCATGATCCTTTTCTCTATCTTCCTCTAGTTTGAGAGGTTCTTTGAATTGTACATCCATTCCACCATTTTCTTCAATTTTTATGGTTTTCAATAGTTGTGAAGCAGGAATTTCTATGGAATCAAGTATCACTACCTCTCTTCCATACACCAACTTATAAGGGCAAGTATTCAAAATTTGCTTCAGAGTAGTTCGGTTTTCCTAGAGACTATCTCATAGATGTTTATGACAATATTTTTATCATTTAGACCCAATACACTTGGTCAACCTAATTAGGTTTTTGTTGGTTGATTTGGCTAACCCTTCCCTTGTCGATAATAATTTGATGAAGCCTTTAGGAAAATATCATATCTAATAGTGAAATCTAAAATTCTTGATCCCAAAGACACTTGGGCATTGTTAGATATAACAATCTCAAGCAAGGCAAGCTTGGCTACTAGCTCCTCAAGGAAATTGATATTTTTCCCTTCTATGATGTATTCCCACACACTGGCCTTGAAGCCTTTCGGGGTCCTCAAATGGGATGTAATGCGATGTTTTTCATTATCTCTCATACTTTTGAGTGAGCACAAAAGCTATATTATGTCGACCACTATACACATATAGTAGATATCCTTTGGAAAAATTCATGCTAATCAGTGTTGGGGCTTCGAGGAGGGCCATCTTTATTTGCTCAAAAGTTGCTATGCCCTCAGAATTCCACTTGAAAGGTAGGTTCACCTTAATCATTAGGGTGATCGATCATGCAATGCTCATGAATTTTGATATGAATCTACTAACAAAATTAATCTTCCCCAAAAAACATCGCAACCCTTTTGTCATTTGGACCTTTTCAAGATCTATTGCTATTTCTTGTTTTGATAGTACAAAGCCAAGAATCTTTCTTTGAGGCACTACATAAATGTATTTTTCTAGATTGAAATAGATACCAAATTGTTGGTATTTCTAGAAAACCTTTTCTAGATGATTGAAATGATCATCTTTTGATATGGAAAGGACTATTAGGTCACCCAGATATTTAAAAATAATCTAGTTGATCAGTCCTTCCAAAGCAATGTTCATTGCTCATTGAGAAGTTGCACCAACATTGGAGAGTTTGAATGATGTCTTTGAATATGAAAACATTCCCCACTTAGTGGTATATGGTGTCTCATGTTGGAAAAATTTCTTCACATAGACTTATTGCATCTTGAGAAACCATCTAACAAGGATTAAATCCCTAACCCAGTTATAGTTTGCAAAATCTACTCCATCAATGGTGAGGAGTAATGGTCTTATAGTGATTTTTTTTTTAAGTCCCAAAAATTGACACGTGGTTGGATATCACCATTCATTTTCCAAACTAGGACCATATTTGACACCTAGGTGCAATGTTTGATAGGGTATATGATATTTGATTTGACCTGCTTGTTGAGTTCTAGCTTCATCAACACTTCAACCTTCAGGTTGACTAACCTTTGTTTCTATCAAATGGGCTTGGTTCCTTCTGCCAAGTCAATGGTATGTTGAATTATGCTTGGGTCATACCTTTTGAGATCATACCTGAAGCATAGATCCTTCAACCTTCTCTTGGCCTTGTGAGGAACTTCCCTTATGACTCTTAGTTTTATGTTGCTTTTGATGTCAAGATCTTCATAATCCCTTGAATATGCAAAAAATATTTGCTTGCCATTTCTTGTGTCTTGGAAAAGATCTGTCCCTAGTGGTGAATAGTCAAAAGTTGTCCTTGACTTTTGTATGAGAAAAAATTTGAATGTTGTCACCCAAAACTTGCCAATTTTAATCATTGTTAAGAATTAAAGGTCAAACAATGATTTTCATCATACTCTACTTTGTTGGGTCAAAAACTAGTCCAAATTGTGGATTGATAGGAACCATCCAATCAATAATACCTTTTTGTGATCAAGGAATCACTTTTATGTTGAAAGCTTCAAGCCTCTTGATGAGATACCATACCCAATGTGTGTAAGATCTCATCCTCATATTCTTTGCAATTGATTTCCCAGGAATTTGGGTTACCACTAGTTTTGAATCTTTGAAATCTTGTAACCTCCTCATGATTATCTGATCTACTAGAATCAACCTGTGAAACAAAGCTTCATATTTGACATCATTGTTGGAGAATGAGAAATAAAAATGGTACACCCTCGAGGTTTCCAATCTTGTTGGAGACACTAATCAGACACCCACTCTAGAACCAACTTTGCATTTGGCACCATCAAAATATAAGGTCTATAAAATGATAATAAAATGGGTCATCAGATTTCTCATGATCCTTCATTAGTTTTAGAAAGACTTGATCACTGTAGAAAATTACATAAGTTCCTAGCCCTATAGTATGGAAGTTTCCAAATGGATTAGAACCAATGAATTGGTTGAGCAACACTTCTTCCTTAGGAGTTTTCTTGCTTGTATCTTCCTTGTCTTCTTGAATTTCTACACAATATTTCCCTTATTGAGAGATATATGTATGTGCAACCCCAAAGCACAAATTTGTGTTATCTGCAATATGTTCAGGATGCAAGGATTTAGATAGTATCTTCATATTCACCCCATGCTTGGTTCTCAATATCATTTGGACCAGTCAAGTGACAAGTATTCGTTGAGCTTTGCAGTGAAATATCTTGAAAGACACATTCTGAAGATTGGAGGGATGTCTATCGCTACTACTTCCTTTGTGACTATTTGGCTTGGGTAGGAGAAAAGGGTCAGAGACAAATCTTTTATCTGACCAATAGTTGGAACCTTCTTCCCATCTAGTTGCATGATTCCTTTTGCAAGGGGTTCATACTTAAGCTTTAAAGCATCTGCCACTTGTTTTTGCATAATGGTTGTGTTAGCCCCTGAATCAATCATATTATTATGTAATAGTTTGTCTCCTACTATAAGTGTTAAAAAGAAGGGTGTGGGCTTTGTTCTACTTACCTCTTTCTCTTTTGCATTTCCTACATCATTTGCATAAGCTATTGATTTTGGAGCCTAAGGGGGTAGGATAGACTTGTTGTCTCTGCTTTGAATGCACGTTGAGTCACATCCGACTGTGGGATTTGTTCTTATTCCTCTAATTATTCTTGAAGAATTTTGTTTTTTTGAGAATTGATATGACATCCCACAATGATCTATTAGTAGGTTCCTTATTCAATTGTTCCACTATGTTAAGCATCTTGACTATTTGGACCTTGGGCTTAAATGGTGGTATTTCTCTTGTTTTTGAAAGAAAACCTTTCAACATGACTAGGTGTTGTGTTTTGCTCATCTCTTTCTCTACCAATGGTGTGTTATGTGGCTGTGGAAAAGGATGAACAATGGGTGATGAAGCCTGCTTTTCCTTTGGGAACAATGGGCATGGTTGTGGATGTGGCAAAGCTTGTTGGTCATAGTCTCCCATGAGCCTTCTCTTTGATCTTGTGTTGTAATCTGACTGCACTTGTGGAACACCAATCATCAAAGCTTTATTTGTGAACACAACCTCTTCCTCTTCTAACTATGAGAACAGAGCTTGGTCAAGTTCAATGTCTACCTCCTACTCTAGGGACATCCCTTGCATTTGTGCTATGAAACAATTGTTTTCCACTTTATATCATTCATACTCATTCCACATCTAGGATCATTCCCTTGCTTCTTTGTTCTCATACCTTCTACTACATATTTCCCCTTGGGAAATTTACAGGAATATAGCTATCATTGTCGAGAAGCACCAAACATTTATGTATTTTTCCAAATTTTTTTGGCCCAGGACTAGCTATTTACTCAAGCTATCCTTGACTACCTATAATGAAATGGTGGTCAGAACTATTTGGTTCATAGACATCATCTATTGACCTCCTCCTCTGGAGGATCCTTGATATGGATTTTGTTGATAAGATAGTTTCCCTTCACCATAGGCTTGTGTGGTCTACTTTGAAGGAATTTCTTTTTTTTGTTTGATAATGACCAACTCATTAGTGAAATTCCACATGAGATCCTTCATGTTGATGATATCTTCCATCGTTGAGGAAAATACTGACATGGTTGATTGAGTAGTGGGATGCACATTCATAGACTACAAGATGACCAACATTAATTGTGCAATGGGAGTGCTTCAAGTGACTTCTTCTCGAGGACCATCAGAGATTTTCACAAACCCTGGCATTAGTGGCCAAGGTGAAATCTTTCTGATATCACTTAGATTGTTCTCTATGCACACCACCACCTTGTATGCATCAGGTATGATATACCCTCCTATGGAGGTTCTCATGACTACGATATCCAGGTTGAAGGCCTTTAGATAGAACATGAATGCCATGGTAGTCTAAGGCCAACTTGTCATGGGGATCCTTTGCTAGGTATTATACAATCTAGTGTTGGCATTGCTCATGGCCTCATGTGGAGCCCTCTTGATGGTAATTAATTATTGCAGCAACAAGGATCGGTCTCTTTTCTCTGAGAAGGGTTTGAGCAGGCACTCTCCAATCTAGTCCCAAGAGATGATAGAACCCAAGGCCAAAAATATCTACCAATCTTGGGCCTTTTCCTTGAAAGAGGTAGGTAGCAGCCTCAACACAGTGTTCTCCACCAATATGTTATGTACCCTACATACCTCTACTATATGTTGAAGGTTTTCATAAGGGGTTTTGAAGTCTTCTCTAGAGAATCTTGGAATAGCCTTGAGGGCATTATCGGGTATAGCAAGCCATACATCTTGGGGTATGGGTGGTTATAGTGGACTATCACTATCCCATGTTACAAAATTTCTAGGACCATGGGGAGGTATGTGATACATAGAGAAAAGATTCCTATGAATTGGATATATAGGTAATCTTGTTTGGAAGTTTAAGCCTCTAAGTGGGGTAGATAAAGCTCTAGATATTGGGTTCGTACTTCTTACTCTGTTGCTCCTTACAGGTGATACAAAAACTATAAGTCTTCTCTTTCTAGTTATTGAGATAGGTAACTAAGAGTACTAGAAGTGAATTTTCGAAGATGCTTTTCTTTGGAATTTGGGATTGAAACTTCTAGTTTCCTTCCTTAGCCTAATTTAAGAAATATTTCTAACTTATAATGAGCATTTGGAATACTTCTAGTCCCACTGGGCGTGCTAGAAAAAGAATTGTTGATCATCAAAGCTTGCGCCTCTCTGACAGTCTTATAGGAAATTCGGCATGGGGAACAAATTGTGTCTCACTGAATACCTTTGGAATTTTTATAAAAATTCAGCTCTTGTTTAGGGTTTGGAGATAACGAGAGAAGGAATAATAAACATAAAACATAAAAGGTGATGCACCAAAGCTTTTACAACATTTCAAACCCAAATCATTCCTATGAATGATATAATTAGACACAGAATGCCACAACCCCTCATTGTTGGAAAGAGAATGAATATAAAAGGCTAACTTCAAGCACATTGTAGACTTCCAAATTTTTTTATAGGCAGTGTTCATTAAGGTTCAATCAAACATAAAGATTTCTTATGAGTTTAACAAAACAATATCTCAAAAATCACATGAACTCTTCCTCCTAATACAACATAGCATGACAAAACAACTTTCAAAAAAATAGAGAAGTCCAATGACATAGTCTAGTTTTCTTAAGCTACTAATCTACCATATGAACATAGAGCATAGAAATTAGCTACTTAAACTATCTATATTTAGTTTGAAAGACACAATGTTTCATTCAAATTGTTAATATAAAGAAAGAAAATTTTGAAAAAGGCCATACATGCATAGTCTTAACAATTTCTCCTTAATAGTTCATGCTTTTAAATATCAAATGAACTTTAAAATAGAGGTTAGATTCCAATCTAACAATAGTTTAAATCTTAATAGATATATCATGGCAAAGAAAAGTAGTTCTGCAACTTTGCTTCTGAAAATAATTCTAAGACCCTAAGAAAAATAAAGAAACTTTTCTTAACAAAGAAACTATAACTTGGAATCCAACCACCCATTATGTCATCACCCTCCTTATATAGCCATAGAAAAGGAAACACACCATCTCAACACAAAAAATGATACTACCAAGTGTTTGACAATTAAAGGTATGTGATCTGATCATAGATCTTTGGTTAGTTTGCAACAATATTTTCTCATTAATTCTCAGTTGTTGCATTGATGTTTTTGAGATATTTAGCAAAGATAGAGGCACACAAATGATCAAATCCTAGAAACAATAGCCTAGTAAGAGGTCTAGTTAACCAATCACATCACCCTAAGGCACCAACTCAAAACTTCCATCCCAAAAACTAGGAAAAGAAAAAGGCTAGCCAACTCCAATGAACTCCCTAATTATATCACTCTGTAGGAGACACAAACTACTCGTGATGAAGAGGTGACATGTCAACAAGGTGGAAATTTCCAAGCTCATGAATATAGTGATGGAACCCCTCAAAAAAAATTTGGGTTCCACCTTAAGTCAATAAAAATTTGGTTGGGGTCCTTATTTCTGATATTTGGTCATGTCCCCATCACTGTATTAGGGTTTTTATGTTGATCAAAACCTTTCAGAAGTGGTCTACAAATGTTGCAACCTTTGATCATTGTATTATTGTAGTGACTTGTGTTCCTGGTGTCCAGTTGCCTAAGTTATGTTTTATGTTATCCGCTGACATTAAGTGATCGGTCCCTCGTGTCTAGGTCTAAATTTTCCATAAGGTTGAATAAATGATCTTTTGGTCTTTAATCCTTTGTATGTTGTGACTTAGGAGTTCTCGAGCCCATTTTCTCATGTCATACTAAAGGGTCCCCCCTATTAGAACTGCTTAAATACACATGGTTAAAGTTTCCACTTAAGTCCTAATGGCCATCTTACATCATCGCTCATCATTTATTTCTTCATAAGTACTTATTTTAAATTGGTGACAAACGGTGAAATAGTCTTTTGTTCTTATCGCTCATTGCAGATAGCTACTAGAGCTCCTAAGTAGAATGTGCAATGAGCAATGTTCATTAAGGGATCGTTTATCACTAATGGCTTTTGAGCCTTCAAATTTTTAATAGCGATAAGTGATGCCCTAACTTTTTATTCTTATTATTCATTGTGAATAGTCATAAGATGATAAATTTAAGATTAACAATGAGTGATATGATTTCCTTTACATTGTGTGATCATAGATAAGTTTTAAATGCTAAGTTCCACATTAGTGATACATGATGCACATTTTAAACTTTGTAAATCCTCTCATCGCTAATTGCTTGCAAATTGTATGAGGAGAATTAGCGATGAGCGACAACCTTACGTTTTATCACTCATCATGAATTCATTTCAAAGCTTAAGTTCCAAATTAGTGATGAGTGATTGTATTCTCTGAAAGATTTCTTTCACTAATTTGATAAGATCTTATGTGCAATGTCTTTTGTACCATTGATTTTCATGCAGGTGTATGAGTCTAAATTAGATTCCTTCACTACATCTCCCATTATTGATAGTAACCAAGGTGAAAAGTTTGAATTAGCAATGCATGATGAACAGACGAACATGATTAAGGAACAAGCCAAAGATCCAAGGGATAATATTTTATCATAGGATTGTTTACATCACTTGTAAAGCTGGTGAGGGACAAGATACATCCATGATAGGAGATGACTATTGATGGAACAAGCAACATGGCAAGATCTTGAGGATTTCACATAAAGAAAAAACCAAAGCAATGAAAGGAATGGAGAACCATTGATGTAGTTTTAAAATAGGATGATCTAATAGACTAAACTTCATCACATGAATACTTTCATGGGTATGTGCAAGATCATCATGGAAAAAATAGACCCTTAAGTGGCAAAAAAATTAAAAAATTAAAGTTATGCAACTTGATGTAAAAATTTGAATAAGCTATCTATATTATTTCAAAAATATGTAAGAATAGAATCTATAAAAAATTGAATATAGTTTCTAAACTATTAGGTTTTTTTAAAAGAAAATAAATCTATTTGGTGAAAATTTGAAATTTCAATGCAGAGTACTTAAATTTCAAGGAAAAAATAAGAAGTAGGTTTCTATCGACCACCCTAACCAAAAAAAGTGATAATATTTTTTTATAAGATTTTAGATATAAGTAGAGGACTCATGTCCCAATGTGATGCATTTTTTTTGTAATTTTTTTTCAAGTAAATAATTAATTATGATTTTTTTATTAAAACTTTTTAAAAATATAAAAAATTCATATGTCTGACCACCTTAACTTGGTCAAAACTTCATGAAATTCATTTTTTCTTTTTCTAATCCTATAGTATGCAAAACATAGAATGTGACACATGTTTTGGATTCAAAAAATGTGATACCATTTGAAAGCTATAGATTTTTTTCAATCAGTCTATCAATCAGGACTTTAGTCATAATTTGAATAGAAACTAAATAATAATTACTTATTAAATTCAAAGTAAAACATAATTTATACTGGTGGAAAGCTAAGAATCTTTTTTAGAAACCCTTTTTGTTTAATCAATTTTGGGTAAAAAAAAGTTGTCAGCCACATACCCATCATATTGTCAGGTTCTAGCCCATCATGATCTTTCACTTATCCTCATCGCTGCACCCTAAAATTTGAGGAAGATCAACAATGAGTGATAAAGCATATAAATAAATTTTCTCTCTAAGAAGAATTGGTCTTGTGTACTTCATCGATATTAATGAAAAAACATGAATTAGGTTGGCAATACATGTTGATTGATAGATCACAACACTTGAGCTAGCATCATTGTTTTCTATGAGAAAGTTTCTAAAGGCATACAAAATGAGGCTCAAATCACCATGGATTAAGTTTTAAATGTCTTAAGATCAATGACCCAGATTTGAAACTGAGTTGTTAAGTTATCAACTCACACATGTGAGGAGTTCTTGGATCATTAATTCTGCATGCTTCAAATTGCCTATTTAATGCAGGTTTCCTATTATTCTCCATCATATTTCAGTCTATAGTGAATGAGAGGCATGGGTTAGTGAAGAAGTGCATGACTATTAAATTTTTCTAAGTTAGGAAGTAGATGTTCTTGTCATAGATGAGTAGGTTTGCCATGGTGGTTCTAGAGCTTAAGGAATTGAATTTGCTTAAGTCTAAGGAAAATTTTTTGGAGGAAAATATTGAAACACAAGGAGCTTCTGATATGCTAGAAAGTAGGAGGGAACTCAAGAAATTAAAGAAGTGTGGTGACAAGGAGGATTACCATCTACAAGGCCAAATTGTTTCAGAAGAGTTGGTCAAAGACAAAGAGAAGAGGATGGTGGAATATGAAAAGAAGGAGAAAAAGGAGAGAGCATTTTAGGGCTTATCCAGAAGAATGTAATTCTCCATGTGACGTTTCTAATAACCCTTTAGACAGTGAGGGTGACATTGACCCAGAGGGTGATAATTATCCTCTCTCCCTAGTACCACCAAAGGATTCAGATGAAGAGGTGGTGATAGTTTCTCCAGTCCCACCATGAAAAAATGTGGGTGAGTATCCTCTAAGGTTGATGACATAGAGTGATGATTGTTCCCTCTATTTTTTTTTATCAAACCATGCCCCTTTGGTTAGGATTGTCCTATTCAACACTCATGCGATTTCTTGTTTCTAGTGTTGATGTGGAAATTTTATAGGCCGGTGTGTAAGAGAAGTGCCAGACTAAATGACCTTGGTGGCATGTATGTTGTTTCTAGATAATATACAATTTTTTGTTAGAGCTGCTATTGGAGAATCTTGTTTGTTCAACAAGGATGAGGACTCAGCATGGTTGCAACAAAATCTACCTTTTGAAGAGCTAGTGTGTCTTCATTTAGGGAATATAGAATGTTTTCTTTTACTCTTCCATTTTCCTTAATGATTTCATGTAACTAAACGAGAATATCTCAAATTCTGGTGCAAATGAAACAAAATGTAAATGTAATTAAGCTTGACACTTGTTTCTCCCTTGTTCTATAAAAGGGATACCAAGGCTTATTACAAGGGTTGGATTTTGATGTCTCAATAGGATTTTAGGAGAAAGCCATGTTCAAGAAAGGAACTTTGAATAAAATATTGATAATAGTCCAGTAGTTTGTCTTGGATATAAAATCCTATATGTAGTGATCTTAAATAAGTTTTATAGAAATTACTAATATTAAAACAAATATTAGTCTAGAAACAAATACTCTCCTATGTATGTTTTTTACAAGCTATGAATGAAAAATACCAATGGTGTTATCAGTTATCTTTTGATGTTCCATTTGAATGTATTATTCTATTATCAGATTTAATTCAAGAAGTTAATTAAAATGCTTGAATAGGGTTATAAACTTTGCAAGGAATTGCTTAGGATTTATAATAAGTATTTCAGGCATAGTGAGTTTTCATAAATGCAAAATAATATGAAAATAGTCCACCTATCTCTAAATTGAGTAGCTTGTAAATTGCTGATCCTTACATATTTGACTTTGTTGCTCCAATTGATGAGACACTGGCCATTTTGTCAGAAAATATTGCATAAAATGAACAAATAGTGTTATAGGCCCCCGACTTAAGATAAGAGAATATTCAATTTAAGAATCTTTTCAAGGATAGTGTGGGTAATGAATATCACAATTCCTAGCAAATAGATGGTCACTCATTCAAAAATCCACCAAATCTTTAGTGAGAAAGATTTCATTTGCAATAAATAGGAATCAATCTATGTAGAAATGTGTTACTAATCAAATACTTCACAAATACACAATTGAGATCAGGGTATGTGTAGGATCATGATGGGACAAAAAGTGGCGATATGACATGGGTATGTGTAGGGTATGTGACTGATGACTTTTTTTAACCAAAAATTGATGAAACAAAAAGGTTTTTTAAAGGAGATTCTCAACTTTCCACCAATAGAAATTCTTCTTTACTTTGAATTTAATAAATAATTATTATCCGTTTTTTATTTGAATTATGACTAAAGTCCTCATTGATAGGTTGATTGAAAAATATCTATAACTTTCAATTGGTATCACATTTTTTGAATCCAAAACATTTGTCACATTCTATGCTTTGCATTCTATAGGATTAAAAAAAATAAAATTTCATGAAGTTTTGGCCAAGTTAAGGTGGTCAGACATACAATTTTTTATATTTAATAAAAGTTGTAATAAAAAAATCATAATTAATTACTTGGAAAAAAATTGCAAAAAAATACACATCACATCGGGACATGATTCATCTACTTATATCTAAAATCTTATAAAAAAATATTTATTGTGGTTAGAGTGGTCAAACAAACACCTACTTCTTATTTTTCCCTAAAATTTAAGTACTACTGCATTGAAATTTCAAATTTTCACCAAATAGATTTTTTTTATAAATAAAATTAGTATTTTAGAAACGACATTCAATTTGCTATAGATTCTATTCTTGCATATTTTTGAAATAATATAGATAGCTTCTTCAATTTTTTACAAGAAGTTGCCTAACTCTGATTTTTCTAAATTTTTCACCACTTAAGGGCCTATTTTTCAATGATGATCCTGCACATACCCATCACCCTCCCAGGTTTCATAGAGCCTAAAGTGGAGTAGGGACCACAAAATCCTATACTCATTGTGTTGGTCACTAACCCTGCAGTTCTTCACCATAGAAGTTGGCTACTTTTTAGAGAATTGCTTGGTTCTGCTAGAAAAATCACCAACATATAGCTCCCAAGGAAATTCCCAACTATTGAACACACGTCCTGAAATCTCTCCCGAAGGGAAGATGAAAGATTAAAGTTGTGCAACCACCATGTGGCACATTGCAAATCTTTCAAATAATTCTCCTTGAGCACGGGTGCACCCAAAACTGAACACATTTATCCAAGTTGATAATGAAAATGACTAAGGAAAAAATGCTTCACATTTTGCAAGTGAGATTTTGTGGCATGAAAACTTTATAAAATTTCACTTTTGATCAATCTTCAATGCCTATTCACCTACAAATTTGCAAACACAAAGAGTGGAAAATTGTTTTTTGGTGAATGTGGGTTTGCCTTGGTTAAACCCCATTTTGGTAATTAAGCCTTGAAATGAAATGAAACATGAATGGAAGGAATGATGACTGGAAACTAGATTGTTGCAACTCACCAAACCCTTGAATGGAAACCCTTGGAGGACTAAATTATAACACATCTCTCCAAGTTTTTGATCTTTCATGAAATGTATTGATTGGACATTGATCTTGATGTTGTAATTTTGACTTAAATGCTTGAAACTTACATCACAATATTAGCTCCAAAAATATGCATAGATACAAATAACTTTAGCATGATGCTTGAGATCATGAATGTTGCTATAGATGCTTGATAAATCTCATCTTCAATGTTGTTGACAATAATATTTTCTTTATGAATGCTTGCATAAAAATTCTAGGATTTGAATTAATAAAGAGACCTTGTACTTATAGGAAATTTTCCAATTTCCCAAAAATTAAACATCAAATGAAAAAAATTGAAATTTGAATTTGAATCATAAAAATGCTGCCAAAAATATATTAAAAATTGAGATCCAAAACATAAGAAGCACCCAGTCACCCTTGGTCGAATGGGTCTTAAGACCTAAATCTAGGATGCTCAATTTCTGAAGAAATTTAATTAATGTTTGTAATTGTTTAATAGAGGTTCCCATTTCAAAAAACAAGATTAATTAGGCTTTGAAATGTATAATTAGGTCAATTAGAGGCTTAATTAAGTTCAATTTAATTAAGGGACCCAAACATAGTGTAAAAATATAAAGGTATGCCTTTTTCTACACTACATTAGCCCCTAGTTTAGTGATAGGATGAGCCCTATGCTCAAACTCACACTAAAGTAGACAAATATACTTCAAGAGAGGTCCAAGTGGACAAATATTGATGGGATAGGATGACAAAGATCAATGAGGCTAATCAAACCCTCAGGATCAAGATCCCATGGCAAACCAACATAACCACAAAGGGACACATAAGAGAATGTAATATATGAAGCAACAAGACAAGATACACAAGCATATGTAAAATGCCAAAATTAGTGCAATTAGGAAAGAAAGATGGTCTAGCAAGTTGTATTATGCCATGTCCATCAAATACACTCATAAGGATGTAAAATCACCTATGAAATGTATGGATCCATAGGAAAGAAAGTTGTGTTATGCTTGATGGCCATGAAAAAAATGCTCACAAGGGCTAGTGAAACTCAATGTCCACTTGATGATCCTCGAAGATAAATGGTGATGGGAAAGTCATGCCAAGTCTATAGGCTCCCATATGTTAACCATACCACAATTTTTACTCATGGACTTACTCAAACAATTAAACTTAGGAAATCCTTGTCCTAACAAATTTTCCCAAAGAATTAAACTTAGGAAAATCCTTGCCCTAGCGGATTTTCCTGAAGAACAGATCTTAGGAAAATCCTTGTCCTAGTGGATTTTCCTAAAATCCATGAAACATCAAAATTCTTGAAATTATCATTTTTGGAAAATCCAAGACCCATAAAAAATCCCAAAATTTTCCAAAAATGGTTTTTTTTTCCGAAATGTAATTTTTCTTGAAACAAAATATTTCTGAAAATGGGAAAAAATACTTTTTTCAAAGGTTCCCAAAATTAAAATATTCTTGAAATGGAAGAATTTTGAAAAAGCACAAAAAATTTCCAAAAATGGAATTTTTTTTTTAAAAGACCAAAATTTTATTCAAGTTTAATTTTGAGATTTTATGGATTGGATTTTTAACATGTGAGGTACTAATGATGATATCATTTTTCTAGGATTAACTAAATCAAAGGGGGACTTGCATATGGATTCATGCCAAGAGGAAAATCTGGAAGGGGTCACTCAAATATTAAATTTGGGGCTTGAATAAGAATCCATGCCACAACAATGCCAACTAGAAGGGACTTTTGGAAGGATCAAGATCCCATCTGGAGTTGTTTTCACCTCTAATCAAAATATTTACTATGAGTTGCATGGAAAGCTTTTTTTTTCTTATTGCTTCTGGCTATAATAGAATTATGCTAATTAGATGATGATGTACCAAGAATTGTAAAACTTTATGTGACTTGTTCATGCTTATGGATGATTGTTCTATGCCATTGGATTAATTTAATCCCAGACATTGAAACTAAAATGTAATATCTATAAAATGCCTTTTCCTTCTCATTTGTAAGGTGTTAGAATTTCTAGTTAGAAATCTAGAATTGGCTAAATTTGAAGGAGTTAGACTTAGTTTCTTGTAAGTAATTGTAGGAGAGGAGAGAGTTGGAAGGCTATTATGTAATTGTTGGAGAAGTTAATACAATTGGGTCATTGTTTGATGAACTTTGTGTTGAACTTCAATAATCTTATGGTTTCTTATTCTTGATTCTCAATGATAAATGTTAGTTTTTAGTTCTTTAATGATAATGATGAAATGTGAATGATGTTTGATTGATCTCATGCTCATAATTTTAGCAATTTGTTGATTATAAGTTGTTGGATATAGTTAGTATCTGCCATATATTGTGTTATGTTCAATTGTGGATTTTTTTTTTACATTGAGCTAGTAATTGGGTATGTGGATGAATATTCATGGTTTGAAAAAATTTTAGTTACGTTATAAGATTGTAGTGTTTCTATGTAGTTGTGGGCTTGTCCTTGATCAAGTAGAGGCTGGTTTATTGTATATATATGTCCATTTGAAGCATTCATCATTGTTGTCATTGATCTTAGGTTTATTTTAGCATCTCTCTTAAACCCTTAATATTTTTCTCTTTCTTTGAACTTGGGCTACTCTTAGGATTGAATCAACATCACCACATTGATACATTTGATGACAAGTATACTTCTAGAATTATTCATTTGTAAGGCCCCTTGTGCTTACCAACATTTTCACATTATCACTCAATTGTTTGTGTACTATCAAGACCTCACATTAGAGACTTTGGAGTTATCTCTTGAGGCTTGCTGATAGAGATTTACCTTTCAAGAGAGATAGAGTACTTGCATTTTTTTTGAGTTGTCGCTGTGTAGAAAATATCATCAACAAATTGGTGCTAGAAAGAGGGCATGAGCATAAGGAAACATTGTTGGAAGTTGAACAATCCTTCATGTTGAAAATCTAAGATATGATAGATCTCTAAATTTGAAAGTACAAATTCTAAGTCAAGATGGAAAAGAAGTCTTATATTTTTCATGATGGAAATAATCTTCAGATTGATATTCCTCAACTTCATGAGTCTCTGAATAAGAGATTGCATCTCTGGAACAATAAGGGTGTGCATCACTATGAATTATTAGACAAGTGTAGAATTCATAATACCTATAGGCACAATGAGTTGTAATGTTTAACCTTTTTGGATAAATTTTAGATGGTTTTGCAAAGGGATTTTTTCATGTGGAATGTGTCTAAATCACTAGTTTCTATAGATTTAGATTTTTTTAGTGATGCATTTGAGGCATTCACAGAGTTAGACATCAGCTTAGTGGTGGTAGGTGTTTTCAATATTTTCTCTTATCTAAATGGTGTAGAGTTCATAATGTGCCCCATTCAAAATTCACCTGCCTTTCATGTGTGACATTATCATTAAAGTTGAGAGACTTCTTGTGTGGAAAGAATAGTCAGTCAAGGAATGTACTATAGAGAAGAGAAAATATTGATCTGGAGAATGTGTATGGGGTGTTGAGCCATTCACAAATGAAGTAGCATGCAAGAAGGAAGAATCTAAAATATCCAAGGCAATAGAGGTAACTGAAGAAAATTTAAGTGAAGAACTACCTATAAAGATCATAGATGTTTTTCCTACAGAGGCAAACCAAGGGTCTAAAATGGAAAACATGGTGGATGATGAGCCACAAGAGAAAGAAGTTACCATACAAGCTCCTTCCATCCAATATGAATCTCCAACTCAGGCTAGATATGAAGAGTTTGTTCCCAAATTTATGAAGGTTTGGTCAAGCCTGGGATACAGAGTCTTCCTAAAGGAGTTGTTGTTACCCACTTGGTGCAAGATACATGAGGAGGAACATTTTGAATTTACACGTTTTTAGTGCAAGACAAAAAATAAGGAAGTGGGAGAAAGAGTACATGTGTTAAACCATATAGAGGATGTATAGAAAGCTACATCAAATGGATCTCCAATTATGGAACTTCAACAAGTTATTGAAGGATTCCTTGTAGTGGAGCCAATAGGCACCAAATTTGAGGAATGTGTAACAATGAATTTTGAGGCCGCTCTGGAGGAGATTGATTCTTCAATAAAGGAACTTCAACAAATTGCTAATGAATGTCTCGTGGAGCAAGGTAAAGGAACTTTTTTTTTTATATAAAGAAGGTAATATTGATTATTGTTGTTGTCAAGAATCTGAGTTTGCACTAACAATGGACAATAGGGAGTTTTCTTTTTTATCAAATTTTGTTTTCCCTTCATGTTCTAATGAATTTTCTAATGATAATTCACATATTGTGCATGCTTTGTTGTTGATAAGAATTATCTATATTATGTTGGTATGTAGGAAATTACAAAAGATGTTGAGCATAATGATGTTACAGTCACCATTGATGGGATAAACCACAAAGATACAAGTGAAAATGTTTTCAAAGATCAAACTTTAGTGGATTTTGATGAAAATTTCCATGAACGAGTTGATGCACATAAGGGTGTCTCTGCAACCTCATCATTGATACCTCATGATGATATGAAAATAGGTGAAAAGTTCCATGATGTTAATTCTGAATTTCTTCAACTAAGTTTCACCTTGAACTGCTTATTGATAACTCTACCTCTGTTTTGTATGTTTCAAGTGAAAGAGGAATGTTGAGCCATTAGTTGAGAGATATTAACCCTAGGGATATCAACTCTTCACAATGGAGAGTTGATAAATACAACATTCTACCTGAAAAAGCATCACACCAGGTTTTTTATTTCCTTACTATAAATTCTAAAGCTTATGAACTCGATAATGGAAGTTTAGGAAAGATAACTTGCATGTGGATTGATCATGGTTCCAATGAGTTGCCCTAGTTGTTGATTATTCTTAATTATGAGGTTGAGTCTGAATGTTGCAATGTGGAGATTTATTTTTTATGAATATAGGGATGAATTTAAATTTTGAAGTACTATTACTATCACCTTATTGCTTGTCCATGCATTTATGAACCATATGGGGGTGGATCTCAATTTTCTCTATTTTATCATGATCCACTGTGAGTCTCTTTGTATATAATTTCATTTGAATAAATGTAGTTTTCTCTACTTTTATTTTGTCATAGGAAGTTTTCTTTTGCACTTATTTTCGACTTTGGTTAGTTTAGAGTTGCTTTGATTTGCTTGTGCTTTCTAGTTTTTGTTAGTGTTGGTCTACTTTGGTTAGTGTAGGTTTTCTTTTGGTTTTTCTTTGTTTCTCTAGTTTGGGGTCCCTCTGCTTTATGTTGGAATATTTTATCTACGCAACAATTATTTTATTTATATGGGACTACTTTAACTATTTATTTTACAAGCTCTAATCATTTTTTAAGATGAGATGGTGAAAATCTATATTCAATGTCACATGTTCTAAATGTGTAAAGGGGATAAGTTAGTGTATTAACTTATTTCTTGAATACGCTCAAATATTACATTATATAGACATCTTTAGAATCCTAAGGTTGCTATTTGGTTCCTTGTGAAGTCTTGTTAAGTGAAAAATATTATATCCTGCTTCAGTGCCACTATGACTCTTAGCCTTGTGTGTGAACTTCATTGCTTATAGGTTAAAAATGAAAAAAGAAAAGTGAAAATAAAAATTAGAAAAGAAGGAAGAAAAAAATAGAAAATATTGAATATCAAAAGAAAATTCAAATTATTAGGAGGATCTGAATATCTCTATTGGGCCTATGGACACCTAGATGGAAGTAGAGCTATGTTCGATAGAATCATAGTGATAACCTTTTTGAGGCTATGGATGCCTAAGTGATAGTGAGACTCTATCCAGGTTGCTTTTGGAGTTAGAGTCTTTCATGTAGCTTAACTTGACTGAACTTGGTTTCTTGCAGTAGCTTAAGGAGGGAATTAATACAGTTGCAAACTTGGATTTCTAGCATAGGAAGGTATAGCTTGTGTTAAAAAATGTAGGACAACTAAGACGGGGGTGTGAATTAGTTGTCACAAAATTTAAACTTGAAACTTCAACACTGGTGTTGTATTTTTAAGAAATTTTGCATTAAAAAGTATAAATACAAGGTTATTTCACATAATTTCTTCTAGAAATTTTCATGAGCAAGTGTGATCTTGCAATTCAAGTATTCATTCAAGAGCATTCAAAAAAATTCAAGAGAAAATCATCAAGAATTTTAAGCTATATTTAAGATTCAAGCATCATGCTAAGGTCTTCATCCATCATGTGTGTTTTTGAGCTAACATTTGTGATGTAGGCTTTCATGATTCAAGTGAGAATTCAAGACAAACTTTCAAGAATTCAATTAAGAGTCAAGATCCATATCCATTGGAGTCATTTCACACAAATTTGCAGCCTTCATTTCAAGGGTTTGGTGAGTTACAACAATACATTTGTTCATTCATCATTCGTTCATGCTATTTTATTTCATTTCAAGGTTTAATTACGAAAATGGGATTTGACCAAGGAAAACTCCTATTCCCTAACATAACAAAAAATTTCCCTCTTCATGTGTCATTAAAAATTTAGGTGAATTGGAGCTTGATGATCCTTTGAAGAGAAATTTGAAAAAGTTTTCAAAGTTGTCAAGAAGTTGTCATCGTCATAGAAACTCACCTATAGGCCAGAATTCAAACTTTCATACTTAGAGATCAAACAAGATGAAAGCTATAGAAGATTACTAGAGGCTACAAAAGTTTTAGTCAAAACCTAATACTAGGACTAAATTTCCCATCTGGGTGTATGACTCCCAATATACCTCCTTTTACCAATTTTTTGTAAATCCTAATTTAACAATAGAAGATTCCAAATTCTATCTAGATGCCTAAAGTAGGACTAAATTTCCCATCTTGGTGTATGAGTCCCATCGCACTTCAAAAAGAAAAATTTCAGAGTTACAAATCTTGCTTGGAATCCATCATTTTACTAGGTTCATTTCTTTATGATTTATGTTTGTTCATTTGATTTAATGTTCTCAATTTTCTAGGGTTTGGGTATGTGTAGGATCATGATAGGCCAAAAAGTGGCTATATGATGGGTATGTGTAGGGTATATCAATGATGACTTTTTTTTACCCAAAATTGATGAAATGAAAAGGGTTTTTAAAGGAGATTCTCAACTTTCCACAAATATAAATTATGCTTTACTTTGAATTTAAAATAAATAAATATTTTTCATTTTCTATTTGAATTATGACTAAAGTCCTAATTGATAGGCTGATAGAAAAACATCTATAGCTTTCAAATGGTATCACATTCTATGCTTTGCATACTATAGGGTTAAAAAAAATTGAATTTCATGAAATTTTGACCAAGTTAAGGTGGTCAGACGCATGAGTTTTTATATTTTTAAAAAACTATAATAAAAAATTCATAATTAATTATTTACTTGCAAAAAATACCAAAAAAGTATGCATCACATTGAGACATAAGTCCTCTGCTTATATCTAAAATCTTATAAAAAAAATATTATCATTTTATTGTGGTTAGGGTGGTCAGACAGACACCTACTTCCAATTTTTCCACTGAAATTTACGTACTACTACATTGAAATTTATAATTTTCACCAAATAGTTTTTTTTTAATATACCTAGTAGTTTAGAAGCTACATTCAATTTGCTACAAATTCTATTCTTACATATTTTTGAAATAAAATACATAACTTATTCAAATTTTTATGTCAAGTTTCCTAACTCTTATTTTTCTACATTTTTTTCCACTTAAGGGCATGTTTTTTTCCATGGTGATCCTACACATACCCGTTTAGTGAATTTGAGTTTCATTTCTCCCTTGAAGCTTCATTTTAATGGTGAACCCCATTTAATCAAACCTATGGAAACCTTCTATTAGTTCTCCTTCCCCCAATTGAGTCACTTGGTTGAGGGATCTTAATTTCCTAATGAACTAAGAGTTAAATAGGACCCCTTAGTTCCATATCCCAAAAAGTGGAACCCTATTTCCTTTGCTTCAATAAATTGAACTACATTTACTCAATGTAGTTCTCAACAAGATAGGTTAGGACCCAAATGTATCTTAACACAACTTGATATGTTGGAACAAAGCTAAAATCACATAGCACAAGCAAGAGAACAAGTCATGTTGGCTAGACATCCACAAACTACCCAAAAGGCCAACTCAAACATGATGTAGCACCAAAGAGATCAACCACTAATGTGCAAATCACAAAGAGATGTTCCATGAGCGTTGAAAAAAACTTCTAGATACTTCTTTCACACTATCATGTAACAAACAGCCATGACAAAAAAAACATAAATAAAATACACAACCATGAAATAGAGCATTAACAAACCAACTTGTTATACATTCCAACACATGCAAACTAAATTGAGATAGTGCAAAAACACTAAGAGCATGCTCACTAAGCCACAAGAGTAGAAACATCAATGTAGAGAAATACAAATAATTTATTAGACTAGTCCTAACAAGCAATAAAATTTCCAATCCTCTATAAATACCATAATCCTTGTGAACAACACAGGTGACCTAAAATGATATGAGTGCAACACACATAGAGGGAAAACACTAAATCACAAACTGCAAGAGCATATATTCAACATAACTTCCTATAGTAGAACCTTCCACCAAATTTTGGGGGCCATAAAATCCTTGAAACAACACATACTTCCACTAGAACAATAGGAGAGAGCATTCAACATACTAGAGACCATCAACACAATCTCTCCAACTTCAGCATTACTTATAATCCTCATTTTAATGCTTCTAGTCCTCATCTTAATATATTATTATGATATCATCACTACTAACAACAACCATATTAAATATTGTTGGGGTTGCATGGACTGAGGAAAAGATGTGATCGATAGTTGAGCTCCTTCAATGAAATGTAAAGCTCATGGACAAGATGAAAAAGGATAATGAGGTTAAGGTTAAGCTATTGGAGAAAAAAATTAGCAAAATTAGGGACACTATGAAAATTATCATGGAGCATAAACATAGAATTGTGAAACAAAATGCTATTGTCTTGAGTACTACAGTTGAGAAGATGGAAAATACCTAATGGGGATCACTAGTTGTGGATTTGGAAGCTGACAAGGAGAAAATAAAGATTGAGGATGATGACATCTCGAAGAGGATGAGAGCCTATCTAAAGAGAAAGGTAGATTCTACTCCCCAGGAGATACAAGCTCTAAAGAAGGGCACATAAGAGATGTGCAACCTTGAAGCTGAGGTTGTAGAGACTTTAAAGTCCTTAGGGTAGCTTTGGTTTTTTTGCTAGTTTCTTGTTGGCCTTTGTTGGCTTTAGGTTGGTGGTTGTTATCTTTTCATGACTGTTTTTTTTTTCAACCTTCCTATTTTTTGGGTATTGTAATGTTTAATCTTTCTCTTGCTTGTAAATTTCATGGTTTCGGGTCCCTATAAAACCTATTTTTTCCTTTATCAAAAACAACCATATTAAATACATATTTACTTGTCATCAAACAAGGCATGACATCTAACCATGAAAATCAACAACATCATAGGCATGCCATCCAACCATGAACATTGAAAACATCAAAGGCATGACATCCAACCATGAGAATATCATCATAGGGGTATGTGCAGGATCATCATGGAAAAAACGGGCCCTTAAGTGGCAAAAAATTTAGAAAAATCAGAGTTAGGCAACTTGATGTAAAAATTTGAATAATTTATCTATATTATTTTAAAAATATGTAAAAATATAATTTGTAGCAAATTGAATGTAGTTTCTAAGCTACTGGGTTTTTGTTTTAAAAAAGAAATCTATTTGGTGAAAATTTGAAATTTCAATGCAATGGCACTTAAATTTTAGGGAAAAAATAAGAAGTAGGTGTTTGTCTGACCACCCTAACCACAATAAAATGATATAATTTTTTTATAATATTTTATATATAAGTCGAGGAATCATGCCCCGATGTGATGCATATTTTTTTGTAGTTATTTTCCAAGTAAATAATTAATTATGAATTTTTCGTTACAACTTTTAAAAAAATATAAAAAATTGTATGTTTGACCACCTTAACTTGGTCAAAACTTCATGAAATTCAATTTTTATTTTTTAATCATATAGTATGTGAAGCATGGAATGTGATGCATGTTTTGGATTCAAAAAATGTGATATTGTTTGAAAGCTATAGATGTTTTTCAACTAGCTTATCAATCAAGACTTTAGTCATAATTTGAATAGAAAATAAAAAATAATTACTTATTAAATTCAAAGTAAAGCATAATTTATATTGATGGAAATTTGAGAATATCCTTTACAAACCCTTTTTGTTTCATCAATTTTGGATAAAAAAATAGTCATTAGCCACATACCCATCATATTGCCACTTTTTGGTCCATCATGATCCTACACATACCTATAGAGTATCAATAACATAAAAATAAAAACACCAATGACAATCCAAACTAAGTGTTGACATCAATGACAATCAATTCCAAAGGTAAATTTTCTTTTGATGTTTTGATTGAAATCATTTGAGGGTGTCCTTTACTTTTTGAATATTTTTATACCAAAGCACTTGTGAGATTGAGTTGTGGTGGATTATAATTAGAAGTTGGAGGTTATGTGTATGATATGTGTGGGTTTTGATGGGTGGATGAATGGGGTTGAGGTTTGGAGGGTGTGTGCTATTTTTATGGGGATGGATGTCAAAATATGAGAAGGGAATAAATCTTGAAATTGTGGGATTTGTGTTAAAAAAGTTTGGGTGCTTGATGGAATTTGTATGCATAAATGTGTTGTGGATATGGGATTAGTGATTTGATAGGTACTGGGAGGATTAGAAGAAGATGGAAGATGTGTAATATCACAAGGATTAAAGTTTGGGGGTATGCAAGGATATTGTTATATGATTTGGGAGACATCAAAATCATGAGGAAATTAAACACCTTACTTTGCTAGCATAAGGATGTATTTATTGGGGTATTTCATGATGTATCAATACATTAAGCCCATGATAGGTGTCTTTTGGTGAATCCTCTAATGTGGGTGAACTTAAGTCATCAAATTCTTGATCTTCCTCATCTATGATGTGAGATGGATATGGAAATATGTTCTCCAAGGGCACTTGATGGTCAACTTATTCATATAATATATCATTGGATGATGGAGATGGGAATTATTATGTGGCCATGATTTTTTTCTATTTTGTGACCTTATGATAGGTATATAAGAAATAGATCTAGAAATGATGAGGTTGGATAATTTAAGTGGTTAATGGTGATAAGATAAAGGGATGAAGGATTGACCTTAGGTATGAAATGATGGATAAAATGATTAGATTCAATCTTGGAAACATTATGGATAACTAAGAGGGGAAATATGGATGCAACTTAGCAATGGAATAGAAAAACAAAAGGTGATTATAGATAAAACTTGGAAATGTTATGGACAACCAAGAGATGAAAATGGATATAAGACCAATGTTGTTTCAAGTAAATCTATATCCTTGATAGATGAGGATGAATTGTTTACTTAGGGTTGAAAATTTCCTAAGCAATGCTTAGATGAGGATTTTAAAAGCTAACTTGTTGTATCCAAGTTCCCAACCTAGGGAAACCAAAATGATAAGGGCTAGTTCAATATACTTAATATAGGAAAGTTCTCAAGAAATATATACAAGCTAGTGGATAAAAGAAGGATGAGGATCTATATTTGACTCTTAAGAAGATTGTTTTTTCTTTAGATATGGATATGGATTAGGATTGGGTGATGAGATAGGTGAATGATGAGAGAGAATAGATTGAAATAAAAGATAGAGAAATGATGAAATATGATATATGGGAAAGATAAGAAAAATTAATGATGATAAATATTGGATGTTTGTTGATTGGTCCAAGGTGTAAGGACAAAGATGGTGATATTTGGGCAATGAAAATGATGAGATGAAGGGATTATGGGGATTTTTAGATGGATGGGATGAAAATGGTTAATGTTTTGAGTGAAATAATGGTCCAAGATGGGTCTTCTAGGTTAGATTTTTTTTTTTATTTAGGTCCAACTTTTGGATTAGGGGTCTAAAGTGGTAAGATGAAGGAAAAATTGCATAGACATAGATTTATGCAATAGTGGTGCCACTTTATGAAATAAAGGTGCATTTCCATGAAAGAGAACCATAAATTTGTAGAAAACTATGCACAAGTATTGGAATTATGTGTAGTTTTTGTTTTCATTGATTTCAACAGATCTATTTTGTTTCATTGATGTTAACCTTATATACATGTTCTTTGATTAGTTGCATTATGTTGTCACTAGTAGACTCACTGGTTTCAACCTCTTGTGTTTCTTTGATAAGCAAATGTTTTTGGATGTTCAAACTCTAGTTTGGTTCAGTTTCTATATTGAAATTGGTTTGGTTATGACGAGGAAGTGTTGTAGATGATGAGATGATGTTTGTGGTACTTGTTTTCCAAGTTCTTTTGAGAAAATTTGAATAGAAGAGGAAACATGGTGGTAAGGAGTCTTTAGTGCAATAGAGTAGTGTTTTGGATTTTTTCTCCACATTTATTTTATATTGAAGATATCCTTATAATGTAGTTTGGATATGTTCATTAGAGGTGTTCATAGGTGTTATATCCAAAGTTTCATGTTCTAGATCATTGTGTAGAGAAAGTTATGTTCACTAGTGTGTGAATTGTGAAAGAAATATTGTATGGGAGAATTTTTTTTTTTGCATTTCTTTGTAGTATGGTTTTTGGTCTTGTGGATCTAAGGGTGTGCTTAAATTTCTCATATCTATCTTTAGTATGATTTTTTTGAAGTTTGGTGCTTCACAAGGTTTGATTCATGTGTTATAATATGTGGAAGGTTAACTAGGTGTACAAGATGAGTACATGTTTTAGGTGAAAGTTGTTACAAAGGAATTTGTTGGATTTTAGGATGTTAATGGAATATTATATATTTTTTTCAAATGATGTGTGTGGTTTACGAGTTTTCTTTGGATAAAAGGAAGTGTGTACTTAAATTCTTAATGGTGTTAACCTAGGTTCAACCAACCTTGGGTGTTTACACTAATTGTGCAAATTATTCGATGTTTTTGGAAGCATGGTGTGGCATGCATGAATGGATTTAGGTCTGAGTTAATGTCTAATGTGGTTCAATTTCATTCCTCTCCATCACAAGAATGTTTTTGTTCTAACCTAATTTGAATTTTCATAGTTGAGGTACATAACTAACCTTGTAAATAGTTTTGAAGGTTGATGATAGTATATAATGTGTTGATTTAAAGGATTGATGGATGAAGTGTGAAACTATGAAGTGTAATGTGAGCTTCAATGATTAAGACTTATAGAAGAAGTGAGCAAAAGGTATACACATTCTTTAGAGAGAGTGTGAATGTATTGGTGGTGTAGTGGTGGAAATTTTCTATTGCTTTGAGATGAATTTTTCATTGTAACAATATTCTATCTACTTTTGTGTAATTTGGAGTAAGCCATTAGCATGAGGCCTTCTTTCTTTTGGGAGTGATCCCTCTAGTAGTGAGCCTATTTTTTTGGCATTGCAACTACTTTATACTATGAGATAATCCTCACTATGTTTTTTCTCTTCTTGGGTTTTCCACATAAATTTGGTGTTATTTTATGTATGGTGTTGATGTGTTGTTGTTTATGTTATTTTATTTCATGCTAAAACCATATAATAGGTTAAGGGTTAATAAGGATTTGAATGTTAATGAGGGTTTGATATTTTAATGAACAACTAATTCACCCCCCTCTTAGTTATCTTGTGCATTCAAAAATTGGTATCAGAGAAAGGTTCCTTAAAATAAAGCTTAACCACTCGAGGTTGGTCTAGGACAGTGCATAAGAAGGAGGATCCTTTTTTTGATGGATTGGATTATGCATTATGGAAGACTAGGATGGAAGGTTTCCTTGATTCTCTAGGGTTTAGAGTTTGGAATTCTGTTGAATCATGACATAATGTTCCTATAAATGGTCTGAGTATTGATGATGAGATCAAGGAATATGGGAACAATGGAAAAGAAAGGTATGCTATTTTGAGTGGTCTTTCTAATTCAAAACTTCTGAAAGTTACGAGTCTCAAATCTGCTAGTGATATCTAGAAGAAAATGGAAAGTCTCTATGATGGACATGATAAAGTCAAGCAAGCTAAGATGGAGAACCTAATGATCAAGTTTTAAACCATGTAGATGTTAGAGGATGAAGATATTACAATCTACATACATAAAGTGGATGAAGTTATCAATTCCATTAGAGGCCTTGGTGGAAAACTGGAAGAAGATGAGGTGGTAAAGAAGGTACTAAGAACTTTGCCTAAATATTGTAGTCATAAGGTTTTTTCTATTGAAGAGGCTAAAAATTTAAATAAGTATTATAGAGACCATTTGTTTGGTGCTTTAAATAATTTTGAATTGAGAGAGTTTGGTCTAAGTGATTCAAAGAATGATACTACTTTTAATGTTAGTAAATCTAAAAAAGAATGCAGAATTAGATCAGGAGGATGTTGATGATGTGGAAGCAAACTTTGTGAGAAGATTGAAAAAGGGCTCTAGAAAATATAGAGGTAAGTTACCTTTCAAATGTTTCAATTGTGGAAAGATTGGTCATTATGCTTCAAGATGTCCTATCAAAATTTCAAAATATAAATACAAGGAGAAAAAAGGTAAATCAGTTAAGAGAAGTTATTATGTTTTAAAGTAGATGAAAATATATTTGATGATGAATCTAATTACCCTGATGATAAGGATAATGAATTCTTTTTCATGGCTCTAAATTTTGGATCTAATTTTGCTAACTTTGAGAGATGTATGAAGGAAAGTGCTCCAAAAACAAGTCATTATATTTGAAGGAACTATGGTGACTACTTTAAATGCTAGAGTGGAGAAGAACTAATGGATCATTGATAGTGGATTCTCAAATCACATGATAGGTGATAAGAGAAAGTTTTCTAAACTTAAAAAATTTGGAGGTTTAGTTAAGTTTGGTGATGATACATCTACTAAGATATGTAGAAAATTTTTGATAAATTTTTATGGAAAGCATAATATAAATGTTGTTATTTTTCTTAAGGGTTTGTAACATAACCTTTTGAGTGTAGGAAATATGTGTAGCATAGGATATAACCTTGTATTTCATGATGACAGTTGTGAGATCCAAAAAGGCTTCAAAAAACTAGTTGTTGCAAGAAGGATAGATGGAAATGTTTATCAACTTAAGGGTGCTAATGGTATGTGATTTATGACTCAAATTAATTAAAGTTGGCCAATGCATAGAAGAATGTGTCACATAAATTTTGATAGCCTAGTGAGGATCAATTCAATTCAAGCTGTGAGAGATCTACCAAAGATTACAAATCCTATCAATGTTGTCTACAAGGAATGTCAGATTGGGAAAAGAGTTTTAAAGTGACAGAACAATCTACTACCATTCATTTAGAGTTGGTGAATATATACCTTTATGTACCTTCTAGAATAAGAATTTTTCAAGGTGATAGGTATTTCACACTATTAATTGATGATTACTTTAAAATGACTTGGGTTACTATTATAAAAGAAAATCGAAACCTCTAGACATTTTTAAGGAATTTAAAGCTATGGTGGAGAATGAAATGGATATCAAAATAAAAACTTTAATATTTGACTGAGGTGGAGAGTTCACCTCCAATGAGTTTAACATTTATTTTGAAGATCATGGAATAAAGAGGCATTTATCAGCCCCTAGGACTCTTCAACAAAATGGAGTCATTGAAAGGAATAATAGAACTGTTCACGAAGCAACAAGAACAATTATGTGAGAATTAAACATACTAAAAGTCTACTGGAGAGAAGAAATTCATACTGCAGACTACATATTTAATAGAGCACAAGTAGGAACAAATAGTTCAAAGACTCCATATGAGTTATGGTATGGAAGCAATCCTACCAAATATTTCAAAGTGTTTGGAAGAAAATTTGATATCAAGAGAGATGAAGAAAACTTAGGGAAATTTTATGCAAGATCTAATGAAGGAATTTTCCTTGGATATTATACGCAAAGCAAGGCCTAATAATGCTACAATAAGATGCTAAATAAGTATTTTTGAAAGTGCAAGCATAAAAGTAGATGAATACTTACATAAAAGTTCAATGATGATAAATGGATATGAATCAAATGAGTTCTCTTGCAAAGAAGAATAAAAGGATGAAGGAAACTATAAAGAAGTGGAGGTTGAAGAGGAAGAAGCTCTAGAAAGGATCCCTAAGACTCCTAAGTATGTGCAATATAATCATTTTGAAGATCAAATTATTGGTGACAAAGCATAGGTGCATTGACAAGAAGAAAGGTTGTTATGAGAGAAGAATATGTAAACATATGTTTAATTTCCAAAGTTGAACATATAACAGTAATTGAAGCATGCACAAATGAGTATTAAATTAAGGCTATGGATGAAGAACTAATGCAGATTGAGATGAATCAAACTTGGGAACTTTTATCAAGACTAGCAAATAAGAATGTGATTTAAACTAAATGGGTGTTCCAAAATAAGATGAATGAGATTGGAGAAATTTCTAGGGAGAAGGAAAGACTTGTGTATAAAGGCTACTCACAAGTGGAATGAAAAGATTTTGAGGAGACATTTTCTTTGGTGGAAAGAATGGAAGCTATTAGAATGTTTTTGGATTTTATAACACACAAGCATTTAAAAGTATATCAAATGGATGTGAAGTTTGCATTCTTGAATGGTGAGTTGGAAGAAGTATATATTGAACAACTAGAAGGATTTTAGTTATCAATTAACCCTAATATGGTATATAGATTGAAGAAGGCATTATATGGAGTCATGAAAGCTCCTAGAGGTATGTATGCAAGATTGGATACATACTTGCTATAGTAGGGATTCAATAAAGGTACTATAGAAAGAAATATTTATTTTAAAGTTGAAAAAGATCAAATCTTGATTGTGTTTGTGTGTGTTGATGATATAATTTTTGAAGTTAATGAAGTTATGTGTAAAATATTTGTAGAGTGGATGCATAATGAGTTTGAAATGCCAATCTTTGGGAAGATGAATTTCTTCCTTGGACTACAAATCAATTAGATAAAAATAGGTATATTCATTTCACAATCAAAATATTTCAAGGAAATGTTGAAGAAGTTTCAAATGGAAGAATTTAAACTGGTATGTACTCCTATGGTTATTGGTTGTAAGTTGAGAAAGAATGATGAATATCCTAAGACTAATTAGAGAAAGTATAGATCAATGATTGCAAGACTATTGTATCTAACTATTACCAGATCATATATCATACATGCATTTTGTCTTGTGGCTATATTTCAAGATCCTAGAGAGTCCCATGTGGTAGTAGTAAACAAAATATATAGATACTTGAAGGGAACTCTACAACATGGCTAATGGTATACAGAGGATACTGATTTCTCTCTTAGTGCTTATATAAATACCGATTGGGTAAGTTGTGTTGATGATAGAATAAGTACAAGTGGTGGTTCTTTCTTTCTTGAAAGAAGGTCGGTGTCTTGGCTAAGCAAGAAGTAGGATTTAGTGTCATTATCTACTATATAAGTAGAATGCATTACTGCAACATCTTGTTGCACATAGTGTTGTGGATGAAATAATTTTTGAAAGATATCAGAGGAATATATGATGAACCTATTTCTATCTTCTGTGATGATACAAGTTCTATCAAAATTACAAAGAATCCGGCAATGAATTCAAGGATAAAGAATATATTAATCAAGTATCACTCTTTGAGAGTGAGGGTTGTTGAGAATGAGGTGAATCTAGAGTATGTGCCTACAAAGGATCAAGTTGTAGATATCTTCATAAAGGCTACTCCTAAATATAATTTTGAGTATCTCTAGGAGAAGTTCAAGGTCATTGGCCCCCCTCTTTCAATTAGATGCATAAGATTATGCATTAGTCTAGTCGATCTTAAGATTCATTCCTTGTTTTGGACTAATACTGGTGACTACCTCTCAAGGGGAGAAGGTAGTGGCATTGTTGGCTATTGTAGTCATAGGGAGTAAGTGTTGTCATTGTCTAGAATATAGGTATTTCCATTTCTTAACTATGTCAAAGGATATGTGTAGTAGTTACTAGTTGATGTAGTATGTTGTGTACTCCTAAGGGGAAATTTGCAAAGAAGTGGCATGTGTAGGTGTGTAGAGAAGGTGTAAAGAAAAAGAGCATAGTGAAAGAAGAGGAAGTTGCAGAGAAAATACATGTGTGATTGATGTCAAAGGGCTGGAGATTTAATTGAAAGACCTTATGAAGTAAGGGGGATAAAGAGAAATTATTGGAAATGATAGATTCTTTTGTAAGGGGGAGCAATGTGCACTGTTGTGAAATATGTGTTGGTGATTAGAGTTGTTTCTTTTATTTTGGTGGCTTTTCATATCATGTGTTGCCATCAATGGCAAAGGGGGAGATTTTTGGAAGTATGCATATTTTGTGTTGTCATTGATGTCAACATATCTATTTTGTTGCATTGATGTTAACCTTAGAGATGATTTGATTATTTACATTTTGTTGTCACTAGTAGTCTCACTAATGTCAACCTCTAGTGTGGTTCAGTTGTTGTATTGTAGTTTTTTCTATTGGGATGAGGAAGTTTTGTAAATGATGAGATGATGCTTTTGGTTCTTGGTTTCCAAGTGCTTTTGAGAAAATTTGAATAGAAGAGGAAACATTGTGGTAAAGATTGTTTAGTGTAGCAGAATAGTGTATTAGTTTCTTAATCCATATTTATTTTGTATTGAAGTTCTTCTTGTGTGGTTTTGATATGATGATTAGAGGTGTTTTCTAAGGTTTTATATTAATATTTTCATGTTCTAGATCATTGTGCAAATAAATTTCTGCTCACTAGTGCGTGAACTATGAAAACAATGATGTTTGGGAGAAATGGTTTTTCTCTACATTTCTCCATAGTATGGTTTTTGGTCTTGTGGAACTGAGGGTGCTCTTACACTTCTCATATCTATATTTAATTAGTGTTGTTCAATGTTTGGTGCTCCACAAGGTTGGATCCATGTGTTATAGTATGTGGAAGGTTAACTAGGTGTACAAGATGAGTACATTTTTTAGGTGAAAGTTGTTGTGAAGGAATTTGTTGGATTTTAGGGTATTGATGGAATATTCCATATTTTTTTAAGTGATGTGTGTGGTATGCAATTCATATTTGGATAAAAGGAAGCATGCACTTAAATGATTAATGGTGTTAACATAGGTACGATCGACCTTAGGTGTTTACACTAGTTCTAGAAATGCTTCAGTGTTTCTGGAAGCATGGCATGGCATAATTATATGGATTTAGGTATAAGTTAAGGTGTGATGTGGTTTTCTTTCATTCCTCTCCACCATGGGAATGTTTTGGTGCTAACCTAATTTGAATTTACATGGTTGAGGTGCATAGTTGACCTTGTAAATTGTTTTCAAAGTTGAGGATAATATATATATGTGTTGAGTTGTTGGAGGATTAATGGATGATGTGTGTGTGATGCGAATGTAGTGTGAAGTGTAGTCTAAGATTTAATGATTAAGACTACTGGAAGCAATGAGCTTAATGTGTCTAAATTCTTTAGAGAGAGTATGGATGTACTAGTTGTGTAGTGGTGGAACTTTTGCATTTCTCTAAAATGATTTTTTGATTGTAACAATACTTTATCTTCTTTTCTATAATCTGGTAGTGATCCAAGGTTTTTTCTTTTGGACAATGAGCCTTCCAGAAGTGAGCCTTTTGTATCCAGTGTTGTAATTAATTTATATTGTGAGCTAACCCTCATTGTGGTTTTTCCCTTCTTTTTTTTTACACATAAATCTAGAGTTCTTTTATGTATGGTTTTGATATGTTGTTTTTGTTGTTTACTTTCATGCTAATTTAGTATAACTAATTAAGGGTTAATAAGAGTTTGAATGTTAATGAGGGTTTTGATGTCTTAATGAGCAAATAATTAATTCCCCTCTTAGTTTTCTTCCATATTCAATAGGTTCCTCATGATGAAATAAAAGTGTTGAATGAAATTTTTAGGCATTTTGATGGATTTTTTGCAAGATATTGACAATTATAGAGAAAAATCAACTGACTTGACATTCAATGTAATAAGGATAAATGGCTCTTGTTTGTTTTCCACATGATGATATACCAAATTTATTATCAAAATCCTAGATTTAATCAATTAAGTCTTAATACTCAGCATGGACCCACCAACCAAAGGTTAAAACCTCAAGATTAGTCTAAAAAACTTCTCTTTCAAGAGTCAATAGATAGAGATCTAATGGTACAAATACTAACCTTTTCCCTTTCCTTGGAGGTCCTAAGACCTTTCCCAAAGATCTTCTACCTAGGTATGTGTAGGATCATGATGGGCCAAAAAGTGGCAATATGATGGGTATGTAGCTGATGACCTTTTTTTACCCAAAATTGATGAAATAAAAAGGGTTTTTAAAGGGGATTCTCAGATTCCCACCAATATAAATTATGCTTTACTTTGAATTTAATAAGTAATTATTATTCATTTTCTATTCAAATTACGACTAAAGTCCTAATTGATAGGTTCTTTGAAAAACATTTATAGTTTTCAAACGGTATCATATTTTTTGAATCAAAAACATGTGTCACATTCTATGTTTTTCATACTATAGGATTAAAAAAAGAAAAATTGAATTTCATGAAGTTTTGAGCAAGTTAAGGTGGTCAAACATATGAGTTTTTATATTTTTAAAAATTTGTAATAAAAAATTCATAATTAATTATTTACTTGGAAAAAAATTACAAAAAAACATGCATCACATCGGGACATGATTCCTCTACTTATATCTAAAATCTTATCAAAATATTATCATTTTATTGTGGTTAGGGTGGTCAGACAGGCACCTACTTCTTATTTTTTCCCTAAAATTTAATTACTATTGCATTGAAATTTCAAATTTTCACCAAATAGATTTTATTTTCTTAAAACAAACCTAGTAGTTTAGAAACTACTTTCAATTTTCTACATATTCTATTCTTACATATTTTTAAAATAATATAGATAACTTATTCAATTTTTTACGTCAAGTTTCCTAACTCTAATTTTTCTAAATTTTTGGCCACTTAAGGGCCTGTTTTTTCTATGATGATCCTGGACATACCCACCTTAGATACTCAAGAAGATACATGGTGAGTGGATTTGAGCATGATATTGTACCCTACATCACACTAAACAACAAGTGAATGGTCTTAAAGGATTTTGAAATCAAGGTTTTTATTGGATTTATAAATAGTGTTCTCATTTGATAGTGCCCAAGATTGGGAGGGTCTATCCTTCTCTCCTCACCAAGCAAGTCTTGACTAGTTGATGGTCATGTAACTTGGTTGAAATTATGCTAGCCACACTTTGAGGTATATTTTTTTCTCTCCCTTTGTATATCCCACTAGAAAACATGGTTGAGGTATTCCTTGAGGTGATCAAATCTTAGAGTAGGCCTTCTAATTGTAAAGACTATACTAGGTGTTTTTATCACCCATGATCACATGAAATGCAAGGGGAGAGCATACACATAAAATATTAACCCTTGGATGATAAAATAAAATATAAAAGATGAAGATATGTGATATTTTTGAACTCCAAGATTGCATTAAGCATAAGGAGAGACCATATTTCTACACACCCTTTTAAACAAGGAAAGCAATGTTCATTGACCCACTAAACCAACTTTAGTACCTAAATTAGTAGAAAACAAGTTTTGGACTAATGAAAAATGCATATAAAAATTTAGTAATTTTGATGAATATGATCTTTGACAAGTGTTTACAAGTTACACCACTCGTTACTTGACCAAAAATACAAGTTAGATGCCAAAAATGCTCAAAGGCCATAGAGATGGCAAACTAAAAAAGAGGTTCAATTTTATAAAATACATGGACCACTTTATGTTGTAGAGGCATAAATATATACAATAGAGGCACCTTTCTTTGAAAGAGAGACACAGTTTCATAGATAGGGCCCTAAAACATGCCTTAGGGTCTAAAAATATAGTCAAAGTGTAATTTATTTAGCAAAAAATCTAACACTTTATGCAAGAAATGGACACAAAGTTGTGTATTATCTTTTTGAGAAACATGGTAAGAGTGAAATTAGATAAGGTAGAAACTTGGATTAATTTTGTGGATGCATTAAACAAGCCCTTGAGTTCATTTAGAAGTTCAAATGGTGTTTAGAGTCTATGAGCCTCTCAACCCCTAGAAATTTGATTTTAACCCAGTGTTAGTGTTTCCCTTTGATTCCTACAAAGTATTTGACAAGTGGGAAAATGTTGGAAAATAAGGTGTATCAACCTTTTTTAATCTCTTAGATTATTTATTTATTATTTAAAAATTTCTCACAAATTAATTACTTTTAATTATCATATTAGAAGATAAATGATAATTTGTACTTATAAATCTCTCTCATGATTATTAAACTATTATTTATTTCTAATGTTAAGCTCTCTAAAGATATTGCACTATTATTACTCAAACAAAAATATGTCAATTTGTCAATTACTAGAATAAATCAGAACTTATAGGTTTATGATTATGATATTATACTAGATTCTTTACACACATACATATTTGTTTTTAATTAAGAAAAAGGTCTATCTATGATATTTCTTCTATTAACAAATCAAATTTCATTATTATTTATTTACTAATATTATCAAATTTAAAATTAAAATTTTAAAATAAAAAGACAGAAATGCCATTTGATACAAATCTTATTGATTCACAAATTTAACACAAGATTATTGTCTTTACCTTATCCGATAATTTTTAATAATATATTTTATTATAAATCCTTAAAGAGCTAACTTAAATTGATAAGCGTGGCTGATTTGTAGATGATTGAGTAGAGGAATTAAATAAAGCAGTAAAAGGTTTTGAGGAGAGGACATCCCAACATCAACTTTGATGATTTGTAGTACGAATCTGCTTTATTATATTTTATAAGTTATTTAGACAATTGATTAATAAATATCCTTTAAGTCTTTTATGTTAATGCTGCTTTTAATAATAAATGTGGTTTCACTTTAAATTATTCAAAAACTGTGTGCCGACAGATTATTGGGTACCAGATTATTCCAAATATAAAGGATTAAGAAAATATCACAAAGAAATTTGATGGGATTCTATAGATAGCATTCGATGAAAAGAATAAATTCTTAGTGGAAATGGGTTAAATTTCATTTAAAATTAAAAGATGTAGTTTATCAAATTAATTAAAAATTGTGGAGTATAACAATCTGACAAGTTTATACTTTATTCACATTTAAAAATAATAATTACCTTATTTTTATCACTTTAATTTTTTCTTTAATTATTAAATATTTGATATTAAGAAAAAATAACTTTAGATAAACAGTTCATTTTCTTTTAACTGATCTTATCTATTCTCATTGTTGATGCATATATTTCTTTTATGATTATGATTTAACATTTAATTATTTGGATAAAATATATATAATGAAATATATGAACAACAAACTAGACAGTAAATATTAATAAAAAAACACATATAACTTTATAATTGTAGGGGAAATGAAAAACATAAAACCCACAAATTTAAATAATTGCAAGATAAGTTAGATGAAAATAAATACATAAGATAATAAATTGGAATAACAAAATAATAGTAAACATAGATTTACGTGGTAAAACCTTGACAGTATGCTAAGGAAACATCCACGAGGAAAAGCATTAGTATTCTTATTGTTGAGAGAAATTGATTACAACCTTCACACAACTACTCCTCTTGAATTACCATTTATTATAATATGATTTATCCTTCGGCAACAAGATATATATAATATCCTCAACCTATGTCAAATTAGAAAAAGTTAGCTTTGTTTTTATTGCTTTTATCTTTTGTTTTAAATATTTATCTTTTCCAAATAATTCCAAAGATAAGATTTTCTAAAGATAACATTTTTCTTTAATTCATTTATTTTTTCCAAAGACAAAATCTGCTTTCTTTCTAATTTTATTGCTGTCAAAATCCAACAATCTCCACCTTGACAACAATTTACTTGATACTTGTCAATGCCCATTCATCACCTTTTCTACAAGCGAAAAGTCAAACACCACTTCAAATTCTCTAATTGTACTAGTTTTGTAAAAATGTTTGCACAAATTTCTAGTGTATGAATTTCTCAAGAGCTACTCCACCTCCATCAATAACATATCTTACAAAAGGGTATTTAATCGCAATATGCTTAGTCCTAATGTGATAAGTTATATTTTTAGTTACATGTACAATACTTTGACAATCACAAAATAAAATCACCTTGTCCTGCACTTTTCTAAACTCACCCAAAAAAACCCTTCAACCAAATTGTCTCTTTGCATGCATGAGAGATAGCCATATACTTTGCCTCAGTAGTGGATAACACAACTATTTCTTGAAGCTTTGACATCCAACAAATAGGTCATCCTGCAAGAGTAAATACATAACTTGATGTATACCTCCTTTTGTCCAAATCACCTACGAAATTTGAATCAACATAACCACAAACCGAACCACTACAACCATAAAAGGTGATGCAATAATCACTTGTGCCTCTAAGATACAAAAGCACCCATTTCACTAGTACTTAAAACTCTTTACCTAGATTTCTCATGTATCTACTAACAACACCAGCTCTATGTGAAATATCTAGTCTTGTACATACCATTGCATACATTAAACTTCCTACTGCATTAGCATATGACACATGTGACACATAATCATTTTCTTCTTTATTACTAGGAAATAAACTTGAAGAAAGCTTAAAATTAGAAGCTAAAGTGATATTTATTAGTTTCACATTCTTCATATTGAATCTTATGAGGATCTTCTCCACATACTTCTTCTCTGATAACCAAAGCTTACCATGTTTCCTATCTTTGTGTATTTCCATGCCCAAAATTTGTTTTGTCGCTCCTAGATCCTTCATACCAAAAGTCCTAGCAATCTGACCTTTTAACCCATTCAACTCAACTATGCTTTAGCTTTCTACAAGCATATCATCAATATATAACACCATGATAATGAATAAACCATTTTTCAAACTTTTAAAGTAAACATAATTGTCATACTCACTCCTTGTAAATAAAATTGGCTCACCATGAAGGAATCAAACTTCTTGTACCATTTCCTGAGAGATTGCTTCAGGCCATAAAATAAATTTTTTATTTTGTAAATAATTTTTTTTGCAATCTTGAACAAACCATTTTGGCTATTCCATATACATCTCTTCCAAATCTCCATGTAAAAATATTGTTTTAACGTCTAACTCCTCTAGACTTCAACTTCTACTATGTCTGAATTTATGAGAGGAGATGCATCAAATACATCTTTGCTAATGATGATTTTGTGCCCATAGTAGGATCCCACAATTTGTATCCATTAATTCCACCACCTTAACCAACAAAGATATATTTCATAGATTTGGGGTCTAATTTAAAATACCCAAAACCATCTGAATGAATATAATCTAGAATACCCTTAATTGTATGACTGTTTGCTTTAAATTTCTATCTAGATTGCTTCCCATTAACAAAATGCTTGTACAAATTCAAATTCAAATATTTTAGATTTGGAAGTAGCTTACAATTTAATAGTACCTTTAGCCCTTTCTAACTCATATGATCCAATCATTAATAAACAAGTAGATTCATTTAAACAAGTAGATTCATTTTCTTCCTCAGATATGATTACTACTTCATTTATTATATTACTCCCTTCTAGCTTGTAAATTTTTCTAATATTTGTAGCCTTCATGACCACCAAAATGTCCTTTGACACTTTCATTGATCAGCCATGACTTGTAAATTTATAATGTTTAGAATCTAAAACAACCAAGGAAATTAAATTATTTTTGAGTTCCATTACATGTCTTACCTTTGTTGGTGTCCTCACAATACCATCAAAATTTTTAATCTTAATGCTTTCAATCCTTGTAGTCTTACAAGAAACATTATTTTCCATAAGAAAAACACCTCCATCAATAGCTTGGTAAGAATAAAACCAATTATTATATGGAAACATGTGATTAGAAGCACAAAATCCTAATAACCATTCCTCGTGATATTGTAAGGAATTACAAATAGATAAAACTTAATCAATTGTACCTAAACTTGTCTCAATCAAAATTTCTCCCTTTTGGAGTCATCATTGTCTTCTTTCCTCTCCCAATAACCTTTCTTTAGATGCCCTAATTTATTAGAGTATTGACATTTTTCATTTCCCTTTTTCCTTGTGACTTAGATTTGGATGTACCTCTCGAATCTTCCCCTTTTTCTATGCATCAAACCCTAACCACCATTGCTTCTAATGTGGAGGTTACTATGTTAGATTTCTTTTTCACCTCTTCAAACAATAAAGCTCCCACAATAGAATCAAATTCAAGGGTGGCAATTGTGCTAAGGCTATTAGAAGTGGCTAAGTGATTCTTGGATTCAAGAAATGAATAAAATAACATAACTACCTTGTCTTCAACTTTGACTTTTACAATCATACAAGCTAATTGACATACAAGAGTATTGAAAATATTTCAATGATTAGAAATTTGTATACCTTCCTTCATTCAAAAACTATATAGCTGCCTCTTCAAGTAGATCTGATTTTCAAGGAATTTGACATATAAAGACTCCATTTTATTTCATAATCCTACTGCTATTTCCTCTTCAACAATATTGAAAAGAACATCATATGCTAAACACAACCAAATTGTTCTAAGAGCTCTTGTATTAAGATCTTCACAATCCACACCAATCATATTTGTAGATTTCTTTGACTTTTCTCCCAATGCTTTGTACAATCCTTGTTGCACCAAAAATTCATGCACCTTGATGTTCCATAGCTCAAAATTATTCTTCCCACTGAGTTTATTCACCTCAAACCTTGCATTCAAAACCTTTTCCATCTAATGCTACAAAACATACATCAATCCTAACATAGATGATACAAAATAGCTACTCTGATACCACTTGTAGTGGAAATAAAAATGTAAAACCCACAAACTTAAATAATTATAGCACAAGTTAGATGCAAAGAAATACATAATATAATAAAATGGAATAAAAATAAATAAAGAAGACACAAATTTATGTGGTAAAACCTTGACAATATGCCAAGGAAACATACACAGGTTAAAGTATTGATATTCTTATTGCTCACAAAAATTGATTACAACCTTCACATGACTACTACTCTTGAATTAACATTCATTACAACATGATTTATCCTTGAAGGCAGCAAGATATATGTAATAACCTCAACCCATGTCAAATTAGAAAAAATCAGCTTTATTTTTATTGCTTTTATCTTTCGTTTTAAATCTTTATCTTTTCCAAATAATTGTAAAGATAAGATTTTCCAAAGATAAGGTTTTTCGTTAATTCCTTTATCTTTTCCAAAGATAAACTATGCTTTCTTTCTAAATTATACATGTCATAATTCATCATAAAAATAAATAGACTTCAATTCTTTTTGTTATTTTATATTTTATGTGATAAGTTATAAACTGGCAACCATATTCTATAATCAACTGTGTGGCTTCAGTTGGAATTTTTTTATATTAGTTGTTTCTATTGCCAAAATACAACAATTCCTTAAACAAATAGTGTATAAAATGATTGTATCTTGTGGCCATTTAAGTTTAGCTCATTCATGGTTTCAAATGGGATAAGTTTTATTTTTATTTTTTATTTATCATTTGAAAAGAAATAAATAATTTCTTTCATGTTTTTTTAATTAGTTTAGGAAAAGAAATAAATAATAAATATAAATTATTTTAAATTAAATGGTTGAGTTAAATATAATATATAAATATATTTTTTAAATTAATAAAATGTAACTATTTAATTTTGAGTGTGATGAGATAGATGTCTTATTGTAAATTGTGTTTAGAGATTTAATTTTGGTTCATGTTATTTACATAGAAGGTGTGTCTTATTTGAAATGAATACATTTAAGTTTGGTCAACAGCAGTTGGGATTTATAGAAACACAATGCAAGTTATTTATTTTAACAATGGCCATTCACTGCTTGAAATCTGACATGACCAAAATTTAGTATGCCAATGTGATAGTTAACAATAAATTTTAAATTGCAATTGGTATGCCACACGAATATATTCTCTTCTATCATCACCTTCTCTAGTGACTTGGGATCCTCCTTACATAAAAATTCAATGCTCAACTACTCCTTCCCACCTTCGTACTCTTTTTTTTATTGGAATAAAGCATAAAAAAAATTACATCAAAGGAACAGTTACAAAGTTGTTACATAATAGCAATAATAGAGTCACAAAGAAAGAGAACAAGACTATAACATAACAACAACGTAGCAAGATAAAACAACAATGAAATGTCACCTAAACTTGCCAACAACTAACTGAAATAGGAATGTAATGAGATACATAACAATGAAGAAGAAGAGCACTATATTTTCTAAATCTAATCTCCATAAGCCAAGGACTACCTGTCAAACTCAATCAAAATTTACCCAAACAAAGTCATAATACTCCTCTGTTGTATGATTCCACCCACTATGAAACAAATCTTGGAACAAGAAGACAAAGATCACCTATAATAGTTGAGCAGTCTGCTATGAAACTAGAACCATGTAAATTTTGAATATCCTCTATCCCTGATAAATGAATGTAGCTAAAGAAGGAGGATTTGTAAGTTCTCATCATATTTCAAAGAATGAAATACATTTTTCAAATTAGCTAGATGGATGCACAAATCAGCATAGATCATTTGTAATTCAATTTGAGGGGGGTGAATGGTGTTAAGAAAACATAGTGAGAACGAAATCGACAGATAAATTTGATGATCACTTTCCTACAAGTGTGGGAAACAATATTAAAGGAAGGAGACACACCCAGGAGAGCTGATTTCTAGGTTCAAGATTGGGAAAATAGGGCAAGAAGAGAGGTGAATAGTAGGAGCCATAGGTTATGAGCATGGGTACAAAAATAAAAATCATGTTTTATAAACTTTGTTTTAGAACAAAAAGGACAAGTTGGCTGAGGGTAAACAAATTTAAGGTGATTTCCTATAGGAAGTTTAACATGGAGAAGTTTCCATGCAAGAAGTTGAGACTAAGCATTAGCTTTGGACTTCCAAATTAGATGACTGAGTTTATTCCACTTGGAGTAGAGGAAGGAGCAATTTCATTTCTTATTGAGATGGGGGATGATTGTGATAGGAGGAAGAAGTTGTTTATAGATGGCTCGAAGGGGAAAAGACCAGATGTTGTGAGTATTAGACCAACCAATCTCTCATAAAGTTTTCATGACAGTCCAAGGAAAGCAGATTACGAAGTTCCAAAGAAACCAACTTTTGGATTTCAAGAATTGGTTGCTTATCACTAGTAGAGAGGTGGAACTAAGATTTAAGCCAAGGCCATGACTTCTAGTGGAAAGTGGAAGGGTCCCATAAGTCACAAAACACTTGAATACCTTTTTTAAAAAGGTGTTTACCTTTGAATTTGTTGATGGTACCTAAAGGACGACCATTTTGTTGCACCAATTGATTCCACCAAATAGAGGAGTAAGGAAATTTTTTTCCCATTGCTAAAGGATTGGTCAAACCATATCAATTTTGTTGAAGTGATTTGCTAGAATTTTTAAATAGAATTAAAGCAGGAAAATCCATGAGCTTTGAAGAATTGAGCTGAAAAGATCTTGTCTTTCCAACTAACAAAATACCAAGAGTGCCCAGCTAAAGCAGTTTGGATGCAAAATTTCACCAATTCTTTCCAAGGAGCATCTCCCTCAAAGGCTCTAATAATCCATTTAGTTGTTTGGAAAATTCCTTGTCTATATAGATCAATGATCCCTAATCCTCCTTTGTCTTTTAGTTGAATACAATGTTGGCAAGAAGAAATAGGTAGCCCTTTTTTTTTTGCTTCTCCATTTAGCCCATAATTTTTTTTTGATTAGCTGAGTTAATTGATTATAACAAGTTTTGGAGGGCAACCAACATGAGGATATATAGACATGACTAGCAAGCAATATTTTGTTAGCCACTTGGATATGGCTAGCCATAGATAGAAATCTATTCATCCAATTCAAGAGCTTGACCTTGATATTATTCAAAAACCAAGTCCACATGTCTATGAGATAGATTCCAATCCCAAATGTGATGTCCAAATATCTAGTGATAGTGTCATGTTTTAGTTCTTTCCATTCCAAAGGAATCCAAGTTGGGTGGAAGTTAGGATGAGACATAATAAATTTAGTCTTGTGCATAACCAATTTCGACCCAAAAATGATACAAAATAGTTCTAAAATATCTAAGGTGTTGGTCACTTCATCAACATTGTTTTGGATAAAAAGCATGCTATCATTTGCAAAGTGAGAGTTAAGGGTGGTGGCATTATTAGGAAATGAAATGCCATGAATAAGCTTATTAGCCTTTGCATGATGGAATATATAGCCGCGAGCATCAACTAAAAGCACATAAAGGAAAGGAGCTAGAGGACAGCCTTGGCAAATAGATCTTTGAAGTGAGAATTGAGGAGAAAGAGTGCCATTAATAGCTATTCTAGCATTAGCATCCATGAAAATAATTTTAATGTGGTTGCAAGATTGAGGACCGAAACCCATCCATTGCATCATGTTAAGGATGAAGGGCCACTGAATGCGATCATAGGATTTATCAAAGTCCATCTTAACAATGAGGGCATCTTGGGAAGATTGTTGAGCCCATTCAATAGTTTCCAAGGTTGGGTGTGTGTAGGATCATGATGGGCCAAAAGTTGGTGATATGATGGGTATTTGTAGGGTATGTGGTTGATGACTTTTTTTAACCCAAAATTGATGAAATAAAAAGGGTTTTTAAAGGATATTGTCAACTTTCCACTTATATAAATTATGCTTTACTTTGAATTTAATAAATAATTATTATTCATTTTCTATTTGAATTATTACTAATGTCATAATTGATAAGCTGATTGAAAAAAATCCATAGCTTTCAAACAGTATCACATTTTTAGAATAAAAAAAATGCATCACATTCTATACTTTGCATACTATAGGATTAAAAGAAGAAAAATTAAATTTCATGGATTTTTGACCAAGTTAAGGTGGTCAAACATATGATTTTTATATTTTTTAAAAGTTGTAATAAAAAATTCATAATTAATTATTTACTTGGAAAAAAATTACAAAAAAATATGCATCACATTTGGACATGAGTCCTCTACTTATTTCTAAAATATTATTAAAAAATATTATCATTTTATTGTGGTTAGGTTGGTCAGACAGACACCTACTTCTTTGTTTTTCCCTAAAATGTAAGTACTAGTGCATTGAAATTTCAAATTTTCACCAAATAGATTTTTTTTTTAAAATATAAACCTAGTAGTTTAGAAACTACATTCATTTTTTTGCAGATTCTATTTTTACATATTTTTAAAATAATATAGATAACTTATTCAAATTTTTATGTCAAGTTTCCTAACTCTAATTTTTCTTATTTTTTTGCCACTTAAGGGCCCGTTTTTTCCATGATGTTCCTGTACATACCCAGCTAGCACAAGATTGTCAAGGATAAATCATCCTCCTAAGAACCATGTTTTATTTGGTCACACTATCATTTGAGTGATGGGCTTAATTCTTCTCGCCAATGCTTTGGCTATAATTTTATAGGAGGTAATAAGCAAAGTAATCAGTCTCCAACCAACCACCATATCCTCATCTTTACCTTTAGGAACGAGTTTGGTGAGACCTTGGTTAATGGTTGGTCCTAAGGTGTCAATTTCAATTCCTTCAAGATAAACATAGTAGAAGTCCTCATGAATATATGGCCACAAGGCACGATTGAACTCAATCAGGAGACCATCCATTCCTGGTCTTTTTTCAGTGCCCATGTTGAAAAGGGCCTCATTAATTTCTTCCATAGAGAGAGGTCTATCAAGGAATTTACTATATTCCACATCAATTTTGCAAGGAATAACCCCATCCATGCTTTCCTCAACAATGGAAATTAAGGGTTTAGTTGTAGTTTCATCAGTGAAAAGTTGTTTATAGTAATTAAAAAAAGTTTGCATGATTTCTATGTGGCTAGTTTAAGGGGTGCCATCAGTAGATTTAATGACTGAAATTTGCTCCTTTTTATGTTTATGCTTCAAATAATGGAAGAAAAATTTAGAGCCATTGTCACCATCCTTAATCCATTGAAGTATAGCATGGACCTATGCACCTTTTCCTTTGTAGACAGTTAGATTTATAAGTAAATGTTCAGTATGGCTAACAGATTGTTGGAGAGAAAGGTCATGGGTGTTAGAAACAAGAAGAGATTTGTCATGCACCAGTAGGTTATTTAGAGATTTTTCACTTCTTCTACGTTTCATAGCAACTTTCTGACCATAATCACAGAGGAAAGAGACACGTCGAGTGATAGTTCTTTCCCACCAATTGATCCATCTATCCTCTTGGGGTTTAGACTCAGCATTCCAAGTGGCTAAAAGGCCATCAATGCAGTCCCTTTGTTAGAGGTGGGATACATTAAGCTTGAATGGGAGATCATTGGGAATAGGTGGAGATGTAGAAAATGAAAGAGTGGTAAAGATGGGGAGGTGGTTTGAAAGGGTGGCAGCAAGGTCAGGGTGGACTAAAAGCCCCGACTTTGAAGGAACAATATTGCAATTGGGAGAAACATAAAATCTATCAAGGTGACTCATTTTTCTAAAAAGACCTTCCCGACAATTAGACCAAGTGAAACAATGGGGCATATGATGGTTTTTTTTTTACCCAACTATGGGTCATGCACACCTAGAGCATTATGAGCAAGCATCCATGCATCGAATTCTAGTTGAGACAAGTGAATAGGGCTATCCTAGCTATGGTCAATGGGGTGTTCCACCATATTGAAGTCTCCCCCAAGCACCCAATCAACATTAGGGAGGTAAAAATGCAATCATTCTCAGAGAATAGTCTTTTTTTAGGTAGTGTTAGGAGCATAGATAGAAAAAAATTCATAAAGGATGTCATGGATGATAACAGTAACGCAAATGCAACAATTATGAGGGTCACTTCCAAAGGCTACCGCATGTTTTGCAAGCCAAGGGGCAAGACCAAGAACAACTCCACCACAATATTTAGGATGGATAGTGTGGAAGAAGAGAGCATCTTTCCAAATGGAAGCAAGAATGGATTTTAGATGGGTACCACTAACTTTCACTTCTTCCAGCATGATAATATTAGAGTGATTAATCTGAATAGACTATCTAACATGATATTTCTGAGAGGGGATTGTTAATCCTTGCACATTCCAAGATTGAATGTTACAAATCATTGAGAGGAATTGGGGAGAGTTACCTCATCCACCAAGAGAACATTGAACTGATTTTCAATTTGACATGCTTGAAAGGATAATGGGTGGGTTGAATTAGATCTTTCATGAGAGGAAGAGCAAGATCAAGATCTTTCATGGTGGGAAGGAGTTTGCTGCAAAGGAGAATTTTTTTAGAACATGCAAGGTTTTTTCAACTTTTAAAGGTCCTAGAACTGCCCCTAATAGCCACATCTTTGAAGAAAAGTGACTCAAGCATGGAAGAGGGGTGAGAGGAGGAAGGGGCAGTAGACTGATGGGGGTTGGTAGAGGGTGGAGGAATGGATGTGATAGGAGTTGGAGAGGGGGAGTTAGAGGAAGTGGGGGGTTTTGGTGGGGAAGTAGAGGGAGAAGAGTTGTTGGAGCGAGACTCAAAAGAAGGCTAAGGCATGGAGCATGGTTTATAGATAGGACAATCCTGAATAAGGTGTCCTTCCTAGTGATAGTAGAAACAAGTGTTTGGTTTTTTTAGGTATGAAATTCATTAGTAAAACAAAAACCATGGTACAAAAAGTTTGATAATGTCTGGAAGGGGTTCAGAAAGATCCATTTCAATGCAAGCACGAGGTTAGACATGAAGGTTGGACTATTTATCATTACTATTTTTATACCACAACACTCTACTTAATTAGGAGGCTATTTCATTCATGAATTAATGGAATGCGAGGTTCAAGAACAGGAACTCGACCCTCATCAGGTATTTGGATTTTGAAATTTCCTCAAGGTGAAAATCAATGTCCCATGCTTAGGCATAAGAGTTCTGTCCACAAATAATCTATGAAATATACTATAAGATTGTTTATGTCTATTCTAGGTCCATAAAGGTGCAGGTGACATAACCCCGACACAATCCTTTAAATGATTCTATAGCCTAGCCCTTTGTTTTCCAAGTATTATGGGTCCATTTAAAAAATTCACGTTTAGATGGGACACCTCTCAGAGTTTTTTTTTACTATTCTAGCTCTATATTCAAAGATAACATCAGAAATATCATCAAGAAATTCAAAGGTAATGATTTTACCTTCAACACTGTCGCTAGGAAGGGTCGAGAGATTTGTATTCTGGGAATCATTTTTGTTTTCAAGTTGCAATAAGTGATCCAGATGATCTTCATAAAAAATTGAAGTTTCTCTTTTATCTTCAGAATCGACATCATCAGCGAGAGGGTGAAATCATAACTCCAACACAACTCTAACGGAGTTAATCAGAGTCCCGAAACTCAAAATATGTAAGGTCAAACCTATGGTCAACCCTAAAAAAATGCCAGAAAAAGGGAAAAAATCAAAGTTGTCAAAATTGGCCAAAGTCAACACCATTATGTAGTTCTCATCATCATGATTCTGGTGAAGTTCATTTCACAAAAAATAGATTTCGTATGACAAAGTTACAGATGGTCAAAATCTGGGTCAACCTGATGACATCAATGCCTAGTCAACACAATGGCCAATCAGCCCTTGACACTTGTCATCTCCTCAATCCTCCATTTGGCAAATAGTTTGGGAAAAAAATAATTCAAAAAAAATATATAAAAATCAAAATAAAATAAATGAAAAAATGTATAAAACTAAACTCCTAAAAAAATGGGATAAAACCCACCCATTAAGGGGGGCGCCCACTTTATGTGGGAAGCCACCCACACATGGGGGTCAACCCACATTATGTGGGAATGCCACCCATGTTATGGGGGGCAACCCACCTAAAGTGGGGGCACCAACTAACATGGGGGTGGCCCACACTTTGTGCGGAGCCTTCCAAAAAGGTAGAATCCCCAAAATTAAGGGGTTCTTTTAATATTTTTCCTAAAACAATTAAATCCACCACCCCAACAAAACAAATCAAGATTTATTTTGTAACAACAAATGCCTGAAAAGAATAAAATTAGGGGCTTAGAATTTTTAAAGGGGGATATTATTGTTAATTTAACTATGTAAAGGAGATTATTAAGATTTTATGTAAAAATGGAGAGATAAGGTGGACAAGTAAATCATTTGGTTGTTAACCAAATTGAGTAAATTTTTTGTATAAAAAGGGGAGATTAGAGGCTTAGAGGGGCAATTGAGAATTTGTCAAGTGTTGGAGACTTAGAGAATTTTGGGAGATAATTTGTTGTTCCTGTACGTCGGGAGAATGTTGGAATTCTGTCATGCTTGAAGGGAAGAGCTTGCCAGCTATTGTAATGCTAAATTTTTGAAGATATCAATCAGATCAGTCTACTCTTTGGAGAGGGACCCAAACACGTAGTCGTTTTTACGACGAACTCCGTTATCAAGTTATTTGCATTTTCTCTTTCTTGTCTCCTAAATTCTATCTTTTTTTCTCAATTCCATTAGTTTAATTGTGTTATGGTGCTGATTTAATTTTAGTAATTTGGAGATTGGAATTGTAATTATTATGCATTCTTTAAGCAATCGTCTTAGATCCTAAATCAGAGCAAATTGGTATCAGAGCTATTTTTTGACTAAGTATTGCACATTCGAATGCTTACACGCTCCTAGCTTCAACAAGGCAAAGGCAAGCTTGAAGAGTTTAATCCAAAGATTGGAAGACGAAGAGCTCATTCACAAACATAGATGGCAGATCCAAATGATGGACAAAGTTATGAGCTTGGTGAGAAGGAATTTTAGAAGGATTTTCTTGACATGAAGGCCATGGTCGAAGTCTTATTCCAGGAGAGGCAAGAAAGGAGGTAGAGACATGAAGCTTGTGTAGACAAAGGAAAGAAATTAGGAGATGATCCCGAGCCTCTGAAGACACCTCCCTCTTCTCCTTCTCCTCCCTCTTCTCTGTCTTCTCCTTCTTCTCCTTCTTTTACTCATTCTATTCCTTTTAATCCTTTTAAGGGTGCACATAAGCCCAAAATTAAGTTGGATGTAAACTTTGACTTACCAAAATACTATGGTGAATTAAATGCTGAAATACTAGATGATTGGATTCAACAGGTTGAAGTCTATTGTAGAGTCTGAAACCTCATAGATGATGTTGATAGGATCCAACTTGCTACTCTTTGGTTAGGGGGTATAGCTCTAACTTGGTGGGAGAGTAGGAATAGAGCAGAAATCTCCCAACACGGTAAAGTCAACTTGTCCTAGACAGAATTTGTAAGTGCTCTTAAAAAGAAATTCTATCCCTTAGGCTACATGCAACAGCTAATGATGAATTGGCAGATGTTTAGGCAAGGGAAAGGTTAGTCCGTTCAGGAGTACACTCATGAATTTTGTAAAAGGGATATTGCATTAGATGTTCCATTGTACACCCAAGATACTTTGTTGAAGTATATAGGAGGTCTTCATTCCTACCATAGACATTCAATTTTGGTTTTGAATCCCAATAACCTTGATGAAGTTTGTGTCAAAGCTACCCACTTAGAGTCTAGAGGTAAGGGATTACTCATTGATAAGTTTGATAAAAATCCATCTAAGTCTGATGGAAAGTCTAAGGGTAAAGATAAAGATAAGGGAAAGAAGACAGCTACGGTGAAGAAAGGGGGTGAAAAACCCACATGCTCGCATTGCAAGAAAGAGGGGCATGATGAATCAAGGTGCTATAAATTGCATCCAGAAGCAAGGCAAAAAAGATTTGGAGGCAATAAAGGCAAACAAAAGACTACTACTACTATCATTCAATAGGATCTTGGATCTGATTCCGGAGATGAGACAAAAATCATTGCCGTCAGGATTCAAGGTAAAGGGAAAAGTATAATTCTCTCTTCTGATGCAAGTACAAGTAATGCAAGTAAAGTATCCACTCCTAAAGTTGATAAACAATTGAATGAACTGTTCCACATTTGTGTGGTAACTAAACACACAAAGATTGATACACTTTGATTTGGGCTCTCAAGTCAACTTGATTTCTGAAGAGGTTGTTAAGAAATTGAATGTAACTACTACTCCTCATCCTAAGCCCTATCCACTTGGATGGGTATGTAATGATGCACAGTTGCAGGTGACAAAACAGTGCAAATTGCATTTTGCCATCACTGCTAATTTCATTGATGAAGTAGAAGTAGATGTTGTACCTCTGGATATTTGTGGGCTTGTATTAGGGAGTCCTTATCTGTTTGATAGAAAGGCAATATTTTATAGGGGGAGAACAAGTATCATCTTTTAAAGATGGGGTAGAATACATTGTACATGCACACAAGGTCAAGACTAATTTCACACTAGTTAATGTTGGTCAAATGAAAAGGTTAGTCAACTCTAGTAAGAACTTTGTCTTAATGCTTGTAAAAGCCAAAGAAGAAGATAACTCTGAGGCATTTAAGGGGTGTGACCCAAAACACAAGGTTGAAATGGTCAAAATTGTTTCTTCTTATGATGACTTGTTTTAGGAACCAAAGGGGTTGCCACCCAAGAGGGAAATACAACATGAAATTCAGCTGCAGTAGGATGTGACATTGCCTAATATTGGCTTATACCATTTGTCCATTATGCAGAATGAGGAAATCAAGAAATAGGTTCGGGAGTTAGTGGAGAAAGGAGTTGTCCATCCTAGTACATCTCCTTGTGGTTCTCCAATTATGTTGGTTCCAAAGAAAGATGGATCTTGGAGAATGTGCATTGACTACCGCGCCCTGAACAGGATAACGGTAAAAAATAGGTACCCTCTTCCAAGAATTGATGTTTTACTTGATCAGTTGAAACATGCAATTTATTTCACTAAATTAGATTTGCGAAGTGGTTATCATCAGATTAGAATCGTAGAAGATGACATTTGGAAAACTACTTTCAAGACAAAACAACGACTTTATGAATGGTTGGTTATGCCCTTCAAGCTTTGTAATGCACCTGCCATGTTCATGAGAGTCATGAACGATGTCTTTCATCCTTTCATTGATGATTTTTTCATTGTCTATCTAGATGATATTCTTATATTTAGCAAGTCTTGGGATGATCATGTAAGTCATGTAATGAAAATTTTTAATGTTTTAAGAAAATAAAAACTTTATGTAAAGATGTCTAAATGTGAATTTGCAAAGACATCTCTAGTGTACTTAGGCTATGTCATAGGGAATGGTCAATTGAAAGTAGACCCTACGAAGGTTGAAGCTATTGTAAACTGGCCTAAACCAAGTACTATAATAGAAGTTAGAAGTTTCTTAGGTGCAGTCCAGTATTGGAGAAAGTTCATTGCAAACTTCTCCTACATTGCATCATCATTGCATGCATTGACAAGTATGAAGACAACTTTTCAGTGGGGAGGTCCACAACAAAAGGCCTTCAACAGTTTGAAGGAAAAGTTAAGCACTGCACCATTTTTGGCTTTAGCAGATCTACACCAGCCATTTGAGATTAAAACTAATGCAAGCGGATTTGCCATGGGAGCTATTCTTATGCAAGGAGGTAAACCAGTCTACTACCACTCTGAAACCTTTTTAGGAGTAGTAAGTAACTATCCTACTTATGATAAGGAACTTTATGCATTAGTTCAGAGTGTTAAGAAATGGAAACATTACATAATGAGGAAAGAAACTGTAATCCACACTAATCACCAGCCACTACAATACTTGCAATCACAGTCTAAATTGCAGCAAAGTAGGCATTTTAGATGGATGGGATTTTTGCAACAGTTTCACTTAGTAATTAAGTACAAGAAAGGTACCCATAACAAAGTAGCAGATATGCTTTCTAGGCCTCCTGTTATGAATACTTTGATCATCCTTAAAGGTAGTTCCATAGTGCATGAAAGTTTTTAGGAACAATATGCTAATGATGAAAACTTTAAGGATATTTATTCAGCTTTAATTGCAAGCAAATAGATAGAAGAGAAATATTACTATGTGCAAGATAAACTTTTGTATCATTTGGGAAAGTTATGTGTTCCAAAAGATGAACAAGCACATGTAATTGGTGAATCTCACACTTCTTTGATTGTAGGACATTTTGGGGTAAGTAAAACACTTACTCAGTTGCAGAAATATTGTTACTGGCCTAAAATGCAAGAAACTATAACCAAATACATTAAGGGTTGTATTATGTGTGCAACTAGTAAACCAAGTAATAGAAAACTAGGGTTGTACACACCATTACCTATTCCATCTTGTCCATGGGAAAGTGTGTCTATGGATTTTGTTGGGGGTTTACTTATTTCTAGGAAGGGTCATGATTATCTTTATGTAGTAGTTGATCGGTTCAGCAAAATGTGTATCTTAATGTCATGTAAAAAGTAATTCACTGTTGAACTGGCAGCTCAAATGTACTTCCAATTTGTATGGGTTAATTTTGGGTTACCTACTTCTATTGTATCAAATCAAGATTCTTGATTCCTAGGGGAATTTTGGTCAGCTTTGTGGGGACTCATGGACACTAGACTAAAGAAGAGCACAACCTTCCATCCATAGACCGATGGATAGATAGAGGTAGTAAACAGGATAGTTGTGCATCTACTCAAAGGCTACTGCAACAAGCATCCCAAATTGTGGGATGAGAGTCTTCACTATGTGCAGCAAGCATCCCAAATTGTGGGATGAGAGTCTACAAAGAGGTCTCCTTTTGAGACTTGTTTCGGTTATGTGCCTAAGACTCCGATGGATTTTGATTTTGGGAAAGATGATGTTGAAGATGGACGCCATGATGCAGAAAAGGCTTTGAAGTTCATCCAAAAAGTTCAAGCCATCCATCAGGTAGTGGAAGCATAATTGGAAAAGAGTCAAGCCAAATACAAGGCTCGACATGATAAACATTGCACTGATCATCATTTTCAAGTCAGTGACCATGTTTGGTTACATATTAGCAAGGAAAGAATGAAAGGCAAAGGAAGAAAGCTCAAGCCAATTCGGTATAGTCCCTTTGAGATCTTGGAAAAGATCGGAACCAATGCTTTTCACCTCAATCTTCCTCCATACATGCAAATCTATTCAGTTGTCAATGTTGAGAACTTAAAGTTTTATGAACCTCAGATGATATTGGATGAGGAGACTGACATTCAAGTTCCATCAGTTGATGATCTTTCACCAGAGTACATGTCAGAGTTGCCTGAAGACATCATCCTAGACAAGAAAACCAGGACTTCACAAAGGGGAGCAGTTGAGTACCTCAGAGTGGGACTGAAGGGGATGAATCCAAGCAAGGAAAAATGGATGGAGATTGATAAAGTGAGGGAACTTTACCCTCACTTACTTTCTGAGTAATCAAGATTTCGGAGGTCCAAAAGCTCTCTAGTGGGGAGGATTGATTTGGAGGATCTTCGTCAAAAATTGAAGTTTCTCTTTTATCTTCAAAATTAGCATCATCAGCGAGAGGGAAAAATCCTAACTCTAACACAACTCTAATGGAGTCAATCAGAGTCCCGAAACTCAAAATATGTAAGGTCAAATGTATAGTCAACCCTCAAAAAAATGGCCAAAAAAAGGGCAAAAATCAAAGTTGTCAAAATTAGCCAAAGTCAACACCATTATTTAGTGCTCATCATCACAATTCTGGTGAATTTCGTTTCACGAAAAACGAAGTCCGTATGACGAAGTTATAGATGGTCAAAATCTAGGTCAACCTGATGACATCAATGCCCAGTCAACATAATGGCCAATCAGCTCTTGACACTTGTCATCTCCTCAATCCTCCATTTGGAAAATAGTTTGGGAAAAAAATAATTAAAAAAAATATATAAAAAATCAAAATAAAATAAATGAAAAAAATGTATAAAACTAAACTCCTAAAAAAATGGGATAAAACCCACCCATTAGGGGGGCACCCACTTTATGTGGGAAGCCACCCACACATGGGGCAACCCACATTATGTGGGAACGCCACCCATGTTATGGGGGGTGGTCCACCTAAAGTGGGGGCACCAACTAACATGGGGTGGCCCACACTTTGTGGGGAGCCTTCCATAAAGGTAGAATCCCCAAAATTAAGGGGTTTTTTTAATATTTTTCCTAAAACAATTAAATCTGCCACCCCAACAAAATAAATCAAGATTTATTTTGTAACAACAAATGCCTAGAAAGAATAAAATTAGGGGCTTGGAATTTTTAAAGGGGATATTATTGTTAATTTAACTATGCAAAGGAGATTATTAAGATTTTATGTAAAAATGGAGAGATAAGGTAGATTTTGTAAATCATTTGGTTGTTAACCAAATTGAGTAAATTTTTTGTATAAAAAGGGGAGATTAGAGGCTTAGAGGGGAAATTGAGAATTCATCAAGTGTTGGAGACTTAGAGCATTTTGGGAGATAATTTGTTGTTCTTGTACGTTGGGAGAATGCTGGAATTCCATCGTGCTTGAAGGGAAGAGCTTGCCAGCTATTGTAATGCCGAATTTTTGAAGATATAAATCAGATCGGTCTACTCTTTGGAGAGGGACCCAAAGATGTAATCGTTTTTATGACGAACTCCGTTATCAAGCTATTTGCATTTTCTCTTTCTTGTCTCCTTCTAAATTCTATCTTTTTTTTCTCAATTCCATTAGTTTAATTATGTTATGATGTTGACTTAATTTTAGTAATTTGGAGATTAGAATTGTAATTGTTATGCATTCTTTAAGCAATCATCTTAGATCCTAAATCAAAGCAATAAGGAACTGGAGTTGTTGCAATGAATTTTAGGAATCACGGGCTACTGCAGAGGCTTCTCGGGGCTCTCAAATGGGGCTAGCTGAGTGTCTAAAAAATACATGTCCTCCATAGAACCATTGTCTGGAATATTGGAAACTTAGGACTCGTTGTTTTCGTGGGCACGCTCCCTCACTTTTTTATTCGTCACGTATGCCTTGGGATTCAACAGCTAGGGGGAAGCTGAATCTAACTTCTAGGCAGAATGTGGGGCCTTGGATGGGGCTATGGTTGGGTGAGAGAATCACTGTACAACACTAGGGTTTGAGTTTTCTCACTTCACGGTGCTTCTTTATTTAATTTAGTGAGCTACTATTTCACCCTACTATCGAACCCCTAAGCTATTGACAAACATCCCACCTCCATACTCATTAGCCAACAAATTATTTTTTATTATCCTTCGGCATGTAATAGTCTTTCCACAACTCACCAACATTGAAATAAAGGGAACCTACATATCACTACTTTAGACATTGGAGGCGTTCATTTACTTTCTTCTGAACAAGGTGTGTTTGGACATTTTCCTAGGCTACTTCACACACTAAACTTTGTCATTCTGTAAATTTCTATTTATTATTTTGCTAATTTCTGCAATGTATATGTATGAAAACCCTACTTTATTCTTAGCATCCATCAAATGTGGGTTGCTAGTTTCTATAGTTTACAAGTTCATTTACATGCCCTAGGATTTGGTCATTTTTGTTATTCGGTTGTCCTCTATTTCTTTCCATGGTTTCTAATTGTAGCATGTTTTGTTCACAATTTTCCCTACATCACTTGATAAATTTTAATTTATATTTTTTTCAATTGATCACTGACTATTAATGTTTCGATTGTGACATGTTTTATTTATCATTTTCTTAAAGCTGCTCAATTAGTTTTACCTTAAATTACTAAAATTTGTAAACTTGCAGGATTTTGAATGCAATGTGATATTTAATGTGTAATTATGTTTGGATGGTTTAAATTTGTCCTGGGTTTGCATAATTATAGCACCGACTAACCATTTGGATACAACATCTAGCTTAAATCACCAGTAGACATAAAAGTTGTATTTGAGGGGATTCTTTCTAGTAATTTCACCTAATTGCAACACTCACTCATAGATCTTAGAAGTCATGTCAAAGGGGTTTCTATAATGCCATATTTTTTTATTTCAACACTATCCAATGTTCTAAATACCCAATCAAAGCGTAGGTTGCCATTTTTCTTTGAAGAGTTGCATCTCAGGGGTTTCTATAGTGCTAAATTCCATAATCATAATAATGCCCAGAGTCTGAATACACCATCAAGATTATATCATCACAAGGTTTAAAAGTTATTTGAGTCACTTTTGTTATGCCAAACACTATTAATTTTTTATAGTCTCTTAAGATTAGAATCTATGTGTAAGAGGTTAATATTCTGGAAATTTTTCCTAATTATAAAACTCATCCACAATTTTAATACACCAACAAGCTTAGGTCACCATTAATATTATAAACTAAGGGGTTTCTATAGTACCACAGATTCCTATAAAAATCCTCATTCATTTTCTAAATACACCATCAAACTTAGATCAATAACATCCTTAGAAGTCTCTAAAGGGTTTCTTTCCTACAAATCTTTTGTAATTATAACAAGCACCCACATATTGACTACCCATCAAGCAGAGATCACCATTGTGCTTAGAATCTATGTTCTAAGGATTTATATACTACCAAATTTACATAGGACATGTACCTAGTCTAGCTCAAGTGTAGCATGATCCAATGTAGCCACTTCAAAATTTAAGCATCTCGGTGAGGTTTGAACCAAGATCATCATCATGGAATTTATTCATTCATAAATGTTAAGGAAAATTTGGTTTTTTATCATTTAATAGATATGCATGGATGTCTTGTCAAACACTAATCACACTCAATGATTGAGCATTTGAACTATGTAACAGAAAAACTCAAAGGAGATGTTTGAGTTCAATATACTTATTTACAAGGACTTCATAATTTTTTTCATTAAATCTATTGTCATGGTTACTCATTTAATGAAGTTAAAGTTTTTTTTAGATTATTGCTTCATAGATGTATTTTTTTTCAACAAGATAAATAGGGCTTATATTCAAAGATAAAAATGGAAAACAATAATGCAAAATTTCTTTGCTTATGCTGGCACTTTGAATATGTTTTGTGGTGAAATCCATATATATTAAGTTTCATTATATGATTTGGCACTTAATTTAAAAGATATATTTCTCCCAAATGATAGCTTCTTTGTAGTGATTTGTTTTTGAATTTCTTACTATGAATTCTAGGAATAAATTGAACATAGGTTAAAAGAGTTAGAATTTTTTCTTTAAGGAGACAAATTTTCTACATATACAAACAAAATTGCAACATTATATATGAGAAAATATTACTTCCTCTTTGCAACATTAAACCACAATTTAAAGTGTAAATCTTTTCTATTTAAGAGAAAAAATATTGTTGATTTACAATGAATGTTTTACTTTAAATTTTTTTCATGTAAAGATATCTTTGCTTGATGATCTCAACCATTAACCATACAAACAAAACAACAATTACAGAATGATTTAAAAAGGTACATAAAATATCAAATATGATAAAATACAATAATCACTTCACTAGAAATCGTGAAATGTAGAATACCTAAACTTATCATCTGTCAAATAATTCCCAATCGATGAGATCTCAAACCTCTTGTCATATATTTCAAAAAAATTCTTTGTTGTACACATTTCACACCAAGGTGTGATTTCTAGTTATATTTTAAGCAATGAAGTTTAGCAAATTAAAAAATTATCAATAACCTATTTATGTGTAATATATAAAAATTGGGGTAGATCAAAATGAATTGCTATGATGCACTCATTTTCCTAGTTTCATTCAAAATGTGTTACAAAGTGCAAATGAAGAACATAAATCAAATCTAGCCAAAAAAAAAAGTCAAAAGGGAGATCTAGAAACATGAGAATGTGTGTACCTATCACCAAAGAATTTTTTAGACCTCACAGAGGAATCATTCACCCTATTGTGGATGGGTCCTATCTAGGGCTCCAAAAAATTAGTTTTGGAGATTTTTTCTACAAGGTATGCACTCCCAGATTCTAGTTGTTCACTATTGAAAAGCCAAAAATAAAACCTGTAGATCAGTTTTTGTGATTTGACAACTCTTCTTGCAACTTTGAAAACTTTGTAAATTTCTTCAAATTTTCTCTACAAATGTTCTTCAACCTAAATCCTAAATCACACATCAAAGGGAGAAATTTTTTGTTTTGTTAGGGAATAGGGGTATTCTTTGGTCAAACCATATTTTGGTAATTAAACCTTATGATGAAATGAAACATGAAAGGAATGATGAATGAACAAATGCAATGTCACTACTCAGCAATCCTTATTTGAACTTTACATAAAAATTCTAAAATTTTGCATGAAGTGGCCTCATGAATGTAGATCTTGATCATGCAACTTGATGTGAAGCAACGCCTTTGATATTCTTTGATATATCTTGAACACTACATCAACATATTAGCTCAAACAACATGCATGATGTAATACATAGATTTTACATGAAAATGGAATCTTGATTTTTGTAATAATCTTCTACAAATCTTCTATTGAATTCCTTATAAATTCTCTTTAAATTCTCTATCAATGCTCACTTGAATGCTCTTAAGATAACTTCAATTTTTTAGGTACCTTAGATGAAAAAATAGTGAAATGGCCTCTTATTTACTTATATCTTTACATTATTCCCAAAATTAAATTATCATAAGTTTACAATGAATTATGGATTTGAAATCATTAAAATACCACCAAAATATATATACAAAATAGGGGTCCTAGGTCTAAGTGAGCACCCATTAATCATAGGGTGAATGGGTCATAGGCCACTTACCTAGGAAACACATTGCACAATGTGAAACATTATGTAAAATAGGGTCCTAGGACAAAGTGAGGACCCATTCTCCCTATGGTGAATGGGTCCTAGGTCACTTTCCTAGGACACACATCTTCAAAAGTTAAGTGTTATGATATGAAATTTATGAATGTCAGGTTTTGTCCCTCAGAATTTGAATTTAATAGGCTTGGATTTTAATTAAAGGGGCCAATTAAGGAAAATTAACCTCAGTTAATTAATAAAGCCCTAAATTAGTTTGAAATTGTAAAGTTACACCTTACAACACCCTAAAATAAGACACAATTAAGTTCATTTTACTAAAAAGGGCCCTAAAATTAATGTAAATATGTAAAACATATTACAACACTAAACTAGGACAAAATTAGGCTCATTTTATTATTTATTATTCCTAAATTATGTGTGGAAAAGACATTTGAGAAACTTATGTATGCAACAATCACAAATACACACAATCATACAACATCAAATACCAAGAAGAATCAAGCCTAGATTGTCCAACATGATGTGGACCACATCGAAGCTATCAATTTTTTCTCACTCAGAGGTAGCGAAACTTTATTTTGTCCATTAGGTAAGTCTTCCAATAAAGTGTCTTAGTGAGAAAGTCATGCCTCTTTGTCAGCTCTCACTCTTCAATGTGAAAGTCATGCATCTATGTCAACTCTCATCATACTAACCATACCAAAGCTATCCATCTAACAACTTCAATAAGGCACCACAAAACAAAAAAAGACATAAAAGGGGTGGAAAATGAGAGAATAATATTAGTCTCTCATGCCATTTCAAAGCCATCCTTTTGATAAATTCAAGAATGCACCACAATGTAAGGCTTCACAGGCAAGCCAGGTGTGTTATGTTAGGTGGCCTTTTATTTAGGGTTCAAGCTTCACAAGGTCAACAAGCTATGTTATTCCAAAGACTTATGAACAATACATATATATAGGGTTTTTTTCAAGGGGAAATTTCATAGTTAGTGTAAGGTATTGTTCTTAGAGATCATAGTGCCTAATGTCTCCAAGAGAGGAAAAGTCAAGAGTAAAAGTTTCACAACTTAGTGAATGCAGTGTGTCACATCACCACTAAGAGGAATTTCATACACTTAGAAATATTTCACTCTTGGAGGATATCAAACCCAATGACACCACCAAGAAAAGGAAACATCACAAGAATAAGGAAAATCACAACATGAAACATGATAAATTTTGAAAGATATTAGCAATGTATGACCCCAATTTAAAGTGGTTGCTAACACCATTGCTATGAGAAATTACTTTAAAGTCACCAATGTTCAATCCTAAGACATGAGAGCTTGCTCAAAAAATCCCTATCCTAAGTCATATGTTTTTGAAATAAAGCTATGTCACAAAAATGGAGGGAGGGATTGCCCCCAAAAATACATAAGGGATATGTGGATTCAGGGTCAATATATCTATGCTACAATGTTGTTATAGAGTGTGAAAATGTCATCATTCCCCAAATATTCATAGAACTGGAAGAATGATGCATAGAGAGAAAAAATGAATAAAAAACATTTTGGGTCAACTTGGAAGAGAACTAAATGTCTCAACGCCTTGCATCATCCCAAAAAGGAAAACACAAGAGAAAGGAAAAGATAAAATGTTTATGACATAGAGAAGAATGTAGGTACAAATAGAGGAATGCACAAAAAGAGAGAAATAGATAAAATGAAATAGTATGGGGGATCACATTATGCACACACAATCACATAAAGGAACATACAAAAGAAAATAAAGCAAAATAATTGTATGTCACATGTGAGTCAACCTATAACAAGTCATCTACATACCAATATCAATCAATGTATGGAGAAGGTGGGAAACTAGCTAAAGGGACAATAACAAATGTCAAACTAGGAGAAGGCTATCTAACCCTTTTCCCTTACTAAGTGTAGAACAAGGATGAGTCAAGATAGGTGATGAGAATGAGTTCCGTATGATAAAGAGAATGAATTTCAAAGAATGTATAACATGTAATAGTAAGGATGCTAGGATCCTATAACTATTACATGGCAAGGTGCAAAAGGCATGCTTTAAGTTAAGGTGGATCCCTATGGTATCTAAATTTATCAAATATTCCCTTTAAAACATGACAATTATCAATATGATGTCCAAAGAATATATGATAAGCACAATAAGGTCTATTTTTATAAGTTTTACCTTTAGTTAGATTTTCACATTTAGGTTGCAATTCAATCAATTTCAAATGTATAAGGGTATAAAATATGTTCTCGGTCCTGGACATTTGTAATAGATCATAGAAAGTCACAGGAATGTCATACAACTTTTGTAGCTGAAGTCTTTGGAGTGCATGCAATTTTTGTTTCTTTTTCTTTGGTTTGATTACTATGTTTTCATCACTTTCTTCTTCTAATTGCAAACCCTTTCCTTTTTCACAAAGGATGTGTTAGGAGTAGTAAAGCAATCAAATTTTCTTTTCTTTTCTCTTATGTATGGGAGATGTATTGGAAGGTGGTTGAGGAGGAGGAAATTTTTGTTGAATGATTTGGACCAAGGATCACATGAATTTTATCCCTTCTCTATGTTTAATTATCATTCGTACATTCCATATGAGAGGAATGGCATTACTAGCAATAGGTTTGGTTCTTATAAAGTTTTATAAAATATTTAATTCTTCATCTAGCCTCTTTATGTTGCCTTGCAAGATATTAGCAATATAATTCACATTGTTTGTAGGAAGGGAAGTCATGGGAAATGAGGTATGCATGTTATGATCTATAGGGGTTATTATCAACACTATTAGAAAGAGAGTTAGAAAACCCAAGATCCACAAGGAATGTTGTATCATGAGATGACATGAATCTCAAACTATGTCTCACAATAGTATTACTAATAGGACACCAAGTTGTAAATCTCATATATGTCTCACAAACTTAGTGTACACACCCAAAATGGTAAGAGGATAAAGTGCAACTCTTCTTGCAACTTTGATAACTTTGCAAATTTCTTCAAATTTTCTCTCCTAGTGATCTTCAACTTAAAACCTGCAATCACACATGAAAGAGAGAAAAATATTGTTTTGTTAGGGAATAGGTGTTTTCCTTGGTCAAACCCCGTTTTGGTAATTAAACCTTATGATGAAATGATATATGAAAGGAATGGTGAATTAACAAATGCACTGTCACCACTCACCAATCCTTATTTGAACCTTAGATAAAAATTTTGCAATCTAGCATGAAGTGCCCTCAATGAATGTATATCTTGATCATGAAACTTGAAGTGAAACAATACCTTTCATATGCTTTGATACATCTTGAACACTACATCAACATATTAGCTCAAAGAACATGCATGATGCAATACATATTTGACATGACAATGGAATCTTGATTTTTGAAATAATGTTCTACATATCTCCTCTTTAATTCATTAAAAATTCTCATGAAATGATCTATATCAATTCTCACTTTAATGATCTTAATAAATTGAATTTTCTAGGTGTCTTAGATGAAAACATAGTGAAATAGCTGAGCTTATTTATACATATCTTAATATTAATTCTTGGAATTCAAATATCACAAGCTGACATTGAATTATGGATTTGAAATAATTAAAATACTTCCAAAAAAAATCCAAAAGAGGGGTCGTAGGTCTAAGTGAGGACCCATTCACCGTAGGGTGAATGGGTCTTAGGCCACTTACCTAGGAAACACATCAGACAATGTTAAAAATTATGTAAAAGTAGTCTCCTAGGACTACATGAGGATCCATTCACCCTATGGAGAATGGGTTCTAGGTCACCAACCTAGGATACACATCTTCCAAAGTTAAGTGTTGTGAAATGGCATTTATGAATCTTGGGTTTTATCCCTCAAAATTTGTATTTAATTAGGCTTGGATTTGAATTAAAGGGGCCAATTAAGGAAAATTAACCTCAATTAATTACTAAATCCCTAGATTAGTGTGAAAGTGTAACTTAGGTACACCTTACAACACCCTACATAAGGCACAATTAGGTCCATTTTATTAAAAAAAGGACCTAAAATTAATGTGAATATGTAAAATATATTACAACAATAAATTAATGCAACATTAGGCTCATTTTATTATTAATCATTTCCTAATTAAGTGTGGAAAAGGGATACTTTTTCTAACACTACATTAAGTTAAATTTTAGATATAAATAGAATTGATCTCCATATTTATATTTCAACATTTTGTTAGTGGTAAAAATTATTGCTCCACTTTCCTACATTACACGATATCAAGGTAAGGGGAATGCATTTCTAACCAAGTTAGAGAGGTGTGACTCATCTTTAGAGAGTGGATAGTAAGGCACCAATTAATAAGGAAGACTTGTCTCTTCTTCTTTGTTATGATTTTCTAAACCTAACAAGGTAATACTTAGAGGTCTCTTAATATGATAGTTAAAGATAAATGCAATAATATCTAAGGCCCATACTCTATTGTATAAGTGGATTCACATTATACTTCTTGTAAAATTAAGACCTTATAGAGCTCTAACTAAGTATACATGAAAATAAAATATTACATGTCCAACAAAGATATAAAATATTTATTTCACTTAAGTTGAATCCCCTTATCTTATTATATATACACTTTTAATTCTCAATGCACAAGCTACTTAAGTTATAGCAATCAAGCACCTTTGAATATCAAACATTAATTTCAACATACTTAGCCTTATAAGGTGGGAGTATTTGGTCCAACATATATGGCTCTTTCAAAATGTGTAATTTAGAGATTTACATATGATTTTACAAGATCAATACAGTTGAACTATATGCTTATTATGAAAGGTAAAATAAACATTAAGCTAAAAAAATATGAATTATAAAGATATTAGAGTTTCTAGAAATACAAGTAGTATTAAATCGATGCCTTGATCACGTGGGCAACTAATTCAAACATTAAGCCTAAAAAAAGAGGACATTTACAAGACCAAGCATGAGAACTAAGAATGCACTTGAAGACCATAAGTCCAGATAAAGAAGAATATGTATCATTTATTAAAAATATTTTTTCAAATGCACCCTAAAATATTTCTATAGATCCCTGTGAGGATTAATTGATTAACACAAATTATAACCATGCTAGAAAATATATCCTTTGGGAAAACTATGGCATGCCTATCCCTTGAAATTCCATAGAAAATTTTGGAGACACTTTATCATGAAATACTATATTATACATCCATGTAGGGAAAAACTAATAAATACAATAACTAGGCTAGTAAATGTAATCTTAGGAATAGATATGGCATAAATTTCCCTTGAAATAACATATACAACTATAGGGGCACTTGTATCATGAAGATAGTTCCACGTTTAGGGTACATGCCTTGGCTTGATTGGCTAAAACATCTTGTTACATGAAAGAAGTCATGAGCTCCATTCTACCTGATCATCGTGGTACCAAAAGATGTGTCATCTCAGCATCATCAGTCACATGAATAAATTTTATGAGGCACACCACAATTTATAAGAAAATCTACCTAATTATTGTAATCTAAAAAAATGAGATGAAATGGTTATAGATGGGATGGTAGAGGGGGTGGAGAGGAGGGTTCTCTATTGATTGAGCTAGGGAATTAAGACCCTTTCTCATTTCTTTCCTTTCTTTCATTTTTCTTTTGTAGATCGACCTTTGTAGTGGTGTGTCGTGGGATATTCTGGGGTATTTGACAGTGTGAGGAGGATTTGTGAGGTGTTGCATTGATTTTTTGGGGAAGTGGTGCATGAGGTTGGGGAGGGGGATTGGAGTGGTTGAAAGGGTTGCAAGTTTCTAATGTGTTGTGTTATTCCCTAGTTTTGTTCTATTTTCAACTTAATGGCATCAAGTGAAGGTTTGAAGAGGTATGATAATTTGTAATTTTATGAGGTTTTGATGAGGGTAGGCCCAACCCCATTAAATAAATCCAAAGATATTAATTTTTAAGAATAGATTTAAAAAAGGGGGTCTTTTATCAAATTTAGGGACCTAAAGCTCTAAAAGTAAATGGTTGTTTGAAGAGAATTCTTTCTCACTCAATTTTAGTAATCCAACTATATTCTTGCAAAGGATATTAGTTATTTGAGTAATCGTGCTATAATTTGCAAGTTTATGGGGATACACGTTTCCCTCTAACCCTTGGAATTGTGGGCTCATTGGAATTAGAACCCAAAGGGAGATATGGAGGTTATGCAAGAAAATAATAACTATTATTGGGAGGTGTTCTCCTACCTAGCATACCAAAATAAGGCTTACAAAGGGGGAACAAATTTCTACAATTAAGTGGGATTGTTTATTAAACTCCAACATACATGTTTTCATTTAGTGGAGGAGATATCATCAAGGATTTTGATCTAGGTGAGGCTTCCTTGGCTATCACTAGAGTTTTGGAGGAACAATATTTTTCATATGATTACATTATTGTTAGAAAAACTAGTGGGTCCATCTCAACAAACATTGGATAAGAGGGTAATCTCGTATACATGAATTTTCATTGAATTTTATTTAAATAACCCATTTATAGATTAAAAAAAAACTCAAGTTTGATCCACTTCATGGATTCAACATCTTGATTATGAAGCTCTACCATTCCACTATAGATCATATTTGTCATGAGTATGGGAATTTGTATAGGAAATATCTTAAACATAGTTCACGATGTGTGCCTATGATCAAAGCTTCAAAAATTTTGTCTTCTCATCCTCCACTTTTTAATGATAATGAAAAATCCTTTTATGCCAACAAGGGAAAATGATAAGGAATTTTTTATCCTCAGTAAGCCTCGAACAAGGGGAGAGTCCTAGAAAGAACTCTCAAGGATAGATAGGGTTATGCAACATATAACTATCTTGAGGATTTGGAGGAAATTGATGAGAATGAGGAAAATATAGATAGGCTACCCTTTAGAATGGATAATTTTGAGGTGGATTAGTTGGCTCTCAAAGTGGATGTCAATCATAACAATTTGGTGATTGAGCAAAATGAATCATAAACAAATAAAAAATAAAATTAGGGGATCCCTTGATATTTGGCCCCTCCTAAGAGAAACGAATTGGGTGAAGTAATAGTATTTCCCTTTCTTGAGTTGATTCTAGTGGTAGTGGCTTAGGATCTTGGAAAATATAATAAATTTGTGCCTACATTGGAGTTGTAGAAAAAGAGCCTCAAAAAGGGGGGCTCAAAGAACTCTTCCAAGTTAGGGAGGAAGAAATATCAAGATAAAACTAAACTAATGGGGGAGAATTTGGTGGAGTCTAGTTTAGTGAAGACTATTGACTCCTAGTTTTCTATCTCTCATAAATAATTGTTATTTCTTGGAATACAAGGGGGTTAAACAACATCCCTAGATAAAAGGTTGTTTGAGAATAGATTAAGGTGTATTCTCTCGATGTTTTGTTCATTAAAGAATCTAAGTTATCAATGGAAGGTATGTTTAATGTGGCTTCTAGGGTGGTGGAGAGATCAATTTCAATGCATTAGGGCACAACATAGTGTTGGAGGAATTGATTATATTTGAGACTCACTCCTAATTGTTTGATTTACAATAGAAATTCTTTGTCAATGGTTGCCATGAGTTTCAAATCTATTGAAATCTTCTTCTATACCAATTTTTATGCTTTGATTGATTGTCTTGGTAAAATTTGTGTTTGGGCTCATATTCAATATGTGTGGTCCCTTGCTCCATTATTCCTATGGATTGTGGCTAGTTATTTTAACACTATTAATATTTTGGAGGAAAAGATGTGGATTGGAATGGATAGAGCCCTCCTCTTTGATTTGTAGAGATAATATTTCCTTAGTAAACTTGATACCTATATAAAGTGAGAGAATGGAATGTTCACATGGAGTGAGAAGAGATGTGGAGACGTTTATACCTCTAAGATATTATATAGGTTCTTAGTCTCTATTTTTTTTATTGTTAGTAATTAGATTACCAAATGAGAGATTCAAGAATACAGAAGTTTGAATCACTGACCCATCAAACTTTCTATGAGAGGAAGGGGTGCCACTATGAAGCCTTCATTCAAGTTCCAACTTGTGTGGTTTTAAGAGCTATCTCTATAGAATTTTATGAGATAATGGTGGGATAAAGGAATGTCTAAGAATAGTAAAAATATGCATTACTTTATCAGGAGGATCAAATTTATGAAGTATTAGCTTAAGAAGTAGAGTAAGTAGAATTTTGGAGATAGTTTTATGGATAGATCTATTGCCCAACTTCCATTGAATACCATCAACAAAAATAATAGGGATTAAGGGATTACCAAGGGCTCCCTTAGTGATGAAGTGGAAGCCATGAAGGAGATGGAAAAATGGGAGAGGTAGGATGAGAATTTTTGGAAATAAAATTCTAGGATTAACTAGCTTTAGGAGGGAGATAGGAATACAATTTTTTTTAACTTTTTTAAATCCAAAAGACATGGTGTTTTGATATATTCTCTAATTTATTCTCTAGGAGAGAAAATAAATTTTCTTATGGATATCTTGAAAGAATTTGTGAACAATATTATTCTAATTTTCTCTTAGAGGACTCACCTTCCATAGAAGTGGAAGATAATTTGATTTTGGAGTATATACAATTAGTTGTGCCTAATAAGGTGAACAAGATTATTATTAGATCACCATCCTTCTAAAGGGGGTAAAGGATATAGTGTTTAATATGAAGAAAGGAAAATCCCTTAGGCCAAATGATTTCCCAATAGAATTATTTTAGAAATTTTGGGATATTGTCAAATTTGATCAGTTGGTAGTCATGTGGGAATCACAAATAAATAAGAATATGTTGAGGGAAATGAATTCTACCTTTCTTATGTTGCAAATTGTTGACATTAATGTCATAAGGAAAAATTGTTTTCATTGGCGTCAGGGTATGTGAAGGATCATCATGGAAAAAACAGGGCCTTAAGTGGCAAAAAAATAAGAAAAATTAGAGTTAGGAAAATTAACATAAAAATTTGAATAAGTTATGTTTATTATTTAAAAAATATGTAAGAATATAATCTGTAGTAAATTGAATGCAGTTTCTAAACTACTAGGTTTGTTTAAAAAAAAATCTATTTGGTGAAAATTTGAAATTTCAATGCAGAGTACTTAAATTTTATGTACTGTCTAACCACCCTAACCACAATAAAATGATAATAGTTTTTTATAAGATTTTAGATATAATTAGAGGACTCATGTCCCAATGTGATGCATATTTTTTCATACTAATTTTTTTCCAATTAAATAATTAATTATGAATTTTTTATTACAACTTTTAAAAAATATAAAAACTCATATGTCTGACCACCTTAACTTGGTCAAAACTTCATGAAATTCATTTTTTCTTTTTTTAATCCTATAGTATGCAAATAATAGAATGTGACACATGTCTTGGATTGAAAAAATGTGATACCATTTGAAAGCTATAGATGTTTTTCAATCGGCCTATCAATCAAGACTTTAGTCATAATTTGAATAGAAAATGAATAATAATTACTTAATAAATTCAAAGTAAAGCATAATTTATATTGGTGGAAAGCTAAGAATATCCTTTAAAAACCCTTTTCGTTTCATCTATTTTGTGTAAAAAAAAATTCATCAGCCACATACCCATCATATTGCCACTTTTTGGCCCATCATGATCCTACACATACCCATCAAAGGCTAGTGAAAGTTTAAAATATTGATGAACTACCATAAAAAATGAGGTGGGATGTTAATGCTAGATGTTAATGTTAACATTATGGTAAGAAGAAACAAAAGAATCTTGGAGATATATCATAATCATCAGTTTATATATGTCTATTACATTTGTAGAAGTATGGATGTGTTTGTGGTAGAATTTTGAAATCTATTTCTTAGATGTGTAGTGCATGCATTGTGTTACACTATGATTTTTTAGGGTACAACATTCTACTACTCTTCAAAATTATTTCATGTAATTTGAAAGATAAGTAAAGTTACTCATAATGTATGTTAGTTTCAATTTCATAAGATTTTGGTTTTAGATGAAGCATCTAGAAATGATAATTTGATGATTGCAATTCTTGAATAACTATGAATATGTCTATGTGGGTGCACTAGAGAAAGGAAATTTTTGTTAGTTAGAGGAAGCTTGTGAAGGTAATTTAGGACTATTTAAACCCAACAAGTGCATGCAATCACCTTACTCCTCCAATAAGGTATTTAGTTGGGGTTGATCCGACTATAGTTTTCACGATGTTCTAAATTAAGGATTTATCCTTGGCTAACATGTTGTGTTACAAATAATGTAATTTGGTTATAGAAAAAAACAATGATGCTAATAAGGTAATGTAAAGTATATATATTAGAAATTATTTATTTTATTGTAATGAAAAAGAAAGAGAGGAGGTATTTGTGTGATTATGCATTGTTTGAAATTGTAATATCTTGTTCGCATTGTTTAAGTTGATTAATTTTGAGTTTGTATTTTCTCCTTTCCTCATCTTCAATTGAAAATTAGAAGAATAAAGAAATGGATGATATTGAATTGTATCCTCCAATTTTTTCAATTATTCATCTTTGTAATCTTAGGTTGGTGCCTCTAGATCTAAGTTAGTGCTTATTGGTTGATTTGGTGCTTAGTTAAGGGGATTGGTATTCCTTGTAGGTTGGTGTCTGTGAATTCATTGTAAGGGGATTAGGCGTCTCTTGTGCTTTTGTTCTCATAACCTATTATAATTTTTATATTATCTATGAGGCTGGTTTTGGATAGTAGATTCTAGTAACAATTCTCTCCATGTTTTTTCCATTAGGGTTTCCATATAATTCTAGTGTTCTCTTGTGTATATGTGTTCATTATTTTAATTTCTATTGTTTATATTTTGATGATATTATGAATGTGATAGTTTAATGTAAAAAATATTAAATATTGATTTACCCCCCTCAGTATTTGTGTGTCTAACAATTAGTATCACAGAAAGGTTCCTTGGTGAAGCTTAATTTAGCTTGAGGTAGATTTGGGATGGAAAACTTGGTAGGAAAAGAAGGTATTTCTTCAAAAAAGGGACCACTATTTTATGGATTCAATTATGCCTTCTAGCTTGTAAGAATGGAAACCTTCTTGATGGAATTAGGGTTTGATTTTTTGAAATTTTCTAGAAATGGTTATGAAATTCCTAAAAATCCTCAAAGAGATCATGCTAGAAAGAAATCCTGTGAGAATAATGCAAGAGTCAAGAATTCTATTTTATGTGGTTTATGTAAATATGAGCTTGTCAATATAATGCACTACAAGATGAAAAATGAGATTTGTGAAAAGATTCATAATATTTATTAAGGGGATGAAAAAGTCAATGAAGAAAATATTCAAACCTATATGGGACAAATTGTGAGTTTGAATATGAAGTAAGAAGAGAATATTTCCACATACCTTCTCTATGTGGATGAAGTTATCAATACCATTAGAGAAATTGGGGAAGAAGTAAAAGAGACAATGATTGTAAAAGAGGTACTCATATTTCTTCTCTCAATATTTTATTCAAAAGTTTCTATAGTTGAATAAGCTAAAGATCTAAACACTCTCACTATGGATGAGCTACATGCAATATTGACTACGCATGAGATGAGGATTATAAATGATAAAAAATCAAGGAATGAAGAATCCTTCAAAGCATCAAATATGAATAAAGACTCTAACTCTACTAATGAATCAAATCTCGAAGAGAAAAATTTTGTAAGAAAGTTAAAAAGGGCTTAGCCAAGTACAAAGTTAAGTTACCCTTCAAATTCATTAATTATGGTCAAATAGGTCACTTTGCTACTAAATTTCCTTCATTTAGGCACCATGAAACATTCCAAATTACAAAGGGAAGTTGACCCTATGCCAAGATAAATGCAATTAAAAGAAAATCAAAGCTAGAAAACAAGAATCCCTACCCTCAATGGGGTGTGTGTGCAAAACATGCACAACAAGTGGAAATACCCAAAGTTGGATTAATTTTACTAGTTAGTTTCCTTGTTGTAGTAACAGTTGGATGAGTGTATTTAGGAATAGAGGTCATAGTTGTAGGCGGGGGAATTTGATTCCACCTTGACTTAAGTGTACCCAAAAGTTTGAGCACAACTAGCCATTATAGGAACATGGAATCAATAATTTGAGCTAGGCTATGCACAATTTCTATTCCTATTTCATTATCAAACATTCTCCTCATGTTATTTATCACAAAAACTACAATACCAACAATATATTCAACACTCACAAATTTTTTAAGTTTATCTAAGGTTTTATCCATTTTTTGAAAATTCTCTTTGAGGGACATGAGCAAAAATGGTTTCAACATCAATGGGATTGGAAGTCATAGAACATGTTATTTTAGGTATGGATTCCAACATGGGTTGAGTAGTGTCAACACTACGAGTGAAAGAATTGGAAAACCCAAGATCCATAGTGGATGTACCAACATGGGTGCCATGAGTCTTGAACTACATCTCACTAAAGTATTGGGAATAGAACACCAGGTTGTATACTCATACAAGTTTCCCCAAGATAAAAGTGTTCGCAAAATGGAAAAAAGACACTAAATAAGTGTAGAAAATATCCAAAAATAAGAAAAAAAATGAAAGTGTGTAAAAAGATATAAGAACTTTTAGATATGAGATGCAAGGATTTTCTAATTTTAGAGTGCAAAAATATGAAAATGATGCAAATTTTACTTTTGAACAATGCACTAGCTTTGACCAATTGAGTTGAATGCAAACGTTTACAAAAGTTTGTAATTCTAGAAACTGAAACTAAGATCTTCAAATGACAATAAATAAAGTAGATAGACAGAATGATGCTTAGAAATTTAAAAAATGATGTATACAATGATAGATTCACCCTAGGGAAACTGGGTCTTCACATAGGGGTTGAAAAAAATAAAGTATGAGTTTCTAAGTGAATATTTAAAATCTTCAGTTTAGGTTGCAAATAGATAATTTAAGTTACAATTTTCTATATTTTAATGATTAAATGCAATTTGATGATAAAAAATAAGAAAAATGAAAACTTTCTAGATGAAATTTTGGTTGAATTTTTTGATATAAATGATTGAAAGATACTAATGTGAAAACTATTATTTGAAATGAATGAATTATATATGCAATATTTTTTGATTTTTTTGAGATATTAAATGATGCAAGAGGAAATTTTGAAACCCTAAATGAGATCCAAACTAACTAATAGAAATATTACATCTAGGGTTTGAAGGACTTCCAATTTCTGAAAGCTTATAGTGCAAGATTGTCATGTTCACCAAAATGAAGCATAGAAAAAATGGTGGGTGAAATTTGTGTGAATGAGGGTGAGTGGGGTTTGATATAAATATGGAATGATCTCAAATACTCCCACTTTTCCTAATTTCATTAGAAAAAGAGATCTCTCAAGGATAGGATTGAATTTCAACCTTGAGGTGAGTCAACCCTATTAGAAAGGTATATTGTTTTCTTATGACATAAGTGATTGATTGGTAGTTTTGGGAGTTAAATTTAAATGCATTAGTAAACTCAATTATATGACCTAACACTTGAAATGTAGAGTATTATGAGAGAAAAATAGAAAATATAACTTGCAACAAGATTTGAGAAGGAATGAATGTGTGTAACTATGATAAAAAGTGGGTTTTGAACTCTACTGAATGATAAATTAATCCTAGGGAGAATGGGTTTCCGTACATAGGAGTCCAAAATATGATTTTGTAGTCCTTTGATCCCAAATCTAAGCTTTTGATTTCTCTAGGTTTCACTATTGAAAATTTAAAAATAATTTATGAATTCGAGTTTCCATGTCTTAACAACAATGTTGACAAAAAATTCAACTTTATGAAAAATGTTCCTTTGATCAAATTTGAGTCCTTTACCTGTAAATCTACACATACACAAAGAGAAGAAAAAATATTTAATTTTGGGTGAATAGGGGTTTTCCTTAATCAAACCCTATGTTGGCAATTAAACCTCGATGATAAAATAATGATAAATGGAAGGAATGTGATGAATGAAAAATATTATGTCATAACTCACCAAAACCTTAATGAATTCGCTTAGAGGACTGAAATCTAACACATCTCTCTAAGGCTTGTATTTTTCATGAATTTTCTTGATTGATTGATGCTTGTGATGCTTGAATGCTTGAAACCTACATAATAATGTTAGCTCCAAAACATGACGTGAACACACATGAAATTTGATATGATGATATGATCTTGATTTTTGTTGTAGATGATTGATAAATCTTCTCTTGATTGCTCTTGACAATAATATTTTCACTTGTGAAATTTTCCTTAATGGTAGATGTTTTGAATTGATAAAAGACTATGTATTTATAGTTGTTTACCTAATTTCCAAATAAAAAAAGAAAATCCAATTTCAATCATTAAAATTCCCCCAAAAAAATATTAAAAATTAGTTCTTAGCACATAAGGAGTACCCACTTACCCTTCGACGAATTGGTCCTAGGACTTAAATCTAAGATACACAATTTCCAAGGTGTTTTAATTAATGATGGAAATCATTTAATATAGTGTTCCCTTTTACAAAATGAGAATAATAAGTCTTTGGAATACATAATTTGTAAAAATACACACTTTATTAAGTCCAATTAATTAAGGGACCCAAACATAGTTTGGAATTATAAAGGTATACAATTTTCTACACTATGTGCTATAAATCACACCTTGGTGTGCAATGGGTACACTAGAGAGATGTGCAATGTCAATTAGGAAAAAAATTGGTATTTTTTTTGCATACATTTGTGTAGTATATGAGGTCAATCTATAGGCCATTTATCAAATGGTGTTGCTTGTGCAACAAATGTTTGAATGGAGAAGCGATAGTTTCAAATAAACTATGCATCCACTTACAAGGTCTAAACATGATTGAAACAAACCTTTGAATGGAGAAGATAATCAAGCTCCATTACCAATAGGATCATGCTATACTTGCAAGAGATAAAGGAGGTGATAGATACAAGTAATAAAGAGTTATGGAGAGAGAAAGGGGGGAAATAAGATGTGACTGTGTATGAGTAAGAAAAAGATGGAGATAGAGAATGAGAATGAGAAAGGTGTATATAAATAGATATACAGGGACGGAGGGAGAGAGGGGGAGAGAAATAAAGAAATGATAGAGGCAAAGTAGAGATATATATAAAGAGGGATTGAAAGGGAGAAAGAGATAGATAAGGATAGAAAGAGGGAGAGATATAGAGATAGATATAGTGGGAAAGTTAGAGGGGGAAGAGTGAGGTGCAAGGAGAAGTAAAGAGATAGAGATAGGGGAGATAGATAGAGAGGAAGATAGAGATGGAGATGGAGATGGAGAAAATATTTCGCATATTTTGTATAAACATTTCCTAGTGAATTGACCTAGCTTGAAATCAACTATTCATCTACTTATAGCTTCCATCCAAAAATCACTCAAAAACCATTTGAATCACAATAGGCTCATGTTATGTTTACAATAAAGAGACATGGAGAGAGATGGAGAGGTAGGGATAAAAAGGATAAATAGAATGGGAAGAGTGAGAGAGTGAAAGGGGTAAGGAGATAAAAATTAAATTGGAGATGAAGATGGAGAAAGATAGGTAGAGATAGAGATGGAGAGGAAAGAGGGATAGATAGAGATGGAAGTGATAGATGTATAGAGATGGAGTGAGAGGGAGAGAATGAGAGAGCAAGAGGAATATATATATATATAGAGAGAGAGAGAGAGAGAAGATGAGGAGGAGGAGATAGAGGGATATATGGATGAACAAATATGGAGATATAGAGATAGAGGTATAAAGAGATATAGATATAGAGTTTTATGAGGAAGGATATGGAGAGAGAGAGAGGGTTAGAGATGGAAGCATAAAGAGAAGTAGGCATGTCTAGAGGTAGACTTGGGGATAGAGGAAGAGAGATATAAATCTATAGAGAGGTAGATGGAGAGATACAAATAGAGAGATAGGGAGATAGAGGGAGATATTGAGAGGAATGGATAGAGAGATATAGAGGGAGAGGGAGAGATAGAGAGATATAAATGGTGAGATAAAGTGAGAGAGATAGAGATATAAGAAGTAATATAGAGGGGGAGAGGGAGAAATAGATAGAGAGAAAAATAGAGAGAAGTAGAGACAAAGAAATAGAGATAGAGCTCCAGGGAGAGATAGAGATATATGGGAAGCAAAAGAGAGAGATTTAGAGATATATGGAACTTAGAGAAAGGGAGAGAGGTAGAGATGGAGAGATAAACAAGGAGATAGAGAGGATGTGAGGGAGGGAGGGAGGGATGGGAAGAGATAGAGAGAGGGAGGGAGAGAGATAGGTAAAGGGGGGAGAGAGGGATCTAGAGAGAAGAGCATGGGGAGAGGGTGAGATAGTTCAATATATAGTGAGGGGGAGCAAGAGAGAGAGGAGATATATAGATAGAGGGTGAAATAGATAAATAGAGAGATAGAAGATAGACATTTTTACCATGGGATCCATCTATTACCCATGATCCATGAAAAAAGGAATGATGGGTTATCAACCATTTCATTTTGAGATGTTAATTTATAGTATATTGTAGTAATATTTATTATAGACAAACAAACAATTATTACAACATTTCTTAATATATAATATTCTTATCAAATTATTATCAATAAATATATTACAATATAAATAATATATAATATAATTGTAATTATTATTATATATAATATCATATATAAAAACTATATTAGACCATAATAAATAAATAAATAAAAATGTAAAATTATTACAATTAATAATTTATATATTTTAATATAATACAAATAAAATTAATATATAAATATAATATAATATAAAATTAATATATTATATATATTTTATATTAAAAATTAAACTACATAATTGTTATTTTATTTTATATTATATGAGTTGTATTATAACTAATAACTAATATATATTTAATAAAATAGAAATTACATTATATAATATAACCATATTTATTACTATTTAACTATAATTAGTAAATATAAATATAAAGTACAATTAACAATTAATATGTTTTTAATTAATAAAAATAAAGGTAACATGTAAATATAGTATAATATATAATATATTTTATATAATACAAATTAAATTAACATATAAAAAATTCAATAGTTTAATTGACCTTCCAAGACAAAGCAAGAGAGAAGGAAAAAGAAAGAGAGATAGACCATTCTATATAGAGAGAGAGAGGTATATATATCAAGAGAGATAAACTCTAAAGATAGAGAATGAGAGGAGAGTGATTTCTATAAATAGATAGTGAGGGAGAGAGAAATAGAAAGGGTAGAGAGAAGTAGAGAGATATAGAAAATAGGGTAATAGGATTTTAGAGAGAGAGGGAGAGAGATAGAGAGATGGAAGGAAAGATATGGATATAAACAAGGAGAGATAGAGAGATAGATATATAGGATATTATGAGAGATGGAGTGAATAAGAGAGAATTATAGATAATGAGATATAAATAGAGGGGGAGAGGGATAGATTGTGTTGGAACTATAAAAATATGATGATTCTACATATTCTTCACCTTCATAATTTTCCAAATAAGTCTTAATACGAGCACATTTTCTCCATATTTGGCCTTACAGCCCCATAAAATCCATCGAGTCTACATTTTTCACATTACAGTTCCATTTCACACATGAGATTTTTAGGGTCTTCCCAACCCATAATGCATTTTTACTAATATATGTTTGTTGTAGGCATATCAACATGACTTCTTCATTGTCACAATGATTGACATTCACCTATGGGTATGTATCGACATGGCATACATATGGTTTTGGAGACAAAGGAATGTTCCTATCGGCGGGAGTATTTTTCACCAGGTAAGGACTCCCCGAATAGGTTGGGTCTCACTGACTAATGCTTGGGGAGGTCCATCGCCAGGAGTCAGGTTGTCGGGGTAATGTCTTATCAAATTTAAAATGTCTCATTGACTAGCACATTATGGGATCACTTCAGCCAAACATCGGTGAGAGAGATTTTCTTCGAAGTGAGGTCTCAACAACTTTGTTGGGTCTCGCTAACAAAAGTTTTTTATTTTAAGGAGTTATTGGGATGAGTCTCACCAAACAACACATTGAGCAAGCACATTGACCAAGCTAAGTAGTATCGGAGTGAGCTCTCGGCAACTACGTTGGGTCTTGGTGACATAACACAAAAGGTTTCTATCAAAAGGTTCATCGGTGAGAAAATTTTCTATCAATGCGAGGTCTCACTGAATACCTTGGGTCTCACTCATAAGGCACAAAATGACTCTGTCAGTATGAGAATTGAATTCTCTTGGTGATCTAAAGTGAGCTCAGGGTGTTTTGGTAAGAAAAGGGTATAACTTATGAGATGTCTCCATGATTTTGTTAGGTCACAGTGACACACCAAATGGATGAAGAATTTTGGTGGAACATAATGTGGCCTACAAGACATTTCCCCGACTATGATTTGTTACAGTGACCCACATGAGATAAAAGGATACCTCGGCAAGAGAACCCTTATGTCATGGTGACAAAAATATATCATGAGGGCTCTCGGTGAAACATGAAGTGATCTGTGTGACCTCTCTCCAATATCATAAAGTCATGGTGATACACAAAAAATAAAGGAACTCTTAGTGAAACATGAAGTGATATATATAGAGTCTCCCTGATATCAGAAGGTTATAGTCATAGTGAATCAAACAAAAGGAGCGCATCGGTGAGAGATATCCTTGTGTCTCACCGAATGGGAAACACATAAAGAAAAACATAATCAGTAACACATTTTGTAGATTGTATGATATCTCCCTAACGATAAGATGTCACAGTGAAACACAAAGAACTAAGGGATGACTGATGGAGATACAATTGCTTTTGGCATGACCATGAAATGTCTCAGTGACTATTTCAGTGATGATAACAAAAACTCAGTTACTGTGGCTAACATGATATTTGCCCAAATACAATAGTAGGCTGACATGGGATCTTGTGGCAATGATTTTTTTTTATGTTGGTGGATAAATATGCATTTTGTGATTGTAAAATGATCATGAGCTATTAGATTTTTGATATACAGTAGGTAGATGATGGATACAGTAGAATAAAAATTCTTAGATCAAAGACTATGATGCATGATTTCAAGTGGAGGTATTTATGAAAGTCAATTGATGTTACTAAACATTTCTAGTGTCAATTGTCTATTGAATTTAATGAAAATATTGCTAAGTTGTCTCCAAGTTGGATGCTTTTTGTTTATTTAAATTGATATAACGAGTTTATACTTAGTTCATTAGTGCACATTTGTTGTATCTGTGTGGTTAATTGATTGGTTCTTTCAAGCAAAGATTAAATCCTTTTAGTTGATCATAGTAACCAGAGAGAATCGTCTGGATTATTAAAGTAGAGCTTAGCAGTCACAGTCTTGCATGTTTATACAAGTTGTAAACAGAATATATGCCAGATAATTTGAGTTTTCTCTAGAGAAGTGTTGCTCATCTTGATTTCATTTGACTTTGCATACCCAATAAGGCACTAGAGTCTCTGCACTTCATCATTTGGATTCATTTAGTTTCTTTACATCTGTTGGGTATGTGCAGGATCATGAGGGCCAAAAAGTGGCAATATTATGGATATTTGTAGGGTATGTGGCTGACGACTTTATTTTTATTCAAAATTGATGAAATAAAAAGGGTTTTTTGAGGAGATTCTCAACTTTCCACCAATATAAATTATGCTTTAATTTGAATTTAATAAGTAATTATTATTTATTTTCTATTAGAATTACGACTAAAGTCCTTATCAATAGGCTGATTGAAAAACATCTATAAATTTCAAATGGTATCACATTTTTTTAATCCAAAATATGCATCACATTCTATGCTTCACATACTATAGGATTAAAAAATGAAAAATTAAATTTCATGAAGTTTTGACCAAGTTAAGGGTTAGATATGCAATTTTTTATATTTTTTAAAAGTTGTAATAAAAAAATCATAATTAATTATTCACTTGGAAAAAAATTACAAAAAAATATGCATCGTATCCTGAAATGTGTCCTCTACTTACATATAAAATATTTTATAAAAAAATATTATAATTTTATTATGGTTAGGGTGGTCAGACAGACACCTACTTTTTTTCCCCCTCAAATTTAAGTACTACCTCATTGAAACTTCAAATTTTCACCAAATAGATTTTATTTATTTTTAAATAAACCTAGTAGTTTAGAAACTACATTCAATTTTCTACATATTCTATTCTTACATATTTTTGAAATAATATAGATAACTTATTCAAATTTTTACATCAAGTTTCCTAACACTAATTTTCTAATTTTTTTGCCACTTAAGGGCCTATTTTTTCCACGATGATCCTACACATACCCTGTTAATTGAACATTTTAGGATTTAGATTAGAAGATTGCTACTACTATTTATACCAAGTTTGAATTCATTTGTTCACTTCCATCTGTCATTGTAGGAAAATCACTGCAAGAAGGATAATCATAAGTCAATTCTACTTCATTCAGATAGGTACACCTGCCTAGGTTTAGCAACACCTAAAGAGTAGAAGGTTTAATTCTTTTGACCTTATTTATTACCCAAAAACATGTCAAGAGATTGGCAGCCTCTTGAGGCACTCCGCCTACATTTTTGAGAGCTAAAAATTTTGAAACTTTGTTGGGGGTACATTCAAAATCAGGGCCTTAATCATAGAGTCAGAAACCTTGTACAGACTCTGCTGGGATTAAGAAATATCAAATACTTTCACTTTTGCAAAAAGTGAGTGGCAAATTTGATAGAAACATTACATCTGTTCAAACATGAATGGAAGAAGATCTCAATATAGGGGAGGTCATGCTAGAGCTCATGTTGGCAGTAGTAAGTGGACACACAAAGATGGCAAGGTTGATAAGGGAAAAAGGATAGGTGAGGACATGTGCATAACAGATATATCAAGAGCACATTGTGTAACGTATGATTGCTATGATACATGGAGAGATAATTCAAGTGCAGAAATTTTCACCCCCAAAGAACAAAGAAATCCATTTTATAATCCTCAAAATCAGCCTGGGTTTGGTGCTAGACTTGAAGCAAGAGGACTCAGATACCAATAAGAATGTGAACAAGGAATGAAAAATAATCAAAATTAGATCAATGAGAATATGATTCCTCAAGATGATTATGAATCTTTGACTTATGAGGAAGTCAAAGAATAGTTTGAATCTAAGAAAAAGGAGAGGAAGGAACAAGAAAAAGACCAGATGATAAAAGCAATGAAAGAATTTGAATTATAGAAAGCTCATAATACTGTTTAGACAACCGGCTGCCCCCAAAGTATGTGCCACCTCATAAGCAGGGTAATCATGGTGCAGGGACTTCTGATCCTCCAAGGATTCATCACCATCAAGTAGGAAATCAATACAAATAGCCAAATCATCCACCTCACATCCCTACTCAGCATACAAATATGCAGCCACCTCATGGTCAACATTATATCCCAGAACATAATACTCAATGCAATAAACCTATGTACCAATATTAGTATCCACCGAACCCTCCCCCTCATCAGTATACAACAATGATCAAATAGTTTGATTTGGCAAGGTTTCATTTATACCCTTACCCTATGGATGGAAGTTGGAGAGGACTAGTGCCTAAGTTTATAGGGAGTAGTGCAATTTCTGTTGAAGACCACTTAAGGAGTTTCAATGCCTTCATTCAGGATTTGGATGTTCCTTATGAAGATTTACATATGAGGTTATTCATGATGTCGCTTACTAAAGAAGCCAGAGATTGGTTCAATAGCCTAGCAACAACCTCTATTGATTCTCTCCAAACATTTCAAGACAAATTCTTAGAGCAATATGGGAATCAAAGTGCACCTGATGCTGCTCTTCATGAATTGATGCAAATTCAAAAAAATCAAAATGACTCAATTTTTGATTTCAATTGAAGATTCAACAAGTCGCAGACTAAAATACCTCCTAGATCAAGGTTGTCATATTCTATAGCATTGAGTGTTTATTTGAATGCATTTGATGCTAAAACAAGGTATGAACTGAGAAATAGGTTCCCAAGGGACTTAGCTAAAGCTCAAAAGATAGCACTAACAATTGAAAACAACAGGAAGGTTGCTGGTATAATCAATAAAAGAGACAACCCTAGGGATCCTCCATAAAGCAATAATTATCAATACAGATAGGAGAATACATACAAGAATGAAAGGTTGAGGTTGCATGACATGCCTTATAATACAAAATGGAAGGATGGAAAATCTATAACAGTTAGGCCTAGAAACAAAGAAACTTCTGATCCATTGAGGTAGAAAGGAACATATATGGTGAATAACAATTATTTCTGTGAAGCTTGTGATAAGCCACATTCCCTAGACTATTGTGTTGTAGCCCAAAGGATGCAAGAAGAGGGAATGTTGATGGAAAACAATGGAGAAGATCACACAATGCATTTGACTTCAAATACCATTCACCATGTTGTGGAGAGGTACTCATCTTCAAAGGATGAAGGTTATGAGTATGATGTTTCAAATAAAAAATATAATGTCCATATGGCTGAACAGTAGGTCCTTTGTAATTCTAAAGAAGATTATATAGAACCACTTTCTGTTGAGGTGCCTACTCAATGTAGTATGACGAGACTCACTAAAGATGAAATAGAGAGACTAATTGTTGTTGTAGTTGAAGAAGCAAAGAGTAAGTACTGGTTAAGAAACAGGATAGTAAATGAGAGGGAAGGTGTTCCTAAGGGAATCTTTATGAAAGATCAGAAGGTGACTCAAGGAACTGTGAAGAAGCCAGAAAATAAATAACATGATAAACATGAACAAAAGCTTGTCCAAAAGCAGGAAGTGAAGCAATTACACAAAGAGACAGGTCATCCCACAATAGTGGTTTACAATTTTTGGCCAAATTGGACATTGAAATAAAAAAATTTAACTAATCTTCACTTTCGGACACCTATAACGGCTAAATCGTGAGGAATTTGAAGATGATGCAAACTAGAGTTTCTTGAAATTTTGTCTATAGATTCTTTTTTTTTTCAATTTTTTTGAAATAATATTGCACTTGTTTTTCCATCTCCCTCGAAAACTAGTTTTTTTTAGAAAACAACATTTTTAAAAAGTGACACTCACCATATAACACAATTTTTTTTCCATGAAGGATAAAATTATAATTCTTTCGAATTTAAATTCTTAACTCTGATATCTAGTGCTTCCACTTGGTTAGATAGTTTTTTATTGAATATTTTTTCTTTAATCATGTTTTGAATTCAAACCAATTATAATTCAGACATAGCGTGACCATATAACGTGTAACTTTTTTTGTATGTATCAATTTTTTTTTCTTTGTTGGATCAAGAACTTCAATATATGGTGCACTAGTATTTTTATTTATTTTTAATAATATGCTATTTTTACACATGTGTAGAATAGAGAGCTTGATTTTTGGTGAAAATCCTATATTCATGAAAAAAATAAATAAACATAATAATAAAATTTAAATTTATTTAAAATTATACTTTTTGGGAAGCTTATAATAAGGACTACATACTTGCAAAAAAAAAAAATTAATGAATTCATTTGATTCTCCAAAAGGTAAATCAAAAGTGGTTTTTTATTAGCATTTTGATAGGTGTAAAGGAGACTCTCTTATAGGTATGGTTTAAAACTAGCGAGGTTCTATCTAGGGGGTTTGATTTAAGGTAGTTTCATCAAACCCTCTTCAATTGAAATTATTTAAATGGAACCTTTTAAGGCTTAAATCATTAATTTTTCTAAAAATATGTGATTTCAGCAAAAATCAGTTCCTCCCAAAAATTGTAAACCATCTTTGTGGGATCAATGCAAAAAGCTAGACCAGCCTAGTAGAAGAGAGAAGGAAGAAAACAAAGGAGAAATGCTAAAACAAAAGAAGATTGTTAAGATGGAGGGCTCTTCTTTTGACTTCACTCAGGCATTATCTCAGGTAAAAATGTTTGTTCCACTACTTGAAATGATGAAAATTAAGGAATACAGAGATAGTGTTGTTCAATTGATAACAAATGGAAATGAAAAACATATAAATTTTGAAAATAGAGTATTTATTAAAACAGTAAATAAGCAGGAGAAAGTAAATATCCTAGAAGTCTGCTTCAATGATATATTAACAACTCCCCCTCAAGTTGATCATTTTGCACTACATTACATATAAATAACAAACTATTGAGGAATTGCATGATAGACTCTAGTGCCACTATAAACATTATGCCAGTAGGAGTTATGAAGCAGCTTGGCATGTGGGTTGATACATATGAAGGGAAGTTTTATGCAATGGATAACATACCTGTTCCTGTTGTAGGCATTATTAGAGATGTTGAAGTTAAGCTGGCTACTTATCCATAGGTGGCATATAATATAGATATCATAGTAATTGACACCCCTCCTCAATTTGGGATTCTTTTAGCAAGACAGTGGACAATAGTAGTTGGGGGAAATTTCCAATTTGATTTGTCTTATGCTACTATTCTAGTGAATGGTCAAGAATTCAAGTTGTATAGGGAGCCAAGAATGAACTAGCTTATGGACTATGTACCATAAGATCAGATCAATTGTTTTTGTGATGTCGATCTTGGAAGTTTTAAGATAGAATTTTCCCAACTAGAGTTAGTCAATACTAACCCAATTGAAAAACATGCATCACAAAATTGCAAAGGAGTGTGGAAGATGTACTTTGACAGAGCATGCATCCAAGAGGGCAATGGAGCTAGGATTGTATTTTTTTCCTAAAAGTATTACATTTAAATATTCATTTCTATTAGCATTTGAATGTACAAACAATGTGGCAGAATATGAAGCTTTCTTAACAGTCTTGAACATATCTGTGAAACATAAAATCAAGTTGCTAGTTTTTCTTGGGGATTTTGAGTTGGTTGTTTCAAAAATTAAGTCAAAGTATGTAGCAAAGAACAAAAGATTGAAACAATATAGGAATGTTGTTTGGGACACAATTGAGTTCAATGATGCCTTCTCGATTGAGTGGATTGATAGATCAAAGAACATAATGGCTGATTTTTTAGTGAATGTGGCACTGAAAAGAGATGATATTACATTGGTTGAGGTATCACAGATTGAGTTCAAGATAAGGTCTACTATTCCTGATAACATTTATAGCTGGGAGGTCTTCAATGATGATACTAAACTTTTGAAATTCCTCCATTGTATAGATCAATATGAAGCCCAAGAAATTGACTTCAATGTTTTTGTTGAAGAAGTGGATGGAAAGAAAACAATATTTGGAAAGATCTTACAGCTCAAAACAAATAATCTTCCTAAGGGCTTAGTGGCATAAGAGAGGGTGTATGATGGAAATGATTAGTCCTTCATGAAACAAAAACCAGTCAAAAGGGAAGATGTTGAAGATATTAACTTGGGGATTGAGATGGAACCAAGAAGGGTGTACATAGGAAAGAAGATAAGCCCTAAAATTAGAAGAATTTGATAGAGCTGCTAAGAAAGTATAAGCATGTGTTTGCTTGGTCTTACGAAGATCTAAAAGCATATAGGGAAGATTTATTTCAACATGAAATACCATTGAAGCCAGATGCTAAGCCATTCAGACAAAAGCAAAGACCCATAAATCAAACATTGGAGCCTAAAATGGAAGAAGAATTGACAAAGCTCAGAGATGGGGGAATAATCAAACCAATCAGGCACTGAACATGGGTCTCAAACTTGGTCCCTATGAGGAAGAAAAATAGAGACATCATACCATTTGTAGACTTCAGGAATTTGAATGTGGCATCTCTCAAGGACAATTATCCTCTACCAAATATGGAGGCTATATTACATATGGTGACAAGATGCGAGTTGTTTTCTATGATAGATGGGTTTTTAGGGTATAACCAAGTTAAAGTTAAAGAATTTGAGCAATATAAGACAACATTTACAACTCCTTGGGGAACATATGTATACATAAGAATGTCATTTGGTCTCACTAATGTAGGAGCGATTTTCCAAAGAGCTATGGACATGGAATTTGCAGATTTGATCAATGTTATCATGGTGGTGTACCATGATGACCTGACTGCTTATTCAAAGAAGGCTGAAGATCATGTACAACATCTAAAGAAGGTATTTATCAAAGGCCTAGAATATGGTATCAGCTTAAACCCTAGGAAGTGTCATTTTACAGTCACAAAAGGTAAGCTCTTGGGACATATTGTTTCAAAAGAGGGGATTAGGATAGACCTTGAGAGAGTTGAAGCTATTGACAAAATTCTTGTTCCCAAAACTATTAAGGCTATACAATCATTCTTTAGAAAAGATTAATTTTGTTAGGAGATTTGTTTCTAAATTTTTTGAGATTATTACACCCATATCAAAAATGATGAAGAAAGGACAAAAAATGGAGTGGACTATAGAAGCCTTGGAAGCTTTTATATCCATCAAAAGGGCCATCAAGGAGTCTCCTGTCCTTAAATCTCTAGATTCTCCAAAGCCTTTTTAGATATTTTTGTTTGCTTCAATGCACACTATTACTGTTGTTATGTTACAGAATAATGAGGATGGTCATGAACAACCTTTGTCTTTCTTCAGTAAGTCATTACAAGGGTCTAAATTGAAATATGATATAATGGAAAAACATTCTTTTGCATTAGTGAAAGCTACAAAATCTTTCAGGCCATATCTTATTGGAGAAAGGGTGGTGGCCTATGTCCCTCATGCAGCTGTTAAAGATATTCAAACACAATATGAAGTAACAGGAAAAAAGATGCAAGTGGATTAACAAGATCCAAGAGTTTTACATGGAGATACAAATTATGAAACTAGCGAGAGGCCAAGGCTTGGCTAGCTTGATGGCAGAATCAAATATTGAAGTATATCAAGTTTGTAATGTAGAAGAAGGGATTGCAATTGCGAGCATTGAGCACACTCCTTCGTATACAGATATCATGCATTACCTTGAGTACATGAAGTGTCTAGAGGAATTGAGTGATAGCCAGAAAAGAACTTTGAAGTTGTAGGCATCTAAATATGTTCTCATGAATGGAGATCTATTTTGGAAAAATAGGGATGGTGTACTATTGTTATGTTTGGATGAGTCACAAGCTAGACATGTCTTAAGTGAAATGCATGAAGGAGTTTGTGGAGGAAATTACTCAGCAAAAAAAACTACACACAAAATTCTCAAGGCAGGTTACTACTAGCCTAGGGTTTTTAATGATTTTTCACACATGTAAAAAAATGTGAAGCCTACTAGAAGTTCTCTAGAAAAATGAAGTATCAAGGAGCTTTTCCACTTTGACCCTTGTAAGATGATGCCCCTTTTCATCAACAGGGAATTGATTTCATTGGAGAGATACAATAAAAATCAAGTGGAGGACACAAGTAGATACTGGTTGCCACTAATTATTTTACCAAATGGGTAGAAGCAATCCCAACTAAATAGGCTACAAGTAAAGTGGTGAAAATTTTCCTAATGGACAACATTATCACCATATTTGGTACACCACTGAGGTTAATCACAAATAATGGGATGTGTTCTAGGTCAAATGAATTCAGAAGCTTATATGACATATATGGCATTACTATTTCTTATGCAACTCCTTATCATCCACAAGCCAATGGTCAAGTAGAGGCTAGCAACAAGAGTCTTTTGAAGATTATAAGGAGGATGTTAGGTCAGCATAAGAAGGCTTGGGATTCAAAATTAAAATTGGCTGTGTGGGCTGATAGGATTACGGTGAAAAGAGCAATTGGAAAATCCCCATTTGAATTGGTGTATGGAGTACAAGCCAGGATGCCTTTGCAGAATTTTTTACCAATCTACAAGTTTTTCCTTCAGGAAGATTTGGATATTCTTGAACCTATGGAGGAAAGAATGGAGCAACTAACTAAACTTGATGAAATAAGGAGAGTTTCCCAAAACCAAAACATGAAGTTACAGACATAGATGAAATATCTATTTGACAAGAAGGAAAAGTATATAAAATTTGAAGACAATGACTTGGTGTTGATGTGGAATGCAAGGTGTCAGGAGAAGGGCAAGCATGGTAAGTTTGAAGCTTTGTTGCTGGGACCTTTTGTTGTTGTTGGGAAGAGAGGTGAAGATTCATATTATCTATAGAATATGGCTGGTGAAGACCAGGAGTTTCTTGTTCATGGGCAATTCTTCAAGAATTTTTTCTCTTGAGCAACACAGAGGATTAAGGGTTGCCAGTGCATCGACAACTCTTGATGGTCCTCTTTCAAATTATTTTCCATTCACAATAGTTTAGGGTTTTGTTCATCTCCATTCTGCATTCACTTTCCTTTCATTCCATCATGCTACATGTCCATTTCTATTTTTCTCATTGCTCATCATTTTGTTTCTAGTCTGCTCACCCAAAGATTCGGATCCTTGTAATGATCTTATTATCATTCATCCCCAGATGGAGCCACCATTGGAATTGTAAAAATCTAATGATTTTACATCTTCTTTGCATTCATAATTTTCCAAATAAGTCCCACCATGAGCACATTTTCTCCATATTTTTCCTTATAGCCCTATAAAATCCATTGAGTCTACATTTTTCACATTACAGTTCCATTTCGGCATGAGATTTTTAGGGTCTTCCTGACCCATAATGCATTTTTACTAATATATGTTTGTTGTAGGAATATCAGCATGACTTCTTCATTATCACAGTGATCAGCATTCACCTATGGGTATGTATCAGCATGACATACATATGGTTTTGGTGATAGAGGAAAGTTCCTATCTGCAGGAGTATCTTTCATTGTGGTAAGGTCTCCCTAAATAGGTTGGGTCTCACTGACTAATGCTTGGGGAGGTTCATCGGTGGGAGTTAGGTTGTAAGGGTAATGTCTTATCTAATTTAAAATGTCTCATTGACTAGCACATTATGGGATCACTTTGGCCAAACATCGGTGAGAGAACTTTTCTTCACAGTGAGGTCTCAATGACTTTGTTGGGTCTCGCTGACAAAAGTTTTTTATCAAGGAGTTATTGGGATGAGTCTCACCGAATAGCACACTGAGCAAGCACATCAGACAAGCTAAGTGGTCTCGAAGTGAGCTCTCAAAAACTACGTTGGGTCTTTGCAACATAACACAAAAGGTTTCTCTCAAAAGGTTCATCAATGAGAAAATTTTCTATCGGTGCGAGGTCTCACTGATAAGGCACAAAATGACTTTGTCAGTATGAGAATTGAATTCTCTTAGCGATCTAAAGTGAGCTCAAGGTGTTTCGATAAGAAAAGGGTATAACTTATGAGATTTCTCCCTAATTTTGATAGGTTACAGTGGCACACAAGATGGATGAAGACTTTCAATGGAACATAATGTGGCCTACAAGACATCTCCCTAACTATGATTTGTTATAGTGACCCACATGAGATAAAAGGATATGTCAGCAAGAGAACCCTTATGTCATGGTGACCAAAATATATCATGAGGGCTCTCGATGAAATGTGAAGTGATCTGTGTGACCTCTCTCTGATATCATAAAGTCACATCGATACACAAAAAATAAAGGAACTCTCAGTGAAACATGAAGTGATCTATCTAGAGTCTACCCATTATCAGAAGGTTACGGTGATAGTGAATGAAACAAAAGGACATCGGTAAGAGATATCATTGTGTCTCAGTGAATGGAAAATGCATAAAGAAAAACATAATCTATAACACATTTTGTAGACTATATGATATCTCCCCGACAATAAGATGTCATAGCGAAACCCAAAGAACTAAGGGACGACTGACGATGATACAATTGCTTTCAGCATGACCATGAAATGTCTTGATGACTATTTCAGTGATGATTAACAAAAACTCAGTTACTGTGGCTGACATGAGATTTGCCTGAATATAGCAGTAGGCCAACAAGGGATCTTGTGGATGAGTTTTTCTGATGCTAGTGTATAAATATTCATTTTGTGGTTGTAAAATGATCACGAGCTATTAGATTTTTAATATATAGTAGGTAGATGATGGATACAGTAGAATAAACATTCTTAGATTAGAGACTATGATGCATGATTTCAAATGGAGGTATTTATGAAAGTCAATTGATGTTATTGCACATTTCTGGTGTCAATTGTTTGTTGAATTTAATGAAAGTATTGCTAAGTTGTCTCCAAGATGGATGCTTTCTGGTTATTTAAATTGATATAATAAGTTTATACTCAGTTCATTTGTGCACATTTGTTGTATATGTGTGATTAATTGATTGGTTCTTTCAAGCAAATATTAAATCCTTTTAGTTGATCACAGTAATCAGAGATAATCATTTGGATAATTAAAGTAGAGCTTAGCAGTCACAGTCTTGCATAGAGATAGAGATAGAGAGAGGAAAAGAGACATAGATATAGAGGTCTATAAAGAGGGGGAAGGTGAGAGCTGAATTGATAGAGAGAGGGGGACATGTCTAGAGATAGAGGGAGAGGTAAATATAGGTAGAGATAAATATATAGTGAGAGAGGAAGAGGGAGATAAATATATAGAGAGATAGAAGTAGAGGGAGAGATAGGGAGATAGTGGGGAAGAGATAGAGAGATAAACAGATAGAAAAATAGAGAGAGCTAGAGATGGAGAGAGGAAGAGAGAAATAGGGCAGATAGATAGATAGATAGAGAGAGAGATATGGGAAGAGAAATGGGGAGAGAGATAGAGATATAAAGATAGATAAGGGCCTGATAGGGAGGAAGTGAGGAAGGGATATATGGGGAGAGATAGAGGGGGGGATAAAGAGGGATAAAGAGAAAGGGAGAGTGATAGGTATAGGGAGAGATAGAGATGAGGGGGAGAGATGGAGAGAGATAAGCAGGGGAGGGAGAAAGAAAGAGGGAAGAGGGGTAAAGGGAGTGAGAAAGAAGAGGGGAGGAAGAGGGAGAGAAAGAGAAGAGGTTGATATAGAGAGATAGAAGGGGATAGGGAAATAGATAGAGAGATAGGGAGGTAGATAGAAGGACAGAGATATATATAGAGAGAGAGATAGAGTTAGTGAAAGATATGGATAGAAAGAGATAGAGAGGAATGAGAGGGAGATAGAGAGAAATATGGAGTAGGAGAGATGGATTGAAAGAGGGAGATATAGGTATATTAGAATGTGAAGAAAGTTACATTATCCAATGGGTAAACTAATGAGGTCTTAAAGTGTTCAATGGGTACATTGAAGAGGTCATATAGTGTGCAATGGGTACACTAAAGAGGTCTTAGAGTTTTCAATAGGCTTCCTTAATTTAAAATGGAATGCTACCTTACGCATAACTCTCCAAGACACATACCATGCTTAGATTATTGGCATGAGTCAACTAATCAAAAGTTAGTCTCTTTTCTCTATCTTGCTTTCTCTTTGTGTCTCTTATATTTTTCTCTCTCATGCTCTATATCTCTCACTTTCTATATATATCTATCCCTTTTTATCTCTCCATTTCTTTCCTTCTTTATATTTTTCTACCTATCTCTCTCACTATTTATCTATCTAAATCTATCTTTCTCCCATTATCTATCTTTTGAATTTCTCTCTATTTAATATATGCCTCCCTATATAGAGAGTTGTCTCCCCTTCTATCTCTCTTTTTCGTCTTCTCTTTATGAAATTCAAGTTAAACTATTAGATTTATTATTGGTTATATAAAATAAATATTTTATATATTGTATTATATTTATATTTAATAATTTATGATATAAAATATAATATATAATAAGAAATATTCCATATTATATTAAAAGTAAATTTATATATCATATAATAATAATAAATTGTGTGATGCAACACAATGGCTTCTACATCATCTAACCTATGAAGATGTTTTTAACTATACACAATAACTACATGTGTGACAAATAATTTTTATTATAAACTCCATATTTTTGAAAGTAAAAATAATAAAAATAAATATATTTTAAAATACATTATTAATCAAATTTTTAAAATAATTTAAATAGTTATTGTTCCATTAAAACATAGTCTATTTTTGTAGGTTTTCAATTAAATAAAATTTCAATACATAATTTATACAACTATATATTATAATTTCAATTTTTAAGAAACACAATTTTATTGTTTTAATATAAATTTATTATTATTATATATACTAAAACCAAATTATAATTAGCTTAATTTATAATTAATTAGATTATTATTAAAAAAATAAATAAATAACAATAACGAGCATACCTTTAAATATAAAGAAATTAATTTTATGTATACACATCTAAATTTAAATGAACCTAATTGTAAACATCCTTAACTCACTACTCATAATTCACTTTTTTCAAATATAAATCTATTAAACAAGTGACAAAGGCATGAAGTGAGGCCAACTGCATTATGCATATGACCTCCTATCATAATAATAATTTTTTAGGTACTTGTTCCACCATTTTCCTCCTCTACTATTGAAGTGACTCCCACTCCAAATGCCACATAATACTTCACTTGTGATTGTCTAGTAGGAAATATTATTTTTAAGTGTATTTCATGGGTACATGTCTATTCTATTTAAAGCAGTCTCCAAGGAGAGTAATGTCCATAGAAATTTAATGGTAAATAATGAATGAAAATATACAAACACTAAAAAGAATGGGGTAGATATTTTGTATCATCTTGCATCCTTTCTAAAATGAATTGAATCGTTGATTGTGAAAGTTAGCTAGTAAGGTTCATTTCAGAAACACCTTAAACATAAAAAATAATATCTTATTTAAATTAAATAATCAGCAACAATAATAAATGGAGAACTAATGGGAAGGTTACAGTGGCTACTCTTCCTAGAGGTTTCTTTGCCTTTGAGTTCACCTACAAGGAGCATATTTTGGTTGTGGGGAGTGGTGGACCTTGGGTCATTGGAAAATCTTCCCTGGCCCTCAGGAAGTGGACCTCTCATCTAGATCTCTTTGACTCTAATTTTGAGAATTTTCTAGTTTGGGCTAGACTCCCTAGTCTCCCTCTAAAATACTAGAATGAGGAAATTTTCAATGAAATTGCTAGTTCATTTGGAGAGCTCCTGTCTATTGACCCTATGACAATAGCTAGAAAGTGATCGGTGTTTGCTTGAATTTGTGTGGGAGTTTCATAGAATGCTGACCTTCCTTCTTCAATAGATATTCAATCCAAGTTGGGAACTTGGATGCAAACTATAGAGTTTGAGTCCATTCCCTTTGCCTACTTTAAATGTAGAAAAATGGGGCATTGGGCTAAGAAATGTCCATTAAATGCCAATAAAGAAAGAAAAACCACCAGTCCAATCCTAAGACTGTTTAGAGAAAGAAATATGATGTGGAAGGACAAGCAAACAATACCAACACCCTCAATGAGGAGGATGGAAGGAAACATGAAAATTAGAGGAATGCCTTTGACCTTAATGCTGAAACAAAACCTAAGGATCCTAATGAGCAAAAGAATCACCAAATAGGGGTAGAAGATAATGTTGGTCCTAAAGAAGTTGATTAAAAAATATTGGAGAGTGCAGAGGAAGGTAAGAGGGATGAGGAATTTTTTCCCTCTACCCTTAATATCTTATTAGAAGGTAAAGAAAATGGGTTTCCTAGATTGGAGGACATTCCTATCTAGGGTTTATCTTTGGATATTGGTATTCCTATCCTGAATACTACATCTAATGAATGCTCCCCTTCAAGTGACTCTTAAACTCAGGGAAAATTCAACCCTAGATTTTGTTAAGGATACATGTAAGGATCTAAGCCAGAACACCAAACTTTTGAGTGATAATCTAAGTTAGCTTAGGAATGGCCAGATGGATACCATCCTTTGGGAGCAAAGAAGAATGTATGATAAGGAATGGGAATTTGGAAAAGAGATGGAGAGCCAAGAAGATACTAATTGGGAAGATGTCCTCTCTCACTCTAAGAAAAAGAAAGAGAAAAGCAAGCATCATAATACTTTGAGTGGAGTTGTTACTAGAACTAGAGCAAAGGTAGATTATGGAGCTACTAAGCCTAGCCAAAGCAAAAGATTGGGAAAATGGAAAAGAGAGCATGAAAGATTTTAGGATATAGTGGATGGTGTTCAAAAGACCATTTCGAAGATTCTCCAATCCCTTGGTAAGATATGAAGATAATTTCTTGGAATATAAGAGGGCTCAATAGCCTTCACAAGAGGGATGTTTTACACAATTTTGTTAGGGATCATAAACTAGATATTCTCCTCATCCAAGAGACTAAAATTTCTAAAGAAAAGGTAGAGAAGATCAAAATGTTTTAGAATTGTGGGATCCAAAGAAATAGTTCAGATGGTGCATTAGGAGGTATTGCTACCTTTTGAAACTAGAACCTCATTAAATGGGAACCTTTGCTGGAGAGCAATAATCACATAGCTACCAAATTTACACATACCAGAGACAACTTTAGCTGGATTTAGTTGAATATCTATGCTCCCAATGGGAAAGGAGCTAGAAAATATTTGTGGACTGAGCTCTCTACTTTTCACAATTTTTTTTATAATGACCACTGGGTAGTAATGGGTGATTTTAATACTCCCCTTCTAAATGAGAAGAAATTTGGAGGCTCTTAGGTGAATCAAGAGAGTAAATTTGATCTTTTTTACTTCATCAACAATAAGGAGCTAATTGACATGGACTTGTAAGGGGATCAGTATACTTGGTCAAATAGAAGAGTTTGTAAGGAACTTATTCAAGTAAGGTTAGACAGAAGTGTAATTTCAAATCAGTGGCTTTTAAGCTATTTTTTTTCTCTTAAAGCACTCTTTACAGTAGGTTCATATCACTTTCCCATAAGTTTTGTGGTGGATCCTATAAAGGTGAAGAAAAATATCCCTTTATATTTAAGATAGTGTGGTTGTCCCATCGCCTTATTTTTTATGAAATCAAGAAATGGTGGAATATTGATGTTTTGGGTTCTAATATGTTCAAAATTGCTAAAATTTGAGAGAAGTCAAACAAAATTTAAGAAGATGGAATAAAGAATCCTTTGGAAAAAATTTTGGTATTAAACTAAAACTTCAAATGGAGCTTGCAAAGGTCCAAGAAAAATTCCAAAAGGAAGGATAAATTGAAAACAATAAGGATAAAGAAAATGAGTTGCTAGTGAAATTGCATGACATAATAGCAAAAGAGGACGAGTTCTGGTGGGAGAGATCGAGGGTGTTGTGGCTTTTAGCTAGAGATAGAAATACAAGGTACTTTCATTTATTTGGTTCTAAACATAGGGCTTCCAATAGAATCTCTTTCATAGAAGTTAATGGTATGAGATTTGGGGAAGAGGAAGACATCAAAAAGAAAATTGTCCTCTTCTATAACAACCTTCTTTTAGTGAAAAGGGGAAATCAATCAAAATGACCAAGACTTTTTAGTAGAGGTTATCCCTAAGGTTGTTGATAGGGATGATAATGAAAATCTTGTGGCTATCCCCTCTAAGGAGGAAATTAGGAAAGTTTTCTTTTCTTTTGAAGGAAACAATGCCCCCGAGCCTGATGGATTTCCTATGTTCTTTTTTCAATGGTTTTGGGATATTGTTAAAAATTATGTTGTGAATGTTGTAAAGGAATTCTTTGGATCCAAAAGTCTCCTTAAGGAACTAAATGCTAATTTGTTGGTCCTTATTCCTAACAAACTAGGGGTAATGGAGTTTGAGGCGTTTAGACCCATTAGTCTTTGCAATTCTCTCTATAAAATTATACCAAAGGTTTTCACTTCAAGGATCCTTTCTATCCTTCCTTTGTTGATTTCCCCTCAGCAGAATGGTTTTGTTCTTGGAAGGAAAATCTTAGATTATATAGTCATAGTCCATGAGAATATTCATTCACTTGTGGAATCTAAAAATGAAGGGTTGCTTCTTAAGCTAGATATATCCAAAGCCTATGACCATATTGATTGGGTGTTTTTATTCAAAATTCTAAGGGGGTTTGGTTTTAGTAGAAGATTCATTCAATTGTGAATCAGTTGGTTACTATGATTTCCACATCTATTATTGTGAATGGATTTCCTTCTAGATTCTTTCAAAATTCAAGAGGTTTAAAACAAGGTGACCCTATCTCACCTATTCTTTCTACTATAATTGTTGAAAGCTTGGGAAGGAACCTTAAGAGATTGACTAAACAAAGGTATCTTGTTGGTCTTAATCCTTCTTCCACTAATCTGATATGTTCTCACCAACAATTTTTTGGTGACACTATCTTAATGGGAAGATCTACAGTGAATGAAGCTAAAACATTAAAAAAAATTAGACATGTATGAGAAGGAAACTAGGTAGATGGTCAACAGATAGAAGAGTTTCCTTTTATTCTTCAATACACTTGAGCATAGACAAGTCAAGATTGCAAGAATCCTTGGTTACAAAGTGGAATCCGTACCTTCTTCTTATCTAGGACTTCTGGTATGCCTTAAATCTCTAGAATCCTTTTGGTGTTCATTGGTTGATAGGTTTAGAAAGAAGTTGGTAGGTTGGAAATGAGCTCTTTTGAGCCAAGCTAGAAAAATTCAACTTCTTAAAGCTTCTCTTTAGAACCTCCTAGTTTATGCTTTAAGCCTTTTCAAAATTCTTGCTAAATATGTTGAGGCCATTGAAAAGATCCAAAAAAATTCCTTTGGTCTAGAGTGGAGGAAAGAAAGAGAATGCCTCTTATAGGGTGGGATTTGGTTTGCAGACCGAAAACCTTTAGGGGTTTACATCTTGGAGATCTTTCTCGTCTAGTGGAGAATGGAAAGATATTCTAAGAAGTAAATATATGGATGGCCGTATGTCACTTATAGCTTTGTTAGACTCTCCTATCCTCCCTTGTGGCTCAACTTGCTGGAATGAAATGATCGCTGGTAGAAAATGTTTGGAATTAGGGATAGGATGGCACATTAGAAGTGTCAATCAAGCCATATTTTGGGAGGATAAATGGCTTTTTAAGGAACCCCTTATCAGAATTAAAAGATTCAATAGATGGGAAGAGCTTTAGAAAGCTGCTTTTGGGGAGCTTGTCAAAGATTATTGGTATGAAGGAGACTAGGTGAACTTATGTGTGATTAGTCAAGAGTTGGCTTAGCTTCAATCCTCCTTAAAGGCTGTTAGTTTGGGACAAACTCAACAAGATGATATTCTTGTTTGGATGGAAAACCCTTTGGGTAACTACTCTGTCTCTTCAGTTGTCTCTTTGCTATCTCTTTCTCAAGCTCCCCTCCCTTTTGGTCAAAATAATGGATTAAACACTTGACTCCTAAATTCAATACCTTCTTTCGGATTATGCTTCAACATAAGGTGCTCACGGTGGACAATCTTTGTAAATGGGGATTTTAAATCCTCAACAAATGTTACCTCTACAAGAGTCAGGAATTGTCAACCAACCACCTGTTTCTCCACTATTTGTTTGTTTCCTTAATTTTGGGAAAATTATTAGCCCTCTAGAATATCTCTTGGGTGCTCCCCCAGACTATTGAAGATTTCTTTTTACAATGAAAATACCCCACATAAAATCCTTTCATTCGAAGGTTATGGACATTCATATTCCCTTTTGTTGTTTGGGGAGTGTGGAAAGAATGTAATAATAGACTTTTCAAGGACAAGGAGATGAAAAAGAATAATTTCTTTGACAAAAAATTTAGGCATATAAAGGAAAAATTCAATGTGATTCCTAAAAAATCTTTTAACCTTGAAGCAGTGGTGTGCACTCCCTATGATTTTATGATAGCTAAGGATTGGAATATTAAAGTGGAAATTTCTTTACCTTCCAAGCTAGCCAAGAAAAGTAGGGAGGGTGTGTGTTGGATCTTTTCTCCAAACAGTTGGTATAAGGCCAACTTTGATGGCACCACAAAGGGTAATCTGGGCCTGGCCTAAAGTGGAGGTGTGTTAAGGGATTCAAATGGTAATTTTATGCTAGTTGTGGCCATATCCCTAGGTCATAAAACTCACCATATGGTGGAAGCTATAGGATTTTTTCAAGTTTTAAAGTTATCTCATAATTTGAATATAAAAAATTTATGGCTAGAAGGGGATTCTAAGAATATCATTGATTGTCTCTTAGGAAGAACCCCACCCTCTTGGTCGATAAAGAATTGGATTGATGAAGCAAAGTCTATTCTAGACAATTTTGAAAAAGTAAAAGTTTCACATGTCTATAGGGAAGCCAACAATGTGGCAGATTACTTTGTGAATGAAGAGGTTAGGAAGCAAGGATTGAACACGTGGCATAATTGTAGGGAGTTGAGAACTAAAGGCAAGGAATTACTAGATTATAATGTTACACATTGGAAAGAAGCAAATATACTTAATGATTAAAGGGAAAGGATCCAAGTACATCAAAATCAAGATATTTTATGGGTCGCATCATATTACTTAGATGGGAAGAAAAAACAACACACTTTGTGGGTGCATTGGAAAAGTTGTGTAATTCTACAACAACTGCTCAACAGTAGTAGAGTCTATAGAAAGTTGAAAACAAAAATGGAGGGGATAGGAAAAGAGTTGAGTCAAAGAGCTATGAGGTGCACATGATGAATGATAAGGTCTGGAAGTAGATTGTAAGAGGTGGGATAGTTCCATTTCTGGAAAAACTTGATGGGCAGGTGATACTATGGCCACAGACTACTTCAAGAAGAACTGAAACAATGGAAAAATAATTCTTTTTAGGAGAGAGATGAATTTGGATGAGCAAATTATAGGGGAGGTTACTGGAATGTCCACTAAGGGTGTGAAGCTTTATAATGATAGAAGATTTTTTGATGAGGTGGTCATTAGATTTCCTAAGAAGGATAAGGAGAAATTGAAACTGGTTAAAATTTACAACAACTATTTCAGAATTAACACCATGAAGGTGCTATGGAGAAAGGTGCTTGATGTTATAATGGAGTATATCACCTAGATGGGAGATTTACTAGAGTGTATGGTCATCATTCTTCCATTCTTAACCACTTCCACCATAAGGTACAAATTTCTCTGCCTCACTACCTATTATGTTCATTGAGTAATAGCCTAGAGGACCATAAGAAAAATCCCAACAGATATCCTATTCTTCATTCTATTTTTAATAGGTTAATATATGAACACTATCAAAGTACAACAACTTTATCCAAACCTGTTGCCTCCATGACATCTAAGGACTATGGTACAGATAGTGGGGGTTTGGAGAATCATCCTTACTAGGAGAGAATGGTTGAAGCCAACCCATCCTCTAAGATGTCTGGTAAGAAAACCCAACATAAAAAACCCCAGCTTGCAAAAGCTAACCTTAAGACCTACCCTGACTATCCTATCCCATTAAAGAACCCTATTCTCAAGGGCTCCCTTGCCAATAAGTTGGTTTCCTACTTTGTTGACTCCTTGGAAGACAAATCTAAGAACCCTGAAGCTAGCATAACTTTTGTGCCCTCCCCTCCTACTTCTTTTAGATTGGTTGGTACCAAACTCCCTAGCTCCCCCAACTCAGATGATGTTAACTTCATATTAGACTAGGTTTAGCATGGTGACATTCTTGCTTTTGCTAGAATTGACTTTAGTGATATCTTCAGGGTTTTGAAATGGGCCTATCAGAAAATTAATGATCTTAATCAAAGAAATAGGGCTCTATATAGTAAGTCGGAAGAGTTGGAATTAAAGTCGATTGCTCTCACAATGGAAAAGGGAAACAAGAAAAGAATAGTACTGGCATGGGAGAAGGTGACATTAAGGATAAGTACAAGTCTCTGGAAGCCGAAATGGTCAAAATTAAAAACAACATAAAAATTGTTGTGGAACAAAACCATAAAATGGCTAGGCACAATGCTATGTCTAAAAATCTAGAAAAAAATCAACCAGGTTCACTGGTGGTTGATCTGGAAGAGAACAAGGAAAGAAAGAACAAGGACCAAGGCATTTTAAAAATGACTCGTGCCAACCTTAAAAGGAAAGAACCCCCTACTACCTAGATGGTTCAAATCTTAAAGAGGGGGGTTCAGGATATGCACGAGCTAGAAGCTAAGATGATAGATTTATTAAAGACCCAAATTTAACTATTGTTGGAATTTTGTCTGGTTTTTTGGTTATGTGGCCTTTGCTGGCTCTTTTGGTGGTTGTGGACTTTTCTTCTTGTTGTTTTTATAGCCTTTCTACTTTTGGCATCTTTAATGATCTTATTTTTAGTTTCTAAACTTTGTGGTTTTGAGTCCCTATAAAACCTTTTTTTCCTCCTTCAAAAATAAATGAATTAAATATTTACTCTTTATTGTTATATTTTATACTTTTAAAACTTATCAATTAATATATTTTATCTACTACTATCATATTATTATTGTTTATATTAAACAAAATGAAAAATTATAAAAGAGAGTTATCTTTTAAACACACCTCTTCCCTAATCTCTTTTTATGAATTGTCATCGTAATTTTGTTATATCAATCTTGATAAAACCATATCTTGCAACATTTCCCTACTTTTTCAATTTTTTTATGGAAACCAAACTCCTTTTCATTGAATATCCCACACACAATATTTTTTATGTGCTAAAATTGGAACAAGATGGATGCCATTTTGCAAGTGAACAACAAGACAAACCATTCACATTATAAATGCTTAAAATAGAATTTTTTGAGCATTAAATCTAGCATTCATACAACTTTAATATCTTCATCTTTGTCTAATACTTCTCAATTAACCCCTATAAATATGTTCCTCTAATTTTAAACCAATAGACCACTAAACAAGAACAACTAGTGAACAAGGATACATTCATTATGTCCAATATGATAAAAAATAATCCTTCCAATGAAAATACTAATCCCACAAATTTTGTACCTTTCTATCTTTAAAATATATTATTTAGAAAAAAAAGTGTGGCATATATGATAAAGGGAACAAGGGACACCAAAGTCCATACAATTTTCACTAACCATGGAGGTGGTGTGATGACCATGTGTATCACTACTCCATAATATCTAATTATATTTGACGTATTATATAATTTAATTAATAAAATGAATATATATCAAATATTACATATAAAACAATTTATAAAATATTTAATAAATTTATTTATACATTTTTAATATATTAAAAAAATATTATATTATTGGGGTAGGGGGCCTAGCTCAATTGGCTAAAGCATCATGTTGTAGGCAAGAGGTCACAAAGTCTAGTCTCCCCCCAAACCTGTGGTATCGAAGGGCATGATGCGCTAGCACCACTGATCACATGAAAAAAAATTACTTATAGAAATCCCCACGATTCCTATAGTCTAAATAAATAAATAAAAATATATATTATTATTTTTAATAGTCAAATATTTAATTAAAAAAATTAAAAAATAAATGAAAAATAATATCTCATTCAAAGTAAATAATCAATAATAAATATTCACTTTTTATTTTTATATTTTTATTATCTTTTATTTCTAAACCTATTTCTTAATGTATTTTATTTATTATTACTATATGATTTTTATAATTAAAAAAAATCTTAAAATAGTAAAAATCCATTTAACCTACGTCTCTCTTCATCTCTTTTTATATCAATGTCATGATAGAGTTGTTGAATTAGTCTTCTAAAACCATGTCTTACAATATTTTCCTACTAACTTTTACGAATCATGGAATCCAAAAGCCTTTTCATCAAAGACTCCATACACATTACATTTTTATGCACTAAAATTGAAACAAGATGGATGCCAAAACCAATCTCAGCTTAATAAACGTCTCTTACAATTGAACGAAAAAGACAAAGCATTTACATTATAAATGCTTACAAACAAATTTTTTTGAAGCATAAAATCTGTCATTAATACACTTTTAATGTCTTCATCTTAGTCTAATACTCCTCAACTAATTCCCATAAATGTAGTTTTTTAACGTCGCCATTTGAAGAGTTTTCCCAATCCAGCGGATCAAGTAGAATGGACCACTCAACTAGCATATATTCAATATCTCTAACATGCCAATCCAGCGGATCAAGTAGAATGGACCACTAAACAAGCATATATTCAATATCTCTAACATGCCACAAAATATCCAGACAACGGCCATCAATGGAAATTGTAATACAATGGCAATTTTGTGAATTTCTGAGCTGAAAAGAAGGGCTTTGGAACGAACGCGCGCGACAGTTGCGGCTAAGGGAACAAGGCATACCAGAGTCCATAGAGTCCTTGCTAACCATGGAGATGGTGTGATAACTATGTGTACCGCTGCTCCAAATGCTATAAGCAGCGATATCAATGCTGACCACAATAAGCGAATACTGAATAAAACCTGGGGGCGGTCTTGCTGATCACCCTGCTCTGCATGCTGGACAAGAATAGCTGATAGAATAGAAGTACAAAACGAGAATGTGTCGCATATTAGAAACATATTGAAGAGAGGGGCATTAATGTATACAGCTTTTGGTTTCTCTGCTGGCTGTGTAAGTCCTCCTGGTAAAGTGAAGGCTGCTGTAAACGACACTGTGGCGATCAAAACCGCATTTATGGATACATTTTCGACTTTGATCCATTCCTTAGCAGGTGATTGATCCATCTTTTTTATATCTTCTAAAATATCTAGAGTCTGCAGCCCACCTTTGCTTTGAAGCACTTTTATGATCTGCACGAATGAGAATGTCTGTTAAAACAAAATCATAAAAAGAAAGCTGTTTAATAAAGTGTGAATGTACTTTTTGCATCACCATTTTGAATCATACTAATCATTGGATATTATTCGAAATATTAATATACAGATAGTAGAAACATACTAAATCATTCAATCCAATCACTTACACTCTGGTAAAGTGCTCCGTCTTTTTCAATATTGTCCACTGCCATGCGTAATGGAGTTCGTCCTTTGTTGTCGCGATGATTAAGCGACTTCCTTGACATTAATGATAACAACATAGATTTGAATTTGTAGATTTCAAGAATATTGACTGTTCGGGTAAGCCGTGTTGTATTTATCACAGCTACATGAAGAGGTTTTCTACCCTCATTGTCAACAGCTTCTATACAGTCTCTGCCATATTTTAATAGAATGCGCACTACATCATACCTTTCCCACTCCACTGCCATGTGAAGCGGGGTCTGTTTATTATTGTCCCGTTTGTAACACAAAGAATTGTCTTCTTCCAAAAGCAGCTGGGCGATCTGAACGGCTCCAGAATCACGTATCCAATTTACCCCCATAAAGCCAGAAACTGAGAAAGATAATACAAGCATGTGCATCACTGTTCTTCCACATCTATCTGCTTGTTTTGCCAGATTAGGCCTGTGTTTTAGAAGTTTCTCAACGACACCTGAACAATTTATAGCAGTGTGAACTAAGAAACAGCTAAAAAAAAATTATTCTAACTATAAGAATTAAGAAATATTGATTCTCACCTCATTATTTACCCGTATGTATTCCCACCTGTACGTAATTTTTTTATATTTCGAAGCTTTTCCTTGGCAATGTTTGTGGGCACATTCTGGTTAAGGATATTAATGTGGGGGCTACCGCCAACATAAAGAATTAGCACATTAACCACTACATAGGCATGATTGTTGCCCTTGCCTATTTGAAAATCATTGTTGGGCTCTTCACTTAGGACGGCTTCATGTCAACTATTAGTATGTTGATTATTTATAATTGTTAGGCTTTATTCAAATAATGAGTATGTTGAACATATAATTTATTAATGTTATTTAATGTGGCTATGTAGATAGGTAATTTGAATGTTGGGCATCTTTTTATGTTAATTTAATTTGGTTAGAAATTATTGATTTAACTATAAAAGTATATGGGTAATAACAATTTTGAATGGTGTATGGTAAGATGAAAAAATATTTAAAGAATTTGTATCATATATTTTAGTTTGTTAAGGGTGTATCATTTTCATTAAATTTCAAAGTAAATTTAGCGAGGTTAAATGATAAGAGATTATTATAGGATTATTGATGGCTTCTTTGGAAAGTTATCGTAAACTTACAGTAGAAGGAAACTTAATGATTGTGACAAATAGATTGAAAAAAGTTCATTGGTCTATTTGGAAGCTAAATTTCCTTCTAAAGGAGGATTTAGTTTTTTTGCGAGTCTTTTGAAAGTGTTCTATTTTTCCATTAAAGGGTGTGGTATCTTGGGGTGTCACTATGGTACCATGGCCTTATCCAATAGAAAATAGAGTCCAAAATAAATCCTTATACAAAATGAGTCTAAAAGACATTACAATATGCTATAATGATAGTAGAAACAAAACTAAAATTTACAATTCTTAAATCCACAATAAGAAGCTATGAAATTACTTGAACTTGAAGATGCATAAATTTGTGACCATGAAATCTCATTCATGACCTCTATATGAGATTGTCCTACAAGGCCAAATGGAAATTTCATACTCAAATCCTTGAAACCAAAGGGTTTTCATCCTCTAATATTGAACAAATCTAAGGGTTTACATCCTTGAATCTACTTGCTTGAACAAAAGTGTTAAGACATATTTTTGGAAAGATTTTTTGTGTAGAATATTAATTATAGTCTCTAAATGGGTGAATTCATTCTTGATATCCTTCCAATAAATGACCTGTACAAGATACCACCAAAATGATCACTGAGATTACACAAGGACCAAGGGTAGCAGAGGAGGGAACCATTCAATTTATGAAAGTGTGACCATATTCCACCTCCAACATTGTGAGCACATGTGAATACACATCCTTAACATTTGGAAACTCTTTTGGGTAGGAAAATCCATTTTTGGGTAGTTGTAATATCAAATTTGGTCATAGATGGGGTTCCAAGTTGTGCAAGGAGGTAGGTGATCTAGTCAACAATGTTAAAAGGTAGGAGTTTTTGGATTCAAGGGTTATAGATACTACATGACTCTTACCACTTGTTAGTTATTAGAGTTCAAGGGTACCATAGGAAAGGTACATGGTAAGGGGAAGGCTAAAAATTTGATGAAGGTAAATGAAATAGTGAAATTTCAAAAAATAGGATGATGAGATGGATAACTCCAAAATATTAATAGAAGAAGGAAATGGAGGGAAGTAATAGATGAAAATTATACCCATGTGGAGAAGTTTGACACTCTAACATGAATAAAAGGAAGGTATAGGTCAACTAAAATGGATGCCAAGAAAGGGAAGTCTAAAATTTGGCATAGGCACATTTCTTAGAAATTTGAACAATATTTAACCTCCATACATAAATTATTTGATACCTATGAATCTAGGCTCCATCAAGCTAAATAGAAAAAGGGTTTTCATACACACATAAATTTACTGAAAAGGGGATATTACATTTCCACACTTCCCAAAAATTTATTTCCCTCAAGAAATGGAAATTGAAGTCTCCATCTCCTCCTAATTGAAACTCTTTGCAAATAGAAACACTCATTGATCCTTACTACATCACATCCATTGCATGTAGGTTCCTTGAATGAACCAAATATTTTATGCTCTCCCCAATTCTTGGATGTTTCATCCCAAGGTATATATCATGAATGATATGGAAAAATTCTACTAGGTGAAACCACTTGATCCATGCTATCATTGGAAATGACCTAATGGGTATGTGTAGGATCATGATGGACCAAAAAGTGGCAATATGATGGGTATATGGCTGACAACTTTTTTTCCCAAAAAATGATGAAATGAAAATAGTTTTTAAAGGAGATACTTAGCTTTCACCAATATAAATTATGTTTACTTTGAATTTAATAAGTAATTATTGTTCATTTTCTATTTGAATTATGACTAAAGTCCTAATTGATAGGCTGATTGAAAAATATTTGTAGCTTTCAAACGGTAGCACATTTTTTAAATCCAAAACATGTGTCACATACTATATGATTAAAAAAAGAAAAAATAAATTTCATGAAGTTTTGAACAAGTTAAGGTGGTCAGACATACGATTTTTTATATTTTTTAAAATTTGTAATAAAAAATTCATAATTAATTATTTACTTGAAAAGAAATTATAAAAAAATATGCATCACATTGAGACATGAGTCCTCTACTTATATTTGAAAGCTTATAAAAAAAATATTATCATTTTATTGTGGTTAGGGTGGTCAGACAGACACACACTTCTTATTTTTTCCCTGAAACTTAAGTACTACTGCATTGAAAATTCAAATTTTCACCAAATAGATTTTTTTTTAAAACAAATCTAGTAGTTTAGAAACTACATTCAATTTGCTACAAATTTTATTCTTACATATTTTTGAAATAATATAGATAACTTATTCAATTTTTTATATCAAGTTGCCTAACTCTAATTTTTCTAAATTTTTTACCACTTAAGGGCCTATTTTTTCCATGTTGATCTTGCACATACCCTAAAATATTCATCAAGTTTGAATTTATCTCAGTTAGTTCTTTTTAAAATGTTATAAATAAGAAGAATTCTATTGTGTGTAATTTGAGGGAGTACTCTATTGAGTGTGTAAATGGGAACTTGCATTGGAGTGAGGAGATTGAAAGTCCTTGAATTGTGTGTGTACTAGAGTTCACCAAAGAGAATAAAATACATATGAAACCATATATGGTCAATGCATGAAACATAAATACCCATGCATAATAACCAAATAAAAGTAAGAGAAAAACTTAAGTCGTGTGCAACTATTGATTTGAAGTTCAAGTACAAATATAACAAAAGCACATGGGTTAAGGTAAAGATATAATGTTTAGAACTAGATTACCATCAACACGAACTATGATTTGGATAAGATATAAATAATAGAGATCTCATACAAAGGGAAGGAGATCAACAATGAGGCTTAGATTGAATCAAATTCCTAGAAAATTTAAATAACTAGATTAGTAAATAGAGACTCAAAATAGGAGGCAATGAACAAATTTTCTTTAGGTAAAGTACTAAAGGATGGAAAGGAAGACACATAGAGATATAAGTTATATTTCTCAAATTGGATGTTAATATAGGTTAGGGTTTGTTTAGAGTGGCCTCTATTATATCAACAGATGGACTAGGAGTAGAAGGTAATAACATTTCTTGAGGTCATTCAACTCAAGAATGAGTGTCAAAATGGGTGAAGGATTAAAACCATGTACTTTAAGTTGCAAGACCTTATATTAGATTCTATGAATCTCATAACTTTTTGTTAGGTTTTATCACTACCTATGAAGCATCTCCTTATTTCTAAGAGTAAATAGTTGTTGAAATTATTGAATGCTTTCAATTTTCAATATTTAAAAGGTGAAAATCTTATTCATGTGATGATAAAATAAAAGGTAATCAAGGGGATGTAGTTTCAAGGGCTTAAAGCGCATGCTAAGAAGTGATGATGACGTTAAGGCTATAAGGTAGTCATTTTGTATGGTAATCTATTTCACATATGTCTTATTGAGGAGTCTTATGGTTCCCTTAGCTATGTTTTGTTCATAATTTTTAGTTGTTTGGGGTAGGTGCAAGAAGGCTCCACAAAAAGTTCAAAAAGTTGAAGTGTTTTTTCTGATTATCAGAATTTGTCATAGTTGGACTTAAAATTTGAAGCCTTTACATAGTGAATCTTACAAAATTTCAATAATATGAAATTTGGTATTTTGAGTCCAGTTTTCAAATATGTAATTTATTCTAATACCCAGATGATAAAACATAATTTTTAATATGTATGTATAAAAATCAAATTTTAAAAGTCACTTTTTATGACCATATCATGCATGTGTACATACACCATAATTTCACATATATAAAAGTAGTTTTCTAATTCCTTTTGGGGAAAGATATATATTATGATGAAGATTTATGAGGATATTTTAAAAAAAAAAATCATAATATTTATTTATTTCTTTATTTTTTATTGGCCCTAATTTATGATTTTTAAAACCCTTGTGTATAGACACAATAACTTGACCTTAACTAATCATTTTTTGAATTTTTTTTTCTATTGTGTAAAAAATTGTTTATAGATTGATGCCATATGAAGTTTTTTAACAAGAAAATTAACAAATTAAAACTTATTAAAAAAGTACGAAAACTAGACATTCCGAGTTTATGGACTTGTTTCCTCATAAATTAATTAAATAATAGAAAAAATAATCAAATCATAAAAAAATTACGTATTTGAAAACTAGACATTGTCATATATAATGGGCTTTAATTTTATAAAACAATTTAAAAAAAACCTCATTAGCTATATTTCCAAAGTTAGTTTTTTTCTCTTAAAATTTCCATGGCCTTGTACTTACAAGTCTAAGCCTAAGTGTTAGGTTACCATGCCTTTTTTTATGCTAAATCCAAATGAAAAACATGTATTTTGAGTTTTGAACCTTTTGGAACAAGTATGCACTTCAAAATGTAGGATATCTTCATCTTCACATATATCTTCCCATGTAAGAAGATGTATGTATGATCTTGATTAGAGCTAAAGCTCTTCCAAGAATGATGATGATGGTGTCCATGATGTCTTTGAATGTTGCCCAGGAATCTCCAAGCCAGGGCTAACATATGACATGGGAAGAGCAATCATATTTGAAGAAGACAAGGCTAATGCAACTTCATTGAATTTGTCATAAAAAAGAAGACTAATGTCCTCAATGTGTGCTTCCATGTCAGCAATGCAGGACTCTATGAAAAATATGAAGTGTCGACTAGATATGCATCCCAATCATCAATTCTAGGAAGACTAATATCATGTTAGAAAGAAGTATTGGAAGCTCTCGAAAAAAGGGCTTTGAAATCCGATGAAGCAATAGGACGAAGTGGAGGTATGATGATTTCTTCTATGTCAATTGGACATTTTGTATCTGAATCATGATGCGGGATGTGAGTTGTGATCATAGTAGGATCATGCGAGAAGGGAGAAACATTCGAGTCTCCATGAATTTCCCAAATTTTGATCCATAATATATGTGGACATTCAATATCCATGATGACATATAAAAAGTCATCTGGAATATGTAAACTAATTAATCCATGAATATGATCATGATTATTAAACCATTTATCCTTCTAAGATTGTTTACCTAGTTCAGGGATAAGTCTATACATATATGACATGAGATTATGGAACCTGAGATGTTTCATAATGCCTTCACACCAAAACTTATAGTTTCTCATTTTTAGGTTGATTAAGAAGAGTGGGTTTCATATCCCATGATTATAAACAAGGAAATTCCTTTTGACAATAGAAAATCAAAGCATTAAGAACCCCTCCAGATTAGATGATCCCCCAATTTTGGCACTTTATAAGCTAAGTGCATATAAGGAATCCAAAACAAGCATAGAATGCTATTGTAACTACAAGTAATAGGCAGTTTACAAACTGTGTAATGTAAAATGTTACAATGAAAAGACTACATCACATAAAGCCTACAAAGTAGCCGAATTTGATGTGTAGTGGGTTGAACATGGGCAGAGAAGATTGCAGCATTCTGAATCGCGCCTCAGCACACAGATGACGCCAACCAACTCAGACTTAAATGCCCACAAATTGTCCAAAAATAGCGCCTGCATGTATGCAAAGCCTCACAGCTTACAAAATCCCGCATAAATGGCAAATCTTGTTAGTGAAAATCGCACCCTAGCAGAGATCTTCGATTTGTGGCGGTAGATTATGAGCAGATGGTGACTTAGGCAGGCTGGGAAGAATGGCCTGTGCAATGGCTTTGCCTCCAAAGAAAGACCGCAAGCCACCAACGTGGGTTTCCAAGTGACTACCCGCGCGCTGAGAGAGGCTTGCACCTCTTCTCACATGCAACACAAAAAGTTCTGCTATGTGCCTCTGATTGACCTCAGATACGCCTCTTATGGACCTCAGATGGGGCCTGCGTGTCGGTAGAGTGTGCAAGTGTTGCCAATTAGTGGCGGATGGGGGCCTCCAATATCTGCAGGTTGCAGCCAATGATTGCAACGTGGTTGCCTCCCAATGATTTGGAGATGACGGCTATGGCAGTTTTGGCATAGAAGGCAGTAGAGTGGGCTGAGTTCACGTTGATATGAAGTAAAACACCCTTGGATGGATGTTTTCATGCCTCCCTCAAATACGCACAGATGCAAATGGCGCCCACTAAGTGTATTTCGGCATTTAGAAGCAATCTGGGCTGGCCTCTCTTACCACCATCGATACAATTGATTGATCCAAATTTTCATGCAAATCATATGACATTCAAAGATGAATCTGATAACTTTAGTGGCGAATCTTCGTCAATAGGTGAATAATTAAAATTGAGACCTCCAAAAATGGTGAATAGTACAAGTTAGAAATGATGTAGAATTGCTAAGTTTTTACAAAAAACTAATTTCATCTTGATTAATTCGCCTATGTAAATGATGCGTCATTGGAAATTTGCCATTAATTTATACTATAATTCGCCATTAATTTATACTATAATTACAAATATTAATTAAATTCACAAGTAATATTATATTAATACCATTAATTTACGGCCAATATCGCCACAATAATAAATTACCATTTAATTTTAGGGATATTTTAGCCTTGAACAGGGCTTTAATTTATTGCCATCAAATCATCGATTATCATTTTAATCAAATAGATGCAAGTTGATTTTGTGCCCTAATATGCACGTGCCTTTTAAAAGGCTTGTTGAGGTTCGAAAATTGTTCGGACCTCGCGAGGGGGCATTGCCCCCTTGACCTCCACAAGGGGGCTCTACCTCGCAAGGGGTGCTGCCCCTTGACCCAGCTGGTGGTTGCTGCCCCCGGGCCCCTACTTCAATATTAAAAAAAATAAAAAATATATGGGGGGAACTACGGCGACCAACTATGCAAATTTTTAAAGGGGAGATTCACCATTGTAATTAATATTTTTGGTGATTATTCGCTAGGATTCGTTATTACGATTATTATTTTTACCAATTATTTATTAAGATTTGCCAAGATTTTACAAATTTTTTTAATATTGTGCATAGATTCGCCAAGAAATTTTATTTTTTTTCCAAATAAAAGAAAAGATTCACCAGGATTTTACACCTTCCCCCAGGGGGGGGGGGGTTCTTAAAGTTATCCCTGACCAATATACAATTATATTCACTTTTTTTGGCTTGTAATTATCTCCAAACCTTGCTCTAATACCATGAAAGAGCCTACAAGAATAAAGAGTAATAAAAAAACACAAGATGAATCACTGATAATGTATTCAATCCAGCCTGAAAGAAGAGTTCAAATCCTCAATATATAGCAGAGAGTTGAGCAACCATAAGCCATAGGAATAGGAACATATCGCATGAGAATAGGAGAGGACTCCTTATCCTACAACTCATAGGGAAAGAGTCAAGGGACAACTCAACCACCTAACTAGGCTTAGGTTAGCCAAACTAGAGTAAATACACTCACATTATGGTTCTAGTTTATGGATTGATGCCTCATACTAGATCCCTAGAAGCATGGGGATTGACATGAATGAAGAAGAGAGAATTTGAAGGAAGTGAGTTCGAACTGATAAGTAGAAGGCTACAAGTAGATCCTAGAGAAAGGAAAAAGAAGGATTTGAATACTAAAAATGATAATTGTAGGTAAAATATTTTATTTGCATTATAATTTATATAGTGCTTCATTGTCACATATTTTTTGCAATGTTATTTTTTACAAATATAGGATGAATTAGAAGATTACATTTAAAAATTATTTCATTTATAAATATCAAAATTTTGATTAAATGTTGGGTGGTTCTTGGACTATTTCTAAAATTGAATTGTTTTCAAAGAGTTTCTAGGGATCAAGTTTTCCTAAGTGGAAGGTTTGGAATTTTAAGGGATAAGGTTGGGATCATACTTTGAGAAAATTAACTAGAATGGATACCCTAAATCCTTGGCTCTTGGTAGAAGAAAGCAAGATGGATACCTCAAAGGTAGAATGGATACCATTTAATCCTTAGCTCTTAGTAGATGGAAGTGAGATGGACACCTTAAAGTTGGAATATATATCCCTTAGTCCTTAGTTTAAGTAGCAAAAGAAGGAGGTATATATATTGCTTAATCCTTAACTCTTTGAATAAAGGAGTAGGATAAATACCCATCAATCCTTAGCTCTTAGCACAAGAAGGAAAATATAAATGACCCTCAATCCTTAGATACTAGTGGAAAGAAGTGAGATAGATATTGTTGAATTCTTATATTATAGTAGAACAAGGAATAATGGATAAACCTCAATCCTTGACTCTAACTCTAAAAGTGGTGAAAAGGAATAAACACCCCTCAATATTTGGATTTTAGTAGGCGGTGTAATGGATATTCCTAAATCCATATTTCTTTAAACAAGGAAGTAGGACAATACCCTTTAGTCCTTAGCTCTTAACATAAGGAACAAAAAATAATGCTTCTGAATCCTTAACTCATAGCAAAAGAAAGGGAAGAAGATGCCATTGAATTCTTAGATAATAATCAAACAAAGCATAATGGATACACCTCAATTCTTGTCTCTGGCTCCTAAAATGATGAAAAATAAATGTCTAATCAACTTTTAACTTTTACCAAGAAGTGGAATAAATACTCTTTAATCTTTGACTTTTAATAGAAAATGAAATAAATACCTTTTAATATTTAACTTTTGACAAAATAAATACTCTTGAATCTTTAAATATTAAAAAAATAGTTACCCTTAAATCATTTCAAATGTTTTTATTATATTAAAGTAAAAGTCGAATATTTATGGAAATTTTAGTTAGAGCAAGGGTTACTCTCCCCCTGAAAATAACAACAGCCGAAAGCTAAATTACTGGTCAGCCAAGTATTAAAAGCATACTTCTTAATATTATATGTACTTTTTAGAGAGATATTATGTAATATGAATAGGCTGATAAAACCATTCAACAAATTTTAGAACAGCCAAGTGAAAAGTAAGTCCTGGTCGTAAAATTTTAAAAAATGTTTATCCTCCATATATTATAAAATATAAATATATAAATATTGAGAGAAGGTAAGGTAAGTAAGAGAACTTTCATTTCCTTAATAAGATTCATCATAATTACCTGTGTGTCTGTAGAACACCGCAGAATGAAGTGGTGTTTGGCCGTCGTTTCTCTTCATATTGTTGTTATGAGCCATGAAGGGCAACAATCTCTCAACGATCTTTGTATGACCACCCTGGGAAGCCATAAACAGAGCCGTTTCACCCATACCATTCGATACGCTTGCCAGACAGGCATCATGGTTCAGCAGTACCTCCACGACATTATAATGTCCCTCCTTTGCGGCTTCGTGGAGAGCAGTGTTTCCTTCAGAATTGCCAGACCTCAAAAAGTCACCACCGGCCTCTGGATCTTCCATTAATGCAAGGAACTTTTCCACCAATTTGTGATGGCCATAAAAGGCTGCAAGATGAAGTGCACTATTTCCATCTGAATTTTTCGCCTTTAGAAATTCACGCCCAGCAACTAAATCTTTATTGAGCTGTTGAAGCAGCTTTTCGATAAATCGCAGATTACCGCGAGAAACTGCTATATGCAGAACACTATTCTCTAGACCGGTAAACTCCTGGAAAAAATTGAGTTTTTTGCGCTCAATGAGCTTGTTAAGTTCACACACATATCCCGAATCAGCGGCTATGTATAGCCGGCTGTTCATTCCTAAGAAGTGATGGGCAGATTCATCTATGGGGCTGCTTATTTCTTCTATGGGGCTGCATATTTCTGGGTAGAGACAGGTAATTTCTTCTCTGGAGTTTCTCATTTTTGGGAAGAGATGGGAAGATTCATCTATGGGGCTGGTCATTTCTGGGAAGAGATAGGTAGATTCAGACATAGCGCTCATTAGGATCGGAAATGAGAGGACCAGGGATTCACGCGAGCGTTTATTCAACATACTGAATGCACCCACTGAGCCTATATCTATAAAGCTATAAAACTTTAAAAAATTAAAAGTAATTAAAAACCCAAATACAAAATTTAATCATTTTATCGATATATACTATCAATTATTTGGTAGAATTAAGTGGTAAATTTGAAACCACCTCTGTACATTTTAATTTTATTTTTATATATATCATTGTATATTTTTAAAAAGATTTTTTAATTAATTTGTTTTTTTCTACTCTTAAAAATAGTATGCCGCGTGCGTACAAGTTGAATGTAACAAAGAAAATAAAATAATATAGAAGCGCCGACATAGAAAATAAACTAGAGAACGAGAGCATCGAAGAGAAAAGCTTGGAATTATAAGTCTGCCTATAATTTTTAAAATTATTTATTATTAAAAACTATTAAAATAAAAGTAAGTGTAACTAGAAACAAATTGTCTAAATATTTTTTATTAATATAACATTATAACAAATATGAAGATTAAAAGACGGGTCTTTTTCAAAAGCTACAGGATTCTTTAAATAAAGTTTAGTAGACCTCTCTACGGCGGTGAGCGGTGCGAAGTGATATTGGATAATTTAAAAAAACATATATTGTATAATGAAGAAAAGAGTAAAATATATGTTACATTCAAGAAAAGAATAAACATGAAATATTATACTATTGTCTTCACCTTAGACCCTATTTATTAATTAATTAAAAATAAAAAATCTGTTCATAAAAACAGGAAGCATTGGGCCATGAGCATATTAAAAGCACAAATCATCACAGTATTAAAGCACAGACATGTTTCATAAGGGCTTCGTAAGCCAAGACAGAATTGCCTTATAAAGTTGCGCAAATATCCTCTAAGAGATAACGCTCTCGCATTCCGAGGGCTATGGTATAGACTCCAGGCTCTCTGGATTGACTGTATGATTAAGAAGAGAATAAAGCAGAAGCATGGGGCCTTTAAAGAATGATTAAGAAGAGAATAACGCAAAAGCATGGATTCTTTAAAGAATGATTAAGAAGCGAATAAAGCAGAAGCTTGGTGCCATTAAAGAACAGACATATTCCTACGCTTAAATCATAAAAGTAGAAACCATTGGTCCATCACACTCAGCGTATTTAAAGCAACCGATGGTTTTTCTCAGAACCTTTTACTGTTTTCTTTACTCCTTTTTATCATTCATCTAGAAATCTGCAACGTTTATCACTTTTAATTAATTGTTTAAGAATTATTAATAAAGTATAAAAATGTTTAATAGGACAATAAGGAGATAATAATATGATCTTAAATTTGTAAATTATTATTTTTGATTCGTAATATCAGCCAGACTGCGAAAATATATTAATTCAAGCAAGGGGAGCCATTACAATCAAAATGTGGCATTTTGCCATCGATTCACAAAAAGCAGAGAAAGCAAAAAACATATGCTACCACCCAAAGCCAAGACTGACTCCTACCCCACAGACTTAGAAGTCTTCATAGAAACACCCTGAGCCAACCATTTTTTGCAAAGGCATGGCACCATTCCATGCCTAATACTGCATCCAGGCCCAAGCGGCGGCTGGGAAATTTGTGGCCAATTGAACCACTAATGTTGAATTCCCGAGGGATATTAAATGGTGATACTAATGATGTCCTCTATGTCCGACCTGCTGGCATTCCTTCTCCCAATGCTACTTCAGGGGTCCCTCTATCTCTCCTTCTTATGCTCCAAATCTTGCCTTAATGAATTCAATCCTTCTTAAACAAAGATCCTGTCATTTCCACCTGAGTGACCTTTGTCAACTCCACGGTAGCATTTAATGTTGCTTTCTTTCTCTCATACCACGTGTAAAGGCCCATGAGCCAATCTAGCCATCCTGGCATAGACAAAAGCTCCTTGAATGACAAATGGGCCATGGCATTACCTTTCTCTGACTCCATTAGCCAAAGCATATGCTTCTCTGTTTCCTTCCCTGTATATGTGATTAATCGAGAAACTTTCAAAGGATTTCATTAGCCTGACTGCCTTCTTAAGGTGGGCCCTAAGCTTCCAGTTAGGGGTGTTCTCACTTTTGAGAGCGTTGATGACCAGGGCCAAATCCCCTTCAATTTCAATCGTTGTCAATCCCAACTCTTTACAGAGGTTTAGGCCATGAATTACTGCCAAGATTTTTGCTTCATTGTTTGTCCCTTCAGGAAACCGTTTTGAGGATGATTCTACTACTCTTCCTTTCTCATCTCTGATAATGCAACCCGCCCTAGACAGGCCTGGATTGCTATTTGATTCCCCGTCAAAGTTCACCTTATGCCACCCCTGTGAAGGTGGCTTCTAGACTCCTGAAGCTCGGTCCGTCTACACCTCCTTACCCCCCATCCCAACCCAAGGTGGAATCCTAAGAGAGGGCCATGCTGCATAAAGCCTCGCATCCCACTCTGCGAAATATTTATTTTTCACCTCTTTTTGAGCTAGCTTGGCATTCAGGGTCTCTATTAAACTTGCCTCAATTTTGCTAATTAAAGAAGCCACACCCATCCTTTTATCCTGAAAGATTCGTCTGTTCCTCTCTTTCCATAATTCCCACACTAAAATTGAGGGGCTTAGAATCCAAATGTCCTTGAACAATAAATTTCTTTGTAGATATGGCCAAGAATGGAACCAACTTAGCAAGTCTATATGCAAAGCACTTGCCCACCCTAGCTTGGTGCATAGCCACCTCCAACATGCTTGGGCGAATTGACAACCCAACAATAGATGGTTAGAGGTCTCTTTTGCCATTTCACATAATGCACATCTAGAAGGCTCCTAGTAGCCTAGACGATGAAACCTTTCAGCCATGAGGATTTTGTTTTGGATTGCTGCCCACGCAAAGGTCCCTACTTTGGGAAGACACGCTATTCCAACAAAGATGCAAGGGAAAATTACAATTAACTCTCCTAGACTCCTCATATAACTTCTTGTATCCATCCTTCACATTGTAGCTACCAGTCTTTGACCCTGCCCATCTTAGGATGTCACTACCCCTCCTCAGAGAAAGAACTTTGTTCTTTAAAGCATCTGAAAGGGCCTGTACCTCCCATGGTGAAAGATTAAGGCATGAAAAATACTTCCACTTCCAATCAAGGACATAATCATTTGGAGCCCGAGAGATGCAATCCTTAACTTTATCACCCAATAGATTCTTTAAAGTTTATTTTAGTCGTCCTACCTCTATTATACTATCCAATCTGGGGAAGCTTGCCCAAGAGTCTTCCCAAAAAAGTGCTTTACTACCGTCCAGAATGTCCCAAGTTAGATAATCGGAGATGAGGGGTCTACATTTTTTCATGAAGTTCCAAATCCAAGATCCTAAAGGGGGATTTGAGATAGTAAGGATGTCTCCACTATTTTCATTCTTTATGTACTTATTATGCAATATTCTAGCCCATTTTCTTTGGGGCTCATTGTGCATACGCCATACCAATTTGGCGCCCAAGGCCTGATTCTACATTTCAAAGTTTTAAAAGCCCATCCCTCCATCTTCCTTGGTCCTATAGAGTTTCTCCCATGAGATAACAACCACTTTCCTCCTTCCCTCATTTCCTTGCCAAAAAAATTATCTCAGAATTCTTGTTAGCTTATTTGCGCTTCCACTTGGAATACAAAGGACTAGCATTAAACATATTGGTAGGGCTAAAAGGACTAATTTGATCAATGTAATCCTACCAACCCATGTAAGCCATTTAGCCTTCCAAGAATGCACCTTGGAGAAAGTTTTGAGGCTGAGGGGATCCCACATACCAGAAGATCTCAACCCCTTGGCCAGGGGAATTCCCAAGCATGTAAATGGTAATTTGCCTCTTTTGAAACCCAACGCCCTCAATATTTCTTTTTCTTTTTGGGGGGTAGTGTTGAAAAAGAAAACTTTTGATTTTCTTTCATTCATCTTCTGACCCAAAGCTTTTGCATATTGTCTTAAAATTGTGTGGAAATTGATAGCCTCCTTCCTTTTCACAGCCCCCATAAGAGATGTTTCATCAGCAAACTGCTAGTGGTATATTGCCTAGATACCACTTGTCACTCGAATGCCTTCTAATGAAGATGAAGAAATACCTTGAGAGATTTCTCTCCCCAAGGCCTATGCCATTAGAATGTATAGGAAGGGAGAAATGGGATCCCCTTGCATAAGACCCTGGACACCTCAAATAAACCTTCAGGTGAACCATTGACTAGGACCAAGAATCTAGGGGAGGAAATGCATTTAAAAATCTACTTTATCCATCTCTTAGAGAAGCCAAAGGCTTCCAAGACTTTCATTAGGAATATCCAATCCACCATGTCATATGCCTTCCTAATGTCAAGCTTGATAATCATCCCCACCTATTTATTTTGAAAAAGTGAGTGGATTGCTTCTTGGAAAATGATTATTCCATCCAAAATGGCCCGACTAGGGACAAAGCCCAATTGTTCTTTAGCTATTATTGATGGTAGAATTGACAAGCCTAGTAGTCTTCTAAAGAGTTCAAAACCTCTTTTATGGGAATCAAGGCTAAGAAAGTGTTGTTGACATTCTTTAGCAAGCGACCTGAAATCGAAGAAGCCTCAATTGCCTTTGTCAATTCATCTCCAATCAATCCCAAATTTTTTTGGAAGAAGCTAGCTAGGAGGCCATCCAGCCTCAGGACCTTATCTGGATGGAGGTAAAAAAGGGTTATTTTTATTTCTTCCTTGGAAATTTTTTGAAAAAGAAATCTATTCTGATATTTGGTAAGGGTGTGTGTAGGATCATGATGGGCCAAAAAGTGGTGATATGATGGGTATGTGTAAGGTATGCGACTGATGAGTTTTTTATACCCAAAATTGATAAAACGAAAAGGGTTTTTAGAGGAGATTCTTAGCTTTCCACCAATATGAATTATGTTTTACTTTGAATTTAATAATAATAATTATTCATTTTCTATTTGAATTATGGCTAAAGTCCTGATTGATAGGTTGATTGAAAAACATCTATAGCTTTCAAATGGTATCACATTTTTTGAATCTAAAACATGCATCACATTCTATGCTTCACATACTATAGGATTAAAAAAGAAAATTGAATTTCATGAAGTTTTCACCAAGTTAAGGTGCACAAACATACGAGTTTTTATATTTTTTAAAAGTTGTAATAAAAAAATCATAATTAATTATTTATTTGGAAAAAAATTACAAAAAAAAAAGCATCACATAGGAACATGAGTCCTCTACTTATTTCTAAAAACTTATAAAAAAATATTATCATTTTATTGTGGTTAGAGTGGTAGACAGACACCTACTTCTTCTTTTTTCCCTAAAATTTAAGTACTACTGCATGAAAATTTCAAATTTTCACCATTGAATAGATTTTCTTTTTTTTAAAAACAAAACCTAGTAGTTTAGAAAGTACATTCAATTTGCTATAGATTCTATTCTTACATATTTTTCAAATAATATAGATAGTTTATTCAAATTTTTATGTCAAGTTTCCTAACTCTAATTTTTCTAAATTTTTTGCCACTTAAGGGCCTATTTTTTCCATGATGATCCTGCACATACCCGTAACCAGCTTTGGGATATTTCTTAATAAATCCTTTTGCTACTCCAAGTTTGAACCTTCAAAGTTTTTGAGGAGATTCTTAAATTATCTTACTGCTTCTACTATTTCCCGAGGCTCCTCCAAAAGGGACCCATCTTGGCCTCTAAGATTCACTATTCTATTCACACTCCTATGCTACTTGGTGCTGTTGTGGAAGAATTTGGTGTTTTTATCCCCTTCCTTCAGCCACACTTCCCCTAGATTTCTATCTCTAGAAAACTTCTTCTTTGCCTAAGATATCTTCATATTTTCCAAGCAGACCATTTTCCTTGAAATAACTTTGAATGTTTAAACCATTCTTCATGATGTCTTCCTCCATTACTTGCAGCTCTCCTTCAATATCTTCTTTAGATTCAATTTTTTTTTTGAAACAAGTCCAATTCCACTCTTTTATTCTTTGTTTTACCCATTTGAGTTTAGAGACTAAGCAATACATTTTGGATCCTTCAACTTGGATTTTCTACCACCATTGCTCAACCAAGTCAAGGAAGGATGGATCCTTAAACCACATATACTAAAATTTGAAGGGGGAGTGACGTGGGCTTCTATCCTCTTGAATGCCCAACTGAACTGGAAGGTGATTGGATCCTACGTTGGGAGAGATGGAGGCATCAAATGTGCACTGCAAGCTATCCAAGCCACCCCATAAAAGGAATTTGTCTAGTATTTTTGCAATCATCGCTAGTCCTTCCTGCTTGTTTGTCCAAGTATAAACCCCATTTTTGAATTCTATGTTTAACAATTAGTTTTTGATTATGCAATCTCAAAAGTCTTTATGAGATTGATTTCCTTTGGGAATGCCTCCTTTTTTGTCGTTTTCCACAAAAATAGCGTTTAAATCACCTCCTAAAATAAAATTTTCTCTTGGCCACTCATTCAGAAAGCCTTCAATTTCTTGCCACAAACTTCATTTTCTTATGCAAGAAATGGGACCAAATATGTTAACAAGGCCAAACTTGAGTCTTGATTGAATACTTTGGACTCTACAACATTGCCCCTATGAACTTTCCAGAATAATTTCAATCTAAACCAATCTTGGATTCCAAAAGATCGCCAAGCCACTTGAAGCGCCATTGGCTTGGACATCACTGCTATCCCAGTCTGGATACTTTTTCTTGAATTTCTCCAAATCATCCTTACTTAGTTTTGTTTCTTGTAGAAGCACTATTTTCACCTTGGTTTAAGTCACCCATCTTTTAACCATGCACTATTTGTTAGGGGCATTTAGAACCCTAACATTCTAGGATGGAATTCTCATGGTGACCTTGGAAGTGGGGTGCTCTTCCCCACATCCAACAGGGCAGTGATTTTTTGTTGGCCTTCCGCATCTCCTACCATCATGATTAGCTCTTGAGTTGATTTCCTACCTCTAGATTTACTTTTCCCATAGTCAGGTTTAGATTTGGATGATGAGAGTTATTTTATTCCCAGACATCCTTTGGGGGATATTTTTGCCATTTCATTTTTTGAGTCACCTGCTGCTTCCATCATTAGTTGTTGTGCTAGGGGGAGGACACCACCTTCAAGATTCTCCTCAAAATCGACATCCACTTCCAGGTGATTAGGCTCAAGATCCTTAGTGACAGGAGGCTCCTCCTCTAAAGCACTCACCTTGTCTGGTCCCAAAGCATCATCATTCATTCTAGCCCCTTTCCATTCTTCTTCTTGTGTCACCAATCTAGTTGAGAGCCCTACCTGATCAAAATTTCTAACCTCCTCATTTCCTTTGAATGTCCTAACAAAGCCCTAATATTTTTGCATATTTCTCACTCTAGGGATTCCATATCTTTCCTTAAATTCTCCAGTTGTTCAAGACAATCTGTCCCTAACACCAAGTTTGTTTCCCTACCATTCATTATGTTTATAAGCTCTATTGAGAGCCTACGAACTAGGGAATTTAGCCAGGTTTGATCCTTTATCTTCTCCCCATTCAGTGAGCCCAAAATAATGATGCAGAATGGCTAGCTTCTTCCAAACCATCCCAAATACATGGATAAATCTGGTGCCTTCCCAAAATCTTTCGAACACCTTCTGATTTAGCTTTTTCTAAGGATGCAACTTCCCCCATTTGAGTCCACCAAAATCATCTAAAACTAGTCATCTTTCCTAGAAAGAATTTCTAGATTATCCAAGAATCTGAACTCTGTGTTTATTTCCACCAAAATTTTGGCTTGACCTGATTTTCCCTTCAAAAATTCTTCATCAATACCTATGAATGTGTCCAGGGCATTACCAATCTTCTCTATGGTTTCCTTGCTCTAGTACTCCAAAGGAATCTTATCCAGGGTAACTGAGTAAGGATAATACTTTGGTTTGTGTGATGCTGAATTAAAATTTGGCACCCAGTTTTTCCTATAGAAGCAAAACCCTTAGAGAAAATAGGCTCTCCTAGAAGAATTTTCTTTTTAATCTCCTCAATTTCACATTCTAACAAGATAAAGTTATCATAAAGGGTTTTAGCTCTTACTCAGCCCTTGAAACGATCGACCGACCATTCGATGATCTCCTTGCTAGATGCCTCCTTGCCCGCCCATTTGACAAACAACCCACAGTGATTCAGGTAGTCCCAACGAGGCTAAAGATAACTATCTGGAATTGACAAAAAAATTCTTCTCCTCTCTGCCAAGGTGTAGGGTTTTTCGAGCTAGGCAACCTCTTTTGGAACCCACACCTTGCAGGCTCGAATTTGGCTTCCATTCCTGGGATTCCTACCTGAAGCAGGATGACACTGGTTCCTTTGGAAGTTTCGATGTTATTTTCCTTTTGCCTCCTTCAACCGAGCTAGGGGATAATCCGATTGCGATTTCCTTGATCGCCCATGCCTGTGTGGTGGATAATGCCCAAATATCTGATTTTGGAAGTGATTACCTATTTTTGTTCTCCTCCCGCTTCCACCATCTGTCTGCTTATTTGTCGAGATTCACCATCGACCACCATGATTTTGCTACTAATGCAACAGATTTCATGCCTGTATTCCCTCTTGTCGTCGCTCCATTCCTTTACAATGGTCAATCGAATAACACTTTTTTTTATCTTAAATTTTTAAATTAATAACATTTGAATTAAATAATAGTTTATTTTTAAATTAAAAATTTATGGTATTTAATTTATCAAATATTGTAAAATAAATGAAAGTAAATAAATTTCATTCTTCGAATAATAGTCATTAGGGGAAGGGGTCTAGTTACTATGGGTGTTTTAATAACTACCACCTTTTTTCTCACTTTACCCTCCAAAAAATATTTGCATTGGACCTGACAATTTTTTTTTCAAAAATCCAATAACATGTTGCAAAAGTACCAACACATGTTCACAAGTCAATGTGTTACTGACCAATGTATGTTGTCAACTACACATATACGTATTTTCATTTACAATACAAGACAAGTTACACACAAAAACCCACATTTACAAGTTAAAAAACTTTTCATTATTACAAATACCCTCACTTGCAAAGGGTGCCACCCTCATTACATACTATATTTACAAATACATATGCACAATTACTGGTGCTTCAAGTGACATCATAACCAATTCATATCAACTTTATGGGCTATCCAATGTAGTCTTCAACATTCTCTCTATCATCTACATGTATTAACTCCATTCATTGTAAGTACCTACACAAATAAATATTGGTGTAAGGCTCCCCTAATAAACATCAAATCCAAATATAATGTGAAATTTAGTCAATTCACCATAAAAAACTTATGAAAATGGCAACTACAAATTCCAATGATTGGATCATTCCCAAACAAATTTTCTTCAAGATTTTGTCTAATAAAATGATTAATTATCTCATGATTTTAACCACATGTCTACAAAAATTAATGTATTTGTCTTCTTCAGAAATTAATATCATGTAACCATAGACTTGTATGGACATTTTTCTTAATAACCCATGAATATTTGGGCATATATCTGCAAATCTGCATCTAAATTCGTCTGGTTATGATATTATTACCATGAAACCATTAATTATATAATAGGTTATTTTCTTATAAACAATTTTTTTTGGGCATATATCTAAAAACCCTCATCTGTATTTCTCTGATTAAATATTTTTTTGATGAAACCCTAAACTAATATGTGTTATTCTCATAAAAAAACTCTTCTTTATTTTTTTCCTATGATTAAGTAATTATTGTCATGAAACCCTTGCTTGCTTTTTTTCATCACATATATGAAAACCCGTGTTTGTAGAATTCAATTTTACCTATGTTTGAAATTCTATCCTTTGGTTGTCCAATACATCACAATAGCATCTATTTACTATAAAATGTGTTAGTAGTTTTATATATTTCATTGCACATACAAAAAGGTACCATACATACATAGGACAAAGTTTATACCCTTTATTCTTTACTTAACAACTTACATTTTCATTGTACTCTTAGATATTCACATAAAGATATATATCTATACATGTATACATATATGTGTATGTATATATATGTATACACACACACACACATATATATATGTATATATATATGTCTATGTATATACATATATATGTCTATGTATATACATACATATGTCTATACATATATATGTCTATGTATATATATGTCTATGTACACACACACACACACACATGTATACTTACATATACATATATACATATATCTATTTCTATACATTTTCCCTTTACAGTCATGAAACTCTATATCTATAGAGTATATATTTCTCCTTTCAAAATGAAAACAATGATACTCTTGAATCTATTTACTGCACATAGAACAAAGTAGCATACTAACTAACTAGCTAGCTAGCTAGCTAATTAACTAACTAACTAACTAAATAACTATATATATATGTATATATCCACTTTGTATGAATGTCTGAGGTTTGGGTTGGAAACTAAATACATTAGAATACATCTTAATTTTGGAGGTGCTTTACATATGTATACGTATGTATGTATGTATGTATGCATGTAAATATGTTCACTATGTATGAATGTTTGATTTTTCAATTAGAAGTTGAACACAAAAGAATACATATGAGCACTGAATATAAATGTTATATTTGAAAATGTAAATGTAAATGCAATGAGTGGATGCTTTAGTAGATGAGTACATGCAACATATCAATAAAGAAATCTATATATGTATGTATATATGTGCATTTGTAAATGTAAAGAGCGTATGGTTTCATAGTGTTATAGGTGCAACATATCTATAAATTAATGTAATTAAATTCCTTGAACACACATAATGTGAAATTGATCAAACTATTAAACTACATGAATAATAAATAAAAATAAATTAATGCAATTATATGTGTATTTGTAAATGTAAGTGTAAAAAAATATGAATAAAAAACAATAGGAATGGGATGAACATTATAAAAGAACACAATTTCAATAGGGTCATTTCCAAAGTAAACTCTTGAAATATTTTACTTGAAATTTCAACTTACAAGTTGAGATGATGTACAAATCTCTCTGCCATTTTAGATGCCTTCCACAACATAATTATATAATTGAAAAAACAAACATACATGAACAATAGTTAATGAAAGAACTATAATGAAGTATTGGTTATTTAAGGAACTATTGCATTATTAGACTCATAGTTAGAGCCATAAGAACAAAATATCCCAAATTATGTGGTGTGTTAACAAACACATTCATTGAATTTCCCATCATCATATTTTTACATCACCTCTGAGCCATGTTCTCCCATGCCTATAAGAAAAAAATTACAACTGAGGTAGTAACGAAAAAACATCAAAGTACCCTTACAATTGACATGTATGGTTCCTTGTTGTATGTAAACCCCTAAAATTCAAAATTAAACCATACATATATCAAAAGTAAATCATTATTTTGTAGAATGTTTGAGTAAAATAGGATTACCTGAATCAAAACTAGGGGCATGCACCAACAGACTAGAGGAAAAAGTGGAGTGAGCTACAATAATCCTAAATTAATTTTTTTAAAGAATGAGACTTGCAGCTAAAGTACATATTGCCTCACACAAATAAAGTTCACTTGTATGAACTTAAAAAATTAAACACCCACATCCACAACAAGAAAATCTAAATAATATCCTACTTCCTTGGAGGTGTTGTATTTACCACCTTCTTTCATTAGAATTGACCTTGCTTTGTTAAACTCATTACATACTTGAGCCACAAGTCCATCCAACCTTCTTATTACCTTAGGATATACATTTTTATCAAGTGTCACTTGATCTAACAAAATCATGTAGACTTTTAAGTGTCACTCGATTAATCCCATTTTAACGATGCTCAACCAATTATTTTTTGGCCACCCATAACTCTTTTCATTTGTCTAGTCTCACTTGACTAGATAAATGAAACATGCACGAATCAAGTGTCACTTGATATCACTTTGAATTCCTCATCCTATGAATTATTACTTGATAATCATGAATCCTGAGTTTCCATCAAGACATGCTATGTTTGTTCAAAAATCTCATGTTGATTCCACCTCATCAAGTCTTACATGATTAGTTATGAACATCATTTTGTATGAAGACACATCATGCCTTCTACATAGCCTTTATTATTTTAATATTACATCAAGTGATATTTGCATAATATTAAACCTAATTGATCCATGAACTCCCCATTGCTATAAATGTCTATCCAATTAGAAACTATTAATCTATCATTTGGTGCATTATTTTTCTTATTGCTATAAATTAGGATAGAAAAACCTTATTTAGATTAAGATAACTTCCCTATAATATAAGGATAATTATATAAACAGGTGCATTGCATTCTGAATTATCAATTTGGACATTAATCTATTATCTAAAATCATAAATTACACATGACTAGGATGTCCTTACCACCTTAATAGTTTACTTCCTCAAAATTTACTTTAAAAGAAATAGAATTCTTAAACAATCATAAAGCATATTGTATGACTACAATAAGCTTTTATAGGAATCTATTTGTTAATAATACTAAACACTATAAAGGGTGATCCCACAATAATGGTTTACAATTTTTGGCCAAACTCAACAATGAAATTATTTTTTTAAACTAAATTTTCACATTCGGGCACCTATAGCGGCTAAACCATGAAGAATTTGAAGATGATGAAAACTAGAGTCTCGTCACATTTTGTCTGTAGATTCTAAAAATACTTTTTTCAAAATTTTTGGAATTAGGTTGCACTTCTTTTTCCATCTCCCACGAATTTTATTTTTTTCAAAAAACAACATTTTTGAAAAGTGACACACATTGTATAACGCGTAACATCTCTTCCATGGATAAAATTCTAATTCTTTCGAATTTAGATTTTTAACTCTGATATCTAGTGCTTCCACTTGGTTAGAATTTTTTTATGGAATATTTTTTCATTAATTAAGTTTTGAAGTCAAACCAATTACAATTCAAACATAGCACGACCGTATAACGCATAACATTTTTTGTAAATATCAAAATTCAATTTTATTTTTTTGGTGGATCAAGGACTTCAATATCTGGTGCACTCATATTTTTCAATTTTTTTTGATAATCTGCTATTTTTCCATGTGCAGAATAGAGACCTTCATTTTTTATGAAAAACCTATGTTTAATAAAACTTAAAAAACAAATATACATAATAAAACCAAAACATATTAAAATTATATTCATTGAATAGCTTGTTCTAAGGAATACCTGATTCAAGTTTGGTTTGTGAAGATTCCTCCATTTTCATCCTCAACCCAAGCTCCGAAGTGCCAAAATTCAGGTTTTTTTATGTCTCAGGGACGGGATGAGGAATAAAGGGGGTTCAAGCGAACCCCTAGGGTTTTGCTCAAATTCCCCTTCTTTAAGGGGTTTTGATGGCTTTTTTGGTAGGAAAGTATTAGGAGGGTTCGCCCAAACCTAGGTTCTAGTGAACCCCTAAAATCAATTTTTTTGCCATGCATTCATTTTCTGTGAGTTTTCCTTCCTCACTTCAATTGTAAACCACTATTGTGGCTTCACCCTAAAACAACAATACTGTTCACCCAACACACATCAATTTGATTTTCACACATAGCATTTTCTTTACGTATACTTTGTATTCCTTTATAGTTCACATCACAATATGAGGTATCAAGGCTACATGTTAGGTAATTTTTTCCTATTTAAGTACCTAACTCTTTCAAGAATAACCCTTAATCTATAAATACTTGAGAAAGTTAGACATTTATCAAACATAGATTGAATTTCCTTTCAAACCTTGATTTGGATATAATGATCAATGTACTTTATGTCCTGACTAAACAATGCATAGAGTTAGGTTTAATTATCACTAGCTCTCTTGCCATATATATTATTTTAATTGGCCTCACAACTATTACTAAAATTTTTCACAAAACTGATTCAACAAAATTGTCCTAACCCTAATATAGAAAATCTATGTGTAATGAAGGATTTTAGCTCTCAAATCCTTCGTGCACCTCGTAGGGTTTTTCTCCTAGAAGGTGAGAGAATTAGGGCCAAAATGGACACTTCGTTAGCACTCAAGACTAATGGAAAAATGAAAAGAAAATGTGATGTATGTGAATTTTGATTTTATGCTAGAAACTTAATGAAAATGCAGATTAAGGAATGCAAACTAATCAAATGTATAAGTGGTGGAAAACATAGTGTAGAATGAAAACATGAACTAGAAACTTAAGGAGGAAACAAAAATGATTGAAACTTAAATGAAGGTACTTGGAAGGTTAAAGATGATTGGAAATGAATTCTGGAATGTTGTAGATGTTGTTTCTCAAGCCTATTAGGACTCATTCACCACTTAGGGAAAATCAGTCCCTATTCTGATGAAATCTTCTTGAAACAAGTTTCAGACTACAGAGAGATGAAATATGAGAAAATAAAGTTTTTAGGTCTATAGATGGGACTAATTCACCATTCTTGGTGAATCAATCCTCTTTCAAGGATTTTCAAAGTTAGGACTAGATTCTACAACTTCATATATGTACTTCCACCTTCTACAAGTGCCCACTTCAAAAATTGTCGGAATCGGGTCTCAAACTGACTTTTTCTTGAGATCTTGAATTGAATGATGAAGATAGGACTCTAACAACTTTGAAATTTGATCTTGAATGATTTCCAAGCTTCCAAAGGACCTAAATCTTTCACTGATGATTGATCTTGAAAGTTTGCAACAATACATGTAAAATATATCCTTGAATGTTTTAGAAAGCTCAATTAATGTCTTGCAATGTGAAAGCCCTAACTTGCTTGAGAAGAATAAGATAAATTAAAGATGAAAAAAGATATGTGTGGGAGAAAATAAGACGTGATGAGATGATCTATCTAAAATGAGGGAAAAATACTTATTCATACAAATCTCATCCCTTCATAATCATTCATACCTCATCACAGGCCAACATCAAGCACATTTTTGAATAAATCCCAAAAGAAATATAAAATACTTTGAATTTTGGAGCCAAGGGGGACTCATTCGCCACCCATGGTGAATGGGTCCCACCTAGGACATGAATCTAGGTGTCAGAAATTAAATATCATTTAATGTTGTTTGTTGGAAGTATATTCAAGAATACACTTAAATAAAACATATGAGTGTATAAAGGGGTCAAATAAGTCATAAGAAAGAGATAAATAAGGGGAATACACCTAGAAAAGTGTGAATCTTTATTAAAATACTTAACAACACTTGAAAATAGGACTTATTGATGTGTAAAAGGATGATTTTTAGGTAAATTATATTAAATAGAGTCTCTAATAACATAGAAATTATGTCTTACAACACTTCACAACACATTCACAAGACTTCATTAAAAGCATTTAATTTAATTTATAAAAGTCCAAGACTTAGTGTGGATGCATAAAATGCCTTATAACATCTAAATCAAGGCCTCATTATGTCCAATTATCATGAATTATTCCACATCAAGTAAAGGGTAATTTTTTCTATGACACATTTAGCCCCCACTTTAGTGAGAGGATGAACCTCTTCAAACTCAAACTAAAGTAGAAAGTCAAGAGAGATCCACATGTATACCAAGCCCCCAAGATACAAAATCATACGAAGGCAAGATAAAGAGAGAAACAAGATAAAATAAAGATGTACTCACTCTGGCCCCACAGAACTTCAGACCGTCCATGGGGTGAGAAGGGCCAAAACATAAAAGAAAAGAGTAAGATACGGGTATGTGTAGGATCATCATGGAAAAAATAGGCCCTTAAGTGGCAAAAAATTCAAAAAAATCTGAGTTAGGAAACTTGACGCGAAAAATTGAATAAGTTATCTATATTATATCAAAAATATGTAAGAATAGAATCTGTAGCAAATTGAATGTGGTTTCTAAACTACTATGTTTTAAAAAAAATCTATTTGGTGAAAATTTGAAATTTCAATGTAGTAGTACTTAAATTTTAGGGAAAAAATAAGTAGGTGTCCGTCGACCACCATAACCACAATAAAATGATAATATTTTTTATAATATTTTAGATATAAGTAGAAGACTCATGTCCCAATGTGATGCATATTTTTTTGTAATCTTTTTCCAAGTAAATAATTAATTATGATTTTTTTATTACAACTTTTAAAAATTATAAAAACTCATATGTCTAACCACCTTAACTTGGTCAAAACTTCATGAAATTCATGTTTTTTTTAATCGTATAGTATGCAAAGCATAGAATATGACGCATGTTTCAAATTCAAAAAATGTGATACCATTTGAAAGCTATAGATTTTTTTCAACTAGCCTATCAATCAGGACTTTATTCATAATTCAAATAGAAAATGAATAATAATTATTTACTAAATTCAAAGTAAAACATAATTTATGTTGATGGAAAGCTAAAAATATCATTTAGAAAACCTTTTCATTTCATCAATTTTTGGTAAAAAATAATTCGTTAGCCGCATACCCTACACATACCCATACATATGCTAGTTGGCATGCACTCACAAACACAAACGTGGCTATGGGGAAAGTCATGCCACTAGTTGCCCAGGCTTCCCACTCAACTATGCCAAAGTTATACCTCCTGATAAATTTTACAAGGCGCCACAAAGCAAAAGCAAATGCAAATGAACTTAATACTTAAAAACATAATTAATGCTAAAAATAATGTAGAAATTGATCAAAGGGATTTTTCTTAATTCATACAATGTGTCATCTCACGGAACATTATTTCCAATGTATCCAAGAGAGGAAAAGTGCAAATGATCTCTTCTTGTTTCCAAGAGAGGAAAAATGCAAGGTCTCATCCTGAACAACATTGTGCGTAATGTTTCTAAGAAATGAAATCGTGAGAAAAATAAAATCACACAATGAAATGCAAGTGGTAATGTATTCCCCCACTTTAAAGAAGTTGCGAGCACCATTATTGAGAGGAATTTCTTTAAAGTAGAAGAGAAAGAAGAAGACATGAGAGCTTACTCAGAAAGCCCTATGCCAAGTCATATGCTTCCGATAAGCTACGTCATTAAGGAGAGAATAGTATGTCATATGCGAGCCAACTTAAGGCATGTCATCCACATCCCAAGCTTGCTCTTATATATTCATGAAAGGTTAACAACTAGCCAAAGAAGGCAACAACAAGTGACATACAAGGAAAAGGCTATACAACCCTTTCCCCCTACTTAGGTTAGGACAAAGGTGAGCCGAAAGGATGGATGAAATGTATGCTAGAGGGAAAATCAAGAGGAAGTGGATGTCCCCACATAGGTAAGCATACCAAATTCTGAAAAATCTTATATTTTGTCTCAAACCATTACATTCATTAGTGGAGTGACTATGAACTCTATGATATGTACAATATGAATTCATGGAATAACATTTCTTTCGAGTTCTTGGAGGGAGAGTGATTAAGTCATGGAGAAGTCTTGACAAGATGTACTTTCTTGATCAAGAGGAAAAGAAATATCTTGCATAGTAGATGATGTCATACTTACAAAAGACTCAATAGATTGCAAGATGTCATCTTCCACACGAGAGGAGTAGGAAAAATCTAACAAAGGAAAAATTATGAGTGCTTTACACTGATAACCATATGAGTGTTTGGAGATGGATGACATAGCCCTGCTAGAGGACAATCAAGAACCACTTGTTTGCCACAATCTAGGGCCATAATATTCTCCCTATGAGAAGATTTATCAGGAGAACAATAATCCACATTCATTGGATAAGGAAGGATAGGGTATCTTAAAATAAATTCATTACAAATAGGGGAATGATCAATAAAGAGATGAGGAGGAGAGGAGTGATAAGAATTAGAAGATGTGAGGGGAGTGTTGAGTATTATTAAGGATTCATTCTCTTGTGCCATATTATCCACCCTACAAGGAAAGCTTATAATATGTTCATCCAAATTTGATAGTTGGAAAGTAGCTTCATCGCAAGTGGAGGAGGCATCAAGAGAAAGACTAGTATGATTCTAGGGACATTAGGGAAGGGAGGATCAAAGGTGTCATGATTTGTAATATGGATATCTTCTAATACCAACCTATCCTCTTTATATCAAAAAAGGGTATTAGGAGATGAACAAATATAACTATCATGATAATGGAGATTTGGTAAGGTGATGTTAAGGAATATGTCTATGATTTCTTGATCTTGTTATGTAAAATCATCCAAAGGGGAACAAGGAGATGGAAAATGAAGAATATCAAGACTTGTAACATCTTGTACCAAGATGCCTTCATCACTAATAGTCTGAGGAACAAGTATGATTAGTATGATTGTCTACATTACCATTCACACCAATGGAAAATGTAAGATTAAGGATGTCATTAGTGGATTGCATCTTAAAGTCCCTATTATGGTAAGTAGACTCATAAAATGGGATAGTATGCTTATAAAATCCATGTTTAACCAAATCAAGAGCACATGCTATGAAAGAAAACATGATAAAATGAAATAAAAGACAATGCAATGCAAGTATCTAAAAATGATATGGAATTAAACAATGCCTAAAATGAGCTAATTGAAGCAAACTTTAACAAAATGCATGCTACAGAAATGCAACTAACTAATATATACAAGTTAAAGCACCAATAAAAAGCCTAAAAACTAGTTTCTAAGATTTGGAAAATGTTGTTTTAGGTGCCAAAAGGGACTAATTCGCCCAAGGTGGCGAATGAGTCCCAATATGAACCTTTTTCAAAATTTTCAAAAATTTTAGATTGATTTTTATGAATTCTGAGAGCCAATATACAAACCTAAATGAAAAATGTAGAATTTCAGTAAATCTAAATGAATTTAGATGCTACAAATGCAACCTTAATGCCCTTTTTATGAATGCAAATTATAAAACCTAGCATGCAAACTAATGCAAATACTAATGCAAAATGAATGCAAGGCTAGATCTATGATAAAAGACACCAAATCAGAAGAGTGAAGTATTTGAAAAGTCAGGTTCACCAAGATGTAACAAACAATTTTGGCTCTCAAATCCTTCGTGCACCTCCTAGGGTTTTTCACCTAGAAGGTGAGAGAATTAGGGCCAAAATGGACACTTCGTTAGCACTCAAGACTAATGGAAGGAGGAAAAGCAATTATGATGTGTGTGAATTGTGATTTTATACTTGATACTTAATGAAAATGTAGATTAAGGAATCCAAACTAATCAAATGCAAAAGTGTTGGAAAACATAGTGTAGAATGCAAATATGAACTAGAAACTTAAGGAGGAAATAGAAATGAGTGAAACTTAATAGAAGGTACCTGGAAGGTCGAAGATGACTAAAAATGACTTTCAGATTGTTGTAGATGTTGTTTCTCAAGTCTTTTGGGACTCATTTACCACTTAGGGAAAATCAATCCCTGTTTTGATGAAATCTTCTAGAAACAAGTTTCAGATTGTAGAGAGATGAAATATGAGAAAATAAAGTTCTCTGGTCTATAGATGGGACTAATTTACCATGCTTGGAAAATCAGTCCTTTTTCAAGGATCTATAAAATCAGGACTAGATTCTACAACTTTAGATCTATACTTCCACCTTCTACAAGTGTTTACTTCAAAAATTGCCAGAATTGAGTCTAAAAATGAATTTTTCTTGATATCTTGACTTGAATGGTGAAGAATGGACTCTAACAACTTTCCAATTTGATCTTGAATGATTTCCAAGATTCCAAAGGACCTAAATCTTGCAATGATCATTGATCTTGAAAGTCTGCAACAATACATGTAAAATCTATCCTTGAATGTCTTAGAGAGCTAAAATAATGTCTTGCATGTGAAAGCCCTAAATTTCTTGAGAAGAATAAGATAAATTAAAGATGAGGAATGATATGTGTGGGAGAAAATAAGATGAGATTAGATGATCTATCTAAAATGAGGGAAAAACACTTATTTATACAAATCTCATGCCTTAGTAACCATTCATACCTCATCATAGGCTAACATCAAGCATATTTTTGAATAAGTCATGAAAGAAATTTAAAATATTTTGAATTTTGGAGCAAAGGGGGACTCATTCGCCACCCATGGTGAATGGGTCCCACCTAGGACATGAATCTAGGTGTCAAAATTAAATGTCATTTAATGTTATTTGTCGAGAGTACATTCAAGAATACACTTAAATAAAGCATATGAGTGTATAAAGGGGCCAAATAAGTCATAAGAAAGAGATAAATAAGGGGAATACACCTAGAAAAGTGTGAATCTTTATTACAAGACTTAACAACACTTGAAAATAGGACTTGATGTGTAAAAGGATGATTTTTATGTAAATTATATTAAATAGAGTCTAGAATAATGTGGAAATGTTTTACAACACTTAACAACATATTCACAAGACTTCATTAAAAGAATTTTATTTAATTTATAAAGGTCCAAGACTTAGTGTGGATGCATAAAATGCCTTACAACACCTAAATCAATGCCTCATTAAGTCCAATTATCATGAATTATTCCACATCAATAAAAGGGTACTTTTTCTATGACACACTATGAAACTCACCACTAACACAATTTAATTAAACCTATAGTCATCCAATTGTATAATTCACTACTATTAACCCTAACAATTAACATAATATTAGATGATATAGTCACCAAAGATAGTTGATTCTTATACACAAAGAGTCCTAATTGTAAACCTCAAAAAAATTAGAGAGAACTTAATTCAAAGAGCATCATGTTTAACTTTATCACATTAACAAAACTATCTTATACATAAGAAAACCTTTTATACTATGAACCCAAATCCTCTACCTACACAAACATGAGGAAAATATACACAATTAGCTCCATATGCAAGTTAGAACTAAGATTCCCCATGTAATTCATTTGAAACATCAAAATAAGAAATAAATGAAGAACACAAAGAAATAAGATATTAAATCCTATTTAGATGATCCAAATATCAATCCCATGGGGTAATTGGTTGCATTTTGATGTGTAAAATGGCCCTTTCCCAACTCCTTTGCAAGCTTGATTAAATTAACCTAATTATGCCTTGATTTAGTGTTGTAATTTGTTGTACACATTCACATTGAATCTAGGGCAATTTTAATAAAATTTACTTAAATTTTACCTTATTTATGGTGTTTTAAAGTGTTTTATTACACTTTCACACTTATCTAGGGTTTCATTAATTAATTGTGGTTAATTGAGCTTAATTGGCCCCTTTAATTCAAATTCAAGCCTTCTTAATTACACTTTCTGAAGGATCTATCTCGACACCCAATACTAATATTGCATGACATTTAAATTGGGAAATTTTAGGTCTTAGAAAATGGTGCTACAACCCATTCACCTTTAGTGGTGAATGGGTCCTCTCTACATAGGACACCCCTTTCTTTGCATTTTTTAAATGGGTTTTTGATGTTATTTCATCCCCCAAAGCATGGTCCTAGAAAGTTATGCTCACACCCATTTTCCTTTAGTGGCAAATTGGTCCTCACATACGACACCCCTTTTTTAATTGATTTGTGGTGGGATCATAATGATTTTCAATCCTAGATCTAATGTTGGCTTGAATTATTTGAATTTTGAGGTTAATTCACATGGTTTCATCTTTAAGACTTTCAAGAGAGCATCCTATTACTTCACAAGAGCATTATAGAGCACTTTAAGAGAATTTTTAGGGGCATTCAAAGGAATATTACCAAGAGTTTATTGTATCAATTCAAGGTCATTTCATCATGTCAAAGGCATAGTGCATTTGAGCAAGTTGTTGAGCTAAGATAGTTGATGTAGCATCAAGGATCTACTTTCAAGCATTATTTCACATCAAATTTGAGATCAAGATCTACATTCTTTATGGCCACTTCATGTTAGTTTTCAGATTTACATTCCAAGACAACTTCCAAGGTGTCAACATTTCATTGTTTCATGTTCATGCTTCAATTTCATTATTCATCAATTGGTTTAATTATCTACAAGGGGTTTTCCTTAGGAAAATCCCTATTCACTAAAAATAAATAATTTTTTATCCTCTTGAATGTGTGTTTGCATATTTATAGGTTAAAGATCAAGTGGAGAAAAATTTTGAAGTGAAATTGTCAAAGTTGTGAAGTTGTAAAAGTTTTCATTCACATTGCAAGAACACAAAAATAAGGCTACAAAATTAATTACAAATTTTCAGGAGCTAATAACCGAGGATATAAGAGTGTAGGAATCAAGGAACATAACCCTTAATTTAGTTTTAGAAGCCCTAACAAGGACCCATTCACCACTAAAGGCGAATGAGTCCTTTGTGACCTAAAAACAACCTTCTTGCAACACGGTACACATTATTCTGGCCTCTCGAAACTTCCCTCGTTGTTGCTATAATAGTTAGGATTGATTTCTAATTATTATTTGCATCATACATTGCATATAATTGCATGTTTACTAGTGGAAATTAGTGTTTCATCATCTTGCTCATTCATTTTGATGCAATCCCCCTTTCCTTATTAAACATTTTGGTGAACTGAACCTATTGAATATTGCAATTTTCTGATCTTGGAGTCTATTCTTGCATCCAAGGTTAGATCTTGCATTCATTGAATTGAATTAGATCTCATTTAGGGTTTCTTACTTTGCATTTAAACTTTCATCTCATTTAGAGTTTAACAATGCATTGTTTTGCATTCTCTAAATCTAAAAAATACAAACACAAATCAATCATTTTGCATACCATTTAGATCTTATACAATTTCATTTGAAAATAATAACAACATTGAATTTCAAATTAGGTCTTTTCATTCATCATTTTATTATATTTTCATATTTCTTTTCCACAAAATTTGAAACTAAAAGTTAATATCTCAATCCTGGAACTAAAGGACATTGCAAAAAACTTAAAAATCATTCAAAAATAGTTAAAAAACCCTAATCAAGAACCCATTGACCTATTGGTGAATAAGTCCTTGACCAAGCTTGACCTGAACTTTCTGGCATCTGAAAAACATTTAAAACACTCAGAAATTAGTCAAAACGTTTAAAAAATTCTTATCCAGGACACATTCACCCTTATTGATGAATGATTCCTTGATAGATCCTAATCTACATTTTTTAGAAATTGAAATCTTAGTTTTAAGCTTTTGTTTGTTGTTGTTACTTTCTTATTTCACTTTTCTGATTTTTTGTTTCAACAAATTCATTGCATATAGCTTAATTTGCTTCATTTAGTGCATTGTCAAAACTCAAAATTGGATTTACAACATTTCATTTCATTTTATTGCATTGTGTAATTAGTAAATTACTTTGTAGAATCTAAAAATTGCATTTCATTCTAGGTCATTGCATTGTCTCCTTCCATTTTGGGTTTGCACACTAGGTTTGTAAAACTTCTACGAGCTTTACAATTTGGTGTTCTATTAGCAATACTATTGTAAGACACAATTTGAGGCTCATGTCATCCCATGATATCTCTCACCATGGATCTTGGGTTTTCTAGATCTCTTTCTGATAGTGTTGATAATCAACCCTCTATGGCTCATAGTTTGCATACTTCATTTCCCATGACTTCACCTTCTACAACCAATGTGCTTAATGTTAACAACACCATCCCTACCATCACCACTTGTACTCAAGCTTTGGGGTCTACTCAAAGCCAAGATGGAATTCCAATTCCATCTTCTACAACACTAATGTCCATTCCTACATACACTACTACCCAACCTACAAGAACCCTTCAACCTACAACAACCCTTCAATATACAACAACCCTTCAATCAACCACAAAAATCATACCTACTACCACTATGTACACTTCCTTAGGTATTCCCGCAAGAAATCCTTCTACTTTTATCCATTTGAACACAATATTCCCTCAACCATCCAACTTGCAATTCACTAGCCCTCCACATCCATACACTAATCCACCTTATTCCCCTCAATCTTACAATCACAATGATCCTCTCCTTAAATTACTATTGCAAACCATGACATCCCTTCAACAATAAGTTGCAACCTTGCAAAAAAACAATGGTCAACCTTTACAATACATAAAATCCAATCTGCTATCTTTTGATATATTAAGAGCACAAATGCCACAAGGTACATAAAAGTCCCCCAATTTGAGAAATATGGTGGGAAAGGAGATCTCATTAGCCATGTTTCTGCTTTTATGACCTATGCAGTGATTTCATTTTTGAGGATAAACTTTTGGCTAAGCTATTCCCTAGGTCCTTGAAGGATACTAATGTAGAGTGGTTCTCTTCTTTACTGAATAATTCAATCAATTCATTCAATGAACTTGTTGATTCCTTTTACAATCACTTCCATATTCACATGGGCCCCAAGATGACCCTAGCTAATTTAATGACATGCAAACAAAAAGAGGATGATAAAGTGACCAATTTCATAGCAAGATAGCAAGAAATTTATTCATAAGTCAATATTAATATTCCTAACTCCAACCGTCAATGAATTTTTATTGCTAACTTACAAAAAAACTCCAAAGAAAACTTGAAATGCTGATATTTCCTTTCTTTACACAACTATGTACAACCCTTTGTGACTATCAAAATTTGACTTGTGATCGTGATGTGAAAAATCCCCCTAGTTGTCCTAAAAATACTGAATCCACAACTCAAAATAGTTATCAACCTTTCAAGAAGTAGAATAAGTGTTTTTACAATTGAATTCCCCCCAAACAAGTCAAAAAACTAATAATAAAGTGGCTGCTATATAGACAAAAAATTATTTTGGGGATAGATATAGAGTGTTCACTCCCTTACCTGATACTCTTCATAATATCATGTTGCAGTTTATTGAGAAGAATATTCTTATTTTAACTCCTTTTAGAGAGCATGATCCTAATATATCACTACCCAAAGCCTTTCGATTAAATGCTTATTTCCATTATCATCAACAAAATGGACATGGTATGGAATATTGTAAGCATCTTAAACATCTTGTGCAAGACCTTATTGATAATAATCAACTTCAAATCAGAGGTGTGAATGATCAAGGTAATAATTCAGTAGCCCCTCCTAACCAAAATTTACAAATATTTACCAATCCCATGCCTAAGCACACTATTTCATTTATCAAAGCTAGTGAAACAAAGAATGATGTGATGAATGTTGACACAAATGATGACAAAATGGATACTGTTGAACAACGTCCTGCAAATACTGTGGTAGTATTTATTGAAGATAGATCTCATAAGGTCTCAACTAAAAATCCTCTTGATATGCTTTCTCACAAAATTATATAGTTAAACTTGCACTTGATGGTCCTCTTCACATAGTTGGTTGAATCAATGATAAGCCCACTAATGGGATATTGATTGATCCTATTTATGGAGAGAATGTGATCACTAAAGAATTCATATTTGTGCATGAACTATATCAAGATACATATGATAAACTGAAAACATGGATCAAGATGCATAATGGTTTTTCTTGTCCTATGATGGGATTGATAGATCTCCCTTTAAAAGTTGGACTAAAAACATTAAATATCTCATTCACCATCATCCCACAATCGGACCAATTTCATGTGAAGTTAGGTTATCCATGGCTTCACTCCATGAATTCCATCCCTTTTCTTGTGCATAAATTTCTAAAGTTTCCATTTGGAAATGATATCTTTACTATGCATCATAGTGGATTTATTCTTGCATTGACCCGTGGGAATTTTTCATTAGATTTCTTTCAGCTTGAACCCATTGAACCTATTAAGCCTCATGTGGACTTCTTTTTCTAATTATATAAAAAGTTCAAGGCAAAGAAAATAGAAAAATTATCCTTTCAGAACATGCCTCAACCTATAAATGAACCACCTATCCTTGACAAAATAATGACTGAACTGAAAGCCCTTCCAAACTTCCAAGAACAACCTACAGTAAAACATCCTACCATTTCCTACAAGAGACGATGAGATAACAAAACTAATCTCATTGTCCCTCCTAAAGTCAAACAAGTGTACAAACCTAAAGAGAAAGAAATTGAACAACCTCCTATTATTTCTTCTATTCCTCACAAGGAAGAGAAGGAACCTGTAATTGAAAAACCCACTCTTACACAAGCACAAATTGATAATAGGTTGAAAAAAAATAGAAGTGCTAGAGAGCATAGGTTCAGATGTCATGCTATTGCTCATATGTTACAAACTAAAGAATAAATTAACAACATGAAAAATAAAAATCCAAACATACCTTAAGCAAGCAATGCATGATGATCATATACCCTCATCACAACATAAACAAGAACATTCCATGGATATTGTCATTCAACCTCCTGTTATGATTAATCTAGATGATGAAATTGATATTGTAAAGATTGATGAAGAGGTGCATAATGAATTGAACACATTTTTTTCTTCTCCTATGAACTTAAATGAAAAATCTCCTAAAAAGAGTGTTGAACTTGGTGCATCTGCTAGTTTCCTACCTTTTGTTTATATAGACCAAGATTGGGATGTGGATGCCCTGCTTTAGGTTGAATCACATGTTCCTTACTAGTGATTTTCTTTTTCATGTTTCTTTATGCATGATTTCATGTGCATAATGTGATCCCTCATGATGTTTTATTTTATGTATCTCTATGTATCTCTCTCTCTCTCTCTCTCTCTCTCTCTCTCTCTCTCTCTCTCTCTCTCTCTCTCTCTTTGTGCACTCCTCTATATGTATGTACATTCTTCTCTATGTCATAATATTTTCTTTATCTTTTCATTTGTCTTGTGTTTTCCTTTTGGGGATGATGCAAGGTGTCAAGACATTTAGGTATCTCCCATGTTAACCTAAAAGGAATTTTCTTTCTTTTTGCTCTCTTTGTGTCATTCTTCTAGTTCTATTAGTATTTGGGGAATGATGGCAATTTTAAGCTCTCAAAAAAATATTGTAATAAAGACATACTAACCCTAAATACATAGATCCCTTATGTATTTTTTGGGGAAAACCCTTCCTTCCTATTTCATGGTGTAGCTTTATTTCAAAAACATATGACTTGGCATAGGGTTTTCCGAGGAAATCTCTCATGTCTTAGGACAAAACATTGGCTAATTTAAAGCAATTGCTCACAGTTAGTAACCACATTAAAGTGGGGGAACACATTGATGAAATTTTTTGACATTATACATATTTCATGGCATTATTATTTTTTTCTTGTGACATCTTCTTTTCTTGGTGGTGTCATTGGGTTTGATGCCCTCTAAGAGTGTAATATTTCTAAGCATACAATCTCCCTTGGTGGCATGATGTGAAACAAAAGGCATCCCATAAGTGGAAATATGATATTCTTCAATTTGTCCTCTCTTGGAGAGATTAGGCATGATGTTCCCTAAGAAGAAGACCTTACATGAACAAAGCAAAATCCCCTTTAACAAAAAATTATAGACATGACATTCAAAAGCATACAAAAACATTACATTGGGGTTCCTTATCGAATTTTTTAGGAGAATAACTTTAGTATGGTATGGGAGGCTAATATGATTCTCTCATTTTCCAACTCATTGGGACAACTCATCTACTGGACAGACTGAGGTTCCACTACCACAAAGTGAGCACACATGATTTGTTAAACTCACCCAGTGGATAGATTGAGGTTCCACTACCCCAGAGTGAGCACACATGATTCAAACAACTCACATAGTGGATAGACTAAGGTTCCACTAGCCCAGAGTGAGAAACGCATGTTAAAAATAAATAATCATGTTCCATATCATGTTGGAATAGTTGTGCTTGATACTTTATTTTTCTTGATTTTCTTGGCCTTTGATAGGGTATGACTATGTACATTTGTTATTCCTGCATACTAAAGTGTCTTGAATGTCTACTTTAGTGTGAGTTTTTCATTGGGGAAAACTCTCACTAAAGTGGGGGGGAAATGTAGTGTAGAAAAAAGTAACCCTTTTGGGAATGTGATATGGAATTAACCTACTTATTCCTTGATTTAGTGTTGTAATGTGTTGTACACATTCACATTGAATCTAGGGCCCTTTTAACAAAATATACTTAAATTGTACCTTATTTATGGTGTTGTAAAGTGTTGTATTAAACTTTCACACTTATCTAGGGTTTCACTAATTAATTGTGGTTAATTGAGCTTAATTGGCCCCTTCGATTCAATTTTAATCCCTCTTAATTACACTTTCGAAAGGATCTATCCCGACACCAAATAATGATATTGCATGACATTTAATTTGGAAAATTTGAGGTCCTAGAAAATGGTGCTAGGACCCATTCACCTATAGTGGTGAATGGGTCCTCTCCACATAAGAAACCCTTTTCTTTGTATTTTTGAATTGGGTTTTTGATGTTATTTCATCCCTCGAAGCATGGTCCTAGAAAGTTTTTCTAGGATCCTTTTTCCTTTAGTGGTGAATGGGTCCTCCTCACATTGGACACCCCTTTTGAATTGACTTATGGTGGGATCATAATGATTTTTAATCCTGAATCTAATGCCGGGTTCAATTATTTGAATTTCAAGGTTAATTCTTACATTTAGTATAAATATGAGGTTATTTCACATGGTTTCATCTAAGACTTTCAAGAGAGCATCCTAACACTTCACAAGAGAATTATAGAGAACTTTAAGAGCATTTTGAAGGCCATTCAAAGGCATATTATCAAGACTTTATTGTATCAACTCAAGGTCATTTCATTATGTCAAAGGCATAGTGCATTCAAGCATGCTATTGAGCTAAGATAGTTGATCTAGCATTGACGATCTACTTGCAAGCATTGTTTCACATCTAGTTTGAGATCAAGATCTACATTCTTCATGGCCAGTTCATGTTATTTTGTATATTTACATTCCAAGACAACTTCCAAGGTATCAACATTCATTATTTCATGTTCATCCTTCAATTTCATTATTTCATCATTTGGTTCAATTACCTACAAGGGATTTGACTTAGGAAAACCCCTATTCACTAACAATCAACAAGTTTTTCTCCTCTTGAATGTGTTTGCAAATTTATAGGTTGAAGATCAAGTGGAGAACAAGTTTGAAGTGAAATTGTCAAAGTTGTCAAGTTGTAAAATTTGTCATTCACATTGCAAGAATAGGAAAAGAACTTAATATAGGTTTTTCAGGAGCTGATAACCAATGATTTGAGAGTGTAGGAATCAAGGAAAAGAACCTAGAAGTTAGCTTTAGAAATCCTTCTAGGGACCCATTCACCACTAAAGGAAAATTGAATCAATTGTGACCTAAAAACAACCTTCTTGTAGCAAGCTACACATCATTCTAGCCTCTCAAAACTTCCCGCATTGTTGCTATAATAGTTAGGATTGATATATGATTAATATTTGCATCATATATTGCATATAATTGCATGTTTAGTAGTGGAAAGTAGTGGTTCATCATCTTGTTCATTCATTTTTATGCAATCCCTTTTTCCCTATTAAATATAATTAAAATTTTATACAATGAATAGCTTTACTAGTCTATTACATTAACCAATTTGCACATTTTTCCTTGTGAATATCTTTCATTGGCATAAGAAGGTTTAAGTTCAAATATAAATAAACCAATGACCAAACCACCAAATGCTTAGGAATTCCATGTTCAACAATAGAATCATAGTCAACATGCAAATAAAAAAATGGACATAATGAAACATCAGAATATAACTAGTCTTTACAACAATCCATAGATAAAATTTGTACATTTTACAGAATGGAACCTAATTTCTCTTCAAATCTCCTATGTTCATAAAACATCATGAAAGATATTCCACAACCCCACATATTTCCCAAAGAGACTCTATAATTTTATCTAAAATTCATAAAATTCCAAATACAATGACTAACCCAAAAAGGAAACATCCTATGTATGCACAAGGGAAAGTAGATAATTACTAACAAATTTTATAGTAGATGAATGCTACTATGTTGTATTGGAAAGAAAAATGATAGAAATTTTAATCATAGGTAAAATGAATACAAACATTGGGTTTTAGATATATGCCAAAAGAAGCAAGGAAGGGTTTCATGATAATAATTCCTCCATCACATGAAAATAGATATGGGTTTTTGAAGATATATGCTGAAAAACCAAGAAAGTGTTTCATGAAAATAATTCCTTAATCACACAAATATAGATAATGGTTTTCAAATATATGCCCAAAATGATAGTCTCAAATTTATCCTACACTCACATATTTCTCAAGCCAAACAAGCAAGGGTTTTTATTAGAATAACCCATAGTAGATTAGGGTTTCACCCTAAAAAATATTTAGTAAGAGAAACACATATGAGGGCTTTCAGATATATGCCACAAAAAAACAAGTTTTTGTAAGAAAATAGTGTATTATAATTATTGGTTTCATGATGATAATGTCTTAACCAAATTATATTATACATGGGTTTGCTGATATATGCACAAATAATCATGGGTTATTAAAAAAAAGACCATGATATTAATTTTTGAAGCAGAAAAATACATGATTTTCTATAGACATGTGGTCAAAACTACAAGAAAATTGATCATTTTATTAGAAAAAATCATGAAGTGACAAAGACAAGAGTACTCTCGGCCATATTATATTCATGAGTAGATAGCAAAATGAAATGATAAATAGTAGGTTGATTCTACCTCAGACAATGTAAAACATCACATGGTGGAGAGTGCATGATAAACAATGATGAAATTGGTCAAAAAGTAGTAATAATTAATCAAAAAGCCAAGAAATCCTTTACAGGTCCAAGAAAAATGTGGAATAAAAACATTTAGGAGTACCATTGTTTTCATTTTGAAAGAAGAAATGATGGTCTATGTTACCTCATATCATGGAGAAAAGACAACAACAAACTGTCAAGGATTTACTAGACCATGAGTGCGCAATGAAATAGAGAGTATCATTTTACCCCCAAAAAATGTGGGAAATAATCCACCATTGAACCCAACCATGGAAAACATCACATGGTGTAGATGGCATGATAAACAATGATGAAATTGATCAAAAAATGTAGTAATAATTAATCAAACAACCAAGAAACCCTTCACAAGTCCATAAAAATGAAGAATAAATAGATTTAGAATTACAATTGTTTGCATTTTGAAAGGAGAAATGATGTCTCGTGTTACCTCATACCATGGAGAGTAGAAAATAACAAATTGTCAAGGTTCTACCAATATAAGCACACAGTAAAATGGAGACTTATTAAATTTTACCCACAAAAAAGTGTGGGAAATAATCCATTACTAGACTCGATGTGACTATTAATTAGAGTAAATGCGTAGTGGTGTCCAGTGTTAAGGCTTGGAAAATAATGTGTAGGTCTAAACTATTATGACCACTAACCTACACCTCCAACATTAACCCGTGAATTTGACCCATGTTCACTTTTGAGAATTTATGAATAATACAATTGTTATAATTGAAACCTAATATTGACACAATTGGGATTTTTTAAAATATTAATTGGTGGTGAAGGCAAGCTTCTATTCAAAGATTTGAGGGCCCTTTGTGAGTGTCAAGTCTACGTGGTGACTTTTTTATCCTTACCTGCTTATCAAACCCTCCCACATTCATCAAAAATGCCCACAAGCTGAAATATCAACTATAAGCTATTAACATGTGTGTGAATAAAACTAAAAAAAATAATATTGATCTGACATATGGTTTAGGAGCTTAGATTGGATGAAGTTGACTATAGCAGTAAATGGGTCCTTTCCCCTAACAAGTAGTTTTCCCGAAAAAAATAGATTCACTAAAGGGATTGATGAAGCATATAGTTTTAAAACACAAGTATAAGGCCATTAAAGAAGAAACATGTCCTTACAAGAATATTGCATGAACCATATTTATAGTAAGGAAAGCCACAATAACCAATGGATTTTCTCAAAACTTCTTAGGGGAGAGGGGTCAATAGTTGTTAGGATCCAATTGTTGTTATAGAACTTATGCTTATAATATTCAATTTTGTTACATATTTATATTATATATTATATATAATAAGTCCACATGTCAATCAACAAATAACATGGACCCATACTTGAACACATGGGAATTTATGAATCTTATATAAAAAACATAAATATATTTATTAACAAAAAAAAATTAAAAAAATTGTTTGAAATAAAATATTACAATTATCCACTATAAGTGTGTCATTTATAAAATAAGATACTCGTTCAAACAAGCATTCTTGTCATAGTGAAAAAATATTATATTTATATGTACAACTACTAGGGTAGCAATGCATATGCATTGGAGTATTTCATCTTAATAGTTTGTCCTACCAAACATATAAAAGGTGAGTACAATAAATACCTTGTATATTTTCCCATGAAATGTGAAGGATTGTAAAAAAAAAATAGTATTCAACTATTGGTCCATTTGTGTTGGGTATAAGTTATATTTTAAATAATAATGTGTTGATTTTTATAACAACAAATATATTTTGTGTTCAATTATTGGTCCATTTGTGTTGCATATAAAATTTAGAGATAACAAATATTTATTGCTACCAATAAGTACTTGGTCTATTTAGGTTACATATAAGTTATATTTTAAATGAAAATATAATATTCTATTAACAACACTTGATATTTTTTGTTAAACTATTAGATATACCATGATTAAGTTTTGGTCGAACCTTTAAAAATTCAACTTTTGGACACTTTTCATAGACATGCTGATGTGGAAAGTTGTGTGATGAGTCACCTCCAGACTTTAGTTGTAGATAGTCAAGAGGTCATTTCACATTTTTGAAAAAAATAGAGGCCCTATGATATTCCATGCAACTACTACATGCTCACAAATTTAGCAAACACAACTATTGGTCTGTCTCCCCTAGTGTTTTATTTAATCACTTTGTTCAATAATCTAGAAATTAGCCATGTTTATCATTTTTAATTAGCTATTTAAGGATTATTAATAACATAAATAATTGTTTTTATAGGATAATGCCATGACAATAATATAATCTTAAATTTGTGAATTAATAGCATTTGAACTGAATCATTTCCTTTTCATTCTTTTATATTTATTTTAATATTATAAACTAAATGTATGTTACATATAGGTAAGTGCACCCATCTCTGACACAAAAATGGCTCTTAAGATGCCACTATTTTTTTTTAAATCAGCAAAATCTGATGTGCAGGAGAAAATGAAGATAGTTATGCTCAAAATTTGAAGACGCAACAAGAACAAGAGTTGAAATGCTTTGAGTCTAGTTTCTAAGCTACTATTTTTTTTGAAAATAATGAAGATTAAGGGTTTCAAGAAGAGGGGCCCAAAATAGGTCCTTTTTAAAAAATGTAATTTTCACCAAGATTCGATGAATGAGTAAAAATCTATGCTAAAACTAGCACATGTTGTTTTTTGACAAAAAATGGAGGCAATAACAACAAAAGTTATGGATGAAAACCTTAACCAAAATGTAAAAAAATTAAATATTTAGATAGCTAAGAGAGAGCATAATGTCATCATAGTTTTTTTTAAAACTTTTATTAACAAATGTGAAAATGTGACAATTAGCATGACCAAAAATATGTGAAAAATTGGTGCCCTTCTTAGAAAATCACATCCATAATTAGTTCATTTGATGAGCGCCAAATTTGGTGCCCTCCAAATGGCACATCCTATTTGGTGCTCATAAAATTTGGTGAACACCAAACAAGACATGTCATTTGGAGAGCACCAAATTTGGTGCTCACCAAATGAGTTGCATTGACAAAAACCTAACTTTTATTTCTCTTTGTGTCTCTCTCCACCACCTTTATAACACTTAGAGTTCATGATTTATGATCATTGATGGATAGTTTAGGTTTTAGCTTTCACTCCCTCTTTGCATCCTTCCCTCTTAATCAATATGTACCCATTCTCTCTCAACCCTCTCTAGTTCTCTCCTACACTCTCTACCTTGTCTTCCATTCTTAGGGTTTAAGGTATTGGGTTAAGGGTTTAATGTATAGTATAACTCTCCCTCTCAAGTCTCTTCCTCCCTCTATTCCTCCCAACCTCCCTCTCTCAAGTCTCTCCTTCCCCCTCCCCCTCCCACCCCCTCTCTCTCAAGTCTCTCCCTCGCTCTAGACTTCCACCCTTTTTTTCTTGGATCTCTCGCACCCCCTCTCCCTCTTTCAAGTTTCTCCCTCCCACCCTAACTACTCTCATACCCCATCTCAATCCCTCATGTCTCTCTCTACCACCCTAACTAGACAACTCTCTCCCTAGCTCTATCCCTCCTACCCTCTATCTCTTGGATCTCTCACACCCCCTCTTCCTCTCTCAAGTCTCTCACTCCCACCCTAACTAGACAACTCTCTCTCCCTCGATCTATCCCTCCCACCCTCTATCTCTTGAATCTCTCACACCCCATCTCCCTCTCTCAAGTCTCTCCCTCCCACCCTAACTAGACAACTCTCCCTCCCTTGCAAGTTTCTCTCTCTCAGGTCTCTTCCACTCCCTCTCTCTCTCCATCTCAATTCTCTATCTTAGGTCTCTTTCTCTCTCTTAGGTCTGTCTCCCTCTCAAGTCTCTCTCTCTCTCTCTTAGGTATCTCCCTCAAAGTATCCCTCCCACCCCCTCTCCATCTCTCAAGTCTCTCCCCCCACCCTAACTAGATAACTCTCTCTTCCTCTCAAGTATATCTCTCTCAAATCCAACTCCCTCCCAACCTACCTTGACTACTATCTCTCACTTCAAACCCATCTCTCACACTCCCTCTCTCTTAGGTATCTCCCTCAAAATAGCCCTCCCACCCCCTCTCCCTCTCTCAGGTCTCTCCCTCCCATCCTAACTAGATAACACTCTTTCTCTTAAAATAGTATCTCTCTCACTTAGGTCTCACTCTCTCGCACTCTACCTAGACAAATCTCTCACTCCAACCCCATCTCTCACAATCCCCCTCTCTCTCTCTCTCTTTTCTCTCTCTGCAACTCCCTCTCTCAAGTATTTATCTTTCTATCTCACTCTAATCTCTCTCTCAGGTGTCTCACACTACCCCTCTCTCAAACTTCTCTCCCACAAAATATCCCTCCCAACCCCTCTCCCTCTCTCAGGTCTCTCCCTCCCACCCTAACTAGATAACTCTATCTCTACCTATAAAGTATCTCTCTTAGGTCCCACTCCCTCACACCCTACCTAGAAAACTCTCTCTCTCACTCCAAACCCCTCTCTTACACTCCCTTTCTCTCAAGTCTCTCCCTCAAAATATCCCTCCCAACCCATGTCCCTCTCTCAGGTCTCTTCCCCCACCCTAACTAGATAACTCTATCTCTCCCTCTCAAATCTCTCTCTTGAAAGTCTCACTCCCTTCCACCCTACCTAGACTAATCTGTCACTCCAATCCACTCTCTCACACTCACTCTCTCTCATATTTCTCCCTAAAAATATCTCTCCCACATCCTCTCCCTCTCTCAAGTATCTCCCTCCCATCTTAACTAGATAACCCTCTTTCTTCAATGTAGTAGTCTCTTTACCTGGGGTCCCACTCCCTCCCACCCTACCTATACAAATATTTGTCACTCAAACCCCCCTCTCTCTCAGTCCAACTCCCTCTCTTAGGTATTTAACTTTCTCTCCCCTCTCATCTCTCTCCCAGGTATCTCTCTTTTAGCTCTCTCTCAGATGTCTCCCACTCCCTCTCTCTCAAGTCTCTCCCTCAAAATAACCCTCCCAACCCCTCTCCCTCTCTCAAGTCTCTCTCCTCCACCATAACTAGATAAATCTCTCTCCCTCTCAAGTTTCTCTCTTAGGTCTCACTCCCTCCCACCCTACCTCTCTCTCTTTCCCCCTCTCTCTTTCTCTCTCTTTCTCTCTCTTAAGTCTTTCTCCATTTCTCTCACTCCAACTCCCTCTCTTAGGTCTTTATCTTTCTCTCTCCCTCTCATATCTCTCTCTTAGGTATCTCTCTCTTAGGTCTCTCTCTCAAGTGTCTCCCACTCCCTCTCTCTCAGGTCTCTCCCTCAAAATATCCCTCCCAACCCCTCTCCCTCTCTCAGGTCTCTCTCACCCACCCTAACTAGAAAACTCTCTCTCTCTTAGGTCCCACTCCCTCCCACTCTACCTAGACTTCTCTCTCTCACTCTAACCTGCTCTCTCATAGTCCCTTTCTCTTAGGTATCTCCCTCAAAATATCACTCCCACCTCTTCTCCCTCTCTCAAGTCTCTCCCTCCCATCCTAACTAGATATCTCTCTTTCTCTATTGTAGTAATCTCTCTCTTAGGTCTCAATCCCTCCCACCCTACCTAAACAAATCTCTCTCACTCCAACCCCTTCTCTCACACTTCACCTCTCTCCCTTTCAATCCTTTCTCTCTCTGTCTCCCTAACTCCATCTCCCTCTCTCATGTCTTTATTTTTCTCTCTCCCTCAAAATATCCATCCCAACTCCTCTCCCTCTCTTAAATCTTTCCCCCCACCCTAACTAGATAACTCTTGCTCTCCCCTAGATAATGTATCTCTCTCTCTCTTAGGTCTCACTCCCTCCCAACCTACCTCTAAGACTACTCCCTCTCACTCCAATCCCCTCTCTTGCACTCCCTCTCTCTTTGGTATCTCCCTCAAAATATCCCTCCCAACCCCTCTCCCTCTCTTAGGTCTCTTCCTCCCATCCTAACTAGATAACCCTCTTTCTTTGATATAGTAGTCTCTCTCTCTTAAGTCTCACTACCTCCCACCGTACCTAGAAAAATATATCACTCCAACCCCCTCTCTCACACTTTGTATCTCTCTCCCTCCCTGGTCTCTCTCTCTATCTCTCTCCAACTCTCTCTCACGTATTTATCTTTCTCTCTTCCTCTCATCTCTCTCTTGAGAGTTCTCATAGGTATCTCTCTCAGGTGTCTCCCACTCCCTCTCTCTTAGGTATCTCCCTCAAAATATCCTCCCTAGCCCTTCTCCCTCTCTCAAGTTTGTCCCCCACCCGAATTAGATAACTCTCTCTATCCCTCTCAACTCCCTCTCTCTCAGGTCTCCCTCCCTCCCACCCTACCTAGACTACTCTCTCTCTCACTCTAACTCCCTCTCTCTTAGGTCTCTCCATAAAAATATCCCCCCACCCCCTCTCCATCTCTCAGGTCTCTCCCTCCCCTCCTAAGTGGATAACCCTCTTTGTTTGATATAGTAGTCTCTTTCTCTAGTCTCAATCCCTCCCACCCCACCTAGAAAAATATCTCACTCTAACCCCCTCTCTCACACTCCCTCTATCTCACCCCCTTTGAGAAACATATATGATGCAACTTTGGTGTGGATTCTATCCTATGTGTTATGTTGTGATGCACTTATGATTTTATTTGTGTTGATGTGATGTGATTTATGTGATGATTCCTATGATAGTGTATTTTTATTTTCTGTGATGTATGCATTTATGATGGCCATTTATGATGAGATGAAATGATGATACTATTGATAATCAAAGATTGCACCTCTCCAACAGTCTTATGGGAAATTCAATGAGTGGGGGACAAATTGTGTCTCACTGAATACCTTTGGGGATTTTATAGAAAGCTAGCTTTTCTTTGGGGTTTGGAGATAAGGGGAGAAGAAAATATAAACATAAAACATAAAAGGTGATGGGAAAAAGATTTTACAACATTTCAAACCCAAATCATTCTTATGATTGATATAAATAGACACAAAACACAGCAACCCTTCATTGTTGGAAAGAGAACAAACAATAAAGGCTAACTTAAAGCATAGTGCAGACTTTCAAATCTTTTCACGGGAAATGTTCACTAAGGTTCAATAAAACATAAAGATTTCTCATGGGCAATAAAACAATATTTTAGAAGTCACATGAACTCTTCCTCCTAATATAGCATAACACAACAAAATAACAAGTTTCAGAAAAACAGAGAAGCCCAATGACATAGTCTAGTTTTCTTAAGCTACTACTCTACCATACGAGCATAAATCATAAAAATCTACTACTTAAACTACCTAGATATAGCTTGCAAGACACAATGTTTCATTTAGAACAATAATATAAAGAAAGAAAACTTGAAAATGCCATACATGCATAGTCTCAACAATTTCTCCTCAATAGTTCATGCTTTTAAATATCAAAAGAACTTTCAAACAAAGGTTGGATGCCAATTCGACAATAGTTTAAACCTTAATAGATATAACATGCCAAAGTAAAGTGGTTCTACAACTTGCTTATTAAAATAATTCTAAAATTGTAAGAAAACTAAAGAAAAATTTCTTAACAAAGAAAAAATATCTTGGAATCTCTAGCCCCCCATTGTGTTCTCACCCTCCTTATAGAGCTAGAACAAAAGATACACACTACCTCAGCTCGGAAGTAATTTCCATGAGGTGTTTATAGTTAATAGTCCAAGATCTGATCATAGATCTTCAGCTAGGTTGAAATGATCTTTGCACATCAATTCTTAGCTATTGTATTAATTCCTTTTAGATATTTGGAAAAGATAGAGGATCATAATCGATCAAATCCTAAAAATAATAGCTTGGAAAAAGGGCCAACTAATCGATCACATCACTCCCAGGCACCGTCTCAAAACTTCCATCCCAAAAAATTGAGAAAAGGAAAAGGCCAACTAGCTCCGACAAACACCTAAATCATATTACTCCATAGGAGGTGCAAATAGCTCGTGGTGAAGAGATGTGTCAAAAAGGTGGAAAATCCCAAGCTTATGATTATAGCTCCCAAGAAAATGTCCGATGAGTCAACATGCGTCCCAAACTCTCTCTCAAAAGGAAGGCGAAAGATGAATGTTCCATAGCCACCATGTGGTGCATTGCTCATCTTTCTGATGATTCTATTTTGGCACGAGTGCACCTAAAGCTGAAGTCATTTATGCAAGCCAAAAAATTAAAATGACTGAGGTAGAAAAAGTACTTCATAGTTATGGTGACTCATAGGGGTATTCGCTCTAGGAAGATACAAACCTAGGCCTCTATTTCTTGGAGTTTGACCAAACTAGCGTGCTAAGCCTCCCAATCAACACCAGTTGGTAGAACAAGGGTCTGGATCTTCCTATATGCTTGCTCAAGATTGAAAATATCCTTAAAAGAGATGACCCCCCATCTGGAAGAAATCACACCCAGGTGATAATAGATCCATGAAAGAAAGTAGATCTCCTGCTCAACATCATCCACTGTGGGTGTGACACTCGAGTTTGGAAGTTCTGCAGTGGTTTGGATCTTGCATCAAATTGCATCATTTTTTTTCTCCATTGTCAATGCATCTTCATCTAGTGAAATAAGAGGAGGCAATCTAAAACCAACTAAGATGATGAAGTCCTTCTTGAGCTCAATGACTTGTTTATTCAACACCATCTAGTAATCCTTACATTTTCTACAACCCTATGACAGTTGATGATCTCATTTACTTTCATAGAGGTGACCCACCAATGGGGAATTACTGCTCTTTCAAGAACCTAATTAGTGTTGATGCATAATTTGGAGATGAAACTTTGGGAATCTGCCACTCGAGGTGAACATTTTTGCATGAAGTGATTAGCCATTGGACCAACCTTAGCATTTAGTTCCTAAACATCCCTTAGAAATTGTAAGGCAGGTCCCAGAAAACACATGTCAGTTGTTATCCACTCTGAATACATAGCTATTAGCCTTCTCATTATAGGGAGGGGTCCATATCATCTTGCAACAATTAACTCATGGTTAAATCAAGCCTCTCTTGCCTTGGTGTTTTCTCCCATTTGAACCTTCTCCCAAAGAGTGTTTTCCAACTCAGAGCTTAGTCTTTTGACTTCTTGTCTTGACTCTTCTTCCTCTATCTAGATCCTCGAAATATCATCGGTATTTCAAGATCGGGCATCACTTAACTATCTCTTTAAGTTTTCAATTTTAGCATGAAGTTGAACTTATTCATTCCAAGCATCTACAAGCAACCTGGACACATCTCCTTGCTAGCCTTGAATTTTCCTTACACAAGTTACTTTAGCTTCCTTGGTTCAAACTTTATTCAATAGTCTACTTATTGTTCCTTTTACATTTTCCAACTCAACCTCGTGCTTCCTTAATTTCCTATTCAGCCTTTCATAGTCAGCATATACTACCCTTTGTGTGGCTTTAGCTAGGACCATTTTATCGCGTGAGCGAGTTTCACTCAAGTCCAGGCCCACAACATGAATGTTGTAGTCTTCCATCTACATTTGTCCTTCGAGATTGTAAATGAGTGGCTTTATGGTGGTAATAAGTAAATATTTTTAATCTTCAATAAAACAGGCTTCAATCCTCTTGGTTGTGGGCCTCTCGACACTTTTTGTCAACATTTTCTTCTTCCTAGCCTTTCGGGCCTGTTTGGTACTGTCAAAATGACCTTGAAGAGTCTGAGGGACATTGATGCTTTGACTTGTAATGGGAGCACTAGGGGGAAGCCCAAAAAAGGTGACTATAGGAGAAACTTCAGATGTGTGAGTGTGGGGAGATGCAAAGGGCAGGATGATCATGGAAAAAGGTGAGACACCAAATGGAGAAAGGGAAGAAATAGTAGGGGTAAAACTGAAATGAGTTGATGGAGAGGTGCCTTCCCAGAAGTAGATGGGCCAGGAGTAATGGGAAAGGCAGTCATTTCAACCATTCCAATGGGGGCCTTTGACAAGGTGACTAATGACATAACAATGACCGCACTGGATGATGCTCCTTTGACATGCAGGATGGTTTTAGTAGTTTCATTGACAATGGCAAGGGGTGCATTCAAAATTACTAGTTTGAGAACCAAAGATGGAGGATTCCCTTCAATAGAAGGAGGTAGGTGATTGAACAAAGACGCAGAAATAGGAAGAAGAGGGGGAGTGAAACTTAACCGAGCCGCAGTGGATGAAACATTTTGTAGGATGGACTCCACTTCTATTTCCTATCAGATCAGTATGTTAGGGGCACCAGGTCTTGGATCCTCCTTCGCTTCACACGATTAGGACTAGCACATTCTGATCCTTTAGTTAATGATTCCTCTAACTTTTCACCTTCAACATCCATTGAGGGTCCCCTGAGGGCTGTCAACCCCCTTTCCTTTACTTTGGGCATGAGAGGTAGACAAAAATTGTGGACCCCCATGCCAAGAAATCTCTTTGGATGTCGGATTATCAAGGTCTAGGAACCATGAGTGGAACCTATTCCTTGTCAATTTCATGGTTGGTCTTGGGATTGTTGTTGTTAGAAAAAACCTCCTTGTCATATATGTCCTAAAATTCCTCATCTCTTGTGGGAACCTCCAAATTTTTTCCTTCTTTCTTTCTAACCATCCCTTATGCCTCAGTTGTGCATGGAGAGATTTTCCCATTGGGAGATTCCTCTGATACTGTGCCTGGGGCTCATAAAAACTTAGCCATTTTTGGCCAAGTTAATGTATATTTCCACACTCTCCCTACCAGGATTTCTCCTTCTTGAGAAATATTCCCTAACCTCATGCCTTAAACTAAAATGCTTGTCTGGGTTATAATTCCATTTTTCACAAATGAGGACCAAACATAGAGCCACAGTAAATTTGTGATCTCATCCTCAGCCTTCAACTTAGCCAGTATCACCTGACTCTTTGCAATCACAAGGGGAAGATCAAAAAGCTTTGATTTATTCCTCCTGACACCATAAATAATATTGATGATAGATACTTGTTGGCATGCTTCCAATGCAGAGGTTTGGTCTGTTACAAATTTGGGAAGTCACAAAACCTCCCCAGGAAAGCCATGAAACCTAAAACACATGAAATTATCGCCCAAAACATAATTCAATGGGATAGGTAGATGCTCCATCCATTCTATAACCTCCTGAGAGAAATGACCAATGGGGTGAGGCAATAAAAATTGGAGCACTGGCCTCAGAAAATAATCTACAAATTGATAATAATCTCCTATTCTTCAAAGCATAGGGGTCCATGCAGAAATTGGCCAGTTTTGGCCCCTCTCATCCATCCTAGACATTGGTACATTCCTCCCTAGCCACTCAAAATTTTGATGCAATAACAAATGAACCAAGATGAAAGAATACCTAAATTTTGACTCAAAATTGTAGTTCTTCAGTTGTAACTTCATATCCCCAGCTATTGCCTCAGCAAAATCGTAATACCTCTAGACCCTTTCTCTTTTAAGTGCAAGGCCTAGGGAAAACTAGAAAGGGTTAACCTCTTCATCATCATTGAGCACAAAAACCTAGGCCAACATTGAGAATATGGACTATGTATCCTTCTTAAATTTCTTCTGCAAAAAAGGCTAGCAAATCTATCCTCTCTATGGCCTTTCCTTTGTCTCATCCTCATAGAAACTTGTTTTCCTGAATATATCTTCTCCTAGGCATCCATTTACTCTTTGTTGAAAAGCTTTTCACCCTAGCTTGTAGGGATACACAACATATCCAATATAGCTTTGGCAAAAATGGTAATCTTGACCCCACAACTCTCAATGGCCTCTGTATTTTTGTTAAACCTCGTTGCACACATGTCAACTAGCTCTGGGCATGGATGCACAATAGGTAGCACAAAATATGGTAGACCATTGTTCTAGAGTTGAAATGCAAAATCCTCTGATGGCTCATGCTCCAGAATCATCTAAAACACACCTTCCCTAAGATTCTTAGGGTTGGTGGATAACTAAGGGTCAAAAACATTGTCAATGATGCCTTGAGCTGCCTCTCTTTAGATGTGTTTATCAGGTTGAAATTTTTTGCAATGTTTAAATGGTTGTTCTTCTAGTGTTGGGGCATTGGCGAATGAGTAGTTCCGAAAACATCAATGTAGCTAGGTCTTCTACTTTGAACTTTGGCTTGACATCCAGAGGTAGATGCTTTCACCATGATTTTATGAGAAAGTTGTAGAGAGCTTCTCTGGTAATAACAACCACTTGCCTTTTTCTTCTTCTGAAAAAAACTACTTTTGAGTGTAATTAATTTTTTGACCTGTGCATGTATTTAAGACTACGCCACCATTGGTGGCCCATTAAATACTCCCACTAGGGTGATACGTGTAAACCTGAGATCTGTATCCCTTAGGAATGCCAAGAAAGCCACGAGAATGGAATTAGTACATTCTCCCCATTGCCTCTTTTACAACTAAATTTATTGCATCAAAAAGCATGCTTTTCATCATATGGAACATGTTGAGGTGACACAAGGTACTCTTGAAAAGACATGCCCATTAATTTTCCAGATTTTAAGCACACATTAATCCATGTTTTTTTCTAATTAGTGAACTGGTTAGCACTAATGATGGTGAAGGACATGTGTCAACTATCAGTGGATGAGAGCATTTACTCCCAATGCCCAAATTTATTTCTCAAGGCATTCCATTAGATCCTCTATATAATTTATCTACCTTGCTTCATTCTATCTTAAAACTTCTCGTTGTCGTCCAACCAAAAATAGACATCTTGTTGGTTGAGTTTTCCAGTTGACCTTTTCTATATATAGCTATGCAACCTTTTGCAACATTCATTTGAACATATAGTCCACTAAGTTAGCTGGAATTCCACTTATTCTCTTTCCACCATAATTCACTGCTTCATCAGAATGTTTGTTGGCCTAGGCACCCCTATTCATCTCCTTCCATAAAGACTGCAAAACTACTTTGTGAAAGAGGTCACTACTGAACGAATCAAATGCTTGGTGAAGAATTGTGACCCCCTCGTCATGGTAGCATTCAAGTGGATAGTCAGCACAAACTATATTACTGATGAGATCCATCTTTGAAGCAATTGCAACATGCTTTCCTGCTTCGTGGCCTCACTACTAGACCTGAATGTTTCAAATCCTATGATAATTGAGTTGTGCTAGAAGATTTTTGAAACTTCTCTAATGGAAAAGATTGGCGAGATAGTGTAAGTGGCCATCCCTGACATTGGTATCATAATTCCACCACACCTCAGACATGGTTGGGTATAATGGTCTCGAGCAGACCAAACCTGGCTTCTAGCTCCTCATGAAACTTAACAATTTTCCCTCCTATGATGTATTCCTGCACACTAGCTCCCTTTTGATTCACGTTCCTTGAAGGGAATGCAATAGGATGCTCTTCATTCTCTTCTTGATACTTCTAAGTGAGCACAAAAACTATACCATGTTGGTTGTCATACATATAGAGTAGAAAACCTTTGGACAAATTTGGGTTAATCAATGTCAGGGTTTCAAAGAGGGACATATTTAGTTCTTTGAAAACTATTGTATGCTTGGAAGTTTGCTTGAAAGATAGGTTCTCTTTAAATATTATGGTGATCGAGAGAGCAATGCTTGTGAAATATGATATGAATCTACAGACAAAATTAATCTTCCCTAGGAAAGATCGCAGCCCCTTTGTCGTTCGAACCTTTTCGGGATCTATTACTATTCCATCCTTTGGTATTTTAAATCCGAGAGGATTTCTTTGAGGTTCTCCAAGGAAATAGTTTTCTAGATTAAGAAGATTAAGAAGAATCCCAAATCATTGGTGCTTCTAAAAACCCTTTTTAGATTATCAAAATGATCATTTTTAACTGCTAGATCGCCTAGATATATGAAAATAATCTGGTTGACCCATCTTTCTAAAGTAATTCCCATTTCCCATTGAAGAGTTACACCAACATTAGAGAGTCTAAATGGTGTATTTGAATATGAAAAAATTTCCCACTTACTGGTAAATGCCATTTTGTGTTGGTCGGATTCCTTTATGTAGACTTGATTGCATCTTGGGGAGCCATCTATCAAGGAGAGACTCCCTGATCTGGTTAGAGTCTATGAGAATTACTTCATTAGTGGTGAGGGGTAATGGTCTTTTAGAAAATTCCTTCTTGAGTCCCAAAAATCAACACAAAGTCAGATATTTCCATTCCTTTTCCAAACTGGGACTAGATTTAATACCCAGTAAAAAAATTTGATAGGGCATATGACCTTTCATTCATCCCACTTGACGAGCTCTTGTACTATCAAAGCTTCAACCTTTGAGTTGACTAACCTTTGTCTCTGTCAAATGGACTTGGTTCCTTCAGCCAAGCCAATTGTACGCTGAACTATACCTGGGTCATAACCTCTGAGATCATATTTGAAGCATAGATCCTTTAACTTTATTTTTTCTTGGTGAGAGATTTCCCTACTAGTTGTCAGTCTTCTATTACTTCCAATGTCAAGCTCTTCATAATATTCTGAAACTATGGAAAATATTTGTTTGCCATTCCTTGCATCTTTAAGAAGATTTGTCCCTGGTGGTGGATTGTCGGAAGTTGTTCCTGACTTCTATATGAAGGAAACAATTTTAATATTGTCGCCCAAAATTTTCCAATTCTGACCTTTTTTGGGAATTGAAGGTCAGACAATGATTCACACTGCATTATGCTTTTTCAAGTCAAAAATTGATTCCAACTGCAGTCCGATAGGAAACATCCGATCAGTAATGCTATTTTTTGGTCGAGGAATCACTTGTATATTGAAATCTTCAAAACTCTCTATGAGATCCCATACCTTACGTATGTAAAATATTAGCCTTCTATTTATTCCAATCACTCACCCATGGATTTGGCTTACTACTAATTCTAAATTTTTGAAAGCTCATATCTCACTTGCACCCATATGCTCTGCTAGAATCAATGCATGAACCAAAGCTTCATATTTGGCATCACTGTTGGAGTTGTAATGACCCCTTTCTAGTGGAAGCACTTAAACCTGGGTCTTGCATTCAAAATTTTTCTCAAAGGGACATTAGAAATGTTAGAGATCAATGAATTTTAGTAATAACTTCTAATAAGATTGAAGAGGATATAAATATTTTGTTCTTGTCAAGGGTTTATTCATTTCCTCCTTTTCACTCGCTATGAATGATCCTAAATCATATATTTCATAAATACATCAGAGTAGATATTAATCATCTTTCAAAATCCCATGTATGGAACTCTATCATACCGCTTATCATCATAGTGAACGTATAGAGTCATTATTACTTATAAATCTCAATAATTGTTGCAAGAATCATTATTGGATAATCATAAATGATATATATATATTTATTGTATATGTCCTCCACCTATGAGGTATTTATGAGTCTCAATACATATATCAAAATAGATACTTATCAATTAATTAATATGTAATTCAGATTCCCAATATATTTATCTATCATAATATATTTAAATATATATTCATAAGTCATAATATATTTAAATACACTTATAAGCATCAGCTGATATTTAAATTAATAATACCTTTGATAGTCATCACATCTGAGTTTATAATTGTATGTAACTATTCTTATTTTTCTAAATACATAAGTAATTATCAACTTTCATCCAAACGTATGATGACACTTACCTTTATTTGCTGCCCTGTGTTGATCAGAAATCAAAGACTGTTCTTTCTGACATAATATATATTCTTTTGTTCTTATTCCCTCCCAACTGATTACTGATCCTTGCCAATCTATAAAGTGTTTCCTTACTTCCATTCAACAGTTATATACACTGGAGACTCCTTAGCCACGTAATGGAGAAGACCCTCCTCTTCTAGCCAATGATCACATATAAACTTATTTTCTTTTTCTTCCTCCATTGTACCTCCAAGGTCTTGACTTGGTCTTTACTTATAGACTGATTCCCAAGAGCCACATAACTTAATGGAATCGTTATCCTCTTGCATCAGTTCATCCTAACAAAGTGTTTCCATACTTATAATTAATGATTTATTTATTTTCCTTAATATTTGTTGTTTGGCATATATTGCTATTTAAATATATCTGGTTTTATATATTTTATTTTTATATGTATTTATATTTTGTTTAAGTGTGAGTATAATATATTTTATTATTGTTTTTTTTATATGAGTTTGATATATGTTTTAATGATTATAATAATACATAAATTATTAAGAGATATATTTATATTGTGGGTATGTGTAGGATCATCATGGAAAAAATAGACCCTTATGTGGAAAAAAATTCTAAAAAATTAGAGTTAGGCAACTTAATGTAAAAATTTGAATAAGTTATCTATATTATTTCAAAAATAAGTAATCTGAATAGAATTTGTATCCAATTGAACGTAGTTTCTAAACTACTAGGTTTTTTAAAGAAAAAAAATCTATTTGGTGAAAATTAGAAATTTCAATGCAGTAGTACTTAAATTTTAGAGAAAAATAAGAAGTAGGTGTCTATCTAACCACCCTAACCACAATAAAATGATAATATTTTTTTATAATATTTTATATATAAGTAGGGGATTCATGCCTCGATGTGATGGATATTTTTTTGTAATTTTTTTCCAAGCAAATAATTAATTATGATTATTTTATTACAACTTTTAAAAATATAAAAACTTGTATGTCTGACCACCTTAACTTGGTCAAAACTTCATAATATTCAATTTTTCTTTTTTTAATCCTATAGTATGTGAAACATTGAATGTGACACATGGTTTGGATTCAAAAAATGTGATACTGTTTGAAAGCTATAAATGTTTTTCAATCAGCCTATCAATTAGGACTTTAATCATAATTTGAATAGAAAATGAATAATAATTACTTATTAAATTCAAAGTAAAGCATAATTTATATTGGTGGAAAGTTGAGAATCTCCTTTAAAAACCCTTTTTGTTTTGTCAATTTTGGGTAAAAAATTTTCATGAGCCACATACCCATCATATTGCCATTTTTTGGCCCATCATGATCTTGCACATACCCTTGCTATTTATTCTATTCATTTATCTGGTGTTTTGTTTAAATTATGATTTGTATTATTATAGCTTATTTCATTTATAATTTGTATATTATATATAGAATATTATAGATGATAATTATAATTATTTAAATCGTAATCAGTCATGTTTGGGTTTTAACATTTCTGTATTTATTTTTATTTATTTGTCTTTAGATGCTTAGCTTAGTGTTAGAATTTTGGGGGACATGACGGGAGCATGGAAACTAAAAATGGTAGGTTCTGGGGTTTCTAATCCCTTTCGAGACACTAATTGGACACAGAATCCAACACCAACCTTGCATTTGGCACCATCAAAATATACAATCCACAAATGATTATTAGATGGGTCATCGAACTTCTTCTGATCCTACATTAGTTTCAGAAAGACTTGATCCCTGTAAAAAATTACATAGGTTCTTAGCCCTGTAACAAGGAAGTTTCCAAATGGATCGAAATCAATGAACTAGTTGAGCAACACTTCTTCAAAAGTCCGCTTGCTTGTATCTTCCTCTTCTTTAGGAATTTCTACACAATATCTCTCCTAATGAAAGATAGAGGTATGGGAAGCCCCAAAGCATAGATTTCCATCATCCACAATGTGTTTGGGGTGCAAGGATTCATACAGGATCTTCATCTTCACCCTGTGTTTGGTTCTCAATATCAGGTGGGACTATTCAAGTACCAAGTATCTGCCAAGTTTGGTGGTGAAATCTCTTGATAGACACATTCTGAAGACTGGTGGAATGTCTACTACTACCACTTCCTATGTGACTATTTGGCTTGGACAGGAGAAAAGGGTCTGGGACAAATCCTTTATCCAACCAACAATCAGGACCTTCTTCATATCCAGTTGCATGATTCCCTTTTCAAGGGGCTCATACCTAAGCTTTAAAGAATCTGCCACTTTTTTTTGGCATAACGATTGTGCTAGCCCCTGAATCAATCATATTATTATGCAACAATTTTTCTCCTACTATAAGTGTCAAAAAGAAAGGTTTGGGATTTTTTCTGTTTACCTCTTTCTCTTTTGTGTTTCCCACATCATTTGCATAAGTTGTTGCTTTCCAATCCTAAGGGGGAAGAATGGGTCTATCATCTATGCTTTGATTGAACAACTGAGTCACATTCACCACTGGGCTTTGTTCTTCCACCTTTAACACTTCTTGAAGCAACATTTTTTGTTCAACAATTGATATAGCATCCCACAATGATACATTGGTAGGCGCCTTCTTCAATTTCTCCACCACGTTAACCAATCCAACCATTTGGACCTTGGGATTAAATAGTGGTATTTCTCAAATGGGTATGTGTAGAATCATGATGGGCCAAAAAGTGGTGATATGATGGTAATGTGTAGGGTATGTGGCTGATGATTTTTTTTACACAAAATTGATGAAATGAAAAGGGTTTTTAAAGGAGATTCTCATCTTTCCACCAATATAAATTATGCTTTACTTTGAATTTAATAAATAATTATTATTCATTTTCTATTTGAATTATGAGTAAAGTCCTAATTGATAGGTGATTGAAAAACATCTATAGCTTTCAAATAGTATCACATTTTATGAATCCAAAACATGTGCCACATTCTATGCTTTGCATACTATAGGATTAAAATAAATTAAAAATTTGAATTCCATGAATTTTTGACCAAGTTAAGGTGGTTAGACATACAAGTTTTAATATTTTTTAAAAGTTGCAATAAAAAATTTATAATTAATTATTTACTTGGAAAAAAGTTACAAAAAATATGCATCACATCGGGACATGAGTCCTCTACTTATATCTAAAATCTTATAAAAAAATATTATCATTTTATTGTGGTTAGGGTGGTCAGAAAAAAACCTCCTTAATTTTTCCCTGAAATTTAAGTACTACTGCATTGAAATTTCAAATTTTTACCAAATAGATTTAAAAAATAAAATAAAACCTAGTAGTTTAGAAACTACATTCAATTTTCTATAGATTCAATTCTTACATATTTTTGAAATAATATAGATAACTTATTCAAATTTTTACATTAAATTGTTTAACTCTAATTTTGCTGAATTTTATCACCACTTAAGGGCCTATTTTTTCCATGATGATCTTGCACATACCCTCACTTTTGAAAGAAAACATTCCGATGTGATTGGGCATGGTTTTTTTTGTCTCTTTTTCCACCAATGATATGTTATGTGGCTGCGAAAAAGGTCAGACAATGGGCGATGAAGCCTACTTCTCTAGGGGGAGTAGTTGATGCTGCTATGGATGTGGTAGAGCTTGTTTTACATAGTCTCTTGTAAGCCTTCTCTTTGATCTTGTGTTGTAGTTTGACTACACTTGTGCAACTCTAGTTGATGGAGTTTCATTTGCGAACACAACCTCTTCCTCTTCTAACCATGAGAAAAGAGCTTGGTTGGGCGCAATGTCCAACTCTTGCTGTAGGGACATCCCTAGCATTTGTGCTCTAAAACCAGCATTCTCCATTTTGGATGATCCTTACTTGTCCACATTTGGAAGCATGTCCTTACTTCTTTATTCCACCATCTTCTGCTGCATATTTTCCCTTGTGAAATTTTGATGCATATGGCTATCATTGCATGGGTTGCACCAGACATATTCGTCTTCCACCAAATTGTTCTAGCCTGGGACTAGCTCTTTATTCAAGCTATCCTTGATTGTTTGTGATGGCATGGTGGTCAGAACTATCTTATTTTTTGATGACGTTTGTTGACCTCCTCCTCTGTAGGATCCTTGATATGAATTTTGTTGATAAGACAACTTTCCTCCACCATATGATTGAGTCATCATTTTCAAAGGTGTCGCTTGTTGTCATTTGATAATGACCAATTCATTAGCAACAATTCATATAAGATCCTTCATATTGATGATATTTCCTACCATCAAAGAAAATCCTGATATGCTTACTTGAGTAATAGGATACATGTTCATAGACTGAGAGGTGACCACCTTTAATTGTGCTATAGGAGTGCTTGGAGTGACCTCTTCCTGATGGTCATTGGAGATTTGTGCAAACACTAGCATCGGTGGCCAAGGCAAAAGCTTTCTGGCATTGATCAGATTATTCTCTACACATACCACCACCTCATATGCATCGGGAAGGATATCCCCTCCCATGGAGGTTATCATGAGTACGATATCTAAGTTAAAGGTCTTTAGATAGAACATGAAAGCCATGGTGGTCTGGGGCCGACCAATCATGGGGATCCTTTTCTAGGTCTTGTGGAACCTAGTGTTAAAGTCACTCATGGCTTCATGTAGATCCCTCTTGATGGTAATTAGTTGTTGCAGCAATGAGGAGCGGTCTCCTTTTCAGAGAAGCGTTCGAATAGGTGCTTTCTGAGCTGGTCCTAGAAAATGATAGAACCCGAGGCCAAAGATCGATACCAATCTTGAGCCTTCCACTTAAAAGAGGTAACTAGCAACCTGAATGCAATGTTTTGCTCTAATATGTTATGTACCCTACATACCTTTGCTATATCTTGAAGCTTTTCAGAAGGGGTTTTGAAATCTTCTCTAGAGAATCTTGGAATAGCCTTGAAGGCATTAGCAGGTATAGTAAGCCATAGATCTGGTGGTGTGGGTGGCTATAGCGGACTACCACTATCCCATGTTATAAAATTTCTAGGAGGGGGAGGTAGTGAGCCATAAAGAGAATATTCCTACAAATTGGATATATAGGTAATATTATTTGGAAGTTTAAGCCTCCAAGTGGAGTAGATAAAGCTCTAGATACTGGGCTCTGACTCCTCACTCTATTGCTCCTTACAAGATATAGAACCTAAAGTCTTCTCTTTGTAGGGATTGAGGAAGGTAACTGAGAGTACTAGAAGTGACCTCTTGAAGATGCTGGGTATGTGCAGGATCATCGTGCAAAAAACAGGCCCTTAAGTGGCAAAAAATTCAGAAAAATTAGTGTTAGGCAACTTGACATAAATATTTGAATAAGTTATCTATATTATTTCAAAAATATGTAAGAATAGAATTTGTAGAAAATTGAATTTAGTTTCTAAAATACTAGGTTTATTTAAAAATAAATAAAATCTATTTGGTGAAAATTTGAAATTTCAATGCGTAGTACTTAAATTTGGGAAAAAATAAGAAGTAGGTGTGTCGACCACCCTAACCATAATAAAATGATAATATTTTTTGTAATATTTTATATATAAGTAGAGGACTCATGTTCAGATGTGATGCATATTTTTTTGTAATTTCTTTCCAAGTAAATAATTAATTATGAATTTTTATTACAAATTTTAGAAAATATAAAAATCATATGTCCACCACTTAATGGTCAAAATTCATGAAATTTAATTTTTATTTTTTAATCCTATAGTATGTGAAGCATAGAATGACGCATGTTTTGGATTCAAAAAATATGATACCGTTTGAAAGTTATAGATGTTTTTCAATCAGCCTATCGATCAGGACTTTAGTCGTAATTCTAATAGAAAATGAATAATAATTATTTATTAAATTCAAATTAAATCATAATTTATATTTTTGGAAAGCTGAGAATCTCCTCTAAAAACTCTTTTCATTTCATTAATTTTGGGTAAAAAAAAGTCATCAGCCACATACCCTACAAATATTGCCACTTTTTGGCGCACCATGATCCTGCACATACCCTGCTCTTTCTTGGACTCTAAGCATGAAACTTCTTATTTCCTTCCATAACCTAATTCAAGAAATATTTTTTACTTCTAATAAAGGGTTTGGAAAACTTTTGTCCCACTAAATGTGCTAGAAAAAGAACTGTTGATCATCAAAGCTTGCACCACTTTGATAGTATTATGGGAAATTCAATGAGTGGGGGACCAATTGCATCTCACTGAATACCTTTGGGGTTTTTAAAGAAAATTGACTCTTCTTTGGGGTTTGGAGATAAGGGGAGAAGTGAATGTAAACATAAAACATAAAAGGTGATGCACCAAAGCTTTTACAATATTTCAAACCCAAATCATTCCTATGATTGATATAAATAGACATAGAAGACCACAACCCTTAATTGTTGGAAAGAGAGCGAATAACAAATCTAACTTCAAGAACAATGTATACTTTCAATCTTTCTACAGGCAGTGTTCATTAAGGTTTGATCAAACATAAAGATTTATTATGGGTAACAGAAAAATATTTTAGAAATCACATGAACTCTTCCTCCTAATACAACATAGCACAACAAAATAACAATTTTCATAAAAACAAAGAAGTACAATGACATAGTCTAGTTTTCCTAAGCCACTACTCTACCATACGAGCATAAAGCATAGAAATCTGCTACTTAAACTACCTAGATATAGCTTGCAAGACATAGTGTTTCATTTAGAATGATAATATAAAGAAATAAAACTTTAAAAAGGCCATGCATGCACAGTCTCAATAATTTATCCTCAATAGTTTGTGCTTTTAAATATCAAATGAACTTTGAAATAGAGGTCAGATGCCAATCCATTAATAGTTTAAACCTTAATAGATATAACATGCCAAAGTAGTTCTGCAACTTTCTTTTGAAAATAATTCTAAAACCCTAAGAAAACTAAAGAATTTTTTCTTAACAAAGAAAATATATCTTGGAATCTCTAGCGGCCCATTGTGTTGTCACCCTCCTTATATAGCCAGAACAAAAGATACACTCCGCCTGAACTAAAAATTAATTTCCACCAAGTGTTGAAATTTAATAACACATGATATGATCATAGATCTTTGGTTAGGTTGTAATGATCTTTGCACATCAATTCTCAACTACTGCATTAATGCCTTTTAGATATTTGGCAAAGATAGAGGCTCATAATCGATTGAATCCTAAAACTAATAGCCTGGTAAAAGGCCCAATTGAGCAATCACATCACTCCTAGGCACCGTCTCAAAACTTCCATCCCAAAAAAATGAGAAAAGAAAAAGGCCAACCAACTTCGACAAAATCCTAAAGCATATTACTCCATGGGAGGTGCAAATAGCTTGTGGCAAAGGGATGACATGTGAACAAGGCAGAAACTCCCGAGCTTATGAATATAGCTCCCAAGAAAATGTCTAATGAGTCAACACGTGTCCTGAACTCTCTCTTGAAAGGAAGGTGAAAGATGAAAGTTGTGCAACCACGACGTGGCACATTGCACATCTTTTTGATGATTCTATTTGAGCGTAGGTGCAACCGAAGCTAAAGTCATTTATGCAAGCCAAAAAATGAAAATGACTGAGGTAGAAAAAGTACTTCACAAATAATATTTTATGTATAATGGTTATTTTATGATGATGATGATGATAATGTTCTTTATATGCATAATGTTATTGACACTAATGGATGCCATGCTTATGATTATGAATGTATTGAAGTATAATTATGTATGTATGGATCATGTGATATATGTTGATTTATGGTATATGCATTAATGATATGGATGATGTATGAAAAATTTTTAATGCACCTATATGTGATGTGAATGCAAATGAATTAAATCCAATGATGTACTTATACTAAGCGATGCAAATGCAACTATGTGTAAATGGATTTATGTAAATGTGTAATGAACTAATGCAATATCTATATATGAGTATTTATGCAATTATTTTTGTATGTCACAAGATATTATTAGGAGACAAAATAAGGGAAATGACCAGATGGAGGGAGATGGATGTTAGTGCAAAGAAAGAATCCTTTAATATATTGCCAACGTACTAATAGGTGTTGCTTTAATTATCATTGGACAGATTATTGTAATAGCCAACAAACACCAAGATATGACATAAATCAATGGTGTGCATGGTCGTACCATCACATAGAACAAGTAGTCATAGACAAGGATGATCATGACTCATACGAGGAATGTAATTGCCCTAGTCTTTTTGTCACAACCAACCACAAAAAAGAAAGACAAGCCATAAAACGTCATTTCTCCACTAAATCCTATGTAGGATATCCTCGAGGAACTAGTAGCATGATATTCTGAAAAGATAAGACAATCACCATGATACGTCATTGCTCTTCTAAATCCTGATGCTAGGACATCCTCGAGGAGCTAGTAGCATGACGATAAAAATAAAATGAAAAGTGCCAAGATTAAAGATAGTGTTCGCCAAAGTGTTTTCCAAGTATGTTCAAATGTCAAGTGTTTTTTATGCCAAGATGCCAGGTTTGATGAAGCCTAGGTTCATGTTGAATAGGCCAATGTGTGACAAGTGCCAGTTAATGTAAAATTCAGGAAGGACACATCCAAAATGATTTCGATGTCAAGATGATTGATCCTCAAATGTTAAGATAATCCATCAAAATGCCAAATGACAATGTCGATGCTCAGGAAAGACATATCTTAAAGCATGGAAAAAAAGCATAAGTTGTTCTTCAAAAATATGTATTCAAAGAATAACCAAGAATTGACAGGTTGACTTGTTATGACAATTCGACCAAGGTTGATTAGATGACTGAATTGACCAAATGTTGGTGTTGAAATGTGAATTTAATTGAGGTGCTGATTTAAATGATTGCCAAATTTTGTTCAAGAATTGCTTCATTTAGGATGAAAAATATTTTTTTTTATTTGAAGATATCTGACATGTGTGATAGTGAATGTCATGAACCCTAATGAAATGACCTAGTGCAGCCTCAAGGGCACATCAATTGATGGCCTTTCCTACATCATCCACTCAGAGACTATGTAGTTCGACATTACTAATGACTTTGTCTTATTGACCAAAGATTGAATCATGATTTTTTTTGGAAAAACCTAAAAGGACAGACCTAATGTCTCAGGGGCTCAAAAAAATGAGCCTTACCTACATATCAAATGTGTAGAGACATCATAGTTCGAAAATGGCAAAGATTGACACAACTAAGTCGACAAAATTTGACTCTGTTTTTGGGATTTTTGATATTATTTGGATGTTTTTCTTGTGTTTTTCAAAGTTTTTGATTGTTTTGGAGTTTTTCAAGACATTTTATGGTTTTTATGGTTTTCTTTTAAGGACATTTTATGATTTTTATGGCTTTTTTAGGACATTTTCTAATTTTTACGGCTTTTTTCAAGACATTTTATGATTGTCGGGACCATGTCCCAGACCCACTACAATCACGTCATAAGAGGGTTTCCCCTAGTTAGGTCAAGGACTAGCCAAGTTCAAAGAGATGGAAAAGGACATGCTTGAGATGAAAGGTGGAGGATATGCCAGACTTGATGTCAACCATTGTCAGCCATGGAAAGAAATGGCAGGATAGTATGATGAATGTTATGAGGGCATCAGAATATTAATTATTTATTATGGACAAAGGTAGATGGAGTGATAGTAGATGGTGAAGCAAATACTGCTTACACATGGAACTTGTTTGCTAGGTTTTCACCATGGTACTTATCCAAAGCGCCACCATAGTGGTTTTCACTATTGGAAAAATTATTTCTCTTTACTATTTTTGATATTTTCTAATTTTTTTGGTCTCGCCAAGATGCCTGTTTTCTAGGTTTTCATTAGGGTGACAATTTTTTTGTATTTTTTGGTTTTTAGCCAAGCTCTCTAATGGTATGTGTAGAATTTTTGGAAGTGAAAACCATTGATAAATTCTATCAATTTTTCCCCATCTAGAGTAGCTAATTGGTAAGCACCAAAATTGAATGTGGGAGTGATGGTGTAAGGACCTAGCCAATTAGGCTCAAACTTGCCAGGTTTCTTATGGTCAAATTGATTCTTTGGATTTTGCATTAGGACCAAGTCACCAATGTCAAACTTTCAGACCATAAATCTCTTGTTATAAGTATGAAAAAGACGATTTTGATATGCCTGTAAATGATTCAAGGCATTTTTTTTGTGTTCTAACAATTTTAGCTCATGCAGTGGAGACTGTCAGTATTCTTCGTCGTCAATCAATCCCTTCATGGAGACTCTAAGAGAGGGGATTTTAACCTCAATGGGAAGGATAGCTTCATCTCCAAAGACCAAGGTGAATGGGGTGGTTCCAATAGGCATTCAGATGCTAGTATGGTAAGTCCATAGAGTAGGATTTAGTTGTAGATGCCTGTCATAGTTAGCGTCATTAATAGTCTTCTTAAGAATTTTGATAATTTTCTTATTGGATGCCTCAACTTGACTATTACCTTGTGGGGTAATAGGGCATGGAGAAGTGGTGCTAAATGTGGAAGCATTCACAAAGCTGACGAATGTCTTTATTTTTGAAAGGAAAATCGTTGTATGTGATGATGGATTATGGAACACCATACTGGCAGATGATGTAGTTAAGGATGAACTTGGAAGTTTTCTTGTTGGTTATATAGGTGAGGGGAATATCTTCTATCCATTTTGTGAAATATTCAGTGGTGGTAATAATGAATTTGTGGCCATTGGATGAGGTGGGATGGATTTTATCAACAAGGTTGAGTCCCCATTGTGCAAAGGGCCAAGGAGAAGTGATTGGCTGAAGTTCCTTTGCAATCGCATGAATTAGATCAATGTGCACTTGACATTGCTAACATGTTCTTACAAAATCAAGGGTTTATTTTTTCATTTTCAGATAGTAATACCCAAGTCTCATAACCTTCTTAGCTAAGGTTGGGCCACTCAAATGAGATACGCATATACCCTCATGTACCTCATGTAAGATTGTTTGTGCTTCATCAGTTTCAAGATATCGAAGAAGGATATTGTCAAAGATATGTCAGTATAAGGTGTCACTGATGATTGTATAATGAGCGGCTTTGTGGATAAAGGACTTCTGTTGGCTATTGGAATGGTTTGGCAGGAGGGTCTGGGACTAGAGGTAATCATATATGTCTTGATACCAAGGTGAATTGGGACCAACAAGCTCACAAACCATTTCTGACTCAAGAGTATCATAAGTAGGGAAAAACAACTATTCCACTAAGAACTTGAATTGTGGTACATTGTTGGGAATGTCTAATAGAGACCCAATTATAGCCATTATGTTTGTTGCCTTGTTTTGTGCCATAGGAACTTGCTCAAAAGTGATCATGTAAAAATATGACAAAAAGCTATCAACCATGCATTTGTAGGGCATCAAATTTTCATCCTTGGTGTCATATTCATCATTGACCTGGTTGATAACCAACCAATAATCTCCAATGACTAGGAGTGGGGTGATCCCACAAAGCTGGTTTACAATTTTTGGGAGATTCTAACTTTTGTTGAAATCCCATATTTTTAAAAAATATAATGATATAAGCCTTAAAAAGTTCCATTTAAAGCATTCCAATTGAAGAGGGTTTGATCAAACTGCATTAGATCAAACCCCCTTGGATAGAACCCCACTAGTTTTAAACAATACCTATAATGTAGTCTCCTTTACACCTATCAAAATGCTAATAAAAAACCACTTTTGATTTACCTTTTAGGGGATCAAATGAATTCATTCATTTATTTTTTTAAATTATGTAGTCCTTATTATAAGCTTCCCAAAAATTATAATTTTTAATAAATTTAATTTTATTATTATATTTATTTTTTTATTTCTCGTGAATGTAGGTTTTTCACCACAAATCAAGCTCTCTATTTTGCACATGTGGACAAATAGAAGATTATAAAAAAATTGAAAAATATGAGTGAACTAGATATTTAATTCCTTTATCCAACAAAAAAATAAACAATTTTGATACATACAAAAAAAGTTATGTGTTATATAGTCTGCCTATGTCTGAATTGTAATTAGTTTGACTTTGAAACTTGATTAAGGAAAAAATATTCAATAAAACACTATGAATGCAATTGGAAGCACTAGATATCATAGTTACAAATCTAAACTTGAAAAAATTAGAATTTTATCCTTCATGGAAAAAAAATTGTGTTATATAGTAAGCATCACTCCTTAAAAATGGTGTTTACTGGAAAAAAATAGTTTTTATAAGGAGATGGAAAAAGAACTGCAATTTGATTCCAAAAAAATTGAAAAAAATATATTTAGAATCTACAAACAAAATGTCACAAATCACTAGTTTGCATCATCTTCAAATTCCTCACGGTGAAGATTTAGTTAGAAAAAATTAGTTCAGTGTCCAGTTTGACCAAAAATTGTAAACCAATATTGTGGGATCACCTAGTGTTTTTATTTTTCATTTGATAGCCATTTGGAGTCTTGTGACGAGTGTGTCATATTCAACCACATTATTAGTACACGGGAAGGCAATTCAGAATCACTTAGGGATGGAGTCTCCTTGTGGTGTGATGAACAATATACCTGCTCCTGAGCCATGACCTGTATGGGACCAATCAAAATAAAGTTTCCAAGGTAATTTAGGGCCCACATGAAAGATGGATTCATCAGGGAAGTCATCTACGAAAGGGAAATTGCCTTGTACGAGTGCATCAATGAGTTGATCTGCTACTATGGTATGTGTAGGATTATGATGGGCCAAAAAGTGGCGATATGATGGGTATGTGGTTGACAACTTTTTTTACCCAAAATTGATGAAACAAAAAGGGGTTTTAAAGGAGATTCTCAAATTTCCACGAATATAAATTATGCTTTACTTTTAATTTAATAAATAATTATTATTCATTTTCTATTTGAATTACGACTAAAGTCTTGATTGTTAAGTTGATTGAAAAACATCTATAGGTTTCAAATGGTATCACATTTTTTGAATTTGAAACATGTGTCACATTCTATGCTTCGCATACTATAGGATTAAAAAAAAATTGAATTTCATGAATTTTTGACCAAGTTAAGGTGGTTTGACATACAAGTTTTTATATTTTTTAAAAGTTGTAATAAAAAATTCATAATTAATTATTTACTTGGAAAAAATTATAAAAAAATATTCATCGCATTAGGACATGAGTCATCTACTTATATCTAAAATCTTATAAAAAAATATTATCATTTTATTGTGGTTAGGGTGGTCAGACAGACACATACTTCTTATTTTTTCCTTGAAATTTAAGTGCATTGAAATTTCAAATTTTCACCAAATAGATTTTTTTTTAAATAAACCTAGTAGTTTAGAAACTACATTCAATTTTTTATAGATTCTATTCTTACATTTTTTTGAAATAATATATATAACTTACTCAAACTTTTACGTCATGTTTCCTAACTATGATTTTTCTGAATTTTATTGCCACTTAAGGCCCTGTTTTATCCATGATGATCCTGCACATACCCATTACCTATCCTTTTATAGTTTTGTGCTCTACATACTGTATGTCATATACACTTAGTATCAGAACCAATTTTTCCAACTGACCTGTTAATGCTGCCCAACAAAGGAGATTCTTCAATGGATCAATCTTTGCCACTAGTTGTGTCTTAGTGTTAAACATCTAATGTCTCAACTTCTGAGAAGAAAAGACAACTGTGAGATTGGAACGTTCAATGGGTGAGTAGTTGAGTTCATATCCGACCAAGGTGCAACTGATGTAATATATGGCTCTTTCTTTCTCATTATGGTCATTTTATGCTAATAATGCCCCCAATACTGAATTGGTTACAAAATTATATAGAATCAGAGGCTTTCCATCAATGGGAAACATTAGGATAATAGGTGCTAGTAGGTAGTCTTTGATTTGTTGGAAAGTTGCTTGACACTTGTCAATCCACACAAAGGTGATTCCTTTGCACAACAAATATTGGAAAGGTTATCATTTTTTAGCCAATTGTGCAATGAAGCGCTAGATGGATTGTAATCTACATTGTAATGTTCTTATCTCATTGATTTCTTTTGGTAGAGGCATGTCCAAGATTGCTTTCACTTTAGTTTTCCCGAAGTCACACCAAAAACACACTTTTTAGGGTTCAAACGGACCTTGTACTCTTCCAACCTTTTAAATATTGTATCCAACACTTTTAGATGATTGTTACATGTTGAAGAATTTTCCAAGAGTTCATTAACGTAGTCTTCCATTAGCATGTGAATGAGGTTGTGGATCATTGATGTGTGGCCCCTACATTCTTTAGGCCAAAAGACATGGCATTCCAGTAGTATGTACCCCAGGGACAAGTGAATGTTGTTTTGTGCTGATCTTCTGGGGTGATGGGAATTTTATTGTATCCCAAGAAACCATCCATGAGGGACAACATCTTGTATCCTACTATAAGATCCACAATAATGTCTATATTTGGGAGTGGAAAATCATCCTTCAGGAATGCCTTATTCAGATCGTGGAAGTGTATGAAGATGTGTATTTGACCTTTCCGCTTAGTGATAGGTATGAGGTTTGAAATCTAGACGATATTGTCTATTAATCTTATGAACCCCGCATCTAGTAACCTTTTTAGTTCGACTTTGACTAGCAAGGAAACCTACGAGTGCATCTTTGGTAACTTTTGTTTGACTATTTTGGCATTTAGAAGTAAGGGTAGATTCAATGCAAAACTAGTGTTGGATCCAATCCTAGCATATTGACATAGGACCATGTGAAGTTAATCTTACATTCTAAGAAGAAATTTTGAAATTCAAGTTTTTCTTCTTCTGTCAAAGAGGCTGTAAAGAGAACCATTTTGGGATCCTCTTTTGTGGCTATATTAACTTCTATGGTGTCCTCAATGAGCATTTCCAATTTTTCTTGTGTAATAGGAAGAAAGTCCAATCCTCCATCCTTGGGTACCTTAGAGAGGTTTCACCCTTGGATACGTCCTTTTCTTTTACTTTTGTATCAGTAGAAGGTGCCTTGCAGTTTACACCTAAAGACATCTTTTTTCTTGTTTTATTTTTATTATTTTTGCAACTAGAGGATTGAATTGACTCCCCAAAGTATGCTGCAGAATCAAGATCTATAGTGAATCCATCTTTACAGTCCCCAATTGGTATTCCTTCACAGAGTCCCATGAATTCTGCAGTAGCTTTGTAATTCTAAAAAATGTCCATAGTGGGTGGGCCTCGTTGATTCCAGTCAATGAGTTGTGGGTACATAAGGGAGATACCATCATTATTGTTGGTGATAGGTGGAGATGATGTGGAAAGCATGCAAACTGAGGCTAAAAGGGTAAAAAATAGAATTGTCTTTAAAGTCCTAGTTAGATTCCATCCAATCATCTTCTTCATTAGAGTTAGGAAAATTGGACTCATTGGAAAAATAAGGGACAAATGGATTGGAATCATGGTCAATAGTGTCAAATGTCAGGACAAATGGGTCAAAATGTTGTTCAATAGTGTCAGGTGATGGTGTAGGTTTTTTGTCATGACGAGGCCAAAAGACTCTTACCCATTCTTCTCTTTTCTTTGGGATTTTAGGGTTGTCATTAGAAAGATTCTATGGTGGACCAATCTTAAACATTTTTCTGAATATTTCATCAAAGGAAGGCTCACCAGGTTCTAAAAACATTCTGGGAAGGTCATAGTCATTGAGAGATCTTTGAGAACCAAATTCCCACTTGTGTGAGTCAATTTTGGTAGGGGAGTCTTCAATTGTCTCGACACTTTCAGAAACATTCACACTCTTAACTGAAAGTACATGGGTACGTGGACCATCAATTTTGATTAGCTCAAACCTAAACCCTAGATACTTTGGTGTTCTAGAAGGCATTATGGGTTCCCTTCTTCCAATCTTTTTTAAACCAAGGCCACTAATTCCATCATAGCCTTTCACCTTCAGCTTTTCATAGCCTTTTCCATATTGCTATACTAGTAAGGGGGATGGATCTTCTGGGTCTTTGTAAATCCAAACCAATATATCTTCAATATCCTCTTTATTTAGTTCTCCCAATTTTGTAAAATTCATTGTAGGAGGAACCTTAAAAATCTCTTTGGGCTCTAGTTTGAAAACAATTCCTACCATAAGTTTTTGGAGACTTGGGTATTTTAGTGATACAATAGGAATTGTTCAACTTGTACTCTCTACAACCCTTGTCTTGGATCTTGATGTTAGGGTTGACACTTGGGATGGCGGAAAGTGATGTTACAATAGAGATCGAAGGAGTGGGCATGGATGGTGTGGCAAGTGTAGATGGTTCAATGTATTTAGAATAGGTGGACGTTGAAGCTTCGTGGTTAATTGGAACTTGAAGTTTAGAAATACCTCTCAAATTGGTGCAATACTGGAAGGGATTAGGATCTCCAGGTATAGTAATTTTTGTGCCATTGAAAGGAAACTTCAAGCATTGGTGGTAAGTGAACACTACAACCTTTAAGGCATGGATCCAAGGTCGACCAAGTAAGATGTTGTATGATAGCTCAATATCCAGGACCTAACATGTGGTATCTACAATTACAAGCCCCACACAGATAGGAAGTGTGATAATTCCCCTCGAAGAGCATTCCTCATCATCATATGCCTTTATGACAATGCTTTTGGTGGAATCCACACAAGCATCAGAGAATCCAAGTGCTTTGACTAGTTTTAAAGAGCATATTTTCAATCCTGCTCTGCCATCTATTAAGTCTCATCTAACCTTGTGTTTATGGAAGAAGACTTCAATATGTAGTGCACATTGTGAGATGTTTTAGGTGAGGAATATTCTTGGTCTAAAACCGTGATGTGATGGGGAGTAGTCAAGTATCCAAACATGGCTTCAAAGTGGTTGACATCAATGTCGTTAGGTATGAAAGACTCCTACAAGACTTTATCAAGTATGGCTTTGTGTGTAGGTGAGATGCATAGTATCTTGAGTATGGAGATTTGGGTGCATTTTACCCAATTAGTCAATAAGATTGATTTTTCCTTTAGGTTGTGACTATTTGGCAGAGGGACCAGGTATTGTGATCTTTAGCTATCTAGTAGGAGGATCATCTATTGTGACCTTTCCTCAAGCATTGGTGACATTACACTCTAGAGTCTTCTTAATGGTGATAGTATTGATGTGTTCATCAACAAATCAAAGGTGATTAATGATATGTCCACTAGAATAGTCAAAAGTAGTGCAAGTTTAATTGGTTTGATTGTTAATCTTTGGACTTGACATAGAGGGATTACCTGAACTATGATCCTATAATGGGTTTTTATGAATTGTATGGTTCAAGTTTGAAGAAAATTGTTGATCGTCAATCTCAATGGCACGACTTTCAATAAGATCATGTATGGGGTTTCTTAATTGTCTACAAGAAGAATTTTTATGCCCTTTAATTTGATTATAATCAAAAAATGCATTATCATCCCACCATGATGGCTTGAACATCCCTGAGTAGTCATATGGTTTAGGGTCCTGCAATGTGATGACGTTGTTTTGGAGGAGCTTCTTGAGGACAACTTGAATTGGTTCACCCAATGGGGTGTATGTTCATCTCTTGGGGAATTGTCAGGTTTGACATGGTTTCCCTTTGTCTTGACTATTCTAGATGGCATTTGTGGTAGGTGTTAGTGTGTTCAAGGGAGTATTTTTGGGTTAAGTTCCTCTTAGTGTGATTGCAAGACTTGTCGCATTTACTAATTTAGCATCAACAACACTATCATTGGTGATATGTTTGTTTTTGAAGCAATATATGTTTTTATCATTAGGTGATTTTTTTTTTGTGTTCTTGTTGGCATATTTGAGTTCTCCTTTGGCAATAAGATCTTTTTCAAGTTGGAATCCTTTTTTGACAAGGTTTGCACGAAAGTGGTGCAATAATGGACTTGTAAATTGTATCTCAATGGGCTAACAAGGTTTTAAACAAACATTTTTACCTTCTCATTTTTCTAGTATCTCAACAGGACATCAACTTGCCAGACCCCTCCATCTTTGGAAAAATGGAATAAAGGTCTTGCTAGTGTCTTATTGAGTATTCTTACATAATTTGGCAATGGTGATGTTGGTGTCAAAGTTGTAGGCATAATTTTCTACAAATTTATCAGCAAGTTCATCCCATGACTTTATCTCTTTGGGTAAGAGAGAAAACCATTCAAGTGTAGGACCCAGAAGACTTTTAGGGAAGAGTCTCATCAGATAGGTATGTTCGTATGCAACATCCACACAATTGGTCATAAATTCTCTTATGTGCTCAAGGGGATTAGTCTTTCCTTTGTATTTGGAGAAGTGAGGTAACACATATCCTAGAGGGAATAGTGGCATATGTAAGCTCAAGTCAAATGGTATGGACATAAGTCATAGGATGTGTGGGTCTTTTTCTTGGATAATCACATGTTCTCCACTTGTTTTTGCAAGGCAGCAAGTTGAGCCATGAGTGCATCTACTATAGGGTTGTTTGTGGTGTCACACATGCTGGTAATGGGTATCCCATGAGTTCCCATTTTCTGTGATAGTACATTTTGATTTGGGATGTATTATTGTTGAACATATGGCACATTTGGAATTTTTTGGTATTGGGAATTTTGGGTGGGAATGCATTGTTGTGTATGAATGTGGGAGGCATATGTGGGAATGTGGTTTCCAGTAGTGATAGATTATATAATTTGCAGAATTTGTTTCCTTTTAATGTTTTGATAACCAAGTGGAGTCAAGTTTCCTTGTACAAATTAGTAAATGTGGCCATGTGGGAGATTTGTGTTTTTCCTTTGGGGGACATTAGTGTCTGTATTGATTTGTGACAAAGTATTAACATTTGGTTGAGGGCCTTGAATAATAATTCATCTTTTGTTCCTCCAAAAGGAGTTTGATGATTTTGTTCCCATGGCATTAGTTGAGGACCCAATTAAAAGGTTTGATGATGTTCCCATTGTATTGGTTAAAGATACAAATAAAAGGTTTGATAAATTTTTCCCCATTGTATTGGTTGAAGACCCAAATATAGCCCCAATAGTTTGTGACAAAGTTATTGATATTTATAGGATAGATTGTGATATGGTGTGTGATATGGTTGATGTTCCCACAATAGATGTTGTGTTGACTGTGTTAGATTTTATTTGAGTGGTGGTGCCAATGGAAGTAGAGTTAATAGTATTTGTGGCATTTTGTGTTGTGGCACCAATGGAGGTATTTTTGCATTATGTTGTGGCATTGTGTGGGGTTGACTAGTTTGTGTAGTATGATCAAGAGATGTTGCTCTCAAGGTATTAATATAAAATCCTTGTGGAAATTTAGCCCCTTGGTGTAGAAGCATGGCTAGATATCGTTCAAAATCTTGTAAAATTAATTCTTCTACAAAGGAAGCCACTTTAGGGTTTTGGGGAGCAGCTTCAATGTCTTCCATGAACACTTGTCCATTTTCATCTCTTCGTATAAATTGTTCAAAGAGATTGCATGAGGAAGATGCAGTGTTCATGTCACTAAAAGGATTGATGAAAGACGTCCCCATCTTTGTGTTTAAGTTCATGTCATTAGGAAAGTTATAAGAATTGTTTCCTTGTCCAAAGGGGTCCATTTCTCTCCTCTTCCTTTGGAATCTAGTCTCAACCATATAATATTTTCTCAAATGGATGAGGGATAATGCAACCAAGTCTATGAATGGGAATGATATGACACTATGTTTTTGAATTTTTGGAATAAAGCGTGCAATAGTGACAATGTTTTCTAAAGAGGATGTTAAATACAAAGTGATAATGAGGACTAAAATGAATGGTGGAAGACTAAAGTGTTTTTGGGTAAGAAAATGCAATTGCAAAGTATAAGGAAAATCTAATGTCCAATCAATTTTGGTAGAATTTTAGGAAAGGTTTACTAACCATTCAAAGTTTTGTTAATGTCTCAATTTCGATTGTCAAAGGACTATTTGTAGGACTAAGTGAAATGACAAAGTGACAAGGTGAGGTTTCCAAACTAGAATTATGAGCTAGAAATATTCTCACAAAAAGGACAAAGGCTAAAGGATTGATTATGACTTAGTCCAATGACAATCTACTTTTGAAGGCAAAGGTTTCACAAAGTATGGAAAGTTTTCCTATTCTAAAGTCTACAAAATGAGGACCTAAGATTTTGTTTATGCTGAAAAATGATGGTGGATCCTAAGATGAAACTAAAAAATTGCAATGGTAAACCTATGGTAAGAGCTAAATGCAAACTAAAAGATGCAAAGATGGGAAATTTGAGCAAATATTCTTCTAGTTTTTGGATAAAGACCACTAAGGAAAGATGTTTTAAAATAGATTGGAAGTGTTTGGCCTTGGATTTGAACAGTGACAATGATTTTTCTAAATGACATGCAAATGCGTTGTAGAGTCTCAAATGAGTTGTTTTAGACCGCAGATGCGGTTAAGTAGGTCAATTGCATATGTTCAATGAATAAAATGTGTTGCAAAGCAAGCAGATGCATTTTTCTATTTTTCAAATGTGGTTTTGTAGGTTAGATGTGTTGCACAGGGTCTCAGATGCATTGTAGTTTAAATAAAGTTTGGTTTCCTTGCAATTTTGGCAGATTTTTGAAATTGTTTTAGTTTGAAAGTATTTCTCTAGATTTTTGAAGGATGTTTATCTGTCCATTGGTTCAAAAAATACTTTGAAAACACATGATTTTGTATTGAAATGTTGAAAACAAGCATAATGAAGACAAGCACAAATCCTAGGGACTGCAAGGACTATATTCACTGGATTCCCACTTGGATTTCTCCAGCCACACTTATTCTTAGCAAGTGACTTAGAAGCTTGGCAACATTGGCTCCCCTCCACAACACTCAATTCACTAGGTCAATCAAGCTTCGAGTTCTCATGACTCTCCCATGAAAATCTCTTCACCTCTACTAAGAAGTGTGAGAACATGGGATGGCTTAGCAATGACTGTTGCTGCACCAGCAAATAGAAAGTGATTTTGGCAGCTACACTAAAGGTTTTTAGTTTAGGCACTCGTTCAGGTGGCTATGCATGAGGTAAGATTAACATTTTTGCATAAAAAATTATTCACCTATAATGTTGAGTTTTCCATTAGCATTCACATTTGTATACTGGTCGAGAGTAGCTTGGCCTTAGCTTCATTGTCAGTATGAGTCACCTTGGGGTGAGTACTTTTTCCCACCAAGGAAGGCCCAATTCCTAGAGTCAATAACAATGTATCTTGCACTGAGGATCACACAAGTGCATGAGGGGAGAGGATACTTTTATTATTGAATTGGGGTTACACAAAAGTGAAGACAAGATTGTTCATTTTAATGCTCAAATTAAATTATGTGGGTAGTAAAGCAACAACCCCTAAGTGTTTTTGTTTCTCCAGATCACAACAAGGCACAAGAGAATTACATACACACTAAGAAGTCATTACTACACCACAAGACACATTGAACACTTATTCATTTTAACCCAACTTATTGTGAGACAAGCAAAGTTCTTTTTAAGCCAATGCTATGAGAATGCAAGTAGATATTTAGCCTTGATGAGTTTCAATGCAAGTTGTGTTCATTTTAAACCATCAAATGTGAATGAAAGTTGTAATTGTTATTTTTTGTTTTTTTTTGCTTTAGGATTCAAAAGATCTATAAAATCATCAACAAACAATAGTTAACATCTCCTTCTAGCTTGCCACATGATGCAAATAATAGATTAGTAACCCAAAAATCCCTAATCTACTAAACTAAAAAGAGGAAACTGGAAAATACTATCAAAACCTCAAATTATACCTACAATAGGAAAATGCGTCGTTATACATGTCAAATATATTGCAACAACAAATGTGTCATTTGGGCCTATAGATGCGTTGCAAAAAACTCAAATGTGTCGTTTGGTTTGTTAGATGTTGCTCGGTACTACAAATGCATTATTTGCTTGAAAGTAGATGTGTCGTGAAGCATCAAATGCGGCTCAAAAAGTTTTGTTTGCAGTGTTTCGTACTTGTACCTATAAAAAATTATGAAAATAGTACAAAAATCTGTAAAAAAGTGTTTTTGGCGTCGAGTTCACCAATGTTACAACTCAGGTAAAAGTCAAGTTGGCATGAAAACATATGCATAAACAAAAACCTAGATAAACAATGAATTACAATGGAGTAAAAATGCATTAAAACAAAGGAAATATTTCACCAAACAACCTTCGTTCCCTCCATGATTGACCTTCATTGCCCTTCTCCATTTGTTGCAAAGTGGTGTTTTCCCTCAAATTATGATAAGAAACTATTGACATATAACAAAGCATTATAGAAATATTGAAGGATTATAATATTGATGCAATGTACTTAGAAATTACAACCAAACCAAAATTTTGAAGCATAAAATAGTCAAGCATGAAGTGTATGAAGTAACAAAATGAGGTTGAAATTGTCCTTTTATAGAAAAGTCAATTTTGGATGAATGGAAAGGATTGTCAGTTGAGAGATGCCCTTAAATAAAAGGTTGAAATTAAATGTAACAATTAGTAATTAGGGTTAGGGAAAATTTGGGTAAATTTTGAAATGAAGCATTGATATTTGATTTAAAAAAATCAAATCAATGGATAGGAATAGATGTGACAGGAGGATATTGGGCATGGAAAAAGAGGTTATCTGAGAATCAAATAATAATTTAAAATTATTTGATTTTAAAGCCTAAGTTGACCTTCTGAATTAAAAATTAATTTAATTCAAAAGTGGTGGTGTCAAGTGATAGTAAATAATAATTTTAAATTACTTAGTGGGAAAATGGAAAGTGGACAATTTTAAATAAATGATTTTATTTAAAATTAGAAAAAAGCCAAGGTGGCTAATAATTAAATAAATTAAAGAAATTTATTCAATTATAAGAGGACATAAGGAATTAATAACGTATTTAAATAAAAAAATAAATTTTATTAATTTAAATAATCGGGAAGAAATAGTGGAAAAATAATAATTAAATAAATTTAGGAATTTATTTAATTATAGAGGGAAATAGGAAATTAGTGATGCATTTAAATAAAATAAATGTAATTTATTTATTTAAATAGTCGGGAGAAATAAAAGATATGAATTAATTAAATAATTGAGAATTGTTTAATTAATAGTTGAATATAGACTATAGGGCATAATTAAATATTTTAATTACGTTAAGAAGACATACGAAGAAAATAAAGGTTGTAGGCCTAGGTCAATTTTATGTGTCTACAGGTGGATATGTTCACCAAAAATTCAATTGTTTGAGATACTCTAATAGTCAGTACCATGTTAAAGAACTCTCTAATACAAACCCAACACAAGTTGAATTATCTCAAAAGGAGTTTGTATGCTCAAGATATACTCGATTAAATTTTGGTCAAAATAGGGGTAACAAATGCAGAATGCTAGGTGCAGAAAATGATCATCTCAAATTTGGACAAAAACAACATCACATTGAAGATCTCATTGACACAAATCCAACATGGCTCGAATCACCTCAAAAAAGCTCATGCATGGAATATGTCTCATCAAAGCTGAGGGTTGACCATGCTAACTTGGCAGGACCATGATGATGTCAGCATGCGAACATGACAGGTCAGATGCTAATGTCCCACCATTAGAGCATGACACATGGAAGGTGATATTAACATGGCATGGCATTTATGAGCGTTGAGTTGGACCAATTAGGGATTGGCATGTAGTAGTTGTAAGTGAATGAAATTGTGTTGTGTGGCACAATCACTAGGTGCCACATGGCACTCCCTTTCATCTCTGGCTGGCATTGGTTGAAATTGACTATTTAAAATTTTTTTTAGGGGTTGAATCCCCAACCTTCCTCTTTCCACATATCTCTCCTATAGTTGTGCCATAAAATACACTCCATATATAGATTGGTGATAGTTTTGTTTAACAAAGACAAGTTTCTATTTAGAGGGAGTGGCAGTTTGAACCGCCGAAACCCCTCATTCTAACTTTCACTCCCTACCAACCCACCAAACACGTGGCTATGAGGGAAAATTGGCAAGAGGTTAATTTAAAATAGGTGAAAGTTGCCCATGTTCTATAAATAAACAAAATCAAACCTATAAATAAAAAATAAAAAATAAATTAGTCTAAAATATAAGTTTGGAAAACATTTTAAGGGGTTTTTAAGGGGCCTTAAAGGATTTTTAAGGATTTTATAAGATTTGTAAGGTCTTTAAAAGGGATTCAAATATTTAATAAGATTTTTAAGGAGGCTTAGTTCAATATGAACTATATCTAAAGAATATTGGAGAAATATGTTTGTTAAACCCCTTATAGCATATGAAATTGTATAAAAAGGGGGTTTATTAGCTTTAGAGGGTATTAGAGAAATGGGAGAAATTTGATAGTGAAAATATTTCAACTCTGTACAATTAGGAGCTTGAAGTCAAGTAATTGTACTTGAAGGAGGGGGATTGTTCTTCATTTCATTATCACTTGAGAAGACTTTGTAGGAATTTGGAGCAGATTGATGTCGCCTTGTAATCAAGCATTTGGAGCATAATCAAGGATTGGTCACTTTGTTGGACAAGGACTTGGAGACATAGCCAATTGGAAAACTTCGTTATCAATTTGTGTCTTCATCTTCTCCTCACTGTTCTCATATTTCTATTGTTCTAATCAGTTAATGTCTTTTTTAAAACATTTAAAATTAAGATTAAGACATTCAATTTCTCATTTACATTAAATCAAAATTCATTCACACAATTGTTATAGATACTAACAAATCTTGGATGAACGAACAACAATATGTAACAACTCACCAAACCTCAATTGAACCTTGGATAAAAAATCTATAATCATGCATGAAATGGCCTTAGTGAATGTAGATCTTGATCACAACACTTGATGTGATTCAAACAATGCTCTTGAATATTCTTGATTTGATCTTCAATGCTACATCAACACATTTGCTCAACAACATGCATGATGCATTATGCCTTTGACATGATGAAATGGATCTTGATTGCTGCAATAAACTTCTTTTAATCTTCCCTTGAATGCCTTAGAAATGCTCTTATGTACTCTTGATCTCATAAAATCCCTATTAGTATGCCTGCATAAAAATTCTTAGATGAAACTAGGTGAAATAACCTTGTATTTATACATAACTAAAGACTAAATCTCAAAATTCAAATAACACAAGTTGACATCAAATCTAGCATTTTAAATAATTAAAATACTACTAAAAAAATATCCCAAGGAGGGTCCTAGGTCTAAGTAAGGACCCATTCACCATGTGGTGAATGGGTCATAACTCATTTAGCTAGGACACACTTTAGGGATTATGAAATGTCATGTGAAAATAGGGTCCTAGGACCTAGTTAGGACCATTCGCCAGGTGGAAAATGGGTCCTAGGTCACTAACCTAGGACACAAACCTAAAAATAAGTGGTGTATTGGAATTTATGAATGTTGAGTTTTATCCCTCATAATCTATAATTAATTAGGCTTGGATTTGAATTAAAAGGGGACAATTAAGCTGAATTAACCTCAATTAATTAATAAAGCCCTAGATTAGTGTGAAAGTATAAAGATGCCCTTTTCAACACCCAAAATAAGAAACAATTAATTCCATTTAAGTTAAAAAGAGCCCTAAACTTAATGTGAATGTGTAAAACACATTACAACACTAAATCAAGGCAATATTAAGTTCATTTTATTGTTAATTATTCATTCCCAAACTAAGGAAAAAGGGCTACTTTTTCCATTACTACATTTTTCCCCCACTTTAGTGAGAGTATGACCCCATGTCAAACTCACACTAGACTAGACATTCAAGACACTTATGTGTGTAGCAATGACAAAGATACTCAATCATACAACATCAAAGACCAAAAAAAAATTAAGCCTAAATGGTCCAACACAATGTGGAACACATCTAGACTATCAGTTTTATGCTCACTCCGAGGTAGTTGAACCTCAGACATCCACTAGGTGAGTCTTCCCCGAAGAAGGTGGCTTAGTGAGAAAATCATACCTTTGTGTTGGCTCTCACTATACTTACTATACTAAATCTATCCCTCTGATAACTCCAATAGGGAACCACTCACATTCATTTTTTGTGCTTAATAAGTTGTGTTATACTAAGCACCTATGCACATGGCAAGGCTCAACATGCAAGAAAGGTGTTTTATGCTAGGTGGCCTTGAATTAGGGTTTTGAGCTTCACAAGGTTAGCAAATTGTGTGATGCCAAAAATTTATAAACATTTTGTATAGATAGCTTTTTGTTCAGAGGGATCTTGCTTCATTCATGTAAGGTCTTCTTCTCAGGGATCATTATGCCTAATTTCTCCAAGAGAGTGAAAGTCAAGAGTAAAAGATTCACAACTTAGGCAATGCAGTGTGTCATATTACCACTACGCAAAAATTAATATTCTAATAAATAGCGCACTCTTAGAGGACATAAAATACAATGAAACCACTAGGAAAAGGAAAAATCATAAGAAAAAAGAAAATTGCACCATGAAACATGCAAAATGTTGAAAGATATCATCGATGTATGCCACCACTTTAAAGTCATCGCTAACACTATTGTTGTGAGAAATTGCTTTAAATTAGACATTGTTTACTCCTAAGACATGAGAGATTTCCTTGGAAAACCCTATGCTAAGTCATATGTTTCCAAAATAAAGTTACGTCATGAAAAGGAGGGAGTGGTTTCCCTAGAAATTCATAAGGGATCTATAGATTTGGGGTTAGTATGTCTTTACTACAATGTTGTTATAGAGCTTGGAAATTTCATCATTCCCCAAATACTCATAGAACTAGAAGAGTGACACATAAAGAGTGAAAATAAACAAAAATCCTTTCAGGTAAACATGAAAGAGACCTAAATGTTTCAATGCCTTGCATGATCCCTAAAAGGAAACACAAGACAAGTGAAAAGGATTAAAGCTTGAAAAAACCACAAGATCACATGACACATGAACACTAGTATTTTTACATGGAAAACCCAAAAAGGGAAAAACCATGATGAGGATTAGCTCACAATATATTATAACTAGTTATAAGAGATTACAAAGGGTCACTACCAAGGCACATCCATAGGGCTCACAAAAACAAAAATATAGATACAATAATAGAAAATGGCCACAAAGCCAGGATGTGAACTGATACAAAATGCATCTTCCTTGTGTTGAATTTAGTTCCTTTGAATCTCAATATACTAAATCTATGCAGTTTATTAGATACAAAACACAAAACACTACTTTTCTTTAGATTTTCTCCATATTCACAACATCTTTGTTATAGATATGATCGTGTACATTAAAAATTCATATATTCAAATCTCATTGCATGTCATATCACTCCTAAAATCTCAAAAATGTCTTACATATATATCGAATACATCCACATACATCAATTAGGTTAGCCTAATTAGATGTAGCCCTTAATTAAAGCAAAATTGCATTGTCAGCCCTCCACACTTGAATCAAAAACATCTTCAAAATTAAACCAAATGTGGAACACTTGATTCAGGTTGGCATGGAACTAAAATAGATCTTACTAACATCTGTGATACATATTTAACCATTGCACACAAGCCAAGCATTAGGTTAGCCAAGAATTAGACCTAATTACAAAATATGTTAATCAATCTTCACCTATGTTCATCCCAATCATATAATCATGTTCCATCTAGAATATATAATGTACTCACACCTATAAGAAATCTCCCAAAGTTGTAAAGTTTGACTCTTACCATCGGAGGAACACAGACCGAATTATACACACTCACTTATACTATATATAGCCAAAGCTATATGTTCAACTATTGTCGCTTGTATCCTTCAAACTATACATTCGATCCAACTAAAATCTTGAACATAGATGCACATAATGATCAAGAATAACATATTATCATTGAATAAGTAGATCTAATTACATGAGAAATTGTGGGACAAAATATCAGATTAGGATATCTTCATTATGTTTATTGGATTAGTGTAAATATCAACAATCAATGTTGACATCAATGAAAACACATTAAGGGGTTCCTTCTTCATTCTTTCAACACATTTGAATATTATTTGGCAATTGGATGTTTAATGTCTGAATGTTTTAAGAGAATATTGATTAACCCCACCTCTCAGTATTGTAAGTGTTCAACAATTGGTATCAAAGCTTGGTTCCCTAGAAGGAGCTTAACCGCTTTGGGAAAGTCTTGGAGGTTGAACACATGGTTGATAGAAGATTTCCTATTCCTCCAAAAGATATTCTTGCACTTAGATTCATAGAAGAAGATTGAATTCTTGTAAAATATGGAGAAATCAAATTTTCTCTTGAAGATCTAAAGAGAACTTAAGTTGAAACAAAGATCTGAAAGAAAATGTCAAATAATCAAATTAATGCATCATAAAATTGAGAGAGAAAATCAAGAAATTGAGATAAAGGCATAAGGAAGTTAGTCAATAGTTGAAGCAAGAAAATGAAACTATCACTAGACTAAAAGTACAAGTTAAAGTAAAGAAACGAGTTGAGGAATGTTTGAATACAATGGTGAAAAGAAAATTTCATGAATGTATAATGCTTGAACAAGAAGTGGTAAATCTAAATTAGATCTATAAAAACCAAGGAATCATGAAGATAAATTCAAGATGAGTGCTAAAAATCTTGATGAGATGCTTCCAAGTCAAAAATATTCCAAAGAAAAAGGTGGTTTAGGATTTGAAAAAGGTGAAAGTTCAAAAGTAGATCAAACACCTAATGTAGAACCAAATAAGACTAAAGAAAAGAATAAAAATGGCAAGATCTGGAATCAAAGAAATGAGGCTAGAAGACCATCGATAAGACAACCAAATGCACAAAGGTACCCATCCTTAAATGGTATGTGTTATTCTTGCAATAAATTTGGACATAAGGCAATGGAATGTAGAAGCAAAATGAATTAGAATGTTGCATCATTTTTTGGTCAATGTTTTACATGCAAGAGATTTGTTCTTAGAGCTAATGAATGCAAAATTCAAATGATGAATGGCTATAATAATGCTAGAATGATTCAATTGTTCAATGGTTATTGTTATACATGAAATGGATTTGGACACAAAGCTAATCAATGCAGTCTAGAATGAATATAAGGAATACTATTCAAAATAATGTTGTATGCTACAATTACAATAGACCTAGACACATTTCCAAGTTTTGCATAACTAAAAATACTAGGAAGGATAATCTGGAAAAGAAGAATGAACCAGTGAAAAAGATTGATCTTGAAGAGAAAAAGAAGGATATGAATAAGATTTGGAGAAAGAAAGAAGAGACCGAGGCTAAAGATGAATTTTTACCCTCATTTCTGGTGTAGATGTTTCCTCTCAAAATTAGATTGGGAACTTTGGCTCAGGGGGAGATTTAATGGAAAACATTTGTCCCCCACCAAAGAAGAGTTGTTGATGCTTCAACACAAAAATATTCCATATAGATCAACATGCTTGATCTATTGGTAAATATTGCAAAAGACAATAAGATGATGCAAAAGTTTGTGGAGAATTAGTTGTTTATGCATATAGTTAAAAGGTTTCCATATGTATGGTTTGAAGCATTTAATGCAAAAATTGGGTAGAGTGAAGGATTACAAGTAAATTCGCTAAGGAAAATCATTTCACAAAACATTTGAGTAGAGCAGCGAGGAAAGAATTCAAACTGTTCAAGACGTTCTAAGATTTAGTGCATTTAAACCCTAGTTTGATAAGTGAAGAAAAAGGTATTTATGGATCTGTTTACCCTTGTTTTTGAGGAAATTTTCTTGGAAATAATTTAAATCTATTTTACAATTGCTACACTGAGGGTTATAGAAGTTAAAGAAAAACTAGAACCTAAATTCAATAAGTGTCCCATAAAATCCATATAGGATAACCCATTAGGTGAATTTTCAAATATTCCATATAGGGTTTTGTCGATTGAGGATATCAAAATCTATATTCATGGAAAAATAGAAGAATACCCTCACACTAAGTTAGGATATGTATGGGTAAATGAGCTAACTAGAGAATATTTCATCCTTCAACTAGAATACAAAAACCTACTTGAGAAGAATCTAGATGTATGACAATGGTTTCCCAATATTTTCTATGATGATAAGTGGGTAAGAATGGATTTGAGCAGAATCCATGATCAATTTCTTTGGACTAATATTTTTGGTATGATAACTAAATAGGTAATAAGATAAGTCACTGGCTTATGCTCCACCAAACCCATACCTATTTTAAAATCCATCAAGAATGAAGTAGTAATTGAACTTACTAGTGCTACTTCTAATAAGAGATCTCTAACTATCAACCCTATCACAAACTCAACTGCTAGGTATGTTGCATTGGTTGTTGGATAAAAAATATATTTTACATAATTAATGTGGTATATGAGATGGTCAAAAAAGTTACAAATTATGATATCTGTGAAATTCTTAGGAAAAAATTGATGGAGAAATTAAGGAAAAAAAGAGAAGAAATATGCATTTAATTTTGGTACTTTGGTTATGTTTTTACTCCTTTATTTCTTGAGGAGCTTCTTGGAACTTAAATTATAACTTGGATGAGAGGAAGACAAGTTGCACATCAAATTTTAAATTACATGAGTGTTGGAGATGTCAAAGCACAAGATGAGTCTCTTGCTAGTCTCTTCATAGTGTTTCAGAAGATAATGCATGAGAGAGAGTCTCAAGGAAAATTATTGAAAGCTAGAAGAATGACCAAATTTTTGGTGTCTAAAGACCAATCCATTATGGAGGCAGTAGAACCAAGAACTGTTTGGGATCTTTAATTAGGTTATGAAGTGACAGAAGAAAAACTTGTTGGTCTTGCTGATATTTTGTTGAAAAGCCCCAAAGACACCACAAAACTAGCATATGCAACATATGAGGAAAAATCCATGGATATGCACATGGAACAAAAGAGACCAAAGATCAAAAAATGGTTGATAATATGGTAGATAAATTTGTATAGGAAATGGGTATTTCAAAAGAACAAGTGCAGTATGTAAGAGAAAAAGTTGAGGAAGAGTTAAGTGGTACAACAACCTTAAGAAGATTTGGTAGGAGTGCTACCACTCCTCTTGCTATTCAAAATTCCTTAGGGAATGTCCCCTCTATTGGAGAGAAAAGGAAGAAAATTGCTAGTCCTTTGGTAAAGGAGAAATCCCATTTGGTTGTGCAAACTATAAGGGCTGAGAAGAACACAACTACTATTGCACCATCTTCTGCCCCTACTAAGAGAAGAGTTAAGAAGAAAGCTGTGAGAGAGAAGGTTACAAGTGTTAATGTTACTAAAGAAGAGGAAGAAATGGAAAAGGACCATAGTTGGTTTGGAGAAAAAAGAGTGATGGTTCACAAGGTGAAGCTAGTGCAAAAATAAAAATATATGATATTATTGATATCGAGTGTGAAGATGAGATCGAGAAAGAAAAGAAAAGGTTTTTTGTGCATGTGAGGAAATAGGTTGCTAAGAAGGGGTCACCTAAGAAGAAGGAAAAGAAACAAGTCAGAAGAAGACTCTAGTCAAAAGAAAAAAGTAAGAATAAACATATCTAATAAGGCATCACAAACCAATGAAATTAGAGGTATAGTTTAATAGCATTATACAAAATTTGATGATGGAAGAGATTGTACTATGTATAAAGATGTAGATGAGGTGGATAAGGCCACCATCAATGAATTTATAGTCAAGTACATTATTTTTCTTGAGGTAGTTATGAGAAATATCGATAAGCATATTCCTATATACTTTTGGAAAACTTTGTTTGAAAGAAGAAAAGAAGCTATTGATGAAGAAGATAAGTTAAGCAAAGAAGCTTAGAAAAGAGTAAGTTATCCCCTCTCTAAAGAATACAAATCCACATTGGTTACTTTATACAACAAGTAACTAAGGACGAAGAAAAGGGTGACAACACTTATGGGAAAAGATCAAGGTGATCTTGAGAGAGTCAAGAAGGAAAGTAATGAAAAGTAAAAGGAGGTTGCATAGAAACTAGGGATGTTACCAGTAAATAAAGAAGAAATGAATGTGGAGAATAATGCTCCAGAACCAAAGGTAGAAGAAGCATTGCAGATAGATGATGCTCAAAATGAGCATGATACAAATGAAGAAGCTACATTAGAAAAAACTTCTTTGAAAGTAGAATAAATGAAAGAAAGAAATGATGAGGATGTAGTGATCAAAGAAGAAATTGCAAAGGAAATTACCATCACTCCTCTAGTACAAGAAGTTACTCCTCTATTTGATACAAGAAATTTTGTAGAGGAAGAGAAAATAGATAAGGATGATGATGAATAAAATGTTGATGGGGAGAAAGAAGAAGATAATATGAAGGAAGATGAAAAGCATTATAAAGTTGCATCCAGAGATATGCAAACAAGAAGAGAAAACCCAATAGACACTAAAAATGTTGGTGAGGAATCAAAGGGAAAGGCTGTAGAGACCAAAAAGGCTCCTGATGAATCTTTCAACTCCTCCAGATATTCCTTGAAGAATATATTGAGTGTGTAGCCCAAGTTCCAAGCTATTATGACTTCACAACTGCTACAATTACCAATGCAGCAAGGTAATATTGTTTTGGATAAGATCTCTCCCATCCACTAGCTATAATTGGGAGATATGTTTCATGCATCCATAAGAAAAGAAATCATTGAGACACACCAGAAGAGTAGAGAATTGATGGAAGAAGTAGTGAAAGGATTACAAGAGACCATACTTGATACAAATGATGGCACCTGACTCTCGGGTATGTAAAATTTTAGACTGCTAATTCATTCATTCAAAGTGTATGCATCTAGATTAAAAGAAGTTGAGAACAAAATGAATGACAAGAGGATGCTGGAAATGACTGAGAAATGTGCCATTGCACATAAAAGTTTTCAAAAAATTTAAAGGATGTGTTGATGGGGTGAAGGCTCTATATCAGTATGGCATGAAGTGACTTGGTGCCACAAAAAGAATAAAGAAATAGATGGAATCTATCAAGTCTCAAATCAATAGCTCTTCAAGTGCTTATGATCTAGTAGTTGATTTAATCAGTGAAACAAGGAATACAATAGAATACATGCACAAGAAATTATTTCAACTACAAGCACACAAAGAGCACATCATCCTACCTTTTGGAAAAATAAGGGATATGGTCAGTCCTAAATTTATACTTGTCTCAAAAGTTCTTCTGAGTGCCAACAAAGCCAAGAAGATCAATTTGGTACCTAGCACTTGAGAAGGAGAGGAACTATTGCTTGAGGTTGAAGCACAATGTACACTACTTGCAGAAGAAAAAGGAGAATGGGAAAATATAAGGAAAGCATGGCAAGAACATTTGAAGAAGTTGCAGGTGTCGACCACCTTTGGTTGACTTATTTTTTATCTTTTATGCATTTCTAGTACTTCATTTCAAATCCTTTGCAAATATGCAGACTATATAGTGTTGTTTCCAAAATAATTTTTGGGTTTTCTTACTCTTGTATATGACTCAGAGGGAGTCAATCTATTCTTTTTTAGTTTGTATATATGCTTACATTTCAAAATGAAAAAAACTATAAAAACCTAAAAGTATACCTACAATAGGAAAATGCAGTGTCCTGCATGTCAAATGCATTGCAACAATGGATGTGTCGTTTGGACTTGCAAATGCGTTGCAAAAAAATAAAATGCATCGTTCAGGCTCTCAAATGTATCTTAGTATTGCGGATGCATCGTTCATGAATGCAAATGTGTCATGACACATCAAATGTGGCTCAAAAATTTTCGTTTATGGAGTTTCGTATCTATACCTACAAAAACTGATGAAAAACTATACAAAAATATGTAAAATGGTTTTTTTTGCGTCGGGTTCACCAATGTAACCAAGGTAAAAAGTCAAGTTGGCATGAAAACAGATACATAGACAAAACCCTATCTAAACAATGAAGTATAATGGAGTAAAAATGCATAAAACAAAGGAAATATTTCACCAAACAACCTTCATGCCCTCCATGATTGACCTTCATTTCCTTTCTCCATTTGTTGCAAAGTGGTGTTTTCCCTCAAATTATGGTGAGCAACTATTGACCTATGACAAAGCCCTAAACAATATTAAAGGATTATAATATTGTTGCAATGTACTTAGAAATTACGACCAAACAAAAATTATGAAGCATAAAATAGTCAAGCATGAAGTGTATGAAGTGACAAAATGAGGTTGAAATTGTCCTTTTATAGAAAAGTCAATTTTGGATGAATGGAAAGGATTGCCAGTTGAGAGATGCCCTAAGATCAAAGGTTGAAATTAAATGTGACAATTAACAATCAGGGTTAGGACAACATTAGGGTAAATTTTGAAATGAAGGGCTGAGATTTGATGTTAGAAAAATCAAATCAATGGATAGGAATAGATGTTACAAGAAGATATTGGGCATGGAAAAAGAGGTTGCTAGAGAATCAAATAATAATTTATTTTTTATTTATTTTAAAGGCTGAGTTGACCTTTTGAATTAAAAACAAATTTAATTCAAAAGTGGTGGGATCAAGTGACAGTAAATAATAATTTTAAATTATTTACTTAGTGGGAAAATAGAAAGTGGACAATTTTAAATAAATGATTTTATTTAAAATTAGAAAAAAACCAAGGTGGATAATAATTAAATAAATCAAAGAAATTTATTCAATTATAAGAGGTCATAAGGAGTTAATGGCATATTTAAATAATCAGGAAGAAATGGTGGACAAATAATAATTAAATAAATTTAAGAATTTATTTAATTATAGACAGACATAGGAAATTAGCAACAAATTTAAATAAAATAAATGTAATTTATTTATTTAAATAGTCAAGAGGAATAAAATATATGAATTAATTAAATAATTGAGAATTATTTAATTGATAGTTGAATTTGGACTATAGGACATAATTACATATTTTAATTATGTTAAGAAGAAATATGGAGAAAATAAAGTTTGTAGGCCTAGGTCAATTTTATGTGTCTAGAAGTGGATATGTTCACCAAAAATTTAGTTTTTTGAGATACTCTAATAGCTCGAATCATGTCAAAGAGCTCTTTGATACGAACCCAATGCAAGTTAAATTGTCTCAAAAGGAGTTTGTATGCTCAAGATATGCTCGATCAAAGTTTGGTCAAAATAGGGGTAACAAATGCAGAATGCTAGGTAAAAAAAATGATCTCAAATTTGGAAAAAAACATCCCATTGAAGAGCCCATCAACACAAACCCAACACAGCTTGAATCACCTCAATGGAACTCGCATGTGGAAGATGTACGGTCAAAGTTGAGGGTTGACCATGCTAACTTAGCAGTACCATGATGATGTCAACATGCTAACATGACAAGTCATATGCTAATGTGGCACCATCAGAGCATGATACATGGTAGGTGATATCAGCATGATGTGGCATTTATAAATGTTGAGTTGGACCAATTATGGATTGACATGTGGCAGTTGTAAGTGAATGAAATTTTGTTGCGTGGCCCAATCACTGGGTGTCACATGGCACTCCCTTTCATCTCTGGCTGGTGTTGGTTGAAATAGACTATTTAAGAATACTTTTGGTGGTTGAACACCCAACCTTCCTCATTCCACTTATATCTCCTACTGTTGTGCCATAAAATCCACTCTATATATAGATGGGTGATGGTTTATTTAACAAAGACAAGTTTCTATTTGGAGGGGGCAATAGTTTGAACCGCTGACACCCCTCATTCTAACTTTCACTCCCTACTAACCCACCAAACATGTGGCTATGAGGGAAAATTGGCAAGATGTTAATTTAAAATTGGTGAAAGCTACCCATGTTTTATAAATAAACAAAATCAAACCTATAAATCTAAACTAAAAAATATATGACCTTAAAATATAAGTCTAGAAAATATTTTAAGGGGTTTTTAAGGGGCCTTAAAGGATTTTTATGGATTTTATAAGATTTGTAAGGTCTTTAAAAGGGATTTAAATATTTAATGATAATTTTAAGGGGGCTCGGTTCAATATGAACCATATGTACAAAGAATATTGGGGAAATATGTCTGTTAAACCCCTTATAGCATATGAAATTGTATAAAAATGGGGTTTATTAGCTTGAGAGGGTATTAGAGAAATGGGAGAAATTTGAAAGTGAAAATATTTCAACTCTGTGCAATTATGAGCTTGAAGCCAAGTAATTATGCTTGAAGGAGGGGGATTGTTCTTCATTTCATTATCACTCAAGAAGACTTTGTAATACTTTGGAATAGATTGATGTCACCTTGTAATCAAGGATTGATCACTCCGTTGGAGAGGGACTTGGAGACGTAGCCAATTGGAAAAATCCATTCTCAATTTATGTCTTCATCTTCTCCTCTTTTTTCTCATATTTCTATTGTTCTAATCAATTTAGTGCCTATTTTAAAGCATTTAAAATGAAGCTTAAGACATTCAATTTCTCGTTTACATTAAATCAACATTCATTCACACAATTGTCATAAATATTAACAAATCAATGATGAACGAACAATAGTATGTAAAAACTCACCAAACCTCAATTGAACCTTGGATAAAAAATTTATAATCTTGCATGAAATGACCTTAGTGAATATATATCTAGATCACAACACTTGATGTCAAAATAATGCTCTTGAATATGCTTGATTTTATCTTCATTGCTACATCAATAGATTAGCTCAACATGCATGATGCATTATTCCTTTGACATGATGAATTGGATCTTGAGTGTTGCAATTAACTTCTTTTAATCTTCCCTTGAATGCCTTAGAAATGATCTTATGAACTCTTGATCTCATAAAATCCCTATTAGGATGCTTGCATAAAAATTCTTAGATGAAACTAGGTGAAATAACCTTGTATTTATACATAACTGAAGACTAAATCTCAAAATTCAACTAACAAAAGCTTACATCAAATCTAGCATTTTAAATAATTAAAATACTACTAAAAACATATCCCAATGAGGTTCCTTGGTCTAAGTGAGGACCCATTCACCATGTGGCGAATGGGTCATAACCCATTTAGCTAGGACATACTTCAGGGATTTTGAAATGTCATGATAAAATAGGGTCCTAGGACCTAGTTAGGACCCATTCACAAGGTGGTGAATGGGTCCTAGGTCACTAACCTAGGACACAAACCTTCTACAATTAAGTGTTGTGTATTGGAATTTATGAATGTTGAGTTTTATCCCTCTGAATTTGTAATTAATTAGGCTTGGATTTGAATGAAAGGGGGAAATTAAGCTCAATTAACCACAATTAATTAATAAATCTCTAGATTAGTGTGAAAGTGTAAAGATGCACTTTACAACACCCAAAATAAGGAACAATTAAGTCCATTTAATTTAAAAAGGTCCCTAAACTTAATGTGAATGTGTAAAACACATTACAACACTAAATCAAGGCAACATTAAGTTCATTGTATTGTTAATTATTCATTCCCAAACTAAGGAAAAATGGTTACTTTTTCCATTACTACATTTTGTCCCCACTTTAGTGAGAGCATGACCCCATGTCAAACTCACACTAGACTATACATTCAAGAAACTTATGTGTGTAGCATTGACAAAGATACTGCAATCATACAACATCAAAGACCAAAAAAAATTAAGCCTAAATAATCTAACATGATGTGCCACACATCTAGACTATCGATTTTATGCTCACTCTAGGGTAGTTGAACCTCAGGCCATCCACTAGGTGAGTCTTCCCCCAAGAAGGTGTCTTAGTGAGAAATTCATGCCTTTGTGTTGGTTCTCATTGTATTTACCATACCAAATCTATCCCTCTGATAACTTCGATAGGGCACCACTCACATTCATGTTTGTGCTTAACATGTTTTGTTATGCTAAGCACCTATGCAGATGGCAAGGCTTCACATGCAAGAAAGGTGTGTTATGCTACGTGGTCTTGAATTAGGGCTTCAAGCTTCATAAGGTTAGCAAATTATGTTATACTAAACACTTATAAACATTTTTTATATAGCTTTTTATTTAGAAGGATCTTGCTTCATTACTTAGGGAATGTAGTGTGTAACATCACCACAAAGCGAAAATTCGTATGCTAATAAATATCACTCTCAGAGGACATAAAATCCAATGAAACCACTAAGAAAATGACACATCATAAGAAAAAAGAAAATCACACCATGAAACATGCAAAATGTCGAAAGATATCGTTGATGTATGCCACCACTTTAAAGCGGTTGCTAACACCATTGTTGTGAGAAATTTCTTTAAAGTAGAAAATATTTACTCCTAAGACATGAGAACTTTCCTTGGAAAACCCTATGCGAAGTCATGTTTCCAAAATAAATCTCTATGTCATGAAAAGGAGGGAGGGGTTTCCCTACACATTCATAAGGGATCTATGGATTTAGGGTTAGTATGTCTTTGCTACAATGTTGTTATAGAGCTTGGAAATGTCATCATTCCCCAAATACTCATAGAACTAGAAGAATGACACATAAAGAGAAAAATAAAGAAAAATCCTTTTAGGTAAACATGGAAGAGACCTAAATGTCTCGATGCCTTACATCATCCCCAAAAAGGAAAACACAAGACAAGTGAAAAAGATGAAAGCATTAAAAAACCACAAGATCACATGACATGTGAACACTAGTATTTTTACATGGAAAACCCAAAAAGGGAAAAACCATGATGAGGATTAGCTCACAATATATTATAATCAGTTATAAGATATTACAAAGGCTCACTACCAAGACACACTATCCATAGGGCTCATAGAAATAAAAATATAGATACTAAAAAAAATGGCCACAAATCTAGGATGTGAACTGATACAAAATGCACCTTCCTTGTGTTGAATTCAAATCCTTTGAATCTCAATATATCGACTCTATGCACTATATCAGATACAAAACACAAAACATTGCTTTGCTTTATATTTGCTCAATATTCACAACATCTCTATTATAGATCTAATTGTGTATATACAAAATTCATATATTAACATCCCACTGCATGTCATGTCACTCCGAGAATCTCAAAAATGTCTTACATATATACCCAGTACATCTATATACATCAATTAGCTCATCCTAATTAGATGTAGCCCTACATCAAAGCAAAATTTCCTTATCGGCTACATACTTGAATCAAAAACATCTTCACACTTGAAACAAATTTTGAACACTTGATTTAGGTCAATATGAACCTACAATAGATCTTACTAACATTTTGAATACATATTTAATCACCGCAACACAAGCCAATCATTAGTTCAGCCAAGAATTAGACCTAATTACAAAATATGCTAATCAATTGATACCAATGTTCAACCCAATCATATATCCATGTTCCATCTAGAATATATAATGTACTAACACCTATAATAAATCTCCCAAAATTGTAAAGTTTCACTCTTACCATCGTAGGAATGTAGACCGAAGTACACACACTCACTTGTACTGTATATAGCCAAAGCTATATGTCAAACTATTGTCTCTTGTATCCTTCAAACTATACATTCAATCCAACTAAAATCTTGAGCATAGATGCACATAATGATCAAGAATAACATGTTATCACTGCATAAGTATATCTTATTTCATGATAAATTGTGGAACAAAATATCGAATTGGGATATCTTCATTATGTTTACCAAAGTAGTGTAAATATCAACAATAAATGTTGACATCAATGAAAACACATTAAAGGTTTCCTTCTTCATTATTTCATCACATTTGAATATTATTTGGTGATTGGATGTTTAATGTTTGAATGGTTTAAGAGAATATTGATTAACCCCCCCCTTTCAGTATTCTAAGTGTTCAACAAATGGTATCAGAGCTTGGTTCCCTAGAAGGAGCTTAACCAATTTGGGAAGGTCTTGGAGGTTGAACAAATGGATGATTGAAAATTTCCTATTCCTCCAAAAGAGATTCCTACTTTTATATTCATAGAAGAAGATTTCATGCTTGTAAAAGATGGAGAAATCAAAGTTTCTCTTGAAGATCTGAAGAGAACTGAGGTCGAGAATAAAGATATGAAAGAAAATGTCAAAGAAGAAAATTAATGCATCATAAAATTGATAGAGAAAATAAAGAAGTTGAGAGAAAGGCATAAGGAATTTAGTCAGTAGTTGAAGCAAGAAAATGAAACTATCACTAGACTGAAAGTACAAGTTAAAGTAAAGAAAAGAGTTGAGGAATGTCTGAATGCAATGGTGAAAAGAAAATTTGATGAAAGTATAAGGCTTGAACAAGAAGTGGTAAACTTGAGATTAGATCTTGAAAAATCAAGGACTCATGAAGATAAATTCAAGATAAGTGCTACAAAGCATGATGAGATGCTTCCAAGTCAAAAATCTTTGAAAGAAATAGGTGGTTTAGGATTCAAAATAGATAAAAGTTCAAAAGCAGATCAAACACCTAATGCAGAACCAAATAAGACTAAAGAAAAGAATAACAATGGAAAGATTTGGAATGAAAGAAATGAAGCTAGAAGACCATTAGTAAGACAACCAAATGTGTAAAGGTACCCATCCTTCAATGGTATATGTTATTCTTGCAATAGATCTAGACATAAGGCAATGGGATGTAGAAGAAAAATGAATTAGAATGTTGCATCCCTTTTTGGTCAATGTTTTACACATGCAAGAGATTTGGTCATAGAGCTAATGAATGTAGAAGCCAAATAATGAATGGCTATAATAATACTAAAATGATTCAATTGTTCAATGGTTATTGTTATACATGCAATGGATTTGGACAAAAAGCTAATCAATGCAGATCTAGAATGAATGGAAGGAATACAATTCAAAAGAATGTTGTATGCAACTACAATTACAGTAGACCTAGATAGCTTTGGCTCAAGGGGAGCTTTAATGGAAAAAATTTGTACCCCACCTAAGTAGAGTTGCTCACACTTCAACACAAAGATATGTCATATAGATCAACATGCTTGATCTATTGGTGAATATTGCAGAAGAAAATATGATGATGCAAAAGTTTGTGGTGTGTCAGAAGTTGTTTTTGCATACAGTTAAAAGGTTTCCATCTATATGTTTGAAGCATTAAATGCAAAACATGGGTAGATTGAAGGATTATAAGTAAATTCACTAAGGAAAATTCATTTCACAAAACATTTCAGAAGTAGCAGAGCAGTGAGGAAATAAGTCAAAGTGTTCAAGACATTCTAAGATTTAGTGCATCGAAACCCAAATTCGATAAGTGAAGAAAAAAGGTATTTATGGATCTATTTACCATTGTTTTTGAGGAACTTTTCTTGGAAATAGTTTAAATCTATTTTTTCAAGAAGTGTCCCATAAAATCAATATAGGATGACCCATTAGGTGTATTTTTACATATTCCATATATATAGGGTTCTATCAATTGAAGATTGTTGGATCTCAGTTGTGTTTATGGTTTGTCCTCGATGACAAAATCTCTTTCAGCTAGTTCTCTTTGACGATCAGTCTCAGTTTGGATCCTTATGATTTATTATGGTACTTCTTTGGTGTCTCTTGGCTATTACAAAAAGTTATTTGTTATGTTTCAATTTCATGGTGATGAGAATTCTGGTTCATGTTATGAATGCTATTTCTTTGACTGACAGAGTTTGAAAGATGGTTTATTTGTTAGGATGGTTCTCTTTGCATATCACAGGCTTACACATATCAGAGTGAGAATGGTAGGGTCTCCCTGATCCATTTTGAAATGTCTATGTTGCCTATCGGCAAGACATTTCTGATGTCATGTCGATTGAATTTATCATACAGGCTATTGTCGGCAAGACTTATCTTTTGTTTCGGTGATAGATAGTGATCTCTATTGGCATATGTTATTCCATTAGTATGTGGTCTCAGCGAAATTGGTATGTCACACCGATCAAAGATTAAATGGAAACACATCGGCAAGAGCTTGAGGCTTCGACAAAGGGTCCTAGTGAATGTGCAATGTCACACCGACCGATGGTTGATGGATGCATATCGGTAAGAGTCAAGGTTTTCGGCGTGAAGTCATAACGGATGTGCAATGTCACACCAACTGTTGTTGGAGTATTGCATATTGGCAAGACTTTTTGGAAGTCTTAGTGAGCAGGTGTGTTTTCAGGGTTTTTCGGTATGACTAAAATGATCTACAAGATGTTTCCCTGATAGTTTGAAGTTACAACGGCTTTTCGAATGACTTCTTTCAAATTTCTCATTGGTGAGAAATGTTCTCTTCAGAATAGGTCTTCCTGAGAATGATATGTTACGGCAACAATGTGTATCAAGTGACTTTCAGTGAAACTTAATGTGGTCTACAAGAGGTCTCTCTGTTATCATTTGGTCATAGTGATAGTGAATGAAACAAAAGTAAATCTTGGTGAGAAGTTTCCTTATGTCTCAGTGAATGAATAATACACTAAGGAAGCCCATTGATGAGACATGATGTATTCGTTATGTCTTCTCCCTGACTCTGATGTGTCACATCAAAAGCGATAAATAAGGGGAATGTTTGGTGTTAAAGTTTCCTTCAGCATGTCGTTACATCGATTGAAAAGAATGTTAGGGTAAAATTTTTGAGTTTATTCTTTTAGCTGGGTATTGAACCCTAGCCTGGATGCCATCATGAGAAAGCTTCATAAATTGTTCTTTCCTATTGTTGCTGGTTGTAATGGAATTGTTAGGATGAAATTCATTTTGGGTTCATAAATGAATGATACGGTTGCTATGTTTGTTGTGCCTCTCTAGTTGGAAGCTTGACAGTGGTTGATGGAGCCATGGGAGTTGCAGATTTGTCTGGTGTTTTTATTTATGTGTTTCATGCTACATATACTGGTTTATAATCACCATTTTCTTTAACTGCTCTCTGCATCTCTATTACTAATATGACAAATGATGCCCTAACTGTGTATTGTCTTTCATACATTAGAGGTTATGATTTTCTATGGTGGGTAGTTGTACTTTTTATGCAGAGAAATGATCTCATAAGTTTCAAACTTGTTGAGGACGGTTCTTAGCTGGGTGAAATGGCTCTTGTTTTGTTTGGTTGTTCAGCTGTTACTCTTGAAGACAGTTACCTATCTGGCAGATGTATAAATAGAAGCAAAAAACTCTTTTCTGCTACTGTTGTAATTATGAGATTATCATTCCTTGGCTATATGAAAATGTATGGAAAAAAATTTGCAATAAAATCTGAATAACAAGATGCAGAGATTGTAAATTTCTTCTCTATGTAGTATTTTAGGGATTCAATTATTGAATCTTTAAGGTATTATGTAGACGAGCAAACAAAGAAACATGTGCTTAACTGAAAATAGAGAAATCCTTTGAGTTATTATTGTTGTTCAAATCATAATTTTAGGGGTTGGTACTCCTTGAGATAGATATCTCTAAATGAGGGGTTGGTGCTCCTTGAGTGGGTGCTCAAAAATTAGCCTATAAGGCATTGTGAACACTTGATTAAAAGATTAAGCCTGGAAGGCATTTCGAGAGTGGTTTTTATACCCTAGGAGGGTTTTCCACTCAGAAATGTGTTGTGTCTCTTTGTTCCTCTATGTTCTCATAGCTTTACTGTGTTGTTGTTGTTTCAGTTCACTATTGGGACTATTAATTTTATCAATTCTATTTATGAATGATTACATTCAACTCATGAATGCATTAATCAGAGTAATATTGAGATCAAATCTGAGCTATTTTTTTGAATTTTTGAAAATTGGTCAAATCTATTAAATCATTGATTCACCCCCCCTCTCAGTGTCATTTTAACTCCAACAATTGGTATCAGAGCATAGGGTCCTCTGATAGGTTTTAATCACCTTGGATTGATCTTGGTCTTGGAGTTTGTTTTCAATGGCACATTCTCAAGATAGTGCCTCTGTAATGAGAGCTCCATTATTTGATGGAATAGATTATGTGTTCTAGAAATTTAGAATGGAAGCTTTTCTTATTTCTTTTGATGTTGATGTTTGGAGCATGGTTATAAATGCTTACAATGTACCAGCCTCTATTCCCACTGATCCTGCTAAAAAAAAGAGGTATGAAACAAATGCCAAAGCTAAGCATGCCATCTTGTGTGGGTTAACTAAAGATGTGTTCATTAAATTCATGCATTGAAAATCTTCTCATGATATCTGGGAAAAACTTGAAACTATATATCAAGGGAATGAGAAATTCAAACTGTCAAAAATCATTACACTCAAACATCAGTTTGAGGAGTTGAAAATGAAGGATAATGAAAAAGTGGCTGAATATTTTCTAAGAGTTGATGAAGTTGTCAATGCAATGAAAGGTCTAGGTCAAGATGTTAATGAATTTGATGTGGTCACAAAGGTTGTTAGAACCTTACCATCCAAATTTGAATCCAAGGTTTCAGACCTAGAAGAAAAGAAACACTTTGATCAGCTTACCTTAGACAACCTACAAGAAATACTTGCTGCCTATGAAATGAGAACTAGCAAAAACAATTCAACTAGAAAAGAAACTACCTTTAACACTGAAAAGAAAGAAAAAGTCGAAGTCAGTGAATCAGAGTTGTCAGATTCTAAAAAATCCCATTATGTTAGAAGATTCAAAAAGGGATCAGAAAAATATAAGGGAAAACTTTCCTTTAAATGTTTTAACTGTGGAAAAATAGGTCACTTTGCTGCAAAGTGTCCCTATGATGATCAAATCTGTGACAACGAGACAACTGAAAAACAACCTAAGAAGAAGGCCTTCAAACCTAAACGAAACTTCAATTTCAAAAAGAAGAAAAGTCTGTTTAGTAAGGATGAATCTGATATTGAGTATGAAGATTCATCAGTTGAAGAAGATGAAACTTTGTTCATGGATGAAATTACTTAGAAAAATGATTCAAACACTATTGATGTTGAAGAAGGTGAAGTAGATCTTAAAAGTGAGCTGAAATGTGCTTTACAAGAGGTCAGAAAACTCAAAAAACAAGTTCTTGCATAAGAACATAAACTAGATCAAGAAATGGTCTCTTTGAAAACTCAGCTTGAAGAAGCTAAGAGAGTTGAAGACTATCTTCGAGAGACTATAAGCTACAAATATGAAGAAATTCTAAAACTGGAACAAGAAGTAGTCTGTCTTAGGAAGGAAATTGAAAAATATGAAAGCACTCTAAAACTAAATGAGATGCTCAGCAAGAAGATGTATAAAGATAAAATTGGTGTTGGTTTTGAAAAGGGTGAATGCTCAACTGACAATGCAAAACAAAACCCCTCTTCTGAAGTCAAAGGTTCAGGTTCAAATCACTCAAAATTTGGTAAAGATCATGTTCAGTCTTTAAGAGGTAATAGATCTTCATACAGAGTCAATCCTTTCTTCTATGGTTATTGTTTTTTCTACAACAAATTTGGCCATAAGGTGAGCAATTGTAGGCTTATGAATCCTAGAATACCCAGGTTTGGTCTTAGGCAACACTATGGTGTTGTTAGACAAATCAAATGTTTTAAATGCGATGCTTTGGGACATTCTATCAAACAATGCAGAACTGATCTATAATCGAAACAACAGAAAATTAAAAAGGTTTTGAAACATAAGACTGTTAACAACATTGAACAAACTATGTTGGTTCAAACTACTTTTCATTCCAAGAAAAAGGACTTATGGGTCCTAGATAGTGGATGTTCTAACCATATGACTAGAGACAAGGATAAGTTTATAAATCTTGAAGATTATGTAGGTGGTTATGTTAAGTTTGGTGATAACTCTGGTATTCAAATTAAAGGTAGAGGTTCACTCCTTTTGAATGAAGACACTCCTATCGATAATGTGTACTATGTGGAAGGTCTCAAACACAATCTTGTAAGTGTTAGTCAAATCTGTGATAGTGGTTATCATGTTCTTTTCACTTCGCAGGGATGTGAGATTAAGAACAAGCTTGGAAAGGTTGTTGCAATTGGAAGGAGGACAAAAGGAAATGTGTACAATCTTCTTGACTCATCATGAAATGATAATAATCAAGGTATGTGTCTAATGGGCCAAATTGAAGAGAACTAGTTATGGCATAAAAGATTAGGACATATAAACTTTGAAAATCTGGTTAGAATTAGTAAAAATCATAATGTTAGAGGTCTACCAGTTCTTAGCAAGCCAGAAAACTTTGTGTGCAAAGAATGCTTAAGTGGTAAACAAACTAAAATTAGCTTCAAGACAAAAGAACATTCTTCTTCAAAACCTTTACAATTTACATGCATACTAATTTATGTGGACCAACCAGAACAAGGTCTATTAATGGTGAAAGGTACTTTATGTTGTTTGTGGATGATTATACTAGAATGGTTTGGGTCACATTTCGTAAGCACAAATCATAAGCCTTTGAAAGGTTCAAAATCTTTTGTAAAATGGTTGAAAAGGAATCTGATCTAAAACTCAAATGCCTTCGATCAGACAAAGGAGGTGAGTTCACCTCTCAAGAGTTTATTGATTACTATGAACAACACGGTATTAAAAGGCTATATGCTACAACTAAAACACCTCAACAAAATGGGGTAGTTGAACGTAAAAATAGAACTGTAAAAGAAATGGCTAGAACCATGCTAGATGAAGCTAAGTTGTCTGATATGTATTGGAAAGAAGCTATTCATACAGCTATATACATTTTGAATAGAGTGCAACATAGGGTGAAATCTAAACACACCCCTTATGAAATTTGGTATGGAAAAAATACTCTGTCAAATACTTTAAAATTTTTGGAAGTAAGTGTTTTATCAAGAAAGATGATGATAACCTTGGGAGCTTTCAATCAAAGAGTGATGAGGGTATCTTTTTGGGATACTCAACTCACAGCAAAGCTTATAAATGCCTTAACAAAAGGCTTAATAAGATTGTTGAAGTTGTTAATGTAAAATTTGATGAAAGACCACATTTGATTGCTGAATCTTTGTAGGATAATGAGGAAGAAGAACTTGAATTTGAAATAATTTCAGAAGGAGCTGAAACAACAAAGTCTATTGTTGAATCAACAAGCCCCAAAAATGAAACAGAAAGTCCTAAAAAGGTTGCCTCAAAAGCTCCTTCAAAAACTCTAGCTATATATCACCCCAAAGATCAGATTATTGGGGATAAAAATGCAGGAGTTCAAACTAGAAGAAAGGTTGCAGAATCTGATGAAAAGGTACAAATAGCTTTCTTTCTAGTTACTCAGTTTGAGCCTAAAAATTTTAATGAATCTCTCATAGACTCATGTTGGCTTAATGCTATGCAGGAAGAAATTGATCAGATTGAGAAAAATTAGACTTGGGAGTTAGTCCCAAGACCATATGACAAGAATGTCATTGGAGGAAAATGGATATACATAAACAAGGTTGATGAAAATGGTAATGTTATTCGCAACAAAGCAAGATTTTTTTGCAAAGGCTATGCTCAACAAGAAGGTATTGATTTTGTTGAAACCTTTGCACTTGTTGCTAGACTAGAATCTATCAGAATATTCTTGGCTTATTATGTTTACAAAAACTTTACTATTTATCAAATGGATGTCAAAACTACCTTTTTGAATGGCTATTTAGATGAAGAGGTCTATGTTGAATAGCCTGAGGGATTTATATGCAAATATAATCATAACCATGTTTACAAGTTGAAAAAGGATCTCTATGGCTTAAAACAAGCACCTAGAGCTTGGTACTCTAGGTTGGACAGTCATTTAATTTCTAATGGATTTGTTAGAGGAGGTGTAGACAATAATCTTTATGTTAAAATTGAAGGTTCTGATATTTTGGTTGTTGAAATTTACGTTGATGACACTATCTTTGGCTGCAATAATGTTACTCTGAGTAAAAAGTTCTCTCAGATAATGGAATTTGAGTTTGAAATGTCAATGTTAGGAGAATTAAATTTCTTTTTGGGTCTTCAAATCTTTCAATGTGAGAATGGAATATTTCTTTCTCAAACCAAATATGCTAAAGAGATGCTTAAAAAATTTTAGATGGACGAATGGCATCTAGTTAGCACTCCAATGATTATTGGATACAAACTTACTAAGGTTGATGATTCTCCTAATACAAATCAAACTGAATATAGATTAATGATCGATAGTCTTTTATATTTAACTACCTCTAGACTTGACATTATGCAAGCAGTTTGTATGGTTGCACGGTTTTAGGCATCACCTAAAGAATCCCATGTCACTATTGTTAAAAGGATTTTTAAATATATTCAGGGCACTCTTGATTATGGTCTTTGGTATCCTAGAAGTAATGATCTCTCTTTGATTGCTTATACTGATGCTGACTGGGCTGGTTGTTTGGATGATAGGAAAAGCACCAGTGGTGTTGCATTCTTTCTTGGTGATCATTTAGTGGCATGGCACAACAATAAACAAGTATCTGTTTCTCTCCTACTACTGAAGCAAAATACATTGATGCCACTTCATGTTGTACTCAAGTACTGTGGATGTATCAGACTCTTTCAGATATGGGTATTGATGTTTCTAAACCTGTTTCCATTCTTTGTGATAACACTAGTGTGATAAATATTTCAAAAAATCCTGTTATGCACTCTCGCACTAAACATATTGCTATCAAGTTTCACTTTCTTCGAGAAAAGGTTTTGGCTAATGAAGTCTGCTTATAGTTTATTAGATCTCAAGATCAGATGGCTGATATTTTTACCAAGCCCTTAGCAAAAGAGTTATTTGAAAGGCTAAGACTTCGATTGGGAGTTATCTCTCAATCGTTACTTCACTAAATCTCCAAGCTACTGCTTAGGGGGAGCATGTTATATGTTTTTATTCACTTAAAGCTCTCCTACAATCTTGGTTGCTACACTGGTACTCTTTTTTGTAGCTATTTCTCATGATATTTTGGTTGGCTTCTAAGTTGTGTTATGGAAATGCACATTTTCTTCTATTGTTTGCCTTGAGGCAAAAAGGGGGAGAGTCATTTGTGTTTTTCGATCAAGGACAAAGGGGCAGTTTGTTGGATCTTAGTTGTGTTTATGGTTTTTCCTTGATGACAAGATCTCTTTTAGTTAGTTCTCTTTGATGATCAGTCTTAGTTTGTATCCTTATGATTTATTATGGCACTTCTTGATGTCTCTTGGCTATTATAGAAAGTTATTTGTTATGTTTCAATTTCATGGTGATGAGAATTCTGGTTCATGTTATGAATGCTATTTCTTTGACTGACAGAGTTTGAAAGATGGTTTCTTTGTCAGGATGGTTCTCTTTGCATATCACAGGCTTACACATATCAGAGTGAGAATGGCAGGGTCTCCCTGATCCATTTTGAAATGTCTATATTTCCTATCAGCAAGACATTTCTGATGTCATGTCGATTGAATTTATCATACAAGCTACTGTCAGCAAGACTTCTCTTTTGTTTCAGTGATAGAAAGTGATCTCTATCAGCATATGTTATTCTGTCGGTATGTGGTCTCAGTGAAATTGGTATGTCACATCGATCGGAGATTAAATGGAAACACATTAGTAAGAGCTTAAGGCTTCAGCGAAGGGTCTTAGCGAATGTGCAATGTCACACCGACCGATGGTGGATGGATGCGTATCGGTAAGTGTCAAGGTTTTCAGCAAGAAGTCATAATGGATGTGCAATGTCACACCAACCATCGTTGGACTATTGCATATCAGCAGGACTTTTTGGAAGTCTCAGGGAACAAGGGTGTTTTTGGGGTGTTTCGGTATGACTAAAATGATCTACAAGATGCCTCCCTGATAATTTGAAGTTACAATGGCTTTTCGAATGACTTCTTTCAAATTGCTTGTCAGTGAGAAATGTTCTCTTTGGAATAGGTCTTCCCAAGAGCAATATGTTACGGCGACAATGTGTATCAAGTGACTTTTGGTGAAACTTAATGTGGTCTACAAGAGGTCTCTCTGATATCGTTTGGTCACAGCGATAGTGAATGAAACAAAAGTAAATCTCGATGAGAAGTTTCCTTATGTCTCAATGAATGAATAATACACTAAGGAAGCCCATCGATGAGACATGATGTATTCGTTATGTCTTCTCCCCAACTTTGATGTGTCATAGCGAAAGCGATAACTAAGGGGAATGTTTGGCTTTAAAGTTGCCTTTGTCATACCGTTACATCAATTGAAAAGAATGTTAAGGTAAACTTTTTGAGTTTATTCTTTTAGCTGGGTATCGAACCCTAGCCTGGCTGCCATCATGAGAAAGCTTCATAAACTATTATTTACTCTTGTTGCTAGCTATAACGACATTGTCAGGATGAAATTTGTTTTTGGTTCAGAAATGAATGGTATGGCTGCTATGTCTATTGTGCCTCTCTGGCTGGAAGCTTGACAATGGTTGATGGAGCCATGGGAGTTGCAGATTTATCTGGTATTTTTAGTTATGCATTTCATGCTACATATAGTAGTTTATAATCACCATTTTCTTTAACTACTCTCTATATTTCTGTTACTAATATGACAAATAATGCCCTGACTGTGTATTATCTTTCATACATTAGAGGTTATGATTTTCTGTGGTGGGTAGTTGTGCTTTTTATGCAGAGAAATGATCTCATAATTTTCAAACTTGTTGAGGATGGCTCTTAGCTGGGTGAAACGACTCTTGTTTTGTTTGGTTGTTCAACCGTTACTCCTGAAGGCAATTACCTATTTGGCAGATGTATAAATAGAAGCAGAAAACTCTTTTCTACTGTTGTTGTTGTAATTCTGAGATTATCATTCCTTGGTTGTATGAAAATGTATGGAAAAAACTCTAGAATAAAATTTGAATAACAAGATGCAGAGATTGTAAATTTCTTCTCTATGTAGTATTTTAGGGATTCAATTATTGAATCTTTAAGGTATTCTATAGACGAGAAAATAGAGAAACATGTGCTTAACTGAATATAGAGAAATCCTCTAAGTTATTATTATTGTTCAAATCATAATTTGAGGGCTTGGTACTCCTTGAGATAGATATCTCTAAATGAGGGGTTGGTGCTCCTTGAGTGAGTGCTCAAAAATCAGCCTATAAGGCATTGTGAACAGTTGATTAAAAGATTAAGCTTGGAAGGCATTTTGGGAGTGATTTTTATACCCTAGGAGGTTTTTCCACTCGAAATTTTTTTGTGTCTCTTTGTTCTTCTGTGTTCTCACAGCTTTACTATTTTGTTGTTGTTTCAGTTCACTGTTGGGACTATTACTTTTCTCAATTCTGTTTATGAATGATTACATTCAACTCATGAATGCATTAATCAAAATAATATTGAGATCAAATCTGAGCTATGTTTTTGAATTTTTGAAAATTGGTCAAATCTGTTAAATCACTGATTCACCCCCCTCCTTAGTGTCATTTTAACTCCAACAAAGATATCAAAATCTGTATTCATGGAAAAATAGAAGAATACCCTCACACTAAGTTAGGATATTTATGGGTAAATGACCTAACTAGATAATATTTCATCCTTCAGCTAGAATACAAAAACCAACTTGAGAAGAATCTAGATGTATGACAAAGGTTTCCCAATCTTTTCTATGATGCTAAGTGGGTAAGAATGGCTTTGAGCAAAATCCATGATCAGTTTGTCTAGACTAATATGTTTGGTATGATAACTAAATAGGTAATAAGAGAAGTCACTAGTTTGTGCTCCACCAAACCAATTCTTATTTTGAAATCCATCAAGAATGAAGTAGTAATGGAACTTACTGGTCCTACTAACGATAAGAGATCTCTAACCGTCAACCCTATCACAAACTAAACTGTTAGGTATGTTGCAATGGTTGTTGGATACAAAATCTATTTTACATAATTAATGTGGCATATGAGATGGTCGAAAAAGTTGCAAATTATGATATTTGTGAGATTCTTAGGCAAAAATTGATGGAGAAATTGAAACAAAAAAAAAAGAGAAGAAATATGTATTTAATTTTGGTACTTTGGTTATGTTTTTACTCCTTTATTTCTTAAAGGAGCTTCTCAGGACTGGAAGTGTAACTTGGATGAGAGGAAGACAATTTTCACATCAAATTTCAAATTACATGAGGAATCTTGGAGATGTCAAAGCACAAGATGAGGCTCTTGCTACTTTCTTCATAGTATTTTAGAAGAGAATGAATGAGAGAGAGAATCTCAAGGAAAATTACTGAAAGCTAGACGAATGATGTCACATGTTTTGTGTCTAAAGACCAATACATTATGGAGGTAGTAGAACCAAGAACTGTTTGGGTCTTGAATTAGGTTATGAAGTGATAGAACAAAAACTTGTTGGTCTTGTTGATATTTTGTTGAAAAGCCCCAAAGACACTACAAAACCAAGATATAGAACATATTAGGAAAAATCTATGGATTTGCGCATGGAACAAAAGAAACCAGAGATCAAGAAAGATTTTGATAATATGGTAGATGAATTTGTACAAGAAATGGGTATTCAAAAGAACAAGTTCAATATGTAAGAGAAAAAGCCAAGGTAGAGTCAAGTGGTACAACCTTAAGAAGATCTGGTAGGAGTGCTACCACTCTTGCTATTCAAAATTCCTTTGGGTTGTTCCCTTTATTGGAGAGAAAAGGAAGACAATTGCTAGTCCTTTGGTAAAGGAGAAATACCCTTTGGTTGTGCAAACTATAAGGGATAAGAAGAACACAACTACTATTGTACCATTTTCCGCCCCCACTAAGAGAAGAGTTAAGAAGAAAGCTATGAGAGAGAATGTTACAAGTGTTAGTGTTGCTAATGAAGAGGAAGAAATGGAAAAGGACCATAGTTTGTTTGGAGAAAAAGGAGTGATGGTTCACAAGGTGAAGCTAGTGCAAAAATAAAAATATATGATATTATGATATCGAGTGTGAAGATGAAATCGAGGAAGAAAAGAAAAAAAAAATTGCATGTGAGGAAAGAGGTTTCTAAGAATGGGTCACTAGAGAAGAAGGAAAAAGAAACAAGTCAGTAGAAGAATCTAGTCAAAAGAAAAAAGAAAGAACAAAAAGAACCAATAAGGCCTCACACACCTATGAAATTAGAGGAATTATTTAATAGCATTCTACAAAATGAGATAATGGAAGAGACTGTAATATGTATAGAGATGTATATGAGGTGGATATGGCCACCATCATTGAAGCTATAGTCAAGTACATTATTTTCCTTGAGGTTGATATGAGAAATACCAATAAGCATATTCTTATACACTTTTGGAACACTTTGTTTGAAAGAAGAAACTAAGCTATTGATGAAGAAGATAAGTTAAGGGAAGAAGCTTAGAAAATAGTAAGTTCTCCCCTCTCCAAGGAAGACAAATCTAGATTGGTTACTTTATATAGCAAGGAGCTAAGGATGAAGCAAAGGGTGACAACCCTTATGGGAAAAGATCAAGGTGATCTTGAGAGAATCAAGAAGGAAAGTAATGAAAAAGAAAAGAGATTGCACAAAAACTAGGGATGTTACTAATAAATAAAGAAGAAATGAATGTGGAGAATAATGCTCCAGAACCAAAGGTAGAAGAAGTGGTGTAGATAGATCATGCTCAAAATGACATGATACAAATGAAGAAGCTACATTAGAAAACACTCATTTTAAAGTAGAGGAAATGACAGAAAGAAATGATGAGGATGTAGTGATCAGAGAAGAAATTGCAAAGGAAATTACCATCACTCCTCTAGTACAAGAACTTACTCATCCGATTGATATAGGAAATCCTTTAGAGGAAGAGAAAAAAGATAAGGATGATGGTGAAGAAAATGTTGATGGGGAGAAAGAAGAAGAGAATATGAAAGAAGATGAAAAGCAATATAAAGTTACATTTAGAGATGTGCAAATAGGAAGATAAAACCCAATAAACTCTGAAAATGTTGGTGAGGAATCAAAGGGAAAGGCTGTGGAGACCAAAAAGGCTCCTAATGAATCTTTCAACTCCTCCAGAAATTCCTTGAAGAATCTATTGAGTGTGCAGCCCAAGTTCCAACCTATTATGACTTCACAACTACTACAATTACCAATGCAACAAGGTAATATTGATCTGGATAATATCTCTCCCATCCACTAGCTATAATTTGGAGATATGTTTCATGCATCCACAAGAAAATAAATCATTGAGACACACTAGAAGAGTAGAGAATTGATGGAAGAAGTAGTGAAAGCATTACAAGAGACCATACTTGATACAAATGTTGACACCTCACTCTCGGGTATGGAAAATTTTAGATTGTTAATTGATTCATTCAAATTGTATGCATCTAGATTGAAAGAAGTTGAGACAATAATAAATGACAAGAGGATGCTATAAATGTCTGGGAAATGTGCCATTGCAGAAAAAAGTTTTCAAAATTGTTAAAGGATGCTAAAGGATGTGTTGATGGGGTGAAGGCTCTATATCAGTATGGCATGAAGTGGCCTGGTGCCACACAAAGCATAAAGAAAGAGATGGACTCTATTGAGCCTCAAATCAATACTGCCTCAAGTGCTTATGATCTGGTAGTTGATTTGATCGGTGAAACAAGGAATATAATAGACTTGACATGCACAAGAAATTATTTAAACTGTAAGCACACAAAGAGCACATCATCCTACAGTTTGGAGAAACAAGGGACATGGTCAGTCCTACATTTATACTTTTCTCAAAATCTCTTATGAGTGTGGACAAAGCCAAGAAGATCAATTTGGTACCTAGCACTCTAGAAGGAGAGGAACTATTACTTGAGGTTGAAGCATAGTGTAGACTACTTGTGGAAGAAAAAGGAGAATAGGAAAATGGAAGAAAATCATGGAAAGAACAATTGAAGAAGTTATAGGTGTCAACCACCTTCATTTGACTTATTTCTTCTCTTTTATGCATTTCTAGTACTTCATTTCAAATCCTTTGCACATATGTAGACTATATAGTGTTGTTTCCAAGATAATTTTTGGGTATTTTTACTCTTGTATATGACTCAAGGGGAGTCAATCTATTATTTTTAGTTTGTATATATGCTTACATTTCTTAGGACTTCTAGTGAAAATTAGAATGTTTGTATAGGCACCGTTTTCCCTTGATGTCAAAGGGGGAGAATAATTTGGAGATTTTTGGCATCTTGCCATCAATGAAAAAGGGGGATATTGTTGGAAGTTTGAGGGGATTGTTAGAAGCATGTCATTGATGATGTTGTTTGTAAACATGAGCATGGAAGGTACATAACGATGTGTTACAGTGTTTTCATTGATGTCAACATTGTTGTGGATCATTTTGGTTAGTTCTAATAGGTTTTGGTGTTGTTAAGGAAGACATTTTTTCCAATTTGTTTGATCTGGAGATATCAGTTGTGTTGGAAATTGACTAAGTGTCAATTTTACAAATTCAAGGCAATAGAGCAATTTTTTTTGGTATGCACCACTCTACAAGTGAATATTTCACATTGTGCTTCTAAAATTATTTTATTGGATGTTGGATGTATTTGATTCCAAGTTTTTATCATGTTTTCGTAAGTTGTTTGGGAGATATGACTAAAAAATTTTAGCCTGGCTATTTACAGTTACTTTTTGTATTGTGTGTTTATGTGGTCCGAGAATCTACATATCTCAACCAATGATTTTTGGCCTTGTCCCTTTAAGCATAGGTTGCCAGATGGAAATAGAGTATGTATTCCATATGGCATCGAGCTTTGAGGTCCACATATCAGAATGTGGATACATGGTTGAAGGATTTTTCTTTTAGGTTTTATGTGGTGCCGACATAACACATTTGATGTTGTGTGAAGGTTAAATAAGTATTGTGGTCTTATATGGGATCTTTTGTAGGTCCATGCTGACCTATCTTAATATTGTTTGAATTTTTAATTGTGGTGTGTAGTGTGGATGAATTTTTTTGGATCCGACAAGTTGTATTTTGAGTGTTACATCTAATTAGGATAAACTAATTGATGTTATACTTGATATGGATGTATATGCTAGATTATTTTTGATGTTTTGATAGATATTATAAGTGTTGTGAATGTTCTACTTGTGTATAATGTGAATTTGATCAAATTGGTGTGAATTTATGTTGTGAATGTTGAGTTGAAAATCAAAGCTGTGTGAATGTAGAGAAAGGAAGAGTACTAATTTACAATCAAATATAAAGATTGTTTATAGAGCTTCATTGGAACTGTAATTCATGCATATATCAGATGCAATTATAATATTTCAAAATAATATGTGAGCCACCCTCTCTCTTCTATCTTTTTCTTTGTGGATAGTGAGTCCACTTGGATAGTGAGTTCACTTGTAGTGAGCACTTCTATAAATATACTATAACCAGTTATAATATATTTTGAGCTAATTCTCACCGTTGTTTTTCCCATTTTTGGGTTTCCATGTAAAAATCTTGATGTTCATGTGTTATGTGATGTTGTGGATGTTTCATCCTTTCTTTCTATATTATAGTTTAATATGCTTTGGTGATTGGATGTTTATTGTTTGGATTTTTTAAGAGAATAGTGATTCACCCCCCTCTCAATATTCTGGATGTTCAACAATGTTGGCACGAGTGTTGTTGTTTACCTATTGTACTTGGAATATATCTCATGTTAAGGGAATTTAATATTATGCCTTGGTGAATCTTAGATCTAAAGTAGGAGTTTGGACATATATGGTTATTTGTGGTTCTAGGAATTTTAGATACGTGTTCTTTTAATAGTGATTTATGAACACTATGCTTTTTTTCTCTTATTCTTGGCAATTTTATAGGTTTGGAGTCTGGTAGCATGGGGTGGTATGTTATGCATAAATTGATTATGGAATGGAAAAATGGGATGCTCATGTGAAGGTGGGGGCATCTTTAATTCTTCTTTATTTTTATGCTAATTTAAAATTTTATTACAAGATAACATTGAATGAAGGAGTAATATTAGAAAGGTAAAAATTGGAGTTAATTTCTATTTTAGAGGTTGATCTCTCATAGTGGGTTTTGAGGATTTCACAATGGTATTTGAGGACCTTTTATGAGAACATTATATTATATTATGGTGGTATTTTGTGCTAGCTTAAGCCTATATATTTAAGGATTAGAAATGTAAGTTATGAGAGAGCATTTTAAGCAAAGTTAATTTGCAAAAATATTGTTATTTTATATAATAGGGGAGAAATGGTATAATATTTTTATTTATCTATTCTTCATTGTAATATGTAGTATTGTTTTGGATGCATCCTTACCTATCTAATATGTGACAAGTTTTTAAGGAAGAAGATACCACATATGAATTATAGGTTGAATAACAAGAATTAAAAGAGTGTTAATTTCCACATTAAAACTTACTTTGTAATATTTGTTAAATACTACAATGGTTTCATGTTGTATAATGTCCTTTTGATATTCTTTTCTCTCCTTTCATTTTTATCTAAAAGTTGATTTTACAACCATTAATTTGTTAATTTTTTGTTAATACTACATAGCACTCCTCTTAAGTTTAATGATGGAAATTAACTCTATTCCCAACCCCCTCTATCTCCTCCATATCATCAATAGAAAACCAATAATAAGAGTGATCATATGCTAAGTTAGTCAAGAGATTGAGATCGAATGATATCCATCATTTTCATATCGATCTAATTAATGTAAAGTTTTACCCACTTAATAATTTAGAGAAGCCTAATGTTTATGTTTGGGTAAAACACTACCTTCGTTAGTATAATGCTTCCCATGATATAATGTAGATTGACCTTGTTTACTTAGACTCGCCATTGGGAATGTGATTTCACCTTAGTGACATCCATGTATGGCTTAGAGAGGAACAAATGACCTAAACCATTGATTTAAATAAATTTTTGCTACTTTTCATAATGTCCACCATATGGCTCACAAAAATATTTCATCTTACGACCTTCATGAATATTTTTCATCCACACATATCAAACTTTATTTTGGCACATTCAACCTCCATTCAAGGATCCCATGTTAGGTGACATGGTTTGGGTCAAGGAGAAAAATGAGTGTCCAACATCAACATTATTACGTATGATGGTAGTTGTGGCCATTTAAATATTAGTGAAATTGTAAATTTATTATTTTTCTAAAATAGTAGATTCAAAAATGTACAATGGTAGTTGTGCCCATTTGAATATTAGCAAAGTTGTAAATTTATTATTTTTCTAAAATAATTTTTAATATTTAAAATAAAGGTATATTCAAGAATGTATAATAGATCATTAGTATTTTAAAAATTCAAATTAGTCAAATTAGAACATTTTTGAGAGTTTTTTAAATTGATATTTTAGATATAATTGATTTATTTTTTTTGGTAATAAAAGAACTTTTATCTTTTAATTTTTTAAATTTATATTAATTTATATGTTTTGAATTACAAAACGGTAGTTTAAATATTATATTGTTAATATTCTTTTATTTAAAGGAGATGATACTAAAAGGAAAATATTGAAAACATTTGAAAAATGTGTGTAAAGAAATATTTGTGCAAATAGAGAATTAAATAGAAATTTTAGAAATAAGATTCTATATAACAAGAAATTGTGTATTTTTTTACGTCATTATTCTAATGTTGAATTAGATTTCTTATGCATTATAGATGTTTTTAAGTGTTTTCTAATATCAATGCTTCAAATCATACAATATGATTTATCATGAGAACACCCATCATGAAATATGATATGAAATGTTGATATTAAAAAGCTTACATGATTACACCTAACATTTTTATTTAATCATTTTACATTTTAATAGTTAATTAAAACTTTAAATTAAAAGTATGAAATTAAAAGATACAATCAAATGTTTAATAATAAAATGATAACTCTTATCTATTAAATTTATCCATTTATTATATTAATTATGTCTAGAAGAATTATAAAATTGTAATAGGGCATGGAATCATGAAAGTGCACATAAAACCAAAACACAACCAACATATAGTTTTAGAGAAAGAAAAAAGAAATTAGAATTTATTTTTTTTTAAACTAATATAGAAGTATATAATATTTATTATCTTTTTTGAAACAAAATTAAAATTTACATTAAAATTAAAATAAATTAAAAAATATAATAAGATTTAATAATTCTTATATAAGAATTAAAATTTGTGTCTATTTAATAAATTAAAATAATTCTTAAGTAACTAAAATAACTAGAGAATGGTATATAAGATATCTATATTTAAGATATCTATACTAGTTTATATGTTTTAATTAAATTTAAACAATATATTAATATTGTTTATATAAGATAGAATAAATTAAAACAAAAAGTTTAGAAGATTTATCAAGTCAATAGTTTTATTTGCTTATAATAAAAAAATATTATAAATAGGTATAGAAAGTATTATTCAAATAAAAGCTGAAATTTGATAATGAAATTCTATCTTAGCTTAATATTTGTTTAATTTTTTAAAGATTTGTTTAATTATGTACAACCATGATCAAGATCTCATGTCAAATTCTTTATAAATTTTATTTAAAAAGTTACTTACATTTCTTATCTTTGTGATTAACTATTATGATAGATAAATTATAAGTAAATTTTAAATCATAATTTTGTATTATTTATCTGTTATATTTAATTAATAATGATAAATTAAAAAAATATTGATAAATGTAAAAAATACAAAAATATTAATAATTCATAAATTTACAATCTAATCACAATCTTTCTATTATTCTAATTTCTAGAGAAACATCTCATTTAAAAAAAATAGAAAACTAATAAAGTAATTATATGTGTTTAAACTAAGAATGAATTAAAATCAATAAACAGATTTCTGGATGATTTGATAAAGGAATTAAATAAAACAGTGAAAGGTCTTGAGAAAAGCCATTGGTTGACATATTCATCCACGTTATAAAGGCAATTCTGTCTCGGCTTCCGAAGCCCATAAATATGTTTGTGCTTAAATACAGTGATGATTTGTGCTTTAAATATGCTCTTGGACCAATTGTTTCTGCTTTCATGGTTTATGATGTAATCCTTCATGTTCTCATGCTTTTTTATTTCATTAAATTGTGTACTATGTATTTTAATTCTGTGCTTTAATACAGCGATGAGTTTTAAATATGCTCAGGGCCCAATGCTTTCCGCTTTTATGATTTATGATGTAACCTTTCATGTCCTTATGCTTTATTCTTTCTTTAATTGTATAATATGCGCTTTGTTCTTTTCTTAATAGGTTTTTTTCTTTTCTTAATTATTATACAACATGTCTTCCTCACGCTGTTTTATCACCGTCCACGTTAATCCCGAGAGAGCTCCACTAAACTTTTTAAGGAATCCGGGAGATTGTAAACTGGCCCCTTCACTTTAAAAAATATTTACACAATTGGTTTTGATTACTCTTTCTTCTTTTATTTCAAAATCGTTTTCAATAAATATATTCTTTGTAATTATAACTGAAGAATCAAAGATATTTCTTTATAACTGAAGAACCAAAGATATTTCTAGGGGTGCTTTTGTTTATTTTCTTTGTTAGTTTTTACATATTATTTTATTTTGTTTGTTTGTTTTTCTTAAGACTATCTAATCAGGGATTCCTCTCCTATATAAACTGCAGTGCGCTTGGTAATTTTTTTTCACTTAGGGGTGGTAACCGATGTATTTTTAAAGAATAGAAAAACAAATGTTAATCAAAATGTATTTGTAACTTTTATTTACTTATTTATTATTAAACATAAAATCTCATAATCTTTAAATAAAATATAGTTTTGATAAATTTTATATTTTATTTTTTTTTAAAATCATATGCAACCAATTTTCTCTGAAAATTCTATTGCAATTATGATTATTAATCTCCTATCTAATATAGATTATTTGACTTCAGAAAATTAATTCACAACAAATATTGAAAAATAACACAACTGCAACTTCACAAATAAAACTCACAGAATAGAAAAGAAAACATGCACAACAATGAACACAATATTTTTGGACAAATTGTCCTTGGAAAAACTCCGAAGGGAAAACCGTATTGCAAGATGAGGAATTTTATTAAACTTCAGCAAATTAAGAGCTACATAAACTGCTTCTATTGGCAGAGCTTCGGCAATATTCTTCTCCAAAAAACTTTTTTCCCTCAATTTCTCCTATTAAAACTCCATTGTTGTTGTCCCCAACGCTATCACTATGCCCTTGCTATCACTACAAAACTATTTTCTCTCACTGCAAATCTACTTGATATCACTGCAAGTCTTTCTCAAGTGTGTTCTCCAAATTCTCATTGACCCCCTTTTATAATTTTCTCATTGGAAAACCAATAGCCATGATTTAATCTCAATCAATGGCTAAGATTAAATAGACTCTAACAACCCTAACTAACTGGATTCTAGAAGTCTCTAGAGGAATCAATTAATTAATTACATAATTATCTGGACAACTAACTCCTTTCTAGAAGTCTCCAAAAAAATTAAATAAATAATTAAATATCTTGGGAATGGAGACACCTGTCCAAGCTACTAAAATTAACACTTCCTCTTAGCGAGGAAGGTGTTCTGCATGACCCCCAACTTATCTCTAAAGAAGATGAATTTCTCCTTCCCCAATGCCTTAGTCAAAATGTCTGCTACCTATTGATCTGTAGGTATATATTGTAGTTGAATAATTCTATGTTGTACATAATCCCTGATGAAGTGATCCCTGATGTATATATGCTTAGACCTATCATGAAGCACCAGATTCTTAGACAATTTGATGCAACTCTAATTGTCATAGTGTATCACTGTAGCCTCAATCCTCTGACCAAACAAGCCACCAACAACTTCTAAATCCATATTGCCTCACATGTTGCCATGCTAGTTGCTATGTATTCTACCTCTATAGAACTCAAAGCCACTGACTTCTACTTCCTGTTGTACCAAGAGACAATTCCTGATCCCAAACTGAAGTAGCACCATGAAGTGCTTTTCCTGTTCATTATACTACCTTCCCAATCTGCATTAGTATAGCCTATCAACCTAATACCATCACCTCAAGCATATTTGATCCCATACTCGACTGTACCACGCAAATACTGCAACACATGCTTTGTCGTTGTCCAATGCACTCTATTTGGCTCAACCATGAACTAAATAAGAGAGTTTACTGCAAAGGATATATCTAGTTTGGTGTTGACCAAATACATGAGAGATCCAATCAACTTCCTGTATAAGGTGGGGTCTACATCCTTCTCCCTGGATGTGTCTACCTTCTTCCAATTTGTGATCATAGGAGTAGACATGGCTCTACAATTCTCCATCTCGAACCTTCTCAATATTTTGATGTAGTATTTCCCTTGTCCAAGGAAAATCTCTCCATCTGTCTATCATACCTCCATGTCTAGAAGTAGTGCATAAACCCCAAATCCTTCATCTCAAACTCTGCTGCAAGGTCCCTCTTGCACAACTCTATGAGCCCCAATGAACCTGCCAAAAATAGGTCATCCACATATAGAACAAGAATGAGAACCTCACCCCAACCACCAAGTAGTAGAGGTTAGCATCTGACTCTTCATGAAGCCCATTCCCTGCAAGTATCTATCAATGTGATCATACTATGTCCTGAGAGCCTGCTTGAGTCCGTACAAAGCTCTCTTCAATATGCACACGTGGTTTCACTAATGTGTGCTACAAATCCCTTTATTTGTTCTATGTATACCTCCTCTTTCAATTTTCCTTTAAGAAATGTCATCTTGACATCCATCTGATGGATCTTCTATCCCATTTGTGTTGCAAGTGAGACCACAGCTCGTATAGAAGTATACCTGGCCAGTAGAGAAAATGTCTCCTCTTAGTCTATTCCCTCCTTTTGAAAGAATCCCTTGGCCACAAACCTTGCCTTGTATTTCTTGATGCTACCATCCGCACTGTGCTTGATCTTATAGATCCAACGTGATCCAACCACTTCCCTATCTTTTGGTCTAGGAACAACCTCCCACATATCATTCTACACCATTGAGGTCTATCCCTCAACCATTACATCTTGCCACACTTGCTACTATGCAACCTCCTGATAGCTAGAAGACTCACTATCTAGCAACTGACTAACTAATGCTATATAGTCATTATATCTTGCTAGTTGTCTCCATTGTCTACTACTCATCCTAGGAACTCCCAGAAACTCCTAAATATTCCTATGTGTTTGTTGGTTCCTGCTACCAACTGTAGAGCATGAAGTATCAACCTCCATGTCTCCCTGATGCATCTCTTGGATTTGTTGCATCTGATGCTCCATACTCTGAGAACTCTCAACACTTGAGTTTGTGCTTGTACTGGTAACTATACTCAAGCTTTACTGCCCCTGATCTGGTTGCATGATCCTTAGAGCTTCTGCATGTTGCTTACTCTGATCATCATGCTCTGTGCTCCCCTCTAGAACACCTGTCACTATCTCACGAAGAAATTTAAGTGCTCCATAATGTATATGGCCCATTCTCCTATGTCATAGCTCTCTTTGATCTCTATAATTACTATTGTTCATTAGTCCCTTATGAGTGTCAAACTACAACCTGTAAAGTCAGCCACTCCTAACTCCAATAGGTATGGGTGATTTCCAATCCTTATGCTTGATTAACACATTTTCCCCTCTAAAGAGTATATTGTAACCTTTATCCCAAAGGACGGATACAAAAATTAGATTCATATCCAAGCTTGACACATGCAACATTTCATGAATGGGAATCGGCTTGTCATTCTCCCTCTGAAATAGAACAATCCCTTTCCCAACTAGATAGAACTTGGACATGTTCCCCATAGAAATCTGGATCTTGATGTCCTTATAATTGGAGAAGTACTCTCTAACTCCTGTCATATGAAATGATGCCCCACTGTCTATATACCAGACACCCTGTGAGGTTGAGCTAACCATACAAGCTATGAGTGCAAACTCATCCTCCATTCTACTAGAAAGATCATTTGCACTTGTTGAAGTTGTCATCTACTTCTTGCCCTTCTTCTCATTCTTCTTCCTTTATTGGCAATCACTGACATAGTGGCCAAACTCGTGACAACCATAGCACTTGACTTTAGACAAGTCCTTCTTCTTCTCACTTTGTGGATTTGATCATTTGCTAGATCCCTTCTTCACTTTCCCCTTTCCTACTAGGACAATGTTTTCCTGTTCTAGCTCAATTTTCTGACTCTGACTACTGGTTCCACTGACAAGACTTGGTTTAAGCTCCTCCTAAGTGAAGTCACTCCATAGTTGATCCCAACTCGGTAAGGTGTCTTGTCCATTGATAATTTGAACACATACATCCCATTGCTTAGTAAACCCATTTAGGGCTATCCACACTAGCTCGTCATCATCTAGTTTAACTCCAACAACTGCCAACTCATCTTTGACAAGTTTGAGTCTAGTGAGGTAACTTGTAACATCTTCTTCCTTGTTCATCCGAGTATTCCTCAACTTTTCTCTAAGAATTAGCTTCCAGTTAGTGGTAGAATTTTGGTACAGATTTAGAATGGCATGCCACATCTTCTCCACTATATCTAACTCTATGATATGTGGAACAATATGGTCCTTAACATCATAAAAAATCAACCTCCTCACCTTGGTATCTTCCTTCTTATATGCTAAGAGATGTGTTGGATTTGTAGGTACAACTATAATACTAGTCACATATTCCTTGATACCATTCTCTTCTAGCAACAAAGAAATTTTGGCTTTCCAGACACCAAAATTTGAGGCCCTATCTAATCTGTCATGATTTCTTAAACTTGTTGAGGACATCTCAAAAGATAAAAGAAATAATAATAAAATAATTCTGAAGAGGTAGCACTGAGTTTTATAAACCCTTAATCTTTCCTTCCTAAGCATTTTCTACCCTCAGATCAACTATGATACCATGTGAAAATTTTATTGTAGTTACTAATTATTAATCTCCTATCTAATATAGATTATTTGACTCCAAAAAATTAATTCAAAATAAATATTGAAAAATAACACAACTGCAACTTCACAAATAAAACTCACAGGAATAAAGAAGAAAACATGCACAACAATGAGTTACACAATTAACTAATGGAAGGAGATGCAGAGGCTGGTAACCTAATGAGGTCTGTAAATTGTGAAAGAAACACTTTCCTCCATGAAGCTGCAAAGGGGGGAAATTATAAGGTCTTAGATGTATTTCTAAAGCATGATGCTCGTCTGGCCCAGGTATCAAATGATGCAGGTGAAATGCCTCTCTTTATAGCTTCCCAGAGTGGTCATAAATACATCGTTAAGAGATTGTTGCCTCTCATGGATTCCAAAAGCAATATGAAGAGAGTCGATGGTCAAATACTACTTAATGCTACGACGCTCTATGGAAACACTGGTAATTATGTCATTATGCCCAACCTTAAAGAAGGAATTTTTTTTCTATTTTTTTCCCTAAAATATTGAGTATGAACATTTTTATGAAAATTTAGTGGCCCACAGATATCGATGGACAAGTAGGTATTTGACTTCCCTATCACTTGGCTATCGTTTCATGATTTTATGAGTGTACTCTAGCCTCTTAGTTATAATATGATATCTATGTTAAATTATCATTTTTAACATTACGAAGTATGCTTTTAACACTTGGTTGTCTTCTAATTTGGCTTTCAGATGTTGCATTTTTTAAGTCAGTAACCTATTTGTCCCTCTACCTTCAACCTCTGTAAATATTTACTCTTAAAATGATTTAGAGATATTTTTGTAAATAGTAAGAGATTAAGCAATATCTATTCTATCTTCTTTATAAAAAAGAAAGAAAGAATTAAGGAGTGTTTATTGTGTCTCTTTATGTTAAGAGTTAAAATGAGGACACTTATTCTACTTCATTCCATTAAGAAAAAAAGATGATGATTGAGGTGTATTCATTTTTCCATTCTTCTATGATTTAAGGGTTGAGGAGAATTCATATTGCTCATTCTACTATGATCTCAAGATTGAGGTGTGTCCACCCTATTCTATTTGTCATGAACTAAGGACTAAGGTGCATTTATCTTATCTCCTTATGCTAAGAGCTAAGGAATGAGGGTATTTATCCTATCTCTTGCTACTAAGATCTAATGATTAAAAACTATCAATCTTGCCTTATTTCACCAAGATCCAAGGACTAAAGTATATCTATTCCACCTTCAAGAATCCATCCCACTTCCTTCTACTATAAGCCAACAATTGAGGGATAACCATTCCACCAAATTTTCCTAAAGAGCAAACTCAACCTCCTCCCTTATAATGTCGAGACATAGATACTTAGAAAAGCTTGCTCCATAGTAAAATCTTTGTAAACCATTCAATCTTAATAAAAAGTCAAGCAACAAAATATATTTTGTCAATATTTTGATATTTAAGAATGTGAAACTTTAAAATGGGATAATTTTTAAGTGTAATCTTTTAATTCTTCTTATGTTTTGTTGATCCCTAGTAAAAAAAAATGTAAGCCATTATATTATACTAACAAACCAAGAAACATGGAATATATTGTCAATATCTTGATATTTAAGAATGTGAAATTTTAAAATTTGGAATTAATCTCCTAATTATTCCTCTATTTCGGTCTACACAGAGTTTCAATAAAAATGATAATGAAATCTAGATTTTTATTGCATGCACTATATTTTCACCTTTTAATGGCAAAAAATGAAGCCAACCAATACTTCTAACAACCCTTTGTGATGAAAAATAATGATACACTTCATAACTAGTCCCAAATATTAGCAAACTTCTATAAAGTTACTCAATCTAATATGATTTCTTTCAATTTAGATTCCACGACCTTCATAATTTTCCCATCAATTGATCTTCTTTGGATGTGGTAAACAACATTGTTGATACATGAGATTAGAAATATAAGTTATGACATGTCTCCTCTTTTATCATTTGGTTTTCTGTCTATGATAATTTCAATCATTCCCTTGTATTCTCGGTCTTTATTTACTATTTTGGTCATTTTATTTTTCTAAGAATAATTCAAATAATCCTTGTTATTTATTTCTCATCTTTTGTACGAGCTCTCTAATTTTAATTCCTTGTCAAGATCCTAGTTTCTATTAATGGTGGTATAATTATAGTTCCTACATGTGATTTTGTTTTATTTTTATGTTTACATGCAATTAATGGTTGATCATGACCTAAGTATTTCTTTTGTGTTTATTTTTTAACTAGGAACTATGATTTTCTTTTGACAAATGGTATAGATAAAAATAAGTGGATGTTCTTTTATTGTTCACATGGATTGAGACATTCTATTTTCACTAGTTATAAGAAAAGTTTCTAGGTGCCTCATGGACCTACATAATAAAAACTAGTTATAATTTACCAATTTACACAATGAGTTGGGTTTGGTGGGCCTATTTTTTATTCAACAAATGTCCAACAAAAATATATATTGAGGATTTGGTGCTACATTTTCAATTTTTAATTACATGGAAAATCATAAAAGGTAGCTACACAGGCAAATTTAGGTTATGTTGTTTCACCCTTTATTTTTTATTGTGTGTTGATCAAAATGATCCATTTAATCTTGTGGATATTCAATGAACATAATAATGGAACTAAAGGATAAAAATATTTATTTATGTGTTATCCACCATTCATAAATATTTTTATACTTTGGGTATGTATGCATATGTACTTGATCTTAAAGAGGATGAACACCCATACTTCAAAATTCTTGAACAAGATCTCCCTAAAATATCTTGTTATAAACCTATTTGTAGTTGTTCCCATGATACGTGATTAAGTAATATGAAGGTATGCACTTTCTCTTAAAATAATTAACATAAAATTGCATTATAGTGTGTTTCTTATAATTCCTTCCAAAATGGTTTATTAATAATTTTTTACAATAGATGATTGCTAGCTATGATTGCATGAAAAATTTGCAAGAAAAGAAACCTACAAGTGGAACCCCTTGACTGGTACACTTGGATAGGGAAAGGATCAAATAAATTTAAATGGTTCAAATGATAGATCTTGAAGGATCACACACATGTTTGAGAAGCACCATATTAAAGATTAATATGACATCTACATGTTTTCACAAATGTGTCAGTAGGACCATGAGGAAGAGTGATGGAAATATGAGTATTCTTGCATATTTGTGAGGATCAAATAGGGATGTGGGATTATGACATGTGAGTGCTCTCACACATGTGTGAGGACCACATGGGGAAGTGTGATTTGTTAAGTAAATATTGTCACAATTGTGTGAAAATTACATGTGCTAAATGGGTGGATGTTTATAATCTAGGAGAAAATAGATTTCTAGAATTTTAGGGGAGGATATAAAAAGTGATTAATTATATTAATAATAATATTATTTGTGCAAGTGGATTAATTAGAAAAATAATTGGTTCTGGTTAATTAATAAGTTGAGGGGGATTTAGGGAGAATTTAATATATTATTGTATTTGTTTTTTTGACCATAAGAATCTGAAAGGGTGAACTTAATAAAATAAATGACATTTTATTTAATTAAGGATGAATTGTAGAGGAAATAGGGATAAATGATAGTTTAATTAAATAAATGATTTATATTTATTCATTTTAATGGTTGAAAGGTGTTTTGCAAGGTCAATTAATTAAGTTTCTTATTTAACTATTAATTAAAAGGGATAAAAATTAATTTCATCAGGTATAAAATATTTTAGGTGTTTATATTTTTTGCCTCTTTGAGATGGCATTGTGACTAGATGAAGAAATATTAGTTCAAAGAAAAATAAAATATAGTGGCTTTGGAAGGGATGAAGTTAGTTTCAAAAGGCCAATATCACTAGGAAGAGAGGAGTGGCAATGAGGAGGGAGGTAGGCATATCCTCTCAAGAGGATAAGAAAGTTTGAAGAGCATTAATGTGCTCTCAAAATGAATGAAGGGATTAAAGATAAATGGTATGAAATGATGGATGAATTAATATTTGTATGTGGATGGAGAGATGGAAGAGATGGATAGTTATGCTAAGAAATTTTTAAAAACCTTCAATTCCTATTACACTTAGCATTATGCATCAACATATAAGGACCAAGATGATTTATGTGGAAAATGTATAAATGAATCACCCAAAATATAAAATCACATGCCAACATATGATATAAGGAACCATAATATGGAAGACTAGGTATGTGCAGGATCATCATGGAAAAAATAGGCCCTTAAGTGGCAAAAAAATTAGAAAAATTAGAGTTAGGAAACTTGATGTAAATATTTGAATAATTTATCTATATTATTTCAAAAATAAGTAAGAATAGAATCTATAGCAAACGTAATGTAGTTTCTAAACTATTAGGTTTGTTTAAAGAAAAAAAAATCTATTTGGGGAAAATTTAAAATTTCAATGCAATACTACTTAAATTTCAGGGAAAAAATAAGAAGTAGGTGTCTGTCTGACCACCCTAACCACAATAAAATGATAATATCTTTATATAAGATTTTAGATATAAGTAGAGGACTCGTGTCCCGATGTGATGCATATTCTTTTGTAATTTGTTTCCAAGTAAATAATTAATTATGAATTTTTTATTACAAATTTTAAAAGATATAAAAACTTGTATGTTTGACCACCTTAACTTGGTCAAAACTTTACAAAATTCAATTTTTCCTTTTTTAATCCTATAGTATGTGAAGCATATAATGTGACACATGTTTGAAAGCTATAGATGTTTTTGAATCAACCTATCAATCAAGACTTTAGTCGTAATTCAAATAGAAAATGAATAATAATTACTTATTAATTTCAAAGTAAACCATAATTTATATTGGTGGAAAGCTGAGAATCTCCTTTAAAAACCCTTTTTGCTTCATCAATTTTTGGTAAAAGAAAAGTCTTCAGCCGCATACCCTGCACATACCCATCATATTGCCATTTTTTGTCCCATCATGATCCTGCACATACCCGACCATGATATCAATATAATTTTATGTGGCAAGGACCATGAAGTATAAAAATAAATGATAACAAACAACAAAGAAAGAAAAATTATATGAAAATAAAAATGAATGTAACTCCTATTTAATTTGAAAACTAGTGGATTGATTGATGATGATGATGATGATGAGTTTTTTGGTGATGAGAACACCACAAGGATAGGGAATGATATGTCCTAATGATGATAATTTAAGTAAAATGGATTAGGGTTGTACTGTAGAAAAATGTATATGTCTACATTTTCACACTTGTTTGGGCCCTCCCTACTAAAATTAGTCTTCTTTATATGCCTTATTTGGTCCTATTTTGCACCCACAAGCCTTAATTAATGCATCTTTCCAAGGATAATCCTAAAAAATATCTAATAACCAATTATGATTTAATGATTTTTTATTTTATGGCCCAGATTTAGTGATCTAGGACTCATACGCCACCTTGGGCATATGAGTCCCACCTAAGTTTCAGGACTTGGTATTGAATTTAACATTAAACTAAACATTTCTTGAAAATTTTGTCCCAAGCCTAGTCTACTGGGACTCATACACCCCAACTAGTGTATGAGTCCCACTTAGCTTGCACCTATTTTAAATTCAAATTCTTGGTGGGATTTTATTCTCATACATCTAATATTAGCTTGTAGTGTTGTAATTTCAAGAAATTTGGCATAAACAAGTATAAATACATCTAATAACTTGATGAGAGCATTCCTATAGAAAATTTATGATTATAAGAGCATTCAAGAGTTGATTATCAAACATTTTGGAGCATCATTCAAGATTCAAGCATCATGTCAAGGTCATAATGCATCATGTTTGTTTTTGAGCTAACATTTGTGATGTAGATTCTTATGATTCAAGCAAGCATTCAAGTCAAGATCCATAGCATTCAATCAAGAGTTAATATCCACATTCATGATAGCCATTACATACAAGATTTTTGCCTTTGTTACAAGGGTTTGGTAGTTGCAACATAACTTATGTATTTATTCATCATTCCTTCATTCTATTTTATTTCATTCCAAGGTTTGATTACCAAAATTGGGTTTGACCAAGGTAAACCCCTATCTACTAGCAAAACAACATTTTCCCTCTCTTTGATGTGTGATTTGTAGATTTAGGTTGACGATCCATTAAAGTGAAATATTGAAGGAAAGCTATCAAAGTTGCAAAGTTTTCATCTATCTTGTAAGGTCATGGAAAGTCACATACACATCAAAATTCAGTGTTTGAGACTCAAAGATCAAAAAGGAGAGAAGCTATAGGAGACTGCTACAAGATATCAAAATTTTAGATCAACCCTAATACTGGGACTAAATTTCCACTTGTGGTATATGAGTCCCAGTATACTAGATTTTAGGCATTTTTTGTAGATCCTAGTTTACCAGTTATAGATTCTAAATTCAACCTAAAACCCTAAACTAGGACTAAATCACCCCTATTGGCATATGAGTCCCAATGTGCTTCAAAATTCATAATTTCAAGATTACAGACCTTGATTCAAGCCTCGTCAACTTTCCAGGTGCACCTCTATTTATCTCTAGTTTGTTATCATGATTTCAATTCATTTTCTAGACCTTTCATATAATTAGGTTTTGCATGTTACTTTCATTACTTGTCTTTATAAGCCTTTTCTTAGTGGCGAACCCCCTTATTTTCTTTAATCACACCTTATGACACCTTATTACAAATCTCTTTCTCTAATTCCATCCCTAGATTGAGATATCTAAGGTTTCCTTGAATGAAATATAAGGAAATATGAGGAACCCTAATCCCCCCTTAGTTCCATCCCTCAAGAGCTAGAACTCTATTTCTAAGGTTTCATTTTGGTGAACCTAACCTTTATAACACCTTAATTCTGATTTGGAGTGCATCATAATCCTAGATCTTGCTTACATTAACTTTGCATTAGGTCTTGCATTAGTTTAATTTACATTTAGGGCTTCTAAATCTTGCATTAGTGAAAATGAATATATGTTGCATTTTTGCATCTTGCATCATTGAATTTCATTTAAATTTTGTAATTACAATCAGTCTAAAAAACATACAAACCAAAAACCTTAACATTCACTCAGAATTTATTGAATTTAGGGAAAAAACCCTAATCTAGGACTCATATGCCCCTCTTGGTGATATAGTCCTAGAACAAGTAATTTTACCTAATTTTTGGGAATTCTATGTCATGTTTTTTTCACTATTGGGACTCATAAGCCCCTTTAGGCAATTTGGTCCAAAAAAAATCTTGGATCTATATTTTATGACATTAAAAACATCATGTTTGTACTTCCTAGACTTCCTGGTAACATATATTATTGGCCTGGAAACTTTTGGGAACTTTTGTTTTATGTATCTAGGTCAAATCATCCATTTAGTCTAGTCATTTTTAAAGCATATCAAAAATCATTTTAGTATTAATTTTTTTTCGATCTATAGGACATTTTTTTACATTTTAAAAGCATTGCATAATTTAGATACCTTACCTTTTCATGTTATCATGTTTTCTTTTCAAGCATTTAGTGTTCATTGAGTATCATATGGCTTGTATGATTCTATTTTCCCTACTCATGAGGATAATATAGGAAAAAAAATAAAAGCTTTGACAATCATGTGGGATACCCTCCTAGCATCTATCAGATTTGTAAGAACATCATATCACAAGATGATGCAAGTGTAGACAATCATAACTGAAACCTAGAAAATAGGTTTGAGATATGCTCTATAAATCCTTTCTAGAGATGGATCACTAGACCTATTTCAATTAGTTTCACTCAAGGAAACCCTAGAAATCTCAATCCAAGGTAGAATGAAGGATAAAGATCTACTAAAGGTTGTCCTAGGATATGATTAATGACTAAAGAGGGGTTCACCACCAAGATAGGGCTTGGAAAGACAAGTAACATGTAAGATCTAATAAAAAAACATAATGATATGTAAAGCTTCACTAAATGACCTATAAATCAATGTGAAACATAATAGAAAGCTGGAGAAGCAAAGAGGGGCACCTGGAAACTTGTAGCAACTTAAATGGAGACTTGAAATGCTAAAAAGGGCTAAATTTAATTTGCACTAGGAATCATATGCCAGGTTGGGTGATTTAGTCCTAGATTAGGGTTTCTAGGTAGCAACAAAAATCTGGCAGAGACAAGTCTGGAACACCTAAAAACTAGAAAAATTACTAGACTAGGACTCATACGCTAGAAGTGGCATATCGGTCCTACTTGGCCATTTCAAAGGATCAAGGTCTAAATTTTCTCTTCAATCTCTTTTATGTCTTCTCAACCTAATTTCCAGATCTAAAATGTCAAATTCTACTCTATATATATGTCTTTTAGTGATCTTCTAAACAAGGTGATAATTTGGACAACTTTGCAACTTTGAGAACTTCTTTTCAATCTTGCTCTTCAATATGTCTTCAACCTAGATCTACAAATCACACACTAAAGAGGGGAAAATGTTGTATTGTTAGTAGAAAGGGGTTTTCCTTGGTCAAACCCTATATCTTGTAATGGAATCAAATGTAAAGGAGGAATGATGAATGAACAAAATTTATTGTTGCAACTAACCAAGCCCTAGGAATAAAGTGCTACAAACATGTATGAGATGACTCCGAAGGATGTACATCTTTAATCTTGTTTGAATGTTATGGATCTTGACTTGAAAACTTGCCTAAATCATGAAACCCTACATCACAAATGTTAGCTCAAAAACAAACATGATGCATGATGACTTTGACATGATGGTTGATACTTGGATAATGCTCCAAAACACTTGATAATGAACTCTTGAATTCTCTTCAATGTTTTTACAAATAATTGTAATCACCATTTTTCTACTAGGAATGCTTTCATGAAATTCTTAGGTCACTTTATTTCTTGCTAATTGAGAAATGAGTGAAATAACCTTGTATTTATACTTGTTTATGCCAAATTTCTCAAAATTACAACACTACAAGATGACATTAGATCTAGAAGAATAAAATATCACCAAGAATTTCAATTTATTATAATTTTAAGCCACATAGGACTCACACACCAGAAGTGGCATATGAGTCCCATTAGGCTTGGCTTTAGGATACATTTTTCAAGAAATTCTTAGATTAATATGAAATCCAGATTGAGGGCCCAAAACTTAGGTGGGACCCATATGGCCAAGGTGGAATATGAGTCCTAGATCACTAAATCTACACCATACAATCCAAAACATTGATTTATGGGTGATCCCACAATAGTGGTTTACAATTTTTGGCCAAACTAGACACTAATTTTTTTTTTTAACTAAATCTTCACAAATGTCAAGCACCTATAGCAGTTAAACCGTGAGGAATTTGAGGATGATGCAAACTAGAGTCTCACCACATTTTGTCTATAGATTCTAAAAAATATTTTTTTCAATTTTTTTTGGAATCAGATTGCACTTCTTTTTCCATTTCCTACAAAAAATGGTATTTTCAGAAAATGACATTTTTAAAAAGTGACACACACTGTATAACACATAACGTTTTTTTCCTTGAAGGATAAAATTATAATTCTTTCAAATTTACATTTGTAACTCCGATATCTAGTGTTTCCACTTGGTTAGATAGTTTTTTATTGAATATATTTTCTTTAATCAAGTTTCTGTAGTACCCCTCCATTTTGCTTATGTTTTATGTTAGCATGTTTTCACTTTGATAGACCCTGGTACTTTATTTTGATGTATTGATCGCTGATTTTAGAGTGATGGTGGATTTATTTTGTGATGTGATGATACATTGTATGGTGGTAATTACTATGAAATTCTTTATGTTAGCATAGATGTTTACTTCAGATGTTATTGCTATATATATGATTTTGGTAGATTAATTGTTATTTTTCTTGTTAGTTTGTTGTGTTATTGTTTCGGTGAGGAGAATGGAGTTGCATCACTCGCTTACGAGTGCCCTACGATTTCCACGATCTTCTCCTCATGGTGTGTTTGAATCATGGATTATATATATGCATGTTATTTGTCTGATTGCAAGATTACAGGTATATGACACTAACTCCACCTGGTTTCATAGGTTTGAGCGTGTCCAAACTCAACGGTAATGTTGATTGGGAGGTGGTAATGATGTTTTTCCTAGTTTAGTCACAAACCCAGTCACAGTATGTCGCCAGTTTAGGTTTGGCAATTTTTAGTTGTTTCATCTATGTCTGTCTTGATTATTTTATGTATAAGGTTTATTTTGTGAATTTAGTGTTAGATTAATGTTCTTTTAATTTAATGCTTATTTAAATTAATTTTAAATAAAGTAAATAAAAGCTTCATATTTATTTAATTAATTAAATTAGTTTATTGGTAAAATAATTTAGTTATTGAGATTAAAATTATTTTATTAAATAGATTAATTAATTAATTAAAGTTATTTTTATTGTGAGAATAGATTAAATATAAATTAAATGCTTTTGTGGGAAATGGAATTTTAAATATGTATAAAAATAAAGAAAAGGAATTTGATTTTTGAATTCTTTAATTCTTTTAAATGGAATAAATTCTTGATAAGTCTGAGGAGAAAATATCTGTGAGTGGTTAGTAGATATTTTCTTGAATTGTCATGTGTGTTATTGAAATTGAATGCAAAAATTCTTGTTGGGAATTTTCTAGGAAAGAATATTATTAGATTTGGGGAAAACAAGAAAACACTTCACAGGAAAAGAAAGAAAAACAGTTCTATTGAAGAAAATTGGAAAATTTTGTGATTTCTTTTGGATTTTGATTTAAAAATTTTGGAAAAAGTTCTCGGGTTGTTATTTGTTAGCAATTTGCATTCTTCTGTAAAGAGGAGATTTGAAAAGAGCTTTGGAAGTTGCACACAGCAGGCAAAGCTTTTCTTCAATAGTCAAATTCTTCAAACTATAGGAACACATGTTCTTTTCTATTTATTTATTTATTTAATTTTGTGATTTGAAAAGATTGTCTAAATATTTAAATTGTAGAAGCTTTGTTAATTTGTGAAATTAAAAGATTGCCTAAGGAAATTATTGTGATTAAGGCTTTTGTTCTTCTTGGTAGATTTTTGTTGATAACATTCTATAGAAAAATTTGTTACCTCTCTATACATTTTACAAAACAAGATTTTATAGTGAAATGTAATGCCCCATCGTGTAAACCCCAAAGGACATCAACAAAATAATTTTTTTTTAAGTATTCTAAACATACATGTGATGCACATTAAATCAAAAGACATAAAACTTAATTAAACAAATTCACTTGCACTTACATCCCTTGGGGTACACGAGGAGACATTACGAACTTAACTCCATACAACAACAATGAAGAATAAAAGCCAAAGATATAATCCATAACAAAGTAAACATTAACAAATGTAACACATACATGATAAATCATTGATAAGAAACCATCTATGTATGTAACTACAACATATACATGATTAACTCAACACATTGAATAACAACTGCCATGGCCATTATCCACACAAGGTTTAACGTTACATTATAGTACAATGTTCAAGAGGTGTAATGATACAAAAGTGTTTCCAAATATGAATGGAAACCATACAACAAGATAACATGATGCAAATGAATAGAGGAATACACAGTATCATAACTGGCTCCAAGATGGATACAACTCTGGAGTTGCTGCAACAGCACCAATCCATAGCTCTCAATCCTTGACTGGGGACCCAATGGGGTGCTTAGCATGTTCCACCTGACCACATGGGTTCAAAGACCTACCCCCCATGCTAAGGAGTTGACAAGAAAGAGACCTCAACCAAGAACATCCAAACTGGGAACCACAAGACTCAATGTCATACAAAAGTATCATAAAACTCAAGGGTTACAATGACATAATCAACAACATTCATGAGTCAACATAATAACTTAAAGTCATAAATCTCATCACATTAATCAAAGCAATAACTAGTAAACAAGTAACCAAAGGATGATCATTAAACATTTCCAAATCAAATAAAATAATAAACAAAATACAATTCCAGAGGTAATAAGGAACACAGGGAAAATGGGTATCTAGTGGAGAGTGTCATTGCATAGCTCTCATGGGATCTCCTAGCCCTTCCTCCAACTTGAGGTGCTGGCACCCATCTATGGATCTCCTGGCTCTTCCTCCTACTTGAGGTGCCGACACCATAGGGTAGTTCATGTAGAGCCGATAATCTCTCATGAAGACAAGATTATGACTTTGCCGACCACGACCTTCTTTGTCTATCATTAGTCTATGATATCCCTAATGCATAGATGAGGTATTCAATGTTTATTATCTTGTTAATTGATTACTACCCATCCCTCCTAAATTCATTTATTATGTTTTCACTTTATTAACAAACTCATTCATGGGTTCTCCTGTGCACTTCCTCCTAATCGAGGCGCCAGCCCCCACGAAGAGCCACTCTCCCTTGAGACCCAACAAACATCTAAACCAAAATCCAAGGGTTGTACAACATAAAAGGAACATTAGATCCCCATAGAGGAACATGTGAGGCATTACCCATCTCACTATAAACACATAAATAAAGTCTCAACAATTCTTGTACAACCCTTTTGAAATCAAACACTTGCCACATCAAGGGCACATAAAGAGAGAACATCAATTGTCAATCATCTCAAGCCTCTAGAAGCCAAAAGAATGACAACCCACAACTCATAAAAAAAATATGAGTTCCCAATTACATTGCAACACAAATCAAATGACAAAGTATTCCTTGAATCAAACTTAGTCTCCAAAGGCATTCACATCAACACAGAACCAACCAAAAACAATCCTTCAACAACAAAGGTAAAAAGAACATCCAACCTAGCATCCAAGGGAGACCTCAATTTTCTCCTCACAAGATAACCATACAATTGGTAAACAAATGACCCTTGACAACATCAACAAACATGACAACAATATAATTTAATGTTTCACCAAAATAATAAATGTGGGGAGACTGCATTCAATAAAGGAGCATAAACATATCACCACCAAGCATCGCATAAGTATCCAATAAATTCCACCACAAAATCAATTAATAAGACCCCCACAACTCCAAACAAACCAAGAATTCACCACGCAGGGTTAAACAAATAGCAACACAATTTAAATTAAAGAGGATTCCTAGCTCATGCAAACTCAAGAAAAGTCACAATGAAAGGGTCAGTCAAATCACTCATAAGTCAACATGAACCCAACGAAATAAAATCATTTTTGAAACCAAGCAAATGTAAAGGAGGACACATCCAATTGGAAACATCAAATTAACCCTTAAACATACATATACATTCAATGCTCATTCACTGAAGAATGTCAACTTTCAAATACAATTTATCCATTTGTTTAATAAGATGTAGATCATACAACAAAAGAAGTTTCAATACATACTTCCTCAATAATCCAATAATTACTTAAGTCATCGTATATCTTTTATTAAGGACTAAGAGCAATAAATCCCATTTCATGTTCTCTACAACTTCCATATCAACACAGCTATCACATTTCTTACCACATAGCTTGCCAGACGACTGTAACTAGAATCTAATGAGATAGAAGTATCTTGGACACAATTATTCAAAATATTGACTTAATAGTAATAAACTCCATGACACAAGATTATAATACGACAATATTATTATGTGAAAATATACTTTAAACTAATTGCACTAACTTAACTTGGTAAAATATCATCTATAACGTTATTACATAGTATAATCACCATACCACACAAATATTACAAATATCTACATAAAGATCAATTAACACTTCTACCCTTATACAACCACAATCTTTTAGTCTAAGGTCAAATAGATGTGGATGATAACACTGATCTTCCCATTTATATCATTTAAATTATAGCTCATTTATTCCATCTTAATAGAGGTATCATTCCTAACTAAAATATACCATAACATAAAGATAAGCGTACCTAAGATAAAACTTCATATAATAAGAAAGACAAAGACTCATTGATCTACCTATAGGGTATGTGCAGGATCATCATGGAAAAAGTAGGCCCTTTAGTGGCAAAAAATTCAAAAAAATCAGAGTTAGGAAAGTTGACATAAAAATTTGAATAAGTTATCTATATTATTTCAAAAATATATAAAAATAAAATCTGTAGAAAATTGAATATAGTTTCTAAACTACTAGGTTTATTTTTTCTTTTTAAATCTATTTGGTAAAAATTTGAAATTTCAATGCAGTACTTAAATTTAGGGAAAAATAAGAAGTGGGTGTCTGTTTGACCACCCTAACCACAATAAAATGATAATATTTTTTTATAAGATTTTAGATATAAGTAGAGGACACATGTCTAGATGTGATGCATATTTTTTTGTAATTTTTTTCCAAGTAAATAATTAATTATGAATTTTCTATTACAAATTTTAAAAAATATAAAAATTTGTATGTCTAACCACCTTAACTTGGTCAAAACTTCATGAAATTCAATTTTTATTTTTTTAATCCTATAGTATACAAAGCATAGAATGTGACACATATTTCGGATTCAAAAACTATGATACTGTTTGAAAGCTATAGATGTTTTTCAATCAGCCTATCAATCAAGACTTTAGTTATAATTCAAAGAAAAAATGAATAATAATTATTTATTAAATTCAAAGTAAAGTATAATTTATATTGGTGGAAAGTTGAGAATCCCCTTTAAAAACCCTTTTTGTTTTATCAATTTTGGTTAAAAAAAAAGTTGTTAGACACATAGGCCATCATATCACTTATATATTGCCACTTTTTGGCCCATCATGATCCTGCACATACCCTATATTCACATACCTACATCTGAAAGGACACATAAATTTATTTCCCTATTACCTAGTTTTAGCCCATACTTATATTTATTTATTAAGATCATAACCTTTTATTAATGAATAATAGATAAGTAAATTTTCCTCAAAATAACATAACCTAATAATTAAATATAGTTAACTTTTTCTTTTAACTTAGACCAATTTATTCACTTAATAACTAATTCTCCTTCATAGTAGATGACTTAAATACTAACATTATATAAATACAAAAGCATGTGAAAAATACAACTTAAAGATCAAATGCATCCGCTATGATAGATTGACAATAGAATCAACGAGATTATTTAAGTCTTTAAAGCTTCCTATTTTGCTCAAAAAAAATTTGTAATGACTGGTTAACAAAGGTATCAGGGAGGTTATTCAATCCTCTACAATAATCTACTTTCAAGTGTTACAGATGTGACAGGTTGACAATGGAATTAGAGAGATTATTTAAACCTTTAAACTTCCTATTATGTTTCAAAAGTGTGTGGCTGAAACAGGCTGATAATGAAATTAGAGACATTATTTAAACCTTTACAAGTCTAAAATTTGCAGCTGTGACAGGTTGCCAATGGTTTAAGGGAGGCTACTCAATTCTGTACAATGCCTCAACTCTAAACGCTATAACAGTGATAGGTTGCCAAGTATATTAGAAAGTGATTATTGGAATTTGGAAATATCGCCATCTTCTTGCTTTATTATAATTATTTTCAAGTGTTGCAACTGTGATAGATTATCAGTAGAATCAAGCAGGTTTTTTAAATCTTTACACCCTACCATGCTCAAGTGCGCCGCTGAGACAGGTTGAAAATGAAATTAGAGAGATTATTTAAATTTACACCCCTCCACAGTCTAAATACTATGACAAGGCATGTGAACCGTTCACAGAAAGCCTCTAAGAAATATGATCTAGTGGACTTCGGTCTCTACACGTTCCTCTTAGCCTTCACATCACCATAACCTTCAGTCCATGAAATTCTGACAATCCTATGAACAAAGGTCCAATTTTATTGGGATCCATGATTGATGAAGAGCCCACGAATGAGGAATAGTTTAATCTAGACACTTCTTGGTGTTCTCTATGATGGTTAGACATTTGGAGAACAACTCGTGATACCCAAAAAGATCCCTGTAATAAAATCAACTTGAAAATTTGGGAAGACACCATTGGTGCTAACAATATGTTTAAATAATTTCTCAAGAAATCATGAAGAGACCCACAAATAAGGAAGAAAGTTATTCTTAAAAGAACCCAAGAAAGAACTGAGTAAAATTGTGGGGTGGTGAAGGATTATAAACGGAGGCTTATCTATATGTCTTGCATGCATAGTTTAATCAAAATCCCTAAACCTCCTATTGGTGTCTTGGATGATTTCAAAACACGTATAAAGGACTTGAAGACAAGGCGAAAAAATATATTTCAAAACCTTTGCCAATTTCCAAGTAGGAGACATCAAAACAGTATTAAGAAAGAATAACGAGGCTTCATCCCTTGCCTTAGTCGCGTCCTTATCACATCTGGTGGCACAAGATGCACTACCCAAGCAATAGCACGTAGGATCCAATTCGAAAGCATACATTGCATATTTGAACGAAATAAGTAGACCGGGTATATGAAGTCGGCCATAGTGATTTCTCTCCTTGTTTCCATTCCAACCTCCTATGCGAGCCATGCCATGATACCATCAAATTTTCTCTCCATCCCAAGTTGAAAATCACCCAAGAATACTAGGCAAAGGAAAAAATATTAATCTCATTTGCATTCCCCTTAAAAAAATGGAATGCTTAAGCATGCAAATTTTTTTTTTTATGATTCTCCAAAAAGATCCTTTTTAAAGCGCTTCCACAAAAAAAAACAAGTGAAAATCTCCAATAACCTTCGAGTTTCTTTTTCCATGATCTCTTCACAGTTAGGAAAGATTTTAAATGTGAAATTTTCTATTCATTGTTTGCTTTTCTTTCACTTCATCGTTTATCCTTATTGATTTTAATATTTTATTTATTTTATTTCCATTTCAATTAAAATCTAATTTATCTTTATTTAGTAACAAGCTATCTACTTTTCATTTCTTTGTTTTAATTTCCTTTCAAGCTTTTATAATCATTCAACTTAATTTCAAATTTTAATATTTTATCCACTTTAATATTTTCTGTCTTTAAAATTAAATTCAATCATTAAATAACAATTATCTTTCCTTATGAAAGTCATTTAATTCCAATGTGAATATAATTAACATTTCTTATAAGTCTAATTCTTTATTTAATTCTAAATAAATCAAATGACCTTATAATTAAATTAATTTTGATTAATCAAATCTAATGATAGTACTAGTGTTATAGCATCCCCTCAAACCAAATTAAATAATACAATCACAAAATCATCAAGACCTTACCAATTCAACCAACCATATTTAAAACCACTTTTAACAATGAAAATGACATGACCTCCCAAAAGGAACTACTTAATTGAATGTCAAAAAGAACTGAAATGGAGGGACACTACATGAAATTAGAGGGCAACACAGAAGATTTTGTTAAACAATAGAAAATTCAAAAGAAACCTCTAGGAAGAACTTTGATAAACATTACCTCTAGAAAATATTTTGGTAATTTGAATTGAAAATCCTCTATTGTTGAAATTGAAGATCTTTGACAAAATTTGTATTAAACTAATAGTTTTCTCAATTTCCTATAAAAAAACCTCTATGAAAATTATTTTCCTGGTTATAATATATTTGTTGATTAAATTATATATGTATATGCATATAAACGATGTATATACATATACATATACAAATTTACATTTATGAATTTTTGTATTGTGAAATTTCAATTTCAATAAATCAAATTCCGTATGTGAATTTATAAAATCGCAGGAAATTGTATCATGAAAATTTGAAATAAATAAATGAGTTCTTGAAAACCACCATACGGGAGAAATGAACAAGGAAAACTTTTTTTTAAAATATGGATTAAAATCCACAGGGCGAAATAGTGAAATCATGAGTTATCATTGTTTTTAATTTATTTTAAGAATAAAATATGTTATAAGTATATGCAAGGGGTGCAGGGGCTACCCCCACAGCTGCCCCATGAGGGCAATGATTGTGGAGGCAGCCAGCGCTACCCACACAAGCAGCACTTAGGCTGCCAACATAGCCACGACCCCCATAAGGGTCGGCTATGGAAACAACCAATGTCAAACCCCCGAATTCATATTTTATTAGGGTTAATAAAATTCAATTTTCTTTTTATATTCTATTTTATAAGAAATTCACTTTACATGGATTTGGAATATGTTAAATTTAAACCTAAAATATTATATATATATGTATGTAAATATATAAATATTCATATGTATATATATATATATATAGATCAGGAAAATGATTAAGTATTAAAATAAGATTTTATTCTAATTAAATGCATGTAATGCATGAGGTCAATTATTTTTAAAACAATAAGATTGAAAGAGAAAATTTGATATTTATTTTTATGTGAAATTGAGAAAATTAGAATTAGATTAATTGATTCAAATTCTTTTATTGTTTGAGAAAAGAACTATAATCATGTTGTTTTATTTTCATGCTAAAAGAAATTGATTTGATTGGATTTAGTAAATCCTAATATTAGAATCTTATTTTTGCCTGAATTGTTTCAAGTTGTTTTATATTTTAGTTGGGCAATTGGGGTTATATGAGATTTCAAGTCTTCCAAACATAGTTAATTTTAAGGGAGTTAATTTTTGTGATGGTTTTATATCTCGAGTAAACTAGGGTAGTGCACATGGTTCTATTCAGTTTAGACACCTGGTTCTATGAACAGGTTGTAATGTATATTGTTATATGTTTGGTATTTGATGTTGATTATGTGCACCTTGTCTACCCTCAGTTAATGGACTTAGTTTCCTTGTGTTATTATTAGGGGAGTGGCTCTTTGTGAGGGCCAACACACAAAGTGGTGCCTGGGTAACTCATGTAGAGTTAGTTAATCAGTGAAAACTAAATCAACACATTAGGCATTCTAAAATATTTAACTAGATTAATTATGCCTCACTCATGGACTCAAGGACTAGTTCAGACTTGGGGATGAGTCGAGAAGGTCTAGAATGGAAAAATTGATATCTAGTCACTATGAAGGATATTTGATTCCACAACACATTGCATGAGGGCTCAGGTTTCATAAGAGGTTAACAGGGTAACCCAAGTTGGGGGACGGAACCTAGGAAGAACCACCAAGGTAACCTATGCAACATTGTCTAGACCTTTAGAGCTTAGTGTATTCGATCATTCTATTATGGAAGCAATGTAACCATTAAGTTAAGTTGGTATTTGTATAGTTTTGTCTTTAGTTTTCTTGTGTGTCTAGGGTTTGTAGGTTATGTCTAGGAAACCTTTTACTATCTCCTAGCATGGGGGGTGGACCTACGGGTACCACATTGTTGGATGGAATGTGCACCTTACTCCATTGGTTCCCCAGTTCTTGTTCATGGCAACAAGTACTTCTTGGATGGAGAGCTCATATGTGGAAATGTAATTTCTTATTTGTATTAGTGGAAACTTTATTTATGTATCACTCCTCAATTGTTAATGAGGTGAACAATTGTAATATGTAATTGTACATTTTTATTTGACCTACCTCATTTGGAAAATGAGTATTGTAATGTTATTTCAAATGCAATGTAAGAAATAATTTTTTATGTACATTATACCTTCATTGATGTAATTTAAATGTGATTCAATGTATTCTTTTAAGTTTATGAAAATTAAATACATGCAATGATAAATACTATTGTCATCTATGGGATTTTCAAGTAGTGTGTCACCACGTTCCTTAGGGAATGTTTGCAATTAGTAAAGTTAATGTTTACACTTTTAAAAAAGAATTATTACACTATCATAGTCAATGCAACATTCTTTAGGTTACAAGATGGGGCATTACAGTTTCAAAGTCAAACCAATTACAATTCAGACATAATGCAACTGTATAATGCATAACTTTTACTATATGTATCAATTTAATTTTTTTTGTTCGATCAAGGAATCTAATATCTAGTGCACTCATATTTTTTTTTAAAAAAATGATAATCTTCTATTTTTCTGCATGTGCAGAACAAAGAGTTTCATTTTTGGTGAGAAACCTATATTAAATAAAACTTAAAAAAATAATAATAATAAAATCAAAACATATTAAAATTATATTCATTGGATAGCTCGTTTTGAGGGAACCTAATACCAGTTGGGTTTCTGAAATCTCCTCCATTTTCATTCTCAAATCGAGCTTTGAATTGCAAAATTTTGAGCAATTTTGGTGCCTGAGAGGGTGGAAGTGAAAAGAAGGGGGTTCAGTCGAACTTATATTCATTCAAACAAAAATAAAATGTCTAGTCGAATGGGGATTCGACCAAACTAATTTTTGACTGAACCCATTTCAAATATAATAAAAAAATAGATTTAAAGGGGCTTCGGTCAAACATGCTAAAGGTGTTCGGTCAAACTCCCTCTATTAAATATTTATTTCTTTGTTCATCTGCATCCTAATCGTGTTCATCATATACATAAGGTGGAAAAATACCCAAAGGGACAATAGAAAGTGCCAAAGTAGGGTCATCACCATGTTCAACACTCTTCTTGGGAGAATTATCGTTTAAGCTTATAGAATAGGAAAAAAATGTATTCAATTCATTATGCACCTCCTCATCAATTTTAGGAACCTCATCATCATCATCCAAATTAATCACAATGGGAGGTCGATTGATAATGTCTAAAGAGGGATTTGGATCCTATTGCAGAATAATATCCTTTTTATTTGGTGAAGGGGGAGTCTCATTGTGTATTGCTCCAATCACTTTTGGGTTTTGATTTTCTTTGTTGTTTCCTTCATTTAACCTTCGATTAAGGGTGTGACATGTACACCTATGTTCTCTAGCATTTCTATTTCTTTTCATTCGATTTTCAAGTTGATTTTGTGTAGGAGTGGATCTATCAACCATAGGTTTCTTCTCTTCCCTAAGGGGAGGAATGAAAGGAACCATGGAAGGTTTTTCAATCACTTTCTCTTTAGGTTTGTAAACTTGTTTTATTTTACGAGTCATGACAAAATTGTTTTCATTATCTCTTGGCCTTTTATAGGAGATAGGAAAAGAATCTATCTTGGGTTGGTCTTGGTTGTTTGGAATTTATTTTGGTTCAATCATGGTTTTGTCAAGGATAGTAGGCTAGGTCATACACTGAGGCATGTTTGAAAGGGATAGTTTTTCTATACATTCCACTTTAAACTTTTCATAGGATTTGAAAAATAACTTTTCTCGAGGTTTAATAGGTTCCATAGGCTCAGGCCTAAAGAAGTCTAATGAAAGGTTTCCAAGGCAGAAAAAAGGGTTAAAGCCACTATGATGCATAGTAAATATTTCATTATATCAAACGGAAACTTTAAGCATTTATGGATGACTAACAAAATGACTTCCATGGAGTGTAGCCATGGGTAACCAAGCTTCACACAAAATTGGTTTGATGTTGAGATTATGGACAATGAGACATCTATTTTTTTTGGTCCTATTTGTAAAGGAAGGGTGATAGATCCCATCATAGGGCAAGTGAAACCATTATGCATCTTTATCCATGATTTTGGTTTATCATATGATTCTTGATAGAGGTCATGCAAAAGTAATAATTCTTCGATGATCACATTCTCTCCATAGACGGGATCAATTAATATCCCATTAGTGGGCTTATCATTGATTCGACTGACTATGTAAAGAGGACCATTAGTTCCATTTTTAATTATATCTTTAGATGAGAAAGAAATTTCAAGAGGCTTTTTAGTTCATCCCTTACAAGGTTGAGTTTTAATCAATGAAATAAAACCTTTTTTTAGTAGTATCCATAGGACCTTTTTCAATAGTATCCATTGGACTTTTTTTAATTGTATCTATGTTATCATCATTTGTACCAACATTCATTACATCACTCTTTGTAGTTTCACTAGCTTTGATAAATGAAATATCATAATTAGGCATAGGGTTTGTAAATATTTACAAGTTTTGGTTTGGATGGGCAACAAAATTATTTCCTTGATTATTAACACCTCCAATTGAAAGAAGAACGATAATGAGGTCTTGCACAAGATATTTAAGATGCTTACAATGTTCTAAGTCATGTCCATTTTGTCAGTGATAATGGAAATAGGAATTCAATCTAAATTTCATAGGTAAAGGCTTATTAGGATTGGGAGTTTTGATAGGAGGCGAGGTGATCATTTTCTATTCTAAAATTTGTGACATTATGTTATGGAGGGTATCAGGTAAGGGAGTGAATTTCCTAGTTGGATCCCCAAATGCAAAAGGATTTGTCTTCCTAATAGCAGCTACTTGAGCATCAATATTTTGAAGTGTTTGTTGAGGGGAATTTAATTAAAGAAAGCTTTGTTCTATTTTCTAAAAGATTGATAATTTTTTTGGTTTCTGGATTTGGACTTCTTAGTATAGCTAGAGGTGGATTTTGTGTCATGACTACTAACCAAGTTTTGATAATCATGAAAGTTAGTAAAAAAGTGTACGGAGGGAAACTTCATCATGATAAGTTTATCTAGTATCTTAGTTTGCAAGTTCTCAATGAACATCCTTTGAAGGTGAGGGTTAGGTTCATCTTTACATCGATTTGAGAATAAAGTGATTAGTAACGTGAAATAAATTTAGTAATACTTTCATCATATTTTTTCTTACATCTCATCAAATCAGCTAAGGTCATCTTAGGAGTCATATGCACTTGGAAATGGTTTATAAATTCCTCAAAAAATTTATTGAATGAACAAATTTATTTGTTTGGGGATGAGGAAAACCATTCTAAGACAGTATCCTTCAAGGATCTAGTAAAAATATTAGCTAAGAGCTTATCCTCAAGAATAAAGTCACTACATAAGGTGGTATAAGTGGAAACATGGTTAGAAGGATATCCTTTCCCCCCACATTTCTTGAATCTAGGTACCTCTATACCTTGTGGCATCAGAATTCTCAATATCTCCAAGGATAAGGGGTTACTTTTGACATAGTATGTAGGTTGACCATTTTGATTTTAGTTTATGGTGAAAACTTTCTTTTGAAGAGATTAAATAGTTTGCAAAAGTTTATTTCTAAGAGGATCATTGTTGGTATTTTGAGTTGGAGGTGTATATGTGTTTGAGGGACTAGTGAATAGGATTCTTATGGGAGGTAAAGTGGTAGGAGGTATGACATGCAATCCCACAAAGGTACTAGGAATACTAGTGGAAATACCCAAGGTGGGAATGAAATTAGTAGTAGGTCGCATCGTTGTTGTAACTTGAGAGTTGGTGTAGGTAGGAATAGAGGCAATGGTTGCGGGAGGAGGAATTTGGGTTCCTCCTTGACTTTGGAAATTTTTTGAAGGTAAAGCAAAACTAGTGGCTGAGGTAAGGTGTCTTCACTCTCAATCATAATATTTATGTTATCTATGATAGGGATAGCAGTGGTTGAAATTTTTTTAGTGCTCACTTAATGTTGTAGGTTTTCTAAGTATTAATGGATTTGGATTATGTTTTCTTACAAAATACTAGCAACCATTGTTTCAAAAAATGTCAAACTACTTCAAGGCAATGAGTTTTCAAAGATATAGTCCATACCTAATAAACTAATGTTAACACTAGGAGTGAAAGAGCTAGATAACCCAAGATCCACAATGATTGTGCTATTGCTAGATGACATGAGTCTCAAACTTCATCTCACTATAGTATTATCAATAAGACACCAAGTAGAAAAGCTAATATAAGGGACAATCAAGGAAATTCAAGATACATTGAACACAAGATAAATGCTATACTCTAATTTTGATTCAAATAAGATAGAAGCAATGAAATGAGGGAAAAAAAAACTCTAGAAACTGAAACAAATAGCTAATAGCAACAAATAGAAATAGAGAAACAAAGAATTTAATACTGGAAATACATTCTAAAATCTAAAACAAGACTAAATCACCCAGAGGGGTGTATGAGTCCCAATCAAGGTTTTTCAAGGGCCTAAATTTTGAATAACAATCACCACAAAATACCAAGAAATAGGGAAAAATCACCTATACTAGGACTAAATCACCCAAAGGGGCATATGAGTCCCAGATTAGGGTTTTAGCACTATTTTTCAACAAATTTTGTGTGAATGTTATGTTTTCTATTTTGGATGATGTCTAAGCTAAGTGAAATGAAAATTTCAAATGAAATTAAATGATGCAAGATGTAAAAATGAAACCTAAATGAACTTTCACTAATGCAATATTTAGAAACCCTAGAATTCTAATTAACTAATGGAAACCCTAATGCAAAGTTAATGCAAGCTAGATCTAGGATTATGATGCACTCCAAATAAAAAATGAGATGTTCTAAATGTAGGTTCACCAAAATGAAACCTATAAAATAGGGTTGGGATATGCTCTTTGAATATTTTGGGGAGATGCAACACTAGACCTATTTATCTTAGTTTCACTCAAGGAAACCTTAAAGATCTCAATCTAGGGATGGAATGAAGGAGAGAGATCTACTAAATTTTTTCCTAGGGTATGATTAATGACTAAAGAGGGGTTCACCACCAAGCTATCTCTTGGAAAAACAAGTAACATGCAAGATCTAAAGACAAAACCTTATGATGTGTAAAGCTTCACTAAATGGCCTAGAAATGAATGCAAACCAAAATAGAAAGCTAGAGAAGTGAAGAGGGGGACAGAGAAACCTAAAGTAGCTTGAATAAAGACTTGAAATGATAAAAATGATAAATTTTAATGCACACTTGGACTCATGCGCTAGGATGGGCGATTTAGACCTAGTTTAGGGTTTTTGGGTAGGAACAAAAATCTGGAAAAGACAAGTCTGGAAAACCTAAAAATTGGAAAAATCACTAAACTAGGACTCATGCACCAGAAGTGGTGTATCATTCTTGCTTGGCCTTTTTAGAGGCTCAAGATCTAAATCTCCTCTTCAATCTCCACTCTATCTTCTCAACCTAATTTCTAGATTTGAAATGTCAAATTTTGCTCTATAGATGTGTTTTAGTGATCTTCTAAACAAGGTGACGACTTGGAAAACTTTGAAAATTTGATGAATTCTTTCCAATCTTTCTCTTCAGTGTCTTCAACCTAGATCTATAAATCATACACTAATGAGAGGGGAAAATTTTGTATTGTTAGTAGAAAGGGGTTTTCCAAGTGGTCAAACCTTGTGTTGGTAATCAAACCTTGTAATGAAATCAAATGTAAAGGAGGAATGATGAATGAACAAAACATAATGTTTCAACTCACCAAACCCTAGGAATAAAAGTGTTGCAAACATGTATGAGATGACTCCAACGGATGTAGATCTTGAATCTTGCTTGAATGATATGGATATTTTACTTGAACAATTGCTTGAATTGTAAAACCCTACATCAAAAATATTAGCACAAAAATAAACATGATGCATGATGACTTTCACATGATGTTTGATACTTGAATAATGCTCCAAAACACTTGATAATCAACTCTTGAATGTTCTTGCAAACACTTGTAATCACCAATTTTCTATTATGAATGCTCTCATGAAAGTCTTAGGTCACTTGATTGCTTGCTAGGTGAAAAATGAGTGAAATGACCTTGTATTTATACTTGTTTATGCCAAATTCCTCAAAATTACAACCCTACAATCTGACATTAGATCTAGAAGAATAAAATTATACCAAGAATTTGAATTTAATTTAAGTTTAAGCCACATATGACTCATACACTAAAAGTGGCGTATGAGTCCCATTAGGCTAGGTGACACATTTTTCAACAAATGCCTAAATTAATGTGAAATCCAAATTGAGGCCCCTAAAAATTAGGTGGGACCCATATTCCCAAGGTAGCATATGATTCCCAGATCACTAAATTTGGGCCATACAATCCAAAAACATTAATTTATGATTGGCCATTGCATATGTGTCAGAATTATCCTTGGAAAGATGCATTAATTAAGGCTTGTGGATACAAAATAAGGCCAAATAAGGCATAAAGAAGCCCCATTTAATAAATAAATCCCTAGATTAGTGTGAAAGTATGAGAAAACACTTTACAATACCCTAAATATGGCACAAATAAGTTTATTTAGTTTACAAGGGCCCAAAAAAGTTTGAAAACGTAGACGGATACATTTTTCACTACAATAGCAATCATAACTATTCTTCTCCCAATACCTCTCCTATTAGTGATGAAAGTATCTTGGTGAAAGAAGATAAAATCATCCAGATTATTGATTTTCCCTCTTCTCCTCCCTCATGGGAAGATATTAGGAAACAAGAAGATGAGATCATTGAAACATTTCATAACACCTCCCCTACTTGTAAGAATGCTTTAATGAAAGAGGATACAATCATGAATGCTTTAATGAAAGAGGATTCAATCATGAACGATTATGAAAAACAAATTTGTGAAGAGGATATGTTGGTATTAATAGATCCAATGATTGAGAGTTATAAAATTATTTCTCTCATTCCTAGTGTCCTTAACATTTTGGAAAGGTCTATTTGACACTAACTCATTTGACTGCAAAATCTGACAAAACTATCTGACGAAATATGTAAAATTCAATGTTCATTGAGTGCTTGTAAAATTTGATGTCTAATTTTCAATTTTTTGAAAGCTTATCCCTGATGTTCATCAAAATTTTGACGAACCCTAGGTTTGTCAAAATGTCAGCTATCATTTTCGTCAAATTTTTGACAAACATGAAAAATAGAAAAAAATCAAATTGTGGTTGACATAAAGAAAAGTGATTTCATCCTTGATTTATGGCGACAGTGTTTTGCTCTACTTGAGACAGTTTATGGAGAACTAAGGACATTTTTCTTGGAAAAAATTAGAAAAAATTCAAGAAGATATCACCAAGTTGAGGGTAGTCATTGTCTTTTTGCAGAATTCAGTTGTGAAGTCAGATTTGTAGTTCCAAGTTTGAAAATCATATTTTAAAGCAACATCTCATCAAATTTCATTTTTAGAGGTTAAGGGTTTTGAGAATTTCATGTCCAGATTTTGTTGTGTAGAATCACCATAAGATCACAACCAAGGAACAAATTCTTATGACTATAATTATGTGATCAACAATTCTATTGGTCATGTGGCACAATTTTTCTATAAAAAATATAGGATGCATTCATTTGTGACCCAAGTTTAATGTGGCTATGTTGTTATAGAAATGGAGGCACTCATATAATGTAGTTAATTCAGGTTGTATAATGTAGGTGTCAATCATCATTGGGTGCATTTAGGTTGTCTCAAGTTTAACAGGTTAGGATGTAATTATAGCATGATTGAAGAGTGATTACCTCTTGCTGCAATAAAGAGCCTATAACTCTGGTTCATATGCAAAGTGGTTGTGTTATATCAATTATGTAGTGCATTCAAGCACAACCCATGTTTTATGGGCTATTCTAGAGAGTGATCAAGATTTTCTAAACCTTATGAATGTTACTTAACATATATTTGCATAATCTCAAATTCCTTTAGAGGCTTTTGAAGTATCAATGTATCCTATATAGGGTTTAGAATGATTTCTTTAATTAAAAAAATAAATAAATGATGTATTTCCCTATAATTAGATAATGTGGAGATCTCCTAAATCTAGCCTAGCACACTAGATCCTTTTTGGAACTGTATTCATTACTCCATCTACTAGGGTTTTGCATGTGACATATTTAATATCTTCATGACCATGGCTTTTAAATGGATCTCAGTCTTTACTTTAATCCTTTTCATAGTAACCCTTGAGTTCCATAATCCACCTTCAATCTCTTCTAAGAATGTTGTCTTAAGCTAGACTGCATAGTATGCATATAAAACAAGTCCTTCATACCTACCATTGTTCCAAACCACCACTCACTGCCTTGCTTAAATGTTGCCTCCATAAGCACAATAGCATGTTTTAAAATCATGGTTGTCAGTGATTGACCATTAAGGTCACCACTTTCATCACGAAGATACAATGAAATTTTTGTCTTCAAACTCAAGGCATTATGGAAGATAACATTGTGAATTGTTTGTTGTGTATGATTTGATTTTCTTAAACATTTACTGCTTTGCTAACTTCCTTTAAGACTAGGTATTGCACCCTCAGCTGCAATCTCAAACAACTCACTCACTATCACTTGAAGATTCCTTTCAGGAGCATCCTTCTATAAAATCAAACTATGCCCTATAGACTGCCTACTTACTACAGGGGACTCGTTGTTTCATGGTATTGTAGTTCTTAAAATCCTTCAACCTTATTAACACTAATTCACAGTCCACAAGGTATTATTCGCTATTCTCCCATATTTGATGAATCTCAAAACACTGCTCAAACATGCAATCCACTACCTCCATTATATAGTAATGGCTAAGAAGAAACATTGAACGTATGATTACCATTGTTACTTCATTTGGGAAGTCATTCCATGATTGCATTTTCCTTGTCTAACACTACCAAAAGAATTTGAAAAACCCTTAAGGTCGGCAAGGGGGTAAGGAAACTCAGTGTTAAAATCTCCACTTTACTATGCAAGGTTTGAGCTTTATTATCTTATCACTGCTCAGCCTCTTTTTGATTGTCACATCTCAAGTAACTATCATTCTTCTTACCATAGATTGCATTTACAAATGTCACTAAGCTACATAGTGTGCTTATTATTGGCTACAATCTTTAGATTGCAAGATTTTGTTATTACCTACAATGCCTCAATCTTTTTGGTATTGCAACCTCACTAATCTACTATAGTTATTGTTTATTTTTCTATGAAGGCCTAGGGTTTGTACCCTAATCATGCTCTTACCAATGCTTCTATTGTTTTTTATTAGGGCTCTCTCAATGTTGAGGGCCCTAGGGATAAACTCGTCATAAGAAGTGACACATTGCATCTTTAACTAAAAAGATAAATCCATATTGGCATTAGCAATGATAATTTTGACTTGTTTCTCCTTAGGAATGGGTCACTTGCTCTTACTAGCTCGCTACCTCCATTGTTGTAGGAAGTTTGTGATCAAGTTCACTATTCTGATTTTAGGAGTCTTAACGGTTAGAAATCATAGCAAAATCATAATTTAATAAGTTTTGGAATTAGCATTTTAAAGTGTTTTTTGGGGTCATTAACTTCAAACTATCTTCTCTTTTGCAAGGGTGGTTGCATGCCAAATTTTTTTGGTGTAAAATATCAGAACTATTAGACTATGTTACCTGTCTATGAATAAAAGTTATTGGAGTGTGAATTTGATATTTTTTGAAGATCTAAATAGTCAAGCTTGGTAAAAAAAAATCATGTTAGATAATATTAGTCTAGACCAAAATGAAGAGACACTTGATAGATTGTGGGCTAGATTGAAAAGAAAGGGTGATGGGAAATGTTATTGTCCTTGCAATAATTGCAAGGGCTTAAAGACAAGATGAATTTTAATCACAACAACTGAGAAACATTGTAGGCAACATGGTCATGTTGAAGAGGGATATGATTATAGTCCATTGGTAAGTTTTTCATTATATGTGTTTAAATTGATTGAATTTGTAAATGTTTATATCATTTTAACATTTTATATATATATAATCACTTGATCATGATCATGGTTTATTTGTGTCTATCATTATTACAAAGGTGGGGCACCCTAGGGTAGATGATATGGATTATCATGGCCCAGAGAATGTGGCTTTGCAAGCAGATGAACAAGGAGCTGTAAATATCGAAGATGAAGTTAATGATCCTATGGAAGAAGATGATTATGTGCCAGAAAACACAGTTGAAGATGATTTTACGAATAAATTGATCCATGACACATTTAGTGGTAGAGTTGATGATGATGATTAAGATGAATTTGATGATTTTTATGATTTACCTATACTTGAGAAGGCATACGAGCCCCTTAATCAAGGCTCTGAAACAACTCTTCTCTCTGTTGTATTGTTGTTGTTGAACTTGAAGGTTATGAATGGTTTATCAAACATAGCAATCTCATGGATGTTAAGGTATGTTATATATGTCATATTTTTTCATCTATTTTAATTGTTGTTAGTTCATCACTAGTAATAAAGGATGAAATATGTACCATTAATATTCTTTATATGAACAAATTATTTTTTCTTGTAGATTGATTGGTGAATTTTTGTTACCAACATCAAACATTTTACCTCGCTCATACCAAGATTTATGTGCCATTATGAAAGATATTGAAATGGAGTATCAAGCAATAGATGCATGTCCCAATGATCATATTGTATATCATAAACAATAGGAATTTACAATAGAATGCACATAATGTCATATAAGTAGATATCAAACAAATCAACTAACAAAAAAGGTGCCTTGCAAGGTTCTCTGTTATATTCCCATTATTTCACGTATGCAATGATTATTTAGGTGCAAAAGCTCAGTGCAATTTATGGATTACCATGCACAGAATAGAAGTGGAGATAACATTCTTCAAATGCCTGTAGATGTTTCTACATTTAGGGACATGGAGGAAACATGGCCACACTTTAAAGAAGAACCTCATAATCTCAGGATTTCATTGGGAGGGGACGGTGTCAATCCATTTGGAGAGATGAGATCTATTTACTTAGTGTGGCATGTTTTTGTTATCAACAACAACATTCATCCATGGATGTCAATAAAGAGGTAGCACATAATGTTGTCAATGATTATTCCAAGTATTTGTTTACATTAATTTTCTTTAACATAGTAGCATCTCATTTGTCTTATTTGTTGCATAATGATTTATATTTTTTTTCATTCTGTTGGTGTGAATAATTATCTTGTACCTAGCTAATTCATCCACTAGGTAATTAGGGGACATATTCACATGGTTAAGTTTACTTAGGTAAAAGATTCTTTCTAGAAGGCTTAGTTGGCTTATCTAGAACTTATCTTATCTAGCTAGGATGCATCATTTCCTAGGTGATTAGGTTGTTGGTTGTCTCATGTCATAGGATCATGACATTTGTCAACATCATATTCATACCTATCTCTCAACCTTGCCCATATAAGCAGGGCATCTCATGTACATTTTCATTCAAGCTTCATTCAAGCAATCAATCAATCTTGCATTGTGAAGCAAGCTTTCTTGCCATTATCTCTCTTGTGGAAGTGGTTTTGGTCGCAACTGATCTTGGGGGTGTTGGGGAGTCACCATCAACTCCTACACATTCAATAGTAAGGTACATTAATTTATATATATTGTAGTAAAATGGTTATAATAATTATGTAATGTTTATGTTCATTCAACTAGGTAAGTACCAAGTTAAAGATATGAATGTATATATCGAGCCTCTTATCGACGATTTACTAAAGTTATGGAATGGCATCACTATGTATGACGTCTCCAGACCAATAAGACAAAGACAATTTCAATTTCATGCAATGCTTGTATGGACAATTCATGATGCCTCAAGGCTAACACATTTTTGTGGTATGTTATAACGTTCGACTGCACTTTAACAATATTTAATTTGATGAAGTAGATATCATTCAAGTTTTTAAAATAATCTATTTATTATATATAATTTTAAAAAATGGCATATTTAATCCAATTATATATCATCTTGTAGGTCATCAAACAAAGGAAAAAAATTTATGTCCAATTTGTGGTCCAAAGATGAAATCTCATCATTCAAAAAAGTTTAGGAAAGCAGGTGTTTGATGAGTATAGCCACTTCCTCCATAGAAATCATAAGTATCAAACTATTGAAAAACATTTTTTCAATGGGAAAGAGGAGACTACATCAAAACCACAAAGAATGCCACCTCGCTTATGGAAGTTAGAATATAATAGAATTAATCATCAAGGTTATACATCAGATCAAATTGTTTATCTATCATATATGATATGTTTTGAATTTCTATTTGTATATTGTCTTGTGTTTACTCATGTAATTGACAATGATTGTCGTTGTTAATTTTTTTAACTTATATGCTTCATGAAGGTCATCAAAGCATTAATGGTCGGCTTCCACATGGACTAAAAAGTTATCCCAGACAATTTAGTAGGTTACCCTACTATGAGAAGCTACAAATTATGCATTTTTTTGATACAATGCATATCAGAAAGAATATAACAGAAAAGTTATGGAAAATATTGGATGGAAGGCATGACAAAGAAAAAATTGTCAAAATTTGTAGTGACATTCAGGAAGCCAATTGTGCAATGAAAAATGTCATTCAATTAAATAGCGATAAAGACCAAATTAATATAAGTGCCCTTCCTTGGTTATTAATAGAGCAACAAAGCAATGCTATAAAAGAAGCTATACAAAAAAATCAATTTCCCATAGGATTTGCTGCGAACATAAACAATATAATAACAAAGAAACGTGAATTTGGGTTAGGGATGAAAACGCATGATTGGCATACCTTCATTAAGGTAATTATTCTGGTATATTATATACACTTTTATAATGCAACCACTTTTCAATGTATTGTGTTTACTACTTTTGGATAAATAATGTAAAGATCATTTTATAATTGTTGTAGTACATGCTACCTCTATCTCTCCCAGACAACTTTGACAACAATGCAAAACAAGTTATATATGATCTTGGAAAATACATGAGGTAAGTAGCAAGATTTGTTCAATTCGCTATATACATCTTATGATTTCCATTTGTTTTATTTGCTATGTAATATACTATATATTTTTGTTAAATCTCATTATTATATTTGTGCCTTGAATCACTTGTAGATGGTTGTCATCTAAATAAATTCATAAAGAAGATATAAATTATTGGAAGAAAAAAATTCCTCATCTAATGTGTGAAATGCAAAAGTGTCTACCTTCAACATTTTTCAATGCACAAGAACACTACCTCATACACCAAGTTGAGGAGATTGAATTGTGTGGACCTGTACACATAATGTCAATGTGGATGGTTTAGAGGCACTTGAAATTTTTGAAGGCTTTAGTTAGACAAAGAGCACATCCTGAGGGTTCTATGGTGGAGGGATATATAGTATACCAGACCATGGTGTACATTAGTGAATATCTTTGTAAGTTTGCAACAAAGATCCATGTAGATTGCATTTGGGATCTCAACTCCATTAACAAATTCAAAGGGGAGTACCTGTTGCGGAAAGGTAGATTGAGGAAAGTGAGAGGTAATTATAAGATGGTCATGGAGATTAATTGGAATACATTTTATATATGGTTTTTATGTATATTGTACTTATTTAATTTTTAATCTTCAATATACATCAATTATAAATTAAGGTCATATACTGATGTATATATATGTTGAGATTGTTTTCTTTGCATACATTCGGCCAAGAATAAATATGTTTATCAACTGACGATATTGAAATAATTTTTACATGTTTGACATATTGCAGGTGAAACACCACAAGGCTATGTGGTGCAATGGTCATAAATTTTGAATCAAAATGTTGGATGACATGAACAAAACTTGTGATTCTGGTATAACTACAGTCTTTCAAGTGACTAATGTTTCATCTAGAAGCGACATACATCCAAAAGTCTCAGAGAAACGATACTATGGGATTTTGGATGATATACTTGAGTGTGAATTTAAGTCCTTCAAATTAATTACATTCGTCATCCTATGGTACAAGCTATGATTGAATGAAAATGATCTTGAGAGAACTGTTATTGAACATAATAATGGATTTACCATGGTTAAAACAAGGTTGATCGAGAGAGCTGGAAATGAGCCCTATGTTCTTCCAAGCCAATGTGAGTAGGTATTTTACTCAGAGGTTCCAGGTAAACCAGGTTGGTCATTTTTTGTTAGACATAATCCAAGAGGAAGGCCGATAAAGTATAATGTGGTGGAAGAAGAAGATACCGAAGAACTGGAAGATGATGTAGATGATGATTAGGATCAACAGTTAGTTGATGATGTCCCTAACGAAGATGTTGAAGAGGAGGAACTAGATCATGATAATGTAGGAGTTAATGTTCACGAAGATGATATCCGTGTGGATGATGACATTATCAAAACTGATATCGATGACAATGATGATGATATGACCAATCCTTACAATGTCGAATCTAGATCGGATGATACAGACAAAGAGTTGGATGAAGAAGAAGATAAAGGACATTGAAATGTATAAATTATGTGATTATATTATCTATTTAATATTAATTTCTTGATAGAGTTATATTTGACTTATGTGGTTACATAATTAATTCATGATGTTTTTAATTTCTATGCCATTACATAATTAATTTAATGATGTACCTTTTAATGTTTGAAAGGTCAAAAAATTAAAACATTTCAACAGTGATGTTAATAACCTTGAAATTAGTGTGTTTTATGTTTCGTGTGATCATAAAAGATTAAAAAGTCAGTTGTAGAGGTGGTTGTTAAGTAGTTGATGAGTATGTTGGTTCTTTTTACAATGTAACTAGGTTTGTCTTCTAATCTACCTATAGAATTGTCAATTCCAATCGAAGGAAACTCGAAGGACGTGGACCAACTGACAAGGACTTTAAAAGCCTCCTACACTTCGGACTCTGCAAGACCCTAGAGGGTGATCCCTTAATGTGTTTACAACCTTTGCACCATTATTATAAACAACATTAACAATAATAGATGACCTCACTTAATAGCTCAACATGATAAGATAATATCAACTAGAATTGGTTGTTCATAGACAATATCAACTATCTAGAGCATGAGATAACTAAACACAATCCATTGTATAAGATAGTCAATAATTTGCAATTTTTAGCAAGATCTAGGAAAAGACAAATAAATATTAAACTACACTAATAATTACAACTTCGATCAGTGCCATATATCCATTGTAGGAGTCAAATTCAAAGCATCTAGAGGTTTATAATAGATTTAGTACATCACATATAAGATCACTGACAATATTGTATTACAATTTCATTAGTATGCATTCTAACCCAAGACTACTTATCAAATCCTTATACAATACATATCTACCTATAATCCCATTCAAGTATTTTGATTAATTCCTTGAATTAAAGCTAAAATAGAAGCATACACACCACAATAGTGAGATGGATAAAACAATCCTTAGTTATTTCATTCAAAGTTTAGATATGCATGTACAATGGAGAGACATGAGCTCGAATTTTTATTTCAACTCAAATGCTAGTACTGCTATACAACATTAAATCTCTATGAACTCAAAACCTAAATTGCATTTCTGTAAAACCATCAGACTTTACAATTCACTCTCCAACTTCACCTAGACTCGACAAAAAGTATCTAACTTGCTAACCCATACTTCTAGCCTTGAAATCATTCTTATAGAAAATGAAGGAGCAAACAAGCACGGGATAGAAAGTACACATGTCACCAGTCAATTGGAGCACCTTGTGATATTCCAAAATTTGTTACAATAGCCACCACCTTGAAAAATAGTCTTGTTCATAATATCAACTAAGGAACATTGATGTAAAAACCCACAAGAAAACTGAATCGAGAAAGCCGTCAACACAAAATTGGAACCGTTGCAACTGCAACATCTGATCTGCCACCTATTAGTAGTTCACTCCTTTTACTCCTCATTCAAATATTTAGTTACCCAATCCTTGTACTCATCATCAGTTAGCCAGTCAAAATTAATTACCTCATCCACCTTGGTATTATAAGGTGTGTATTTTATCCCTACCTGATTTGCATTCCTTTCAAAAGATTCCAAAAATGAGCTGGTACTAATGATTTTTCCCATATAGCTCACCAAAAAATAATAGTCTAACTAATCACAAATTGAATTGATTTGATCATTGATGGCCTCACTTGCTTGAGCCTACTATTATTGAAATGACTTGATTTTCCCTTACTCATCAATTATATCAAGTAACAATTTGTTACCCCAATCATTGAAATTCTTCACCAGCTCCCTAATATTCCTACTCAAGTCATCTGGTAACATTTGAAAACCTTGCAATGATTTTACTAACACATGAGTAGGCTTTAATGATTGGGTCCTATTATTTATATCAAACCTTGAGGCCTTATACATGATATCTAGATCATTGGCCCTAGGGATCCAATTTTCAATTATTGGTATTGCTACTTTCTTATTCTTATCAATATTATTTATTGCTGCTAACAACAAAGAATATAAAGAATCTATAGATAGAAATTTTCTATGAATCTTTTAATTTAAATGCCTTAAAATAGTAGTAACAATTTCCTTTTGCTTTAAGAGAGATCCCTCCTCACTTTGTTTAATGATGTCTGCAATTCATCAATTTTTCGCAAGAGATGCTTCTTTGTAGGATTGACAAAGCACTATGTTTCTTCTTCAACTTCGTCTAAAGAAAGGGTGTGGACAAGATTATGATTGGAAGATCCTAGTGTGGAAACAATTGGAGAAGTAGGAGGCACTAACCCTACTATGAAAGGTAATGTACAAGTTCCTGGAGCACTTGATGTCTCCCCAATCTACTCATACCTAAACCTCTCCACTTCAGTTTGCAACTCAACATTTTTCTCCTGCATTTTGTTGTACTCCTCAATCAAAGGGTTATATTTTTCCATTAAGCTCTTCCTTTCAGCTTCCTCCCTTTCAACAGTCTTTTGGGCCAATTTGGCCACATTCACAGTCAAATTAGTGGCAATAGTGGTTGAGGTCTCTGAAGCTCGCTTTATTATCAATCCTCCCTTAAAATTTGGATTAATATTAGAAACATCTAGTTTTCTCCCTTGTGAGGCCAATGCACAAATTGCCACAGTTTCATATTCCTCACTAAAAGTAGAGTTTTGCAATGTTTCCTTGACCTCTTCTTCAGATTCTTGAAAGGGATTCTTAGACTTCATAATAGCATTAAAGGCTACTACATCTACAATGTCCCATTTAGGCAGAATTAATACACCAGCCCGCTTTACTAATTTTCTTTCTTCTTCAGTAGTGATGTTCTTGAATTCTTCCATTAATTCAACTTTTACGTCCTCATCATTCTCCTAGTTTGACCTATTATGCCTTATTTCTCTTCTCTGCCTACATTAATCTTGATACTCTTCAAACTTCATCCTCCATACCAATTGCAAGAATACATGAGTTTTTACAAATATATTGTCATCTAGAAACTCCTTGCATGCCTCCATTCTTGTGTCTTGTACACTTTTAACTTTCATATCTAAATCAAATAAAACTAATTTCGCTAGCCTAGGAGGGGAAGGCATACCAGTTTCCATGTCTTGATTAGTAACAATAATCTCATCCATCAGATCCTCCTATGGTTGATCAATTCTTTGCCTCTTAGGGCTTGGCTTGGATGGTGGTGATGAGGGATTGTCTTTTGGTGATGATTCTAAATCAATAATTTTGATTGCCCTAGACACTTTGAATTTTGGACTTGGTTGTGGAGGCACTTTCATAATTTATTTTCCTTTTATGTCCACTTCTTCTTCATCACTGCTACTATCCTTTTTCCTCCTATAAATGGGCCACCTTTCCATAGGTTGGTATGCTAGCCTTGTTTCAATTGGTATGGCACCTTGCTCTTGTACACCTAAACTCAATTATAAAAAAAAAGTCCTCAATGTGCCCATAATTTCCTTGAAGTTTCCCATCATAAAATTAATTTTCTTATGGTGGGGACTGAACTGCAATAGTGGATCATATTTTAGATCCATTTTGTGCACAACATCTAGTAGCTTACCATAAGCTATCCATTTATCCTTGTTCAACTCTTGTCTATTCAAATTAAATTCATTTCTAATCAAGTCTTCAGGTAAATTGAACTCATGCACAAATTTTCTAGTTTTTATTCTTTGTTTCAAAAAAGCAAAGAAACTCTTAGGATCATGCTGCCGCTTTGGTCCACACCTCAAATGGTAATCATTAAAGAAATTATCAAAATGCGTCTAGCCTCCCTTTGAAAATACAAAATCATACACCACTGTATAATCTAGGAAAAATGCTCCCTTACTCCTTCTAGTGAGGTTGTCCTCATGAATACAACCTATTTGCCACAACTTTTACAAATCCCAATATTGGTTGCACATTGTATGGTAGTATATGAGGGGCTCCTTGAAAACCATATACTCTCAAGATAGTGCTAACTGGGTATGGGATAATGTCACTCTAGTTATGGTAAACCTTCAATCTTGACTTCCTCTCCTTTGGCCTAAGGAAATCATGTAATTCCCCAGGGATCCTAGGTATATTCACCATTAATCTAGCCCTTAATATGGAAGCAAAACAATTATCAAATTATACATAACTAGTGCTTTCCTTATTACAAGATAAATCTATAGCCCATATCTGTACTGGCAATCTTTCTCCATCAACTAATTGCCTTAATTTCATCCTCTCAGAGAAAAAGTCAACATTCTTAAATAAAAACATATGCATTAGCATAGAATACCAAAAGAATTGAGTGTTGGTATCATTGTTTTGTAGCTTTGACAACCCTTCATGCATCCTCTCAGCCAAGAAAGAAGCAAAGTCATAGGTCACAGAGAAGTTAGGGTGTTGTATTTGCACCCACATGAACATATAAGCAATGGGCATTATTGTAATAGGACTAAAACCAAAAATCTGACATAAAGAATAGAAAGTGGCTAGGAAATGGTTTGCAAAACAATTTAATTTGAAAGGTTCCTGGTCACTAGGGCTGATATGAAATTTTGAACCTCCTGCCTTAGCCAGATGAGGTGGAAGAAACCTTGCTCAAAAAAAAGATTTCAGCTTTGCATACTCCTACTTCATTTCCTCATGGTTGATAGGAACCAAGTCTTTGCTTGGTTCACTCAAGTCAGAAATATGTTAGACCTCTTCTTTGTTAATGCTCAATAGAACCTTTCCATCATTATCCCTGATTATCTGTGTAACAGGGTCATATCTTGCAGCTACTATCCTAAGCAGGTCTATGTCAGGGAATACAATTGGTACCAGTAGCTTCCCCATATCATACATCCATCCATTTGAAAAAGGGTCAAGAAAATTCCTTTGTTCATACCATAATTTAAACAATTCCAAGGCAGTGAGGGGAACCCTAGCATCAACAATGTCAGAGCAATTATACACTAACCCTTCCCCCAAGATTTTCCCTTGCATTAGGACTAATCCTTTCCTCCTATCATTCGTAGATAAGGGAAATTGATCTAGGAAATCATCATATAGGTTTTGTTTCAAATATTCAGTCTAGTGAGAATGTTGCTTGGGCAGTGCCATCTTGAACAAACTATGGCTTCTTTACAACATTATAATTTAGATAGCTAGGACTAACTAGAGATAGAAAATTATAGGACAAAACACTACAATTTCTCACAACTATAATTAAACTATAGCCCTAACACATTCATCAACAAGCTCACAGCACATCTAGCTAATCCTTTCCCAAATTCAAATGCAAAATGACCAGGAGGCACATAAAATAAACTCATAGATTTGTTCACAGAACTCCCAAATTCTGGCTGTAGAAACTCACAATTCTACCTTCGGCTCTAAAACTGCTCTGCAAAATAGTTGAATGCTTTTTGATACAAACCAAGCAGGAAAATTGATTTTATTATCGATCAAATTATGCCAGCAAGTGTCTCATTCACCATTAAAGCTCAATTTCGCACTACACGAATGGCTCCAACCATATTTGATGCATATTTAAATTCAAGCCATCGATTCTTCAACTTGATCAAATCATTGATGACCACCCTCAAAACAAGCTGACACAATTTCCAACACAGCAATAAGGGGCCCACCTTACAATACACTATGAAGGAAGTCCACGTGGCGGTTGTCTGCTATATCGCAATCCTAAAACTTCTGATCACGTAATGGCGAGCAACCGTTAATCTTGAGCATCAATGATCTTGTTCCTTTAACATAGTTTCCAGCCATGTCGTTAACCTTCAAGCAGCTTTTCCAGCAAGATTATAACATATCCATCGATTTAGAACATGTGCATCTTGAGAACACTTTAGTAATCCTCCCCTTAATACATTTAAAGTTGGCTAGTGTTTCCTTTACTCTTAGGCTTCGTCGAATGAGACACGTGATGCCTGCCCATGATTTCTCAATCAACCCAAGTGCCATCACAGGATGGCAGGGAATGAATCAGATTAAATGGCAGTTGGTCAGCAATAGCACAAATTTGATCCCTCAAATAGGACACATGGCGCTTGCTCGTGATTTCACAATCCTTCAATTCTCGACCACAGGATGGTGGGCACCATTGATATTTGCAAGAAATAGATCAATAGTAGCACTAAATCAACCCTTGCAAAATAAAACATTCATTAAAAGGAGAAGTGGGCATTACTAGGCAAATGGCAAACAACAACATAAGTTGTTTTTTAGTTCCTACCAGGGAACTATAGGCACCACTAGAATTTAACTAGTTATTAATAAATCTTATTTTAACCAATGAGAACTTGAGTAATTTTTCTATTTGAATTGTTCAATCTATTATCAATGTATAGATGTGAATTATATAACAAAATATATTTGAAAAATCAATTATCTTCAATCTAATTGGTACATAATTTTCACCTGATATAAGTGATTTTGGTGCTTCCATTACTTCCATTAATACATATTATGGAATGATGGGTAATAAAAAATATTCAAAACCTTTTGCATTTAAATTGGCATATCATATAGATAATTTCCATTGAGTCATTCTTACTTTCATTCCTTATAGATATCATATTTATTCGATTGAGTTTATAGTCACCTCAACCATTGATTATAATAATCTTTTAAAGAATTCCCATTGCTTTACATTGACATGAAATACTAATTTACTTTGTTAATGTTTTTTTAAAATTTATTTTGCATCTATATTATAATTTTAAAATTTAATATTTGAAAAATAAAAATAAAACAATTTTATGAGTAAAATATTAGTTCAAAGTCTTTTATTCTAAAATATAATTCAATTATAATTTATTAATGAGAGTTTATAATTTTTTAATGAACATCATTTATTTATTTTTATTAGCATCCATATCATTGTTATAAAATTTAAAAAGTTCAAAATAAAAATAAAACATTTATTACTAAAATATTAGTTCAAAATATTTTATTATGATTTTTTTTATATGTATAATTCAATTTCATTTGAGAATTTATAATTTATTGTGTGTAATCATTTTTAATAGTTATAAATTTTATTAGAGATTAGTAGACTAACATTTATAATATTAAAAAATAATTCTTAATAAAAGAAAATTAAAAAATTATATTTATAGAAGAAAAATAAAATAAATTTACAATTTGTTTTATAATTTCACTTTTAACTTTAAATGTATGTTCACTCATTAAGTAGTATTTTTCTTACAATCACATTTTTATTTTAGATGTTTGTTTATAAAATATAAAGATGCATTAAAAATATATTAGAAATATTTTTCTTTATATTTTATAGAATTCATAACATTAAATTAACATAGAATAATTTCACAATATCACTTAACCAATCAAGAAAAATTTAATCATTACTATGCAACATTATTCTCACATCAAACTAACAAATAAACATTGAAAACAAATTTATTTTTTTATATTATAACATTCATAACTTAAACCTTTTATACACAATACCAAGTTAATTATAAAAAACACATAAAATTATTTATAAGCAACTTGAATTTTTTAACAATTTAATAAAATATAATTTAATATAATTAAGAAAAATTAATAAAAATTATAGATAAATTTATGAAATATTGATTTACTTATCAAAAAAATCAATGATAAATTTACTTATTGTAGATAAATTTACTTACCAATCTATTTTAACCATCAAGAAAAAAATAATCATTAGTGATTGCAACATTAATGGCACATCTTTTAAACTGACAAATAAACATTGAAAACACATTTATTTTTTATATTATAACATTCATAACTTAAACCTTTTTATAGACAATGTCAAATTAATTATAAAAATACATAAAATTATTTATAAGCAACTTAAATTTTTTAACAACATATAATAGAGTTTAGATTTGTTATATCTCTCATATATCAACATAGGTAAATTTAAAAATATTTTAAATTATATAATTTCAAAACAAAATGAATGAATTTATAGAAGATTATTTTTATTAAATTGATAGAATTTAACCACAATACTAACACTAATTATAAGTCTAACCATAACCCCAACCCTAAAACTAACATTAATTAACTTCAAACCAAACTCTAATTATATATCCAACCCTAAACATAACTATTATTCTAAAACTAACATTAATAAAATCGTAATTGATCCATAACCCTAACCCTAATACTAAGCCCTGCCCCAACTGAACCATAACACTAACCCCAAGCTTTATTATAGAACCTTAATCTTTACCCTAACCCTAATCCTAATTCAACCCTATACCTAATTTTAATTAAATTTTAACCCTAATTGAACCTTTTAAACTAACAAATTAACATTGAAAACAAATTTATTTTGTATATTATAACATTCATAACTTAAACCTTTTATACACAATGTCAAGTTAATTAGAAGAACACAATTATTTATAATCAACTTAATTTTTTTAACAATTTAATAAAATATAATTTAAATTTAACTATAAATGGTATAGAGTTTAGATTTGCTATATCTCTCATATATCAACATAGGTAAATTTGAAAATATTTTAAATTATATAATTTAAAAAAAAAAAAATTATAAAAGATTATTTTTATTAAAGTGATTGAATCTAATCCCAATACTAACATTAATTATAAGTCTAACCATAACCCCAACCCTAAAACTAACACTAATTAACTTCAAACCTAACTCTAATTTTACATCCAACCCTAAACATAACTATGATTCTAAAACTAACATTAATGAAAACCTAATTGAACCATAACCCTAACCCTAATACTAACCTTTGCTCCAATTGAACCCTAACACTAACCCCAAGCTCTATCATAGAACCTTAATCTTTACCCCCAACCCCAACCCTAATCCTAATCGAATCCTATACCTAATTTTAATTAAAGTCTAACCCTATTTGAACCTTAAACTTAATTGAACTCATGTTTAGGGTTAGGGTTCAATTAAGGTTAGGGTTGAATTATGGTTATGATTAGGGTCAAAATTCAAATAGGATTATGGTTGAAGTTTAATTAAGGTTTCTATTCACTTAGGGTTAAGGTTCAATTAGTATTCAATTTGGGTTAGGGATCAATTAGGGTTATAATTCAATAAGGGTTTAATTAATGTTAGGGTTAAGGTTAGTCATAAATTAGGGCTAGGATTGGAGTTAGGGTTCAATTAAGGTAAGGGTTATTGTCTATTTTAGGGTTAGGGTTCAATTAAAATTCTCTAGGGTTTTGATACAATTAGGGTTAGGTTTCAACAATACCTAGGGTTGTGATTATAGTTCAATTAGTGTTAGAGTTAGGGTTATAATACGAGTTAAATCAGGTTAGGGTTAAGGTTTAATTAGTGTTAGAGTTAGGGTTGCAATAATAAAATTTTCCATAATGATATGGAAAGGCATTCAATTGGATTCATATACAAATGAACAAATAATAATTGGTAATTAAGAATTCTCTAGAACTAAAGTTATAACAACAAATACAATCCTTAGCTTAATCATTTGCTCTTGTTAGGGTTGGGATAAGAATTTAATGGGGCTAACCGAGACTTAGGAAATAAAACCCTACAGAGGAAATAAAGTATTAAAATCAAAGTTGGGTTTTAATTTTAATCCGGTGATGTAAGCCTAATTCATTAACTCCAATGGTCATGTCACAAACGGCTTACCCAAATCCTTTCATTAAATACTAACTGTGCAATGTGTAGGTTTTCCAGATTCAAAGATATGGGAGAAGATCTCGATCGTACCATGCCAACTCGCAGACCTAAGGTGTCACCCTATAATTTGGTGTGAGGTCAGTAAATGTGTGTCCTGTATGGAATGTGGGGCCAAATCTCCACCATTGAGCTCATAACCTATGGTTTTAGATCGACAACAAAGATCAAAAGCTAATGTAAATCTCTATTGTTCCCTTCTAGCTCGTAGGAAGAAGATGAAGGTTGGTTAAAAGCCACGAGGTCAACGAGATTGTGATGCATAGCTCCAACCATTTAGTTTGCAAAGCACATAGGACCTTCCAACATGGTAGTTGGTTTCTAAGATGGATTAATGTTATTGGTCATGAGGAAGGTGAACGACGCTTTGTTGGATGTCAAACCGAGTTAGCTCGAGATAAACTGTTTGATCTACCAACTCTTCAGGAGATCAGTGGGCAGTATTCAAAGTTGGAAAACAACACATGGTGGTCATTTTATCATACAAATGGTGAAGCATTAATGAATTATTCCTTGCTTGTGTAGTCACATTAATCTCAATCTGTGTGAAGATGTTGTTGTTGGAAATCATGAAGGGTGGTCTTTGGATTCTCATGCAGCTCTAGTTAAATGGTGATAGTACATACACTACCAAATTGTCATGTTTGTACATGCATTTTTACTAAGCATTGATGAAGGTTGCCATTACCTAGCACAATAAATACAAGAGGAATTAACTGCTAATAGTGCCATTCTTGTAGCAGTTAGAGCACTTTTTGAGCTGAGTCTAACCAAGTTTGAATGCTTGTCTGAGAAGAGAAAATGAGTAAGTCAGTAAGGAGGTCTATTCATTTGAGCTCACAAAAGCTCGGTCCTACTATTCAAGAAGGTGCTTTGGTTGACAAGCCCAGGCTTGTGCCCACTAGATGCAATAGAAGGTTGTAATTCCAAGACGTCGTTGCTCAACTAGTAGATGAAAAAGTCAAGCAGTCAATGTGCTCTATTACTAGTGTCAGTAGGAAAATAAGGAATGGGTATGGCTCCTCTGGATGCCAACACTCGCCCATTGACCTTACGAGCAACACTTCTAATGATGTAACCAAGATCAACTCTAACTACTATCGGTATTTACCTCACTTCAATCATGGTCTACCCTCTAATGAGGAAGTGATATCTATGGTGCCATTGGCTGTTAAAACCCCAAGCGAACATACTAGAACCATATTGGGAAAGGACAAGAAAGAAGAGGAGGCTGAGAGTCTACCATATTGGACAACAACTAGAAGCAGGCATGTATATCGGGGTTTGAGTGTTGGTAAGGGCAGGGTGGCAGGTAAATGAGAAGTTGTTGTGGTGCCTTAGTGGCAATTTGGTTGCCTGGTTTTTTGCGTGGATAGCAACAAAGGGGATTTTGATGAAAATTTGTGTTCACTTTTCTTTTAGCTTTCCCTAGTTCATGCATTATATATGTTTTGTAGATTCAACGTGTGGGAAGTTTTGTAATGAAAGTCAAATGTAATGGAGATTTTGTTCAAATGAAAATTTGTGGTGAAATTACATTTGAGCCCAAAGCTTGTTCCTCCCTTGTCATTTAAAAGGGAATTCAAGGCTCATTTGTAGGGAGAGAACTGATGAAAGCTCTTAGCAAGGTTTTGAGTTGAATATATGGGTAGAAAGATATATGTCCTCTGATGAGGAAGTGATAGTTGTGGTGCCATTGGCTATTAAAACCCCAAGTGGATGGAATAGAATAGATAGCTTGTTTTGAGTTTTGGATGAATATATGCAAATTATCTTAAGTTGTATGCAAATATGACTTATAAGCATGAATAAAAGTATAATTCTAATATATTTTCTCTCCTTATGTTGATTTGAGTGAATTTTGAATGAAATGTTAATGATATTGTCATTCTTCTTTTCAAAATTTGTTTAATTGTGTGTCTATGTTTTGGGTAGAATTCAATTATGCTTAGTGGTCAATTACAATTAGATTTAGTGTTCAATTAGGGTAAGGGTTAGAGTCCAAATAGGGTTAGGGTTTAACTAGGGATAGGATTAGAATAGAATAAAATTTTGTATTTAATTATGATATCTAGAATTTAGTATAATTTTAGAAAATGAAATGATTTGAACACAAAGATAAAAAATAGAAAAGTTGATTTTATATAGATCTTATTTCTTAATTTATTCTAAAATTCTAATTAATAATTGTTTAATTAATATAAAATGAATATTTAATTAAATTAAATTTAATTGTATTAGATAATTAGTAAAACTAAATAGATAATAAATATTTTATGGATTTTAAAAATTAGAATTTAGTTTAATTTTATTTGTAATGTCAAATATTAAAATTTTAGATTGAAATACCTAATTGATTTTAACATATTTATAATTAATGTTCAATTTATAAACTAATATTAAGACATTAATAAATATAACCCGTGCCATAATGTATTAAAGATGCATCAAAGTATTTATCATTCCTTCGGCTTCACCAGATGAGACACATGGTGCCCACCCATGATATCGCAATCAATAAAGAACTCGTAACTTTTGATCACACGATGGCAGGCAACCGTGGATCTCAACCACCGACAATCATGTTCATTCAACACAGTTGCTAGCCTTGTTATTAACCATCGAGCACCTTTCTACTAGGATTATTACATCTCCATTGATTTAAAACATGTTTATCTTATAACTACTTTAGTAACCCGCAGCATAATGTATTAAAGACTCATCAAAGTATTTATCATTCCTTTGGCTTCACTGGATGAGACATGCAATGCTCACCCGTGATATCATGATAAACTGGTGGGGTCATCGTGGGATGGTAGGGAATGACTGAGATCACATGATGATTGATCTACAACCATGTGAACTTGTCCCTCTACAAAATAAAAACATTTATTAGGGGAGAAAAAAGGAAAAGGAAAGGTCCTTTTATAGTCCATGATACCAAGCGATTTAATTTTGGGTCTATAGACAGCTTATAGTATATGGGACTCCTCATACTCCCAATATGAGGGAGGCACCTAACTCGTGCTCCACAATATGAGGTGTATATACCTTACTCCCAATATGAGAGAGCCCAGTAGTTATGAATCTACAATAAGGGTTCAATTAATGTTCACTTAGGGTTTCTTTCTTGGGAGAATTTATTGAATGGTAAGTGTATTTTATAAAATTAATATGTCAAGAATTAATTTTAGATAATGTACTACATGTGGTTTTTCATATGGTATTAAATTGTAGATTAAAATTGATAATATATTTCCTTCCTTCTTTTGCATTGTAAGCTACCATAATATATGGCCCTAAAATCCTATTCATATTTTGAGCTTTTCTAAACTATACAACATGGCATCCAACAAAAAAAATTCTTATACATTTTTTCCAAGCACAAATCCTTAGAATTCTTAATGTGTTACTTAGGTTAATTCTTTATTGCAATAAATAAATACACACTAATATATATATGTGGACATAAAATCTGCAAATGGTTAGAAATCTTAACATAATAATATCATGTTTTAGTCATTTCAAACAAATTAAATTCAATATCCCTATGAAATACTTAACCATGTTAGAATATAAAAAACTAAATAGAACAAGAATAGCTAATTGCAAGCATACACAAACATGATCAAAACTTTATTCCATATTGGATTGGTGCTATTGTTGAAAATAGCCCTTTCCCAATCCTTGATAGAAAGCTTAGATGATGATGATAAGATGGACAAGATTAGCTCTCCATTGAAGAGAGTAACCTTGTATGAGATTGTGGAGTTGAAATGCTCCATTTGTGTAGTGGACAAAATCAATTCTCAAATGAAGAGAGTGACTTTGCATAGGAGTTGTGGATCCTTTGTTGAAGAATGATGCCTCTATTTAAAGATTTTCTTGATGAGAGATTGGCCAAATGGATGAATGTGGGACAAAGATCAAGCCAATAGGAAGAGGCCACTTGTCAAGTTGTGATAGGCTTGAAGATGTGCAAGATTTGGAAAATGTGTCCATAAGAGGGAATTTCAAATTTGAAATGAGAGTAAATGTTGAGTGGGGGACATGTAAGAGTTTATTAATTGCTTTGTTGGATGTACATGCCCACTTGATTTTGAATTCAAACTTGATGGAATATGCCATGTTGAATGAAAATGCTGATTTAATAAATCAATAAATTGATTTATTCGTGCAAGTGGCAAAATCTAGAGAATGCAAGTGGTTAGGATTAACATTTAATCATTGTTAGGTTAGCTTAATGATGATTAGGATGTTTTGACCAATTTGACTCAAACATTTGGATTTATTTAAATCAAAAGAGGATGGGATATGCATTTTGAGATTTAATTAAATAAAGTCTGATTTATTTAATTAAAGGATGATGTGAGCCTTTGATTTATTTAAATGAATAGCCGTAGGACTAAAGACCTGATTTACCTCGTGAATGAGCGGATGCATAATGTTAATTTTTCATGTCTACATTTTGCCCTCTTTGAAGCAATGTACTTGTTGCGTTGGTTCAAAGAATAATCTTACCGCGGTCAATTTTTTTTTTTTTTAATTTTTTGGATGCCCCAGCGGAAAGAAGTACACTGGTACATTGCCCCCTCGAGAGATCAAGTGAAAATATTCTATTTGAGGGTCAATATCGTGATAAAAAGGTTCAAAATGGATGGTTATGGACGATGATGCAAATGAGATGATATTAAGATGCTTAGAATAACAAATCTATATTATCTTAAACAACTTAAATGATGATATGATGTGAGATGGATGAGATGAATGATGTGATATGCTATGATTATGCAAATGTATGATTTATGTAGATGCTTAGACTAATAGATCTATATTATGATGATGATTATGCATGTCAGATGATATGCAAAATACTGATGGTTTATGGATGCAAGATGAATGCACAATGGATAGAGGATGGATGTATTGGTGATGATGATTAACTATTCATGCTATGATGTTAGTGCGGAAAATGAAGAAATTAGATGATGACAAGAGGATCCAACAAGACAACATTATGAGAGATGATGATAGATGGATGATTTTCTTATCAAGGATTGGGATTTTCAAAGGGTCACTTACTTTATGTTTGATAACAGGCCTAAGCACGATGCATCAAGGTATAAAGGACCAGGATGGCATTGTACTTAGTGTGATGGATTTTGACTTGACAAATAGATAGGAGTATTCATGTTCACACCTGACATACAAAAACCTTGCTAAGATGCACTTTTAGAGGTTTCAAACATCTCAAACCAAAACATGGAAAGGTATAACCAATCAATGCAATAGTCAACAAGCTGTCCAAAAAAATCCTCTATACATATCTGACAAAACAAGTATTCACCAAGTTATTTTACAAGAACATCCAACAAGCATAGTAGACAAAAAGATAATGATCATTGCCCCATTGCTATCTCTCTAAATCCTTCGTTTGGATATCATCGAGAGGTCCTTGGAGTGAGCGCAATGAGATAAGTCAAAAGACAAAGATAAAGCACACAAACAAGTTGATGTTCTTCAATACCGCTAACCATAAGGGAATGTGTTTTTAAGGATAAGGACTGAAACTATTGCAAAAAGATAATGCCCATTGTAGGAAGGATACATCCTAGGACATGTTAGTGGGTGGTGGCACATCATTTCATTTATCCAAGGTGCTCTTTCTAATAAATAATGCCCCTTGTAGGAAGGATTCATCCTAAGACATGATGTTATCAAATGATTGATATGGGACTATTTGAATGATGGACCATCGACACAAAGAATTGACCAACTTGTTTACATACTGACTTAGACTTGAGACTTGACGCTTTTAAGTTATCACGTTTAACTTGCTAGACTTGTTTCTAAATGTTTCACCAAAGGTTGAGGATGACGATCAGTTTATTGTGAGTGGTGTTTATTGCGAGTGCAAGCGAGATGAGGTGGATGGATTTTTTAAATATTTGGATGTTCTTAGAGTTTTGCAATGTTTTGAGGCTATTTTTGGTATTTTTTCAAAATTTTCAAATGTTTTGATTTTTGACTTTTCAAATGTTTTTGGGATTTTCTAAGATTTTGACCAAGAAACTAAAAGACCTATCCTAGGGGCCTCGGGGGCTAATCAACAGATTAGCCTTGCCTACGTTATATACACAGAGACCACGTAGTTCGACTGATGACTTGACCAATTTACAGATGAAGATATAGATGATGAATTGTTAGTTTATTATGATAGACTCCTAAAGAACTAACCTAAATGTCTCGGGGGATGATCAAAGATCAACCTTGCCTACATTCAAGCTCAGAGATGATGTAGTTTGGAAAAAGACGACCTTATTTTTGGCTTTTTGAATGAATTTTTGAATTTTTTTGGATTTTTTGATTTTCTAATGTTTTTGAATTTTCTGATGTTTTGATGTTTTTGGATTTTTTGATGTTTTGATGTTTTTGGATTTTCTAATTTTTTTATGTTTTTGGATTTTCTTATTTTGAGGACTTTAAGACCATAAAAGAATCCAATCCGATGAGAACATACCCCTAGTGTGATGCAATAGACTACCCCAATAAAGGCGGGACAAACTGACCTTGAGGATGGGTCGAGTAGTACTAGGATGGATCATGATACAAACACAAGACCAAGCTATGGTGCGAATGCAAGTGGTTGAGTGATGTATGGAGACCTAAATGCGATGGATGATGGAAGCAACATGGATGGATGATGCAGATCAAGCCATAAAGATCCTGGTGGATGGACAATGCTTATTTACACAAGGAGCTTGTTTTCAAGTTTTCACCAAGGTACTTGCCCAAAGTGCCACCAAAGTGGGTTTCACTAGAGGATGATTTTTTTGATCCTTTGTCTGATTTTTTTGGATATTTTTATTTTTTGATTTTTTTGTTGTTACCAAGATGCCTGTTTGCCATTTTTTACCGAAGTAACCATTTTTTCAAGACTTTTTCTGATTTTGTGGATTTTTTGGTTCTATACCTTGAAAGAATTAGGCATAAAAGTTTTTGAGATGGGAGCTATTCATGGGCTCTTGTAGAGGTTCCCCTTTAGGTGTTGATAGTTGATATACCCCTAATTTGTAACTTGCTATTATGATGAAAGGTCCTAACCAATTAGGTTCAAACTTTCCTTTGCTGCTAGGGTTTGGGACATTCTTCTGATTTTCTTTTAAGACCAATTCTCCGACTTGGAAAGTTCTGCTTCTAATTTTCTTGTTGTAGCTCCATTTGAGTCTATTCTGATAGACTTGTAAGTGATTCAAAACATCAATCCTTCTCTCATCTAGTAGCTCCAACTTGTTTAATCTTGACACCTAATAGTCCTCATCAGTGATGAGATTTTGCATTGATATTCTAAGGGATGGGAGCTCGATCTCAATGGGGAGTATGGCTTCTGATCCGTAGACTAAGGAGAATGGGGTGGCACTAGTGGGTGTGTGTATGCTAGTTCAATAAGCCTAGAGGGTGGGATTAAGTTGCAAGTGCCAGTCATGACCTGTGTCATTGACTATTTTCTTGAGGATTTTGAGGATGGTTTTCTTCGTAGCTTCTACTTGGCCATTGCCTTGGGGATAATACAGGGTGGAGAAATGATGCTAGATTTTGAATTTCTCACACAAGTCGCGAACCTCCTGGTTCATGAATGGTGTCCCATTATCTAAGATAATGGCTTGTGGGACACCGTAACAATAAATAAGATAGTTTAGGATAAATTTTGAGATCTTCTTCCTAGTGATATACGTCATGGGTATGGCTTCCACCCACTTTGTGAAGTACTTGATTGTTGTGATGATGAACTTGTGGTCATTGGATGAGGTGGGTGTGATTTTCCCAATGAGATCGAGTCCCCACTACGAAAAGGGCCATGGTGTGATAATCAAATGAAGCTCTTGAGCTGGAGCATGGATGAGGTCCCCATGATGCTGACATTGTAAACACCTTTTAACATGATCATGTGCTTCTCGCTCCATTGTGGGCTAGTAATACCCCACCCCTAGCAGTTTCTTGGCAATGGTCATTCCACTCAAGTGTGAGCCATATATACCATTATGAATCTTGGTTAGAGTGGTTAATGCCTCCTCAGTGTTTAAAAAATGTAGCAAGGTACCTTCTATGCTTCTACGGTATAAGGTATCACCTAGGATGACAAACCTGGATTCCTTTTTGATAAAGGTTCATTTAAGGTTTGATGGGAGGTCAGCAGGTATGACTCCTATGCGAAGATATGTGTAGATGTCATGGTACCAAGGATCGCCAGGACCAACAATTTCACACATGAATTCTAATTCTGGTACCTTGAATGCGGGAATGAGAAGTTGTTGAATCAAGAATTCATATCTTGGGACATTGTTAGGGATATTAAGCAGGGATCCCATTGTTGCCATGGCATCTGCTATTCTGTTGTTCATTCTTGGAATCTACTCAAATGTTATGTCAATGAAAGATTCTTTTATTGTCTCCACAAATTACTTGTATGGAGTTAGGTTGTCATCCTTAGTAGATAATATTCATTATTGACCTGATTTATGATCAACTAAGAGTCTCCATAGACTTTGAGAGCCATGATATTCCATTGCACTACTATCTTAAGGCCTATAGTCAAAGCCTCACATTCTGCTATATTGTTTGTGCAAGGAAATGATAGTTTGTATGACTTCGGTATTGATCCATAAAGCAGAAGGGATCTATGACAAATGTTGCTTAAGTGATTATGAATAAAGGCATAAAGACATCAACAATGGAGTAGCAGGAACATTAAACATAGAGAATTCAAAATGTAGAACAAAGAGAGAGATAAGAAGACACCAATTTGATTATGGAGTTTGCCACAAACGTGACTACGTCTCCGGGTTGAGTTCAATCAAGTGACCAATCTATTGAAATGTTCTGAAATGGCAGTACAATCTCCACTGGAGCCTCTTGCAAAAATGCTTCACAATATCTTCTAGCCTTTCCACAAAGTCATACAAAAAGTCTCTCACTCACACCCCTCTCAAAAAGCTCTCAAGGCTAGGGATGATTAACAAAGAGTAAGGAAACTGACTCAGCCTAAAGGATCTATTACAAGACTCAGAACATCACCTTACAAATCCTCCTAATTCCCACAGAAAATCTCTCACAAAAGGCTCTCAAAGGCCGAGAGAAGGGAATGAACAACTGAGGAAGTGATGATACAACTCAGAAGGTGATGATGATATGGCTCCCAAGACTCCTCCTTTTATACATAGAGTTCACATATAAGGCCATAAGCCTCCATACTGGCATTTTCCTCCTAAGGAAAAACAAAATAATAACTCCCCCAACAATTTAAAATTTGTTTTTAACAAGCCCTTTGTCTTGTTTACATTCGGCTATTAAGCTCTTAGGAGTTTTGTTATTTAATTCCTAACAAAATAACCACTTATAGGTTATTTGTTTGATAGCTCAGGATTTGTCAAGGGTTATTAAAAACCCATACTATTCATATTTTAGACTGACCGAGTGGTGTAACGGTGGATATTCATTTTGGAACCCGTGAGGTCAGAAGTTCCAATTCTGTTGCAGCCATTAAAACCCCATTCATAGTCTTCGAATACCCCAAAACAAACCAACATCGGTATACAGTTGAAGTCGATATGTGTGGCACAATGGTTCGGTCGGTGGCTTGAAATGTGGAGGTGCGTAGTTCTAGTCCCGCCAAACCTTTTATTAGGTAAAGCATCAAATAATGACAAACCACGCAAATGGAAGAGGTGCCAGCTACCACGTGTCTTGCTCACAGGATGCCACATTCCAGCAAGTGATTCTCCAAAGAATCCCAATCAGCATCCACCTCACTAGCTACGTCATATGACACATCACCCAAGACATTGATGTCCAATCAACATGCCACATGTCAACTTTGGACTCGCTGATGTCACCTACCATGTCATCTATACGAACTGCCACATGTCAAGTTGTGGTTGGTCCACTTCATATCCGCACATTGAATTGTCCACCAAGTCAGCATGATGATGTCATGTTGATGTCATTAGTAACACCATATGATGCCCTGGTCAACTGAGACTTTGACCGACTATAACTCATGCATATGAGCTCTGATTTGCATGAAACAAACGTCATTGGAATTGTCATGATGAGACCTTCACGATGATGAAACCTTCGATCATTTTTTGATGATGTCAAAATTTCATCCTTTTTCTCGTTCTTGGGCACTGAGTTGATTGTCTTTTGACCAAAGTTTAACTACACATAACTTGAGCAAACAGACTCCTTTTTCGCCCATTCAAGTTGCACCAGATTCAGTATTCTGAGCCCTATGCCATGGCACTACTTTTAGAAGAAATGGGAACACTTCAATTTTTAGGTTCAGAAGATCCACCTGGATCAAGTATGTAGTCCCCTTGTGGGGTGATGAAGAAGGTACCAGCTCCTGATCCATGTTGTGTGTATGAACCATTAAAGTATAGTTTCCAATGGTCAGTTAGATTGAGGTTAAAAATGGATTCATCTGGGAATTCTGAGACAAGAGGGTTCTCAGAATAAATGGGTGCTTCTGCTAGTTGATCTGCAATAACTTGTCCCTTAATGGATTTTCTTTCTACATACTCAATGTCATACTCTGATAATATCATTACCCATTTTGTCATTCTACCTGTGAGCATTGCCTTTGATAGGAGATACTTGAGGGGATCAATTTTTGCGATGAGCTTTATCTTGTTTGCCAACATGTAATGTCCAAAATTTTGGGATGCAAACACTATTGTAAGACAAGCTTTCTCAATGAATGAGTAATTTAGCTCATGACCATCCATTTTTCTACTAATATAGTAGATAGCCCTCTCCATTTTGTTTTCATCATGTTGAGCCAAGAGAGCTCCAAGGGCTGTTGTTGTTGCTAACACATATAAGATCAATGGATTCTTTGGGATGGGTGACAGTGTCAATAGAAATTCCTTGATTTTGTTGAAAGCCTCTTCACATTTTGCATCCCATTTATACACTACCCCCTTGTGGAGTAGGTGAGAATATGGATTCTACTTGTCTGCCAATTGTGCTATGAATCATTAGATGGATTGAAATCTGCCTTGGAGACCTCTCAGTTGTTTTAATGTCTTTGGTCCTTCCATCTCAATGATTGCCTTCACTTTTGCTGGATCTACCTTGATACCCCTCATGGAGACTATGTATCCTAGCAATTCACCTGATTGTACACTGAAGACACACTTCTTGGGATTTAGTCTGACTTTGTATTCCTCCAGTCTATCAAAGATAGCACCTAGGGTTGCTATATGATCTTATCTTTTTCTTGACTTAGCTAGAATGTCATCCACATAGTCTTTGACTATTTTGTGAATCATGCCATGGAATATTAGTGTCATGGCCCTTTGATAGGTTGCTCCTATGTTCTTTAGGCCAAATGGCATCATGTTCCAATAGTAGGTCCCCCACGGACAAGTGAAGGAAGTCTTATGTTGATCTTCTTTCACTATCATGATATGGTTGTATCCTTAAAATCTATCCATTAGTGATAGCATCTCATGTTCTACTATCATGTCTACTATCATGTCAATGTTAGGAAGCTGGAAATCATCCTTTGGACATGCTTTGTTCAAATCTCTAAAGTTCATGCAGATTCTGATGGCTCCATCAGGTTTTGAAACAGGTACCAAATTTGACACCCATTCTAGATAATCAATTGGTCAGATAAATCCTACATCTAACAAAATTTTAAGCTCCATTTTGACTAATAGAGCAATTTGAGGATGCATTTTTTAGAGCTTTTGTTTGACAAGTTTTGCTTCTGCATACATTACTAAATGATGAACCACAGTCTCTGGATCAAGCCCTAGCATGTCAACATAACTCCATGCAAAGTTTATTTGTCTTTCCCTTAGGAATGTTGCTAGGAGTTCTTACTCTTCTGTTAATAGTGATTCCACATAGAATGTGATATGTGGGGTCTCCTATGTTCCTATGTTGACCGGATTGCATTTTTCAGCCAAGACCGTTGACTTCTCCTAGTGAAGAGCTCTTAGAGGAAGATTGAATAATTCATCCTCAGGTGCCTTAGAGAGGTTTTCACCATTGGATACATCCTTTCTTTTTACTATTTTCTTGTCATAGAGTTTCACAGTGTGGTTTTCACTCAACAACTTGGATATGATTCTTAGTTTCTCACTTTTGTGACTGAAGGATTCAATCGTTTCCCCATAATAGGCATGTGTGTCCAACTCCATTATAAACCTTGCGTTGTGATCTCCATCTGGAATATTATCCCTCAATTCCATGAACTCTGAGAGTGCTTCATCATTTTCAAATGTATTGAGAACTGGTGGTCCTCATTGGTCATAGTCGATCAGTTGAGGGTAGACTAAACGAATCTCATGATTTTGACTATTTGGTTCAAAGGATATGGTACTAATCATACATAGGGTGGTATCTTCGAATAGCGTAGGTAGATTGGATAAGGTATCTTCATCATCACTACTAATATAGGGCTCAGTTATAAAATTATGTGTGTCCCTACCTGTGACTATTGGTGAGTGTACTTGTATTAGTACTGGCTGAGGAGAAACATTGGTCATTCTAACCAGAGGACTTCAACCACGTATGGTTATTCTCAGAGTGGCACATCCAAGACAAAGATTTGTTATGGGTCGCGTCTCTAGCATGATAGGTATTATGAGCCCATTGTCATTTTGTCCTAGTTTTTTATTTTGGTTGTAACCCATTGCAAGCATCATGTGTAGGCCCTTGCTTCTTTCATCCATTGGTAAATTAGTTGTTGGTCTTTCATCTTGATACAACATGTGAGATGGATCTACTTCAATAACCTCATGGCCAAGGTCTCCCCATCTTGTGAATTTAGGATAATTTGTAGGATAGGTTTGTGATGTGGAAGCTTGATTTTCTTGTGGGAGTCCCCGTGATCTAGGAGATTGTGGTAACTCTCCTATCACAAAATCATTGTTAGGGATTTTGTAGCTTCCAAAACCGTCCTCCTGGATGATGAGATTGATATCAGAGATGGTGGGGATGGTGGGGATGGTGGGTGTCTCTATCACAAAAGTGGTCGCGAGAGTGGTGGGGTCGATGTATGGTGTGGATGGGCCTTCATCATTCTTTAGCATTTGGGGTATTTTGTAATACTTGGCTTCAAGATTCTTGCAATATGAAAATGGCTCAAGATCTCCATGGACGGTAACCTCTTGTCCATTATGTGTAAATTTCACACATTGGTTGAAGGTTGATGCTACAACTTTCATCGCATGAATCCATGGGTGTCTCAGGAGGATATTGTATGGAATTTCGAGGTCTAAGACCTGACAAGTAGTTTCCATGAGCATTGGCCCTACTTGGATAGGGAGCTTAATCGTGCCTTGAGACAATCTTTCTTGGTCATCATATGCTCTTATTGTGATGCCCTTTCTTTGTCAATGGAATCTTCTAATATTTTCAATTGCTTGATGAGGCTGAGAGAACAGATGTTCAAACCTGCACCTCCATCCACCAAGACCCTTTTAATTTTGTTCTTGTATACAATGACTTTCCAAGTGAGGTGCATGGTTGTGAGATGGTGGGGTGGGAAAATCTTGGTCAAAGAATGTAAGGAGATTAGGTGTTATGATATTTTCAACCATATCTTGGAATTGCTCTGCATCAAAATCCTTGGGAACAGTGGATGAGGCTAATGCTTCCTTAGGGATCTTTTTATGCACTAATGAGATTTTTAACAACTCCATGATGGAGATGTGTGCTGGTGTTCTCTTGAGTTTCTCTACAACATTGTAGGTATGCGGAATAGATCTAGATGAAGGGACTCTATTAGGTTGGGATGATCCTGCAATGGTGACTTTTCTGCCTCTTGTGGTGACTCCACAATCTTTGGCATGGGCACCCTTGATGGTGATGACCATGCAGTCCTCATTTAGGGAAGCAATGACTATTTCATACACATGATTGTGCAGACTTGTTGTTCTTCTAGCATGGTCCACTTGCTTTGATTGGCCTTGGATCGCCATTGTTGAAGGAATGAGGTGAAAGACTCATTCTTTCCTTGTTTCAGAGTCGATAGTTCTTTGAGACTAACATCCATTACAATGTTACATGCACAATTCCTAATTAATGCATCTCTAATTTCTTTGAATTTTCTAATTCCTGAAGGTAAGCGAGAGAACCATTCTATAGTGGGACCTACCAAGCTCCTAGGGAATAGCTACATCAGATAAGTATCATCATATGTGACCTCCATACAATGAACCTAGAATTCCCTGATGTGATCTTTAGGGTTTCCCATCCCTTGATATTTGTCAAATTTTGGGATTTCAAATCCCTTGGGGAATGGTTTCATTTCTAGGCTCCTATCAAATGGATAGGGACACAAGTTGCTTGGCATTTTGGTTGTCCGCCCCAATTAAAGGTTGAGCACTTGTTGTGAGAGCAACCTGAGTTGTGTCATCACATCATTCTTGGGATTAGGGGGTGGGATGAAAGTGTTTTGAGGTGTTTGAATCATGGTTTGGATGGATGGGTTGGTCAGTGTGTTGTTTGATGGTATCTGCATGTTCTGTCCAGTGAAGTAGGCTTCTACTTTCTTTTGTATGAACAATGCCTGTTGTTGATCTTGCTATTGTTGCACTAGGATTTGTGCTTGTTGTTGCACTAGGATTTGTGCTTGTTGTTGCACTTGTTTCTGATCCAACAACACTTGTTGTTGGGCTTGCTATTGTGCTTGATGTTGTTCCAACAATGCTTGTTGTTGGGCTGCTCATTCTACTGCTTCTTGTTGCTCTTGGTATTTCCTCAATGCTTGTTGATATGCCTGCAATTGTGCTACTTGTGCAAGAAGTTGTGCATGTGCTTGTGTTTGCTGTGTTTGATATTGAGCTTGCACTTGCGCTTGGGCTTAAGCTTGTACTGTTTGTGCTTGTGCAACTTGTTGCTGTAAAATTTGTGCTTGCACGACCCTTTGTGCATGCAATGCTTGTGCGGCTTGGGTGGCTTGTTGTTGGTCCTATTACAATAAAGCTTGAGCTTGTGTAGCTTATTGTACTTGTATTGCGGCTTGTGCAGCTTGAGTGGCTTGTTGCACAACCATTTTTTTTGGACTTGTTGGTATCCTCTTTGGAAAGCAACTTGCAATGTTGCATCATATTGATTTGATGTGGTGAACATTGGTGGTGGTGGAGGTGGTGGTGGATTCAGAATGGTGTTCATGGTGAGCGATAGTGTCATGTTGATTGTTTGATTGGTGGATGGTGTTGTTGTGTTGATTACTTGATTGGTGGATGGTGTTGTCGTGTTGATGGTTTGAGTGATGAGTGGTGCCATTGATGTGATTGGTCCTTGAGAGATCATGCTTTGCGATGTTATGGGGATGTTTGATGATGTTTCCATTGGTTGTGTGTTTGTCGTTTGTTGTTGCAATATCAATGAAAAATTTTGAGTGTTTGGTGTAATATTTTGATTGATGGTTGGGATATAGGTTTGATTGATACTTAGTAGGGGAGGAAGCCCTAGACCAAGGAGTGGTGTGGATGATGATGGAAATGGTGGAAGTGGTGGAAATGTGAGTTGTTGTGAGAATGTTGTGGTGTTGAATATGCCCCCTAGCTCGAACATATCTCCCTCCTCTTACGAATTTGTGAGAAGGGGTGTTTGAGGTGTTTCATGAAAAGATGATGATGGATCATGATGGAAGGTGAGGAGCATTTTTTTGTAATGGTTTTTGGGGTATTTTTTGCTCCAATATGGTGTTTGCATCCAAATTTTTATTATTCACAAAGGGGTGTGTTTGAAGTGTATTGAGAAATGCACTTCCCTTGCTAACATTGGGTTTGGTTGGAGCAAAAGATGTCATGATTTGCAGAATTTTTTGCATGATGTTGTGGGATGGAGGTGTGGATGAAATGGGAATGGTGGATGAGATTGGAGGAAATGATGTCTCCACTATGGTACTCACATTGAAATCTGAAGGTAACTTGGCCCTTTGTTTTGCTAGTTTAAGCATGTATAACGAAGGGTTAAGTCTCATCATGATGTTGATTTTATGGTTCTCCAGATTTTGGAGCATTTCAGCTATTTCTTTGTGAGACATTTTAAAGGTAAGATCCTCTCCTTAGGTTTCCTCTTGTGGGTTTTGTGATGATGTTGGAAGGCTAATTGTGAGATTTCCATCCCCAATGGGATTAATTTCATGAGTGGTTTGGCTAAGATCACTTGAAGTGGGTGTTTCTTTGTTGGCTTCCATACTCTTCTTATATTGAGATCTAGTTAGAACCATAAAACGAGGATCAATCTTCAAGAATATGGGAGATGAATCTCTCGATTCTTTGGATTAATCTCTATTTTATGTCCCAAATTGAAAGTTTTAGGATGATTTTTTGGGGATCAAAGGTGATGATATGATGATGAATGATATGAATGTTTTGGCTTTTGATAAATCTTGAATGAGACACTAGGCTTTAGGATTTGGATTTGATTGGATTTTGGTTTTGGGATTTTGTCCTTGACTTTGATTTTGACTTTGTTTTGATTTTGAACAAAAGGACCCTAAGATGTTTGATAATGATCTAAGGGATGGATTTATTCAAAGGATGGCTATTTGAATATGTGTGAGGAGAAGGATGCATCTACCCACACCTATTCAAACAAGATAATAGCTTTTGCTAAGTATATGGAGAAGGATTCATCTACCTATACTAAGCTAAACAAGGTGATTTGGATAACTTTGACTAAGGATATGCGAAAGGATGCATTTACACATTCCTAGCCAAAGGTGATTTTGATAATGTTTTCAAGGATACAGTCTCAATGATTTGGATGATTTTTTATTTCACCAAAAAACCTAGTATCAAGGATGATTTCAATATTTTACAAAAGATGATTTGTGAGATGGATTTAATGTTTTGAAAGATGGATGAAAGAGGTTTGATTTGTTTTGATCCTTAGGTGAACCTAAAGAGACACTTTATTTTCCTAGACCTAGGTATTGAAGAGCATGCAAATGCTTCCTAAAGACCTTTGTAACCAAGAAATGATTTCATTTGAACATTCATTTTTTGGATTTCCAATGATTTTTTCTTTTGTGATTTGTGAGTCTCCAATCACACATGATAATTCATTTTGCTTAGCTTTGCTTAATGGCTTTATTTTACCAAAAATACTTTCTTTGATTAAGTTTTCAAACTAAGATGTCCAATGTCTTAAGTTCTTCAAACTCCACAAGATATGTTATGTGGAAATTTGATGAACTTAAGGCAAGGGTTTCCTATTGTTTACTTAAGGAGACAAATTGAGATATAATCCAATGTTTAGAAACCTCTAAGGATGTGAATCCCAAGGGAAAGCAATAACATATGGATTGAGTCAATGGAATTTGTCTCCAAAAGGGTTTGAAATTTGAATGATATTGTCAAGTGTTTGTTTGCAAATGTTTTCGAATACAACACTGTGTTTTCAAACCAAGAACAAGTATAAACCCTATGGATATGTAAGACAATATTTGTTGAATCCCCACTTGGACAAGTCTAGCTACGCTTATCTTTAGAAAATGGTTAGATGCTTAACCCCATTGGCTCCCATCCACGCTCATTAATGTCAATTGGGGTAGCCAAGCATCAACATCCATGAAACTCCCATGGCATACTTTCCATTTCTACTAAAGACCCTAAAAGTGTGGGGCGGCTTCAAAATGACCATTCCTACACCATCAAATAGATTAAGGATTTTGGAAAATTCTAACACATGGGTTCTAGTAAGGACTTTGAGTTCATAGGAGTTGACCCAACGTGGGAAGAGTCCCCTTTCGGATGCATCTTGTCAGAGTCAACCACGTGATATTAGCGTTTCTTCTAATATCCACATTTATATCCCAGCTGGAAATACTCTCAGGTTCAGAGTGTTACTGGTTGAGTTGTTCCCTTGGGTGAGTACTTTTTCCCCAAGGCAAGCCCTCTAGGATAAACAAAAGCAAGCAAAGACAAAATTCGTAACTTGATCAATCTTTGATGACTCAAAGAGAGAGAATATATGTGATGATGCTCTACTCACACTCGCACAAGATGTTCAATTTTTAAACCCAAATCAAAGTGTGTATGGGCAATTATTTACATAACTTAATGTCACCAAAATCCTTTTGATTCTCATGATTTCTGTGAGGCATGAGAGAAGCATATACATCTTTTGATGATATTACTTTGTGTAAATAATTACAAAAAAATAAAGGTACACATTCATTTTATCCTTCAAAGCAATGATTTGATTCATTTTAAGCACTAAAGGAAAGATGAAGATTTCCTTGTTCAATTTTTAGCCCAAATTGAAATCTAGTAGGTGTCTAAGTTTCAATTTTAACCCTTTGTAAATGAAAAATCAAAGTGTTATTTTTAGACCCAAATGAAAGCTAGTGTCCTAAAAATGAAAGATAACAATTTCATGAAGAAGTGTTAAACAAACACTTAAAGTGTTGAAAAACACTTTTATTTTTCAAAATATCCTCCTTCTTCCATTTTCCTTTGCTAGCCTTCACTTTCCTTGCCCTCCTTCTATTGCCATTTTGTGGACATCAAATCTACAAATGGTTAAAAATATTAACATAATAATATCATGTTTTAGTCATTTCAAACACATTAAATTCAATATCCCTATGAAATACTTAACCATGTTAGAATATGAAAAACTAAATAGAACAAGAATAGCTGATTGCAAGCATACACAAACATGATCAAAACGATATTCCATATTGTATTGGTGCTATTGTTGAAAATAGCCCTTTCCCAATCCTTGATAGATAAGCTTAGATGATGATAATAATATGGACAAGATTAGCTCTTCATTGAAGAGATTAACCTTGTATGAGATTGTGGAGTGGACAAAATCAATTCTCAAATGAAGAGAGTGACTTTGCATAGGAGTTGTGGATCCTTTGTTAAAGAATGATGCCTCTATTTAAATATTTTCTTGATGAGATATTGGCCAAATGGATGAATGTGGGACAAATATCAAGCCAATAGGAAGAGGCCACTTGTCAAGTTGTGATAGGCTTGATGATGTGCAAGATTTGGGAAATGTGTCCATGAGAGGGAGTTTCAAATTTGAAATGAGAGTAAATGCTGAGTGGGGGACATGTAAGAGTTTATTAATTGCTTTGTTGGATGTACATTCCCACTTGATTTTGAATTCAAACTTGATGGAATATGCCATGTTGAGTGAAAATGCTGATTTAATAGAAAATAAATTGATTTATTGGTGAAAGTGGAAAAATCTAGAGAATGCAAGTGGTTAGGATTAGCATTTAATCATTGTTAGGTTAGCTTAATGATGATTAGGATGTTTTGACCAATTTGAATCAAATATTTGGATTTATTTAAATCAAAAGAGGATGGGAATGCATTTTGAGATTTAATTAAATAAAGTTTGATTTATTTAATTAAAGGATGATGTGATCCTTTGATTTATTTAAATGAATAGCCTTAGGACTAAAGACCTAATTTACTTAGTGAATGAGCGGATGCATAATGTTAATTTTGCATGTCTACAATATATTATGGATTTGAGGGAAAATATTAAAATATTTATATATATAGAAAAATGTAAATGCAAGGGATTCAAATACATACCTTTGCTTTTGTTAATTTTGATGAAGATACAAATCTTGATGAAGTGCCAAATTTGATGACATGATATAAAAAAATGGAATATCTTTGCTCTATGTGGCACTTGAAATTTTGTACAAAACTATAACTAACTCTACATCAAATTTGTGACTTTGGACCTATTTTGCATCAATACATATGAGCTTTGACACATGTCTCCTTATCTAGCATACACTATGTACTTAAATGCTCAAAATAGTTGGGAGTAGTGTTGAGATTGGTGGATGTTTGTTTAATTTTTTTAGAATGAATTTGAAATTTTTCATGTATAAGATTTTAGGTAAATCTTCAAATTTTAAAGTTTTCTTAGTATAAATTCTTTAAATAAAATGCTAGTTATTTAAAAAAAAAAAAAAATCACATTTTGATAGTTGAATACATTCAAAATATTTCTAATATATTTCTAATTTAAAAAATATATTGTTTAATTTTTTAAATATATGTTTTTTATCAAAAATATATTTTTATTTTTTTCTAAATATATTATACATACAAAATTACATAATCAATAATAGATAATAGATTTTGGTGAATATATCTAAGTATGTTAATATGCTTGAAAAACTAATTTTAATTAAAAAAAATACTAACATCATTAAAAGGTAAGTTTTTAATTATAAAAATTTAACATTAGAATTATTTAACATTTGAAATAGAAAATTTAAATATTATATTATAATATTTTATAATTTACTTATATAGTATTTTGGATAATAGAAACAATTTTAATTGATTTAATATTTTCTAAATTCATTATTGAATTTAAATCTTATAATTTATTCTCTAAATTCATTATAGAAACAATGTATGAGAATTTATTCTCTTGATTTTGAGGGTGAAAGTGTGGCTAGATAGGGTTTCTATACATAGTATTTGTAGGAGAATGGTATCTCTATTTTGAATTATTCTAAACCTTGTTTGTATGTATTAGTTTTTAAATTCATTTTGTTATTATACTCTATAATTAATAGTTTATATATTGTACTCTCTCTATACATGAATTTTAGCAAGATTGGAGACACTAATATAACCTTCATTTATTTATTTAAAAATACTAAGAAATGTATGAAAATTTGACAACATGAAAACCATGAAAATAAAAGTGAAAATAAAAATTAACATAGTAAAAATGGCCAATCATGTGCCAAAAATGAAAATAACCATTTGTTGTTATTCTAATATTTCAACCACATACTAAATTACCAAGTGCATTTTATATATCTATCATGCAAGGAGCACAATATTGGGAATCAATGTGCTTTCTCTTTGTAAGTTTTCAATGAAGATTTAATTAGCCACTAATAGGAACAATAAGAAAATAGATAAATGTGAAAATAAATCCTAATCTCTAAGAGTGTTGTGCTAAGAATTACATACACATCTCATAAATTTCAATAGAGACATGAGACACATTTATAGAAATAAAGGAAAGAAATAGCTATTTAGATAGTTATTAATCTACAAAAGATTAGGACCTACTTCAAGAGATTAATAAAAATAAGTTTTTATTTATAATTTTAAAATTTGATAATTTTGAAATTATCATAGATGTAAAGTAAAGATAAAATATTTTTCAACAAAACAAATAAAAATGATAAACAAATAATATGATTAATCAAGAATAACATGATATTGTAAAAAAAATAATAAATAAAAGAATATGCATAATTGTACATAAGCCATCAAAAGTCTAAATATACCTATCTTTATAAACAAATAAAAATATTTAAAATGACTAAAAATTATTAAAACTTATTAAGCTCCATGAAAAAATACTACCTTCCATATAAAGAGTATACAACATAATACTTATAGAAAAAAAATTATGTAGGATACCAAAAAATTGTTAAAAAGATAAGATAAGATAAAATTATAAATGAAATTAATCATATTAATTTCATAGTTAAAAAGATAATTCTATGGATCTTTAAATATACATATGTAATAATCTTTAAATCTTTATTTAAAAAAATATATATTATATTTTATAAACTTATACCTTAAATTTTTTAATATTTAAGTTATACTAAAGTGTAAGATGTTCAATATTGATTATTATTTTTAAATTATAATATTGATTAAAGATATATAATTATATTTATAAGATTTAAATTCAATTATGAAGTTAGAAAGTATTAAATCAATCAAAATTGTTTCTATTATCCAAAATACTATATCAGTAAATTATAAACTATTATAATATAATATTTAAATTTTCTATTTCAAATGTTAGATAATTCTAATGTTAAATTTTTATAATTAAAAACTTACCTTTTAATGATGTTAGTAAGTTTTTTACTTAAAATTTGTTTTTCAAGCATATTAACATACCTAGATATATTCACCAAAATCTATTATCTATTATTGATTATGTAATTTTGTATGTATAATATATTTTTTTAAAAATAAAAATGAATTTTTTAAAAAAAAATATATATTTAAAAAATTAAACACTATATTTTTTAAATTAGAAATATATTACAAATATTTTAAATGTATTCAACTATCAAAATATGATTTTTTTTAATATACCATTAAAATCACTAGTTGTCCTAATTTATCCGCTTTTGCTCATTTTTAATGAATTTCCCCCTGGCCTTGTCAAATATTTTGTTTTAAATGTTTTGCTTTGGAAGGAATGAAACATTTAAAATATATCGCACAAAAATTTCCTCTGGCCCCACCTTGTACAGTCCATGTGGCACCCGCCTGTGATTTCACAATCAACCAAAGCACCATCACGGGATGGTGGGGGACAACTTAGATCAAAGGATAGTTGATGAATAGTCATGAAAATTTGATCCCCAAATGGGACACGTGTCACCTGCCTGTTATATCGCCATCCTACAATTCCCAATCATGGGATATCGGGCAACCATTGATCTTGAAGAAATTTTGATCGACGACAGTGTGAATTTCATCCTTCTAAAAAATAAAACATTCATTAAAGGGCAAGGGGACATTACTAGGCGGATGGAAAAAAATGACATAAGTTCTTTTTAAACCATTCAGCACAAGGCCAACCAAGACTTAGGAAAATAAAACCCATGGAGGAAATAAAATATTAAGACCAAAGGAACCAGGCCTAGATGGAACAATAGGGCATAAGATGTTTTTAAAACACTTCAAAATAGGTAATGGCAAAATAGATCCCGACCAAGACATTAGGTAAACACAAGGGTTTAAGATGAAGATAAAGCTAAAACCCCAACCCTAAGAAATTATCCAACACCATGAAAGACCAGTGACATAAGGCAAGGCATGAGTGAAACATTAGGAACAAAATTTGAAGTTCCATCAGTACAAGCATTGGATAATTTTATATTAATATTTTTTCCTATCACAAATATAAAAGGTGAGCACAATAAATAACATCTATTTTCCCATTAAATGTGAAGGATTTTCAAAAAGTTTTAGTGTTCAACTATTGGTCCATTTTTGTTCAATATAAGTTGTATTTTAAATCATTATGTGTTGTTTTTATAACAACAAATAGATTTTTTGTGTTCAACTATTAGTTCTTATGTGTTGAATATAAAAGGTAGAGATATCATAGATTTATGGTTATCAATAAGTATTTGGTCCACTTAGGTTGTATATTAATTTTAATTTAAATAAAAATATCATTTTCTACAAGCAATAAATGATATTTTTTAGGTTCAACTATTGGGGGTTCCATGATTAAGTTTTGGTTGAACCTTTAAAAAATCAAATTTTAGACACTTCTCAAAAGATCCGCCAATGTGGCGAGTTGCATGATGAGTCGTACCTCCAAAACTTAGTTATAGATAAATAAGAGACCAATCTACATTTCAAAAAAAAAATGAAGGTTCTATGATATTCTAGTCAATTGCTACATTTTGAGAAAGTTAGCTTGCACGACTACTAGGCTCTCTCCCCTAAAGGAATAAGGGGACATCACTAGGTCAACGACAAACAATTACTTAAGTTGTTTTAATGAGGGAACACAGGACCAACAAAAGACTTAGGAAAAATAAAGTCAGGCGAAGGAAATAAAATAATTAAACAAAAGGGGGCCCAGCTTAGATGTACAAAGCAATGGGGCTTAATTCATTTTAAAGCCTTCCCAAAAAGTAACGTCCAAATAGATCCCATCCAAGGTGTAAGATTAACACTAGGGTTTTACATGAAGACAAAGGTAAAACCCCATCCTTAGGCTTTTCCCAAACACCATAGATAGACTAGAGAACACAAGGTGTCTCTCGTTCACTCTCTCTATCTCTCTCTCCCTTATCTCCCTCCCCTCCACCCTTAACCATCTACAGTCTACCCTTAGCCTTAACCCTCTACTCTCTATCTCTCTCCCACTCCCTCCCTCTCTCTCTCACTGAATCCCTCTATCTCTCTCCCCTCTACCCATAACCCTAAACCCTTAACCCTTAACCCTAAACCCTTAAACCCTCTACCCTCTACCCTTAACCCTCCCTCCTGCCCCTCTCCTCTCTTAGGTCTCTCTCCTCCTCCTCCCTCTATCTCTCCTTAACCCTAAACCCTAAACCCTTAACCCTTAACCCTTAACCCTCTACCTCTACCCTTAACCCTCCCTTCCTTTATCTCTTTCCCACTCCCTCCCTCTCTCTCTCTCTCAAGTCTCTCCCTCCTACCCCCTCATCCCTAAAACCTAATCCTAAACCCTTAACCCTTAAACCTTTTACCATCTACCCTTAACCCTCCCTTCCTTTATCTCTCTCCCACTCCCTTGCTCTCTCTCCCCCTCTCTCTCAAGTCTCTCCCTCCTACCCCCTCATCCCTAAACCATCAACCATAAACCCTTAAACCCTAAACCCTTAAATCTTCTATCCTCTACCCTCAACACTCTTCCCCTCTCCCTTCCCCCTCCTAATTCTCTCTCTCTCTCTTGCCCACCATCGACCTCCTAATTACTCTTGGGTATATGTGTGCAAAAATTGGATATTTGATTTATTGCACCAAAATAATACATTTTAAAATGTTTTTCAAATTAGATATTAGACATGAATTGGATATCCAAAACAAATCGGATATCCGATTTGTAGTACCTTGACTTGGGCATTGCTATGGAGCAATGTACTAATAGCCAACCCAAAAAAAAGTCAACTCAGGATTTTTGCATTTTTTGGCAAGTTCAAAATGCTACTTTTTTCATGTTGCCACTTTTTGGCCCATCATGATCCTACACATACCCAGGTCTAAATCAGGTAGTTGTTATTGCTAAGGTGGATCACTCCTTTCTTTGCAGGTCACACACTTATGATTGGGTCAAGTGTTCTTTTCTTTAGAAAATTCCTATTGCATATTTGATAGGTTAATTATGATTTGATTAGATGGGTTATGAAGCACTTATTTCAAACAAATATCTTTATGAAAGAAGTATATTGGCATGAAATTAAATATGATTTGTATTCTAATGTAAAAACTACAAACAATGGAAACAATTCTTTCAACACATAAACTATTATGTAGTAGTCAATTAAAATGAAAAATCTTACTCTATATTAGTTAGGATACACAACTAAGAAAATGATCTAAAGTTACTTATTTATCCTAGAGGAACTAAGTATATAGTATACAAAGAAAACATAAAAACCCACAACTACTCCTATTTTGAAGAAGTTTACTTTTCTCCCCTTCCTGATCTTGCTAATATTGTCTAATTATTTTAAAGAGAAGGGTCATAAAACAACTTTATTCAACCCAGTAAATAGCTTGGTTAATGAAACTTGACAAAAGCAACAAAACAATTGCTACATTTGGAATTTCATGTTGAATGAAGAGTGGTGACAATAATCTACTTATAGTTTAATAAAACACTATTTTTATAAGAAGGCTTGACATTAGAAAGATAAGTGTTACTTATAGTTTAATAAAACACTATTATAGTTTTACCAACATATACTATTGTATGCTTGAATGGCTTCTTAGTTAATATATGGAGAGAGAGAGAGAGAGAGAGATAAAGATATATGGGAAGAGAAAGAGAGATGGAGATATATGGGAAGAGAAAGGAAGATAGGTGGAGATAGAGAGTCGATGGATAGGGGGGATAAGGAGGGAGAAATGGTGAGAGATAGAGAGGGGGAGGGAGAGAAAGGGATATAGATAGAAAGAGATGGAGAGAGGAGTGAGAGGGAGATAAAAAGAGAAATAGAGATAGAGATATAGAGTAGGAGAGATGGAGGGAGAGATGGAGTGAATGAGAGAGAAAGGGGGCAGAGGGAGAGATAGATCAATAGATAGAGGGGGGAAGAGGTGGGAGTGACATAGATAGTTGGAGATATAGAGATATAGAGAGCGATAGGGAGAGATATATCAATCACCCTCCCTATATCTCTATCTATTCATCCTTATCTCTCTACACCTCTCTATCTCTTTGTCTCCCTTTCTATTTGTATGTTTGTCATTATCTCCCTCTCTCTCTCCATTTTCTTCCCTATATTTATCTTTGTCTCCTTAAGTGTGCAATGGGTACATTATCATATCTTTAATCAAATGGCATGGTACCTTGAGCATAACTACACAAGGACACATTCCATCCTTGGATTTTTGACATGAAACAACCAATCAAAATTTAGTTTCTCTCTCTCATATTAATATATATTTTTTTAAAATAAAAGAGGGTAAAAACTTTATTGAATTATAACATTACAAAATCTGAAGAAGGGAGCCACAAGGGGCCAAAAGCAACAAGAATTAATTCGCACCCAAGAAGCACCTCATATCCTCAGCAACCCACTCCTCAAGAACAAGGCCCATATCTTTAGGAAAATTGCTCCAATCATCCACACATGAAGAATTAGTCATTTCCTAAGCCCATCTAGCCAGCCCATTAGCCACCCTATTCCACTCCTGCGGAATATGGTGGAACACAATGGACTCCAAAGTAATGCACAAAGAAACAATCTGCTTGACAACCACAACTAGCTACCAATTCGCATCCTCCAAATTGTGATTATTCAACATATCAATAACCACCTAAGAATCAGCTTCACAAACAATCCACCACCAAGAGAATAGCACACACCTCCATAAGATTATTATTTTGCAAACCATGATATGTGGAAAAGAAAAAATGACTACTCCAAGGCTGTCTCTACCAATACCACCAACCCCAGCATGCCTAGGATTACCTCTAGGCGACCCATCTATATTGATTTTTAGCTCCCCAAGAACAAGCAGGAACCAAAAGCCCTCACAAGAAACCCTCTCACACCCATGCCTATGATGCACTTTTCTCAAACTACTCTTGTCCCTTGTGGCAAGACCCAGGGCATTTACAACATCCAAGTCCCTCGGATCAATCGGTACAGACAAGTCACACTTTGCAGTCAAAGTCTCCCGCAAAGCCCCACGAATACACCTCCAAAGTTTCCCCATGAGCAATTTTTTATCTAGAAAAATTATTTTGTTACACACCAACCAAATATGCCAAACAATCAAACTATGACCAATATTCCAAGCAATTTTAAGAAAAGAGGTTTTGGTAGGAGAAGAACCCTTTCTCTTCCAAAAATCTTACAAAGAAGAGACATGGAAACACAGAAGGCTCCAAAGATTCCACCAGTGATGCTAGATAGTTCTAACAAAAGAACACTGAAAAAAGAGATGTGATAAGCATTCTTCATGCTAACCACATAGAATGCACATGGAGGGGCCGTGGAACCCTCATTTCCAAAGATTGTCCCAAGTAAGACACTTGCCTTGAACCACAAGCCAAGAGAAAAAATTACACTTAGGCCAAGCAAATTTATTCCAAACATGCTTCAACGAAGAAACTTGGAGCTCCCAAAAACCTGTTTATCCAAAACCTGATACCCAGAGGCAACTGAGAATTTTCCTTTCAAGTTAGGACTCTAAGCAAGCACATCACCCGCATGGAGAGAAGTATAGGCACGACCCAATAAAATCTTATCAAGCTCTTGATGATCCTCCACTGCACCACCAGGAGGCCAATCTAAGGGGTTCTTCCACCTAGAAATAGAAGTTTGACCCAAAGAATGTTGAGATTTGAAATCAGCCACATGACTCCAACCTGCCTCCACAAAAATTTGGCACAAGTCTTGGAGATGGGGATGGGAGGACACAATGGGTGGGTGTCCATCCCAAGAATCATGCTAGAAGAGAGCATCCTGACCCCCATTATAAATCCAAAAAAGTCCTTGTTTAACTAGCTTGACACCTCGCTTAAGGGTACTCTAGATCATAGAACCTTTCCTCTCCATACTCAATCTTGCAACCTCCCTACTTTCCACCACCCCCAAATATTTGAATGTTAGAATTTTAGCCCAACACATGTGTTGTTGAGAACACCAATGCCAATACAACTTAGCAGCCAAGGCCTACCCATTCAAATCTGTCTGCTGTAAACCAAAACCCCCCTCCTACTTTGGCCTACAAACCACATCCCACTTCACCAAACTCCATTTTCTATGAAGAAGATTACTAGCCCACAGAAACTAACAAGACAATTTCTCAAAATCTTTAATAAAACTTGAAGGAGCAAAAAGAACAAATCATTTATAAACAAGGAGAGACTGGACCACCAACTTTAGAAGGGTCACTCTACTTGTTGAAGAAAGCCACCTACAAGTCCAATGATTGACCAATCTTTGAAACTTATCAAGAGTCTCATGCCAAAACCTTTTGGGGAGATAACAAATAGGAAGAGGGATTCCAAGATAGGAAAAAGGAAGCAAGCCAATCTGGAATTGAAGGATACCAACAAGTCTCATTTGAATACTCTTAGGAGTGTGGAAGAAATATATGGACTTCCCCTCATTTATGTGCTGCCCTAAAGCTGCCAAGTAACTGTCCAAAACACTACGCCAATTGAGAACCTCCTCAACCTTAGCCCTACCCATCAAGGCCATATTGTCTACAAATTATAGATGAGACTGAGGGGGAATATCATCTCCCCAACTCCATCCCTAAAGCAAGCTGCTAGCAACCCAAGCATGAATGAGCCTTCCTAGGCCTTCTGCAAGGAGGATGAATAAGGAGACAAGGGATCTCCCTGCCTGAGGCCTTTAAAAGCACTAAACAAACAAGTGGGCTCACCATTAATAAGCACTGAAAAGGAAGAGGAAGTGACACAACTCCTAACCCATTCAATACAACCCTCAGCAAAGCCAAAAGCTCCAAGGATTTTAAACAAGAAGCTCCATTTGACACAATCATATGCTTTAGCCATGTCCAACTTGATAAACATAGATTTATCTTTTGAGGATTCCATAGAGTGGATGGCCTCAGTAGCAATAACCACCCCATCCATGATCAATCTACCAGCAACAAAACCCCCTGCTCTTCAAAGATTAAATCATCAAGCCAAGGTTTCAGCCTTTCCGCAATCAACTTAGTAATAATTTTATATACAACAATACATAGTGCAATAGGCCTAAACAAATCCAAGGAGTTAGCTCCCTCCTTCTTAGGAATAAGAGCTTAAAAAGTAGCATTCATGGACTTCAACATTTGTTTATGCAAAAAAATTCCTAAACCACTTCTAAAAGGTCAAATTTAACCACTTCCTAGAACTCCTGAAAAAATTCAACTAGGAATCCATCTAGCCCAAGAGCTTTACCTTCATCTAGAACACAACATTCTCAAGCTCCAACAAGGTAATAGGAGCAAGCAACAATTCATTCATTTCATTAGTCACCAGCTTTGGGATAAAATCAAAAATCCTTGCTTCATCCTTCTCCGCAGGAGGTGAATCCTTAGAGAATAAGGTAGAGAAATATCGAATGCATTTAGTAGAAATAGAAGCAAAAGAGGATAAAGTTTCCCCATCAAGCAACAAGATAGAAGAAATAGCATTACCTTGTCTCCAATTCTTAACTGAGTTATGGAAAAAAGAAGTGTTCCGATCACCAGCCTAAAGCCATTCAATACAAGACTTCTATTTCCAAAAAATCTCTTCTCTTAACTCCCATTCCTCAAGCTCTTTTGTAGCAACGGCCTCTAACAAACTTAGCTCCTTTGAGAGGCCTTAATCCTGAATCTATCTGGTAATTAGGTCTAGATTAACCTGAGCCTTTTTTTCCCTAAAAGAAATTGCCAAAATGCTGCCTATTCCATCTTTTCAAACTGTATTTAACATACTAAAGCCTCTTTGAGAAAGAGTACATAGCAGTGCCATAAGAAGGGTTCCCTTGATTCCACCAACTAGGGAGAAAATCATGAAGAGATTAATCCCTAAGCCACATGAGTTGGAACTTAAAGGTCTATCTAGCACACTGTTGAGTCACATCAACCACCAGCTTAATAGGCCAATGGACAGAACCTCGACCATCCTAAATTTTAGAGCTAGTCATCCACCTATCCCCCAACCAAAAAATAGACACAAAAATCTATTAAGTCTTTTTGAAATAGAAGCATCTCCAATTCTCCTATTATCCCAAGTAAAAAGACCATTGCCCAGCTTGATATCAACAAGATTTAGAGTAGAGATGTCTTGGAGCAATAAAGCAGAAGCCTCCAGCCTTGCAACACCACCCCACTTCTCAGTAAGCTCCATAATAGCACAAAATCACCTCCAGGAATCTAAGGATGGTAAGTAAATAAGTTGCGAACTAAACGAATGTTGCATCACAAGACTTGCTTGCCTTGCAACTCCATAGGTGCATACACATTGGAGAAAAGAGCAATTTCCCCTAACATAAAACAAGAGGCCACCATGGAAAGGGAGGAATTAAAAGACACCCACCAAAGGGGGCAGATCATTTGTGGGTTCCATAAGCATGACACCCTGTCAGAAGACCCATGAGCACCAATGCATTGGAATCCACCATTCCTCCATAACTTAGGAACTAAATCCATCATACCCTCCATAGAGATCTTAGTCTCCTATAGAAAAAGAACATCAGGCAAATGACTTCTAATCAAGTCTCGAACAAATTTTTATCGAGGACCACTGTTCAAGCCCCTTACATTCCAAGAGAGAACTATCTTTTCAAGGGGCATGAAAAATGCAAATCCAGAGTCTTGACTGACCCCGACTCTACCAAAGTCTCCCCTATCATCTTAATCTTTTCCTCATCCTTCTTCCTTCCCAACTTAGAGCTTTTCTCTGTCCCCCCTTCTTGAGAAACTTTTGGAAAACACCCAACTAAGAGGACGTCTTAATATTCTTCTTACCCACCTTTGAACCAACTTTCTATAAAAGGTGATCCTTATCCATACTATCTTTCACTACCTCAACACTACCACCCAACTCCTCCTGAACCCCCATATGTCGATCTATCCCTAGAACTAGAGTCCCATCAACAAGCGGAGCCATAATCACCTCTAAGTTGAGCCTTACCTGTCTAGGATCTTTCCTGACCACATCTAAGCATGCCACTCCTGTACCCTCCACCTATTGGGCAGCATGCATTACCTCAACCAAAGGAACATGCTGATCAATATCCAAAGTCCCATGATCCAGATCCAAAAATCATGGGTTCACCTCCTACTGACTAAGATCCTCCAGCACCTCAAACCTATTGAAGGTGTCCTCCTCCTTCCTGTCCTTCAAAGTCCTTTTATGTCCTTTATTTTTGTTTCAACCTCCAACAGGAGTAAAACTATCTTCCCTACCACCAAAACCTTGAAAGGGATCCTTACCTTTATCCACCCTGGGTGGATTAGCCGAAGGTTGAGAATATTGAGCCTCCAAAGGCTTGGAATTTGGACATTTGCGCAAGAGGTGACCATACTCATGACCACAATGGCAACAAAAAGGCAGTGTTTCATAATCAAGTTGTTGCACCCATGAATAATCTCCTCGACTCACTTCTAAAGAATCTAGCAATGGCTTGCTTAAATCAATTTCTACATAGAATTAGGTAAAAGTCATTACCTTTTTGAATTACATTTGCTGTGATGGACCCATAGGTTTCCCCAGCTTCGAGGTTAATAGGAACAACACATCCTCTCACCAGCATTCCACAGGGAGCCTTGGAAGATGAACCCAAACCATAAATTGATTTGGAAGTCCCTCCGTCGGGTTGAAGCTAGCATTCCATGGCTTAATGAACAAGCCCACCTGGTTGTAAAAGTATGGCCCCCCTTCAAAAATCCTATTTCGATCTGCCAAACAGTCAAATGAAACCATGAAATAGTTATTTGCCAGGAGGCAGATCTCCATCTCTCACTTAGGCATCCATGTCCTTTGAGCCCACATTTCCAAGAATTGCAAAGAAACTTTCAAAACTAAGAATTTGTAATAAAGAGAATGCCTTGAATAATAATCAATGTCTTCAACCAGCATCTCCATCAGAATGACTACATTCAGCCTCTCCTTACACCATTCGAGGCACCCATTAATCTTCAGAATTCTAGTCCCTCCTATCAAGCCCATCTCAAATTTTTCAAGTTCCATCGAAAAAATATTATTCTCAAAAACCTTTGATCCTTGAAGAGAGGTTTTTGAACCAAATTCCAAGTGAAAGTTCATTTTGGGGAAAACCCCATAAGATTCCCCAAGCAACAGAGAGGAAAAAATGCCCTAAACTGACATGCAAATCCATGGAAGCCCCAAGAATAGGAAGAGCATCCACAAGAAAAGCACCACACATCCCCACCTCACCTCAGATGAAAGCACACCCCTAACCACTTGTTGAAACACCACACCACACCAACTTCAGCACCCAACCCACACTCCACACTCCACACCAAACCCCACCCTCTTCTTGGTGAATCCCACCTTCCAACACAGGAACCCTAACTAGAAACTCCTAAACCCTTGAACACCCCAGCAACGTCCAGGAGACCAGGCTGCCTCCACCAAGTGCCAAGGGAAGGAGAGAAGGTCGCAAGCAAAGAGAAACCACCCAGCCACCGAGCGCCCTCCACATAGCACCCACCGAGACTTACAGGACACATGCCTCCCTACACACAAACAAATTCCCACCCTGCACGATGCATAGCTAGGAAAAAAATGAGGAGCTAGGGTGTGGATGCCCTAGCTTAGCATGCAGGAACCAGAGATGCCATCCAATCCTCCTAGGTCATTTTCTTGCTTAGAAGCCTTGTTCTTAATATATATTATATTAATTATATTTTGTATTATATAAAAATATACTTATTATTAATTATTAATTATAATAATTTTATATGTATTTAATAATTTTGTTAAAGAATATAATATATAATTATAATTAGTTGAATAATTATATTATTTATTATGTAAAATATAGCTAATATATACTTAACTATATTGTATAATATTAAAACCTAGCTAAATGGTGCCAAATTTTGAACTTAATTAACATACTATAAAAGCTAATGAAACCAGGTTGTAGCTCATCAAATTGGAGAAGTGAAAGGTCAATGCTAGCGTCGAGGAAGAGTTTGGAGTAGTGAAAACAAGGTCAATGCTAGTGCCAAGGAAGAGTTTGGAGTAGTGAAAAGGTGGTCAATGCTAGCATCAAGGAAGAGTTTGAAGTTAAAACAAGGTCAATACCAGCGCCGACGAAGAGTTTGGAGGAGTGAAAATAAAGTCAATATCAGCCCCAAGGAAGAGTTTGGAGGAGTGAGAAAAAGGTCAATACCAGTGCCGAGGAAGAGTTTCGAGTTAAAACAAGGTCAATACCAGTGCCAACGAAGAGTTTGGAGGAGTGAAAACAAGGTCAATATCAACATTGAGGAAGAGTTTGGAGGAGTGAAAACAAGGTCAATACCAGCACCGAGGATGAAATTGAGGGCACTCAGGGAAAATTGACGACCAAGGGGCAATAAGTACTATAAGTTTGGCACCCCTATTCTCTTTAACCTTCAATTTTCATGCCTAGTTTCCAAAGATCTTCTCATACATTAGCACCCCCATTCTCATAAAATGGTATAAGATAAGATAGAAAAAATAAAATAGCTTATATAGAACATATCCACCTACAATCCCATTCAAGAATTTTAATTGATTCCTTGAATTAAAACTAAAACAAGAATTATACACACCACAACAATGAGATGAACGAAACAACCCTTGATCATTTTGCTCAAAATTCAGATATGCTTGTACAATGGAGAGACATGAGTTTGAATTAATCATATCAATTCAAATGCTAGTACTATCATAAAACATCAAATCCCCATGAATTCAAAACCTACTACAAAATGACTCAAAACCTAAATTGCATTTTCCCTAAAACCATTAGACTTTACAATTTTCTCTCTAACTTCATCTAGACTCAACCAAAAATATCTAACTTGCTAACCCATACTTCTGGCCTTGAAATCCTTCTTATAGAAAAAGGAGGAGCAAACAAGCATTGGGCTAGAAAGCACATGTGTCACTAGCCAATTGGACTGCCTTGTACTCTTCATCAGTTGGCCAATCAAAATTGATCACCTCATTCACCTTGACACTATAAGGTTTGTACTTAACTGCCACCTAATTCACTTCTCTTTCAAAAGACTCCAAGAATGAGTTGGTGCTAATGATTTTGTCCATACAACTCACCAACAAATCATAATCTGAGTTACCCTTATTTTTAGGGTTTTGTAGTCCAAACCATAATAGTCCAAACATGATATAAAGGGGCTCTTACACTTTTTGTGATTACTGTAGCTTGTGTAAGAGGCCCCATGGATATGTTGTAATTGTAGGATGCATGAATAGGGCGTAGGATGAGAAATAAAGAAGGTATAGCTGTTGTCCTCAATAGTTTTGTGAAGAAAATCATGTGAAATGAGAGGTTCAAGCCTAGGTTTCAACAAAACATGTATGGGAGATCTAATTAAATTGTGAATTTTTATCCATGTGCAGACCTAATGGGTTGTTTATGAACACTGAATATAAATGATATACACACACACATGCACATGCACATATATATATGTATGTATGTATGTATGTATGCATGTATGTATGTATGCATGTATGTATGTATATGTATTTTTAAATGTAAATGTAAATGCAATTATTGGATGCTCTCCTCGAACAATAAATGCAACATATCATTAAAGAAATCTATATCTATACATGTATATAAATGTGTATTTCTAGATGCAAGTGTAAATGCAAAAAGCATATGGTTTTATAGTGTTATAGATACAACATATCCATAAATTAATGCAATTGGAAATTCTAAAGAGTCTTCAACACATATAATATGAAGCTAGATCAAACTGTTAAAACTACATGAGAGTAAATGAAAATGGTAAATGCATATGTATGTGTATTTGTAAATGGAGGTGTAAAATAGAAATAAGAATAATGAAAATTATAAAAGAATACAAGGAAAGGTCTCCTCCATGTGCTTGGTAGTGATAACCCTCCTCCCTCACAGCCCTTAAAAATTATGAATAGAGGAGATATAATCTTTGAAGGAAATCAAGGGTTAGTTCTCTCCTACCTGATGCAAATAGTCATTTTATCTTTACAAACATTTATAGTGATTACTAGAGGCACATAGACCAATTCTTCATAATATAATAATTTGATCATACTTTTCCAATGAAGGCATTATGAGAAAACCTTAGGTTAAATGAATAATTCCTTCAGTTCTTTAAATCATGTCCAACTATATAAGAGAAGACCGCTGCTATGTGTACCTAGATACCATGGAGAAAGGCTCTTTGGGCTATTTAATCAATCATCCTACCTTAAAACATACCAAAAGTCTCCTAACAATTAGACATAGGAAGATTTAAGATGACTTAAAAAATTTTTATTGCCAAAGCATAAACTTATGATGACTTAACCAAGCCTAGTACACACTCCCTCCCCTTTAACCACTTAGACATATGGAAATTAAATGTAAATTTGCTGCTATTTTTAGTCATGTAGGTGTCCAATAAACCACTTGGTGGTGTTTCCCTTCAAGTTTATT